>OZ010580.1:80459069-80569069 GCA_963932145.1 Acanthosepion lycidas | reverse complement strand
TTATTGTAAAATTACCAACAATATATTTTGTGATCTACAAAATATATATCTAAAAAAGATACTTGTAATCTAAAAGTATGAAATTTTGTACAAAATATCTGTAGTTGAAAGCATAAAATATTTAGATTTCTTCATTAAATAACCTATAGAGGTAGATATGCCACTAAACAAAATCAAACAAACAAAACTATGATTTTGTAAAGAAAGAAAAAGAAAGGAAAAATTTAAAAGCGTTTATCTTGCTTGTTCGAATCGTGTTCCTTTCTCCAGTTCCGTCTAGTTTCTCTCAATGATTACAAGGAAGACATTCTAAAATTACCATTTGATTTCTGTGCTACGGTGCCACTGGACAGTTAATCAGTCAGTACAATGCTGGAAGGCAGAATTATAAGTTTAGATAAGAGTGGAAACAATCCCGAAACGAAATTCTCTCTGACTGAAAGGCATTTGATGATGACAGTTATTTTGACTATAATCATCTAAATCTTTAATGAAACAAATATATATTTGTAATATATAATCAAGACGATATTTCTTGATCTGAGTCAACGTTGGCGTATGGTTACATTAATCGAGCGTCAACTGAGGAAATGTCTTATTAACCACGGCCTTCGAGCTAAACCTCTTAATCATAACACTACATCAATATTGGTTGATAAAAGTTAATTTTACCATGAAATCATATCCATGTAGCCACCAGTGATGAACATTATATATCTACAATGGATATTTTAAATATTTCCGTACTTTTGAAATACGCGCTACTTATTTTTAGGATAAATATATAATGGTGATATTTTCGTGATGAGTTTTTTTCTTTTAATGTGAAGAAATTTTGATAGGATATTTTTATTTTATTTTATATTAATCGTTTTTAATGAGCAACATTCTATCTACTGAAATACGATGATTGCGACTGAAAAACAACCCGAGAAAACACCCACAAACAAAATGGCCGCATGTTTGGATTTTAATGATTAATTTATTTCCTGTTTTAAACGAGAATAAAAAGCGGAAACGAGGCTGGAAGCAGAGCTGGAAGATAAAATCGTCACTTGATTACTGGGCAAGCAGTAGAGAGATTAATAAAATATTCTTCCATTTTAGCGACACTAAATTTGAAACGAACAAATTAAGAATTCGATGCCTTGGCTTCTCGTTCGTAACAATTCTCCCCCACACTTGTACAATTTCAATTAACGTACAATACAAATAAAAAATCTTAAAAAAGGAGACAAATTCAGACTATTAAACATTTGAGTTGAAAAATATGAGAGTATCCAGAAGTGTGTATTTGTGTGTGTGAGTGAGAGAGAGAGAGAGAGAGAGAGAGAATGAGAATATGAGATTGAGAGAGAGAGAGAGAGAATGAGAATATGAGAATGAGTAAGAGATAATGAAATTATGAGAATGAGAATGAGAGAGAGAGAATGAGAATGTGAGAATGAGAATGAGATAGAGAGAATGAGAATATGAGAATGAGAATGAGAATGAGAGAGAGAATGAGAATATGAGAATGAGAATGAGAGAGAATGAGTATATAAGTATGAGAATGGGAATATGAGAATGAGAATATGAGAATGAGAATAGGAATATGAGTAAGAATGAGAATCAGAATCAGAATCAGAAAGAATCTTGCTCTATTCCTTACGGACCTGTCTCGTCGCTGTGATAGATTAATACTTATACTTGCGTCACTGCTCGAATCCAGGTTTAAATGATTTCGAATGCTTATTGTAAAACTAAGAAAGTTCTTGTTATCAGCTGTTTCTTCCAAATTGAACTGCTGGTTTATTTCCTTCGAATTTGATGCTGTTCCAGGTTATTCCTAGCACTTTGACCTTTGTCAAGATATTTTTTGTCACTAAAGTTAATAACTACTACCTACACCTTTCGGCTCTTCTTCAGAATATGTTTTGGAATTGTGACAGTAATTTATCGCAGAAATTCAGGCAATACTCAGAGGGTCAGAGAATTCATTATCCGAACATTTTTTTATAGAAATCGTAACATTTAATTTATAGAAACCATTCTCTCTGTATTTCTGAAGAGATATATTATACGCTAAATTAGTCGAATTGTCCTCATTCTGGTTGTTATAGCTTCGAGCTCCTGCCTTCGAATAATCAGTTCGATTAGTGTGTGATAATTTATAGACGAATCTCAATATTCCGGAACTTCAATTAAAAATTGTAGATCACAAAATGTATTGTTGGTAATTTTACAATAAAAATGTATTTTTATATATTTTTAGCGTTGCATTGATTGTTATTTTGCTATAAAAATTGTATTTTTGGTTATTTTATTATAAAAATGTACTGTTGATTTTTGTATGAGGGTTCACTATTTGCCCATAGCTGGGACCCTAACAGGTGCTACCACTCCGGAACTTCAATTAAAAATCCCAAATCATTTTTGTACGATTATACAGTCAGAGTTGATTATATTGTAATTTGTCATAGGAAATCTTAAAATCTTAATCATATAGATGTTTCACATCGATTCACAATTTAGCTTACCAAGCCTTAAAACATGAATATAATTGAAAATAACTTTCGAAGAACTGACGACATGAACAGAAGTGGAGGGAAATATTTGTTGTTATTTTTCTATGAAGGAGAGGATTAAAACTAGGTGCTCGTGTAAATCTCCATTGTCAGTTTTCTTTCATTTTTTTTTTTAGTTTATGCAGCCCCTTTTATATCTCCTTGCATGCATTGCGCTATTTAACCAGATTGCCTATTGCAAATTCGTTGGTATAAAAAGCAGAGTAAGCAAATATGAATGATATGTTAAAATGAATCCTCACCTTTCGGCAAATATTGACAAACTTATTGACTAGAATCTGACTAGATGCTAACTCGTTTGAAGTTGCTTTTTCTATTAGGTTGGTGCAAAAATAATGACGTAATACTGTCGTTTTTTGACGTTTTTTTTAACGTCAAAAAACGACATTATTACGTCATTATTTTTGCACCAACCTAATATTATGACATAATTTGAAAGTTTAGCATACCGAACTGCCATATCGAATGTACCGCTTCCGTTATTGTCGAAAAATTAACACAGAAAATTAAATCTGAGATGGAAAAATACGGTAAAACTAAAGTTTATTTGTTTTTATTATCCAACTCATTTATTTCCTCTAATAGGTTTATACTTTTTAATAGGTCGATTCCTCTGACCGATTGATGAGCTGTATTATACTTCTAGTATGTTTCTTGCACCTAATGTTGCAGAATGCTAAGGACAGGTCCGGAATGGTCAGCAATTAGCCGGAGTGACTCGTGGGTGTATTATTCTGACAGTGATCGATTACCTTTGTCTGGGTTTTGCACGAATTCAACAGAGGGCTGAAAGAATATTGAAGCATCTATACACTTCCTGCGCCCAGGCTGAGAGACCAACTAAAACCATCCACAGAGGTGGGGACGCAGAGCCAATGTGCGACACGCATTCTCGTGACGTAATTCCTCCTACTGCCTCATAGAATCCAAGCTGCCACGTCTGTCCCCCTCGTCTAATAAAAACGAATAAGAAAAGGAAATCCTCCTTTTCACTGATACCGTTTTATGTAGTAGCGTGGGGACCCAAAGACAACACAGAACACAACAACCGTGAGGCGTAATTCTTATAAATTTTGTGTTGTCACTTTTCTTTAGTTGCTGCTTATTATTTATAGAACATTAGGGACATATACATTAAACTACATCTACTATTTTGATCTGTTTTTGCTTAGCTTACAAATATATTTTATAAATAAAGCAAATAGTAAATCCTCTATGGGGGAGTGGTTAGTAAGCTAAACTTGCATATCCTTAATACTGTAGTTAGTTTGGTTTGGTCATCAGGGATTATTAACAAGGATTAAGGATATAACATCAGTGCTGCGCAGCCGTGGTCTAAAATGATTTGGTCATGTCCAACGAGCTTCGTCATGCATCGGGACTGTCTCGGAGCTCAGTGTTTCATAGAACTCAGGGTAGACCTAGGAAGACGTGAAAGAACGGCATTAGGAGGGATGTGCTTGAATGTGCCCACATTAGCCCGATTGACAGGGTTTTTTGGAAAGAAGGAGTGAGATCTAGCCGACTGATTCCTACCCAAGTCACTGAGAAACCCTCAGCAGTATAATCAAAGCTCCGGATCTTGACTTGAGTTGGCTACCTAACAAAAACTAAAGAATACTGAATTTCTTTAGTACTTAAAAAAATGTAAATTATGAAGAATAAAAGGAAATAATTCTATGTAAATTTATATAAAAAAAAATTAATATTTTTCAAATTCTACTGTGTAAGACTTAGAATAACTTCCTGCCCGTGCGGCAGAATTGAGATCAACACATTCTCATGCAGAAACATAGTTTTTAGGCCGGATAGTGTGACGATAGTAGAGATTTACTTGACCCCCGCCTACTGAGTCATATTGTGACACAAGCTCATTTTTAAGGTGAGGACCCGAGCGTTTTCACTCGGGCCGCTGGTCCAAGCTGGTCTTAGCTGGTCATAGCTTGACCAAGCTGCTCAGAGCTGGTCTAAGCTAGTCAGAGCTGTTTCATAGATGGTTCAATCTGGTCAGTGCCGGTCCAAGCTAGTGACAGCTGTGATACTGCCAGCGCAAAGACAGATCCCTACACAAGGTAAGTATTAGTGTGCCGATAGTAACTAATGGAAATAAGTGTGAATGTTAATCTGAATAAATAATGAACCTCGGAACAGTGTAGAAAAAAAAAAAAAAGCCAAAAAACTTACCCCTTCCCCATCTTTGGGATTTTGCGGTCATTTCAAATTATGCACTTTCCAACACCCACGGTTAAATCTTTCTTGTCTCAGTTCAGTTAACAGGAAACTCACTGTCCACAGACGAACGATAAACAGCAGGATGCAATCAACGAAAAAGTGATCGCTTGATTATGTAATTGTATAATCGGGCAGGAATTCTGAATAAAGGGATTAATTTTGCTGAAAGTCTTCTGGTGACGTAATTATCCTTTCTCAAAACTAAGGCCTCACCTGGAGATTGAATTATGGAAATTCTTATCAATATATATTTTTATATTAGGCATTATCAGAGAATCTTAAACAAGCAGAGAATTTCGGAATAATCGAGAAACCTGTAATCGAATTTTAATCGAATTATCTGATTCAATTCTCTTCTACGCACCTTCTTCTGCAACAATCATATCGATAATAACCAACTTAACAGAAAACAATGTTCTACAAACTGATCGCGAGAACGCTGAGCCATCATATTTCTATAGATTCAGCTGGCTCATTTAGCACAGTGGCATTCATTTACAAGACATAAGATTGATACCGACAGACGTTCTTGTACCTAAGATGGCGTACATGATGTTAGGAAGACAGCCTTCCGATGCTATCATCTCATTTATAAACTTCTTGTTTTTCTCTTTATCTATCAATTCCAAAATCTTTGCCAAACTTTCCTTCGCCCACCCTTCTCTAATAGCAATTATGTCTGTCCGTTTGTCTGTTTACTTTCTTTCGTTACTTGCTGAAAGCTGTTTTGAAGAAATATTGTTGATAACAAATAGATTCATTTTCCTCACGTCTCTTCATGTTATACTCTAAACAAGAGGCTTTTTTTTTCATATCCGTAATAAGTTTCAGGGCGTTTATTCATACACAAAAATGAGTAGGGCACCTGTCGTAGAGCTAGTTAACCGATGAATCTACCAAAGGCATTTCTTACATTTTTAATCTACACTGATTACCGACTCTTTGTGGTCATCTGTCACTCTTTAATCATTTCACCTCAAGCAAGACAACACAACCACTAAGACGCAAGATGGTTACTATGTGTGAGAGAATGAGAAGAGAAAACATTAAAGAGAGGAAGCAATAAAAGAACAGGTATTAAGATAGAAGATAACAATTGACATTGCATTTAGATTTTTAAAGATCAAATTTGACTGGAAAGCAAGTAGCTGAAAGAATTCCAAAAATTAAAAGTGTTCGAGAAGTGTGAAGCGAATAGTCATATTAAATGCAAAATAAATGGCAGAACTGTCCAAGAAACAGATGTGACAAAGATTTCAATAAACAATAAGAATAAAAAGAAAAGAACAGGGCAAAACATAATAAGCAAACAAACAATACATGCAAAGGCAAATTAACTGTAATAATGCAAAGCAGCAGTGATATGGCAAAAAGTTCACAAACTAAGAATTGAAGTTGACACAAAAAAAAGCAAGTTCGGACATGCGAACGTAACGATTTGACTTCAAGACAAGACATACCGGGACTAAGTCATATGAAACCGAGAACGGGTTTATTTTATTGACTAGGCAAAAAAAAAAAAATCCCAGCATACAATTCTGTGCTTCTACCTATAAATTTGGGAGGGTAAAGTATTTTGCAGACATTTCCATAAAGATTGGAATCAATAAAAAGAAACACATCTAGCCGTTTCAACTGTAAAACGTTGGGACATTTTGTTTCCATAATCGGATTTACCCCAACTTAGGCAGTAAAGCCATTGAGACATAAGGGGTTACTGCATGTGAAAGAATTAGGCTAAGCTTAAATATCTAGGGCATAATCAGTCAATCGTTTATAAACAACATATTACCCGTATAAAAAGGTAGCGTAAGAAAACAAGAAGAAAGAATTAATCATTAACTAATGAGAAGATAAAACGTCTGGTCGTTAGCAAGAGAAGCAATTAAAAGAGTGAGCTTCGAATAAGAGACATTAGGACAGAAGTTAACTGTGTAGTTACAGAAGACAGGAAATGAAACCTAAAAATTCGGATGTACACTGGAATAACAAAGGATATGTCATAGAACCTAAGCAATGTATCAAGACATAGGAAAATTTCGTTAGTGCTGAAATGCTGTGTCAGATTTATCCACATGTATATCAGTGAATACGAGACAATTCCCTTACGGATAAAGAGGAAACTGATGGCAACAGACAGATGCTGAGAATACCATAGACAGAACACTTGAGCAACAATGAATCGGAAACTATAATGATACTCAACTAATGATAAGAATACAGTGGACTGAACGAGAGAATTTTAAAGGAAAAAGGGAAACATGAATGATATTTATACTTAAAAACAGAAAGAGATAAATGAAATTTCGCAGACAAATTATGAACAAAGAGGGCTAAAAATGTAACCCCAACAGCACATATTGAAGGATGGGTGGATGTACACAGCGCGTAACCTACCTAATGAATTTGGGTGATTAGAAAGCAGAGCGGGAACAAAAAGGGTCGGTAAAGAGTCACATATTGCTTAGAGCAACATGAGACAGAAAATTGTGGAGAGTCATTATCTCCCATGTCTTGAAGAGACACGGCACGTAAAATATTACTCTAGAGGCTGATACGCACTGTTAATCTGAATATTGTAGACTTGAGTTATTCTAGCTAAAGCCAAATAAACATGGGTGTTTACAAGAGATATTAATAGGAAATTGCATTCTAAGTGAGCACGCTACACGTGTGGCTTGTGCCAGACATGGATGAGTTTAAGTTCATTACTATTGCGGCCTTGGGCCAGATTACGTTCTACTTAGTGTTTGGATTCATGCAGTGTTGTGATAAGAAAATTAGCTTTGAAGGCATTTGCTAGTGAATTTGATCCCTTCTGCGTGCCTTGGGTCACACTTTGCTAAGTTTAGGAAATATCTACAAACTCATTTACCTATATACACACAAAAACAAAGGCGTACGAACCAACATGAAAGCGAATTCCATTCATTAACAAATATATCACTTTATCATTGGAGCCTTGAAGGTATATCAACACACACACACACACATGAAGATGCTTACAGAAATATATATATATATATATATATATATATATATATATATATATATATATATAATCATGCTTACTAATGTTCACGCACGGGTAGCTAGTTTCATACTTACAATTGCATGTACATATATACAGACTTGCTGTAGCTTATTAGCGGAAACATCACGTGGTATCTTTATCTAACGAGAAACGCGCCTGTTTACGATGCAAAATGGAGGCGCTGATACTGGCATGTTTGGTCACGCTATTCTTCCTCTCAAGAGCCTAACTAATATCTTTCATATAAGTGTTTTTACTTTCTTTTTTCCCTATACACACACACATATACGTAGATACACACACACGTACACACATATGTTTACACACATATACATATATACACACATCCATACATGTGCAGGAATAGTGAACAAACTAATATGGTAGACTTTTATGCTTTTTACTTTTTTTTAAGCAAAATATTTAAAATGACTGACAAGGTGACTAGCCGAAATGAAGACACAAATTTTTCCCATGAAAATTAATGCAAACGTATTATTAGCAATCTCAAGATGGTGGGATAGCTTTGTATTTTGGTTTATTAATAAGAGTTGAATCCTTGATGGGTACACTACCTTGTAGTTTGGTCATAGACAATTTATTTGTCTCTCTCATATATATATATATATATATATATATATATATATATATATATATATATATATATATATATCTGTGTGTGTATATATATATATATATATATATATATATATATATATATATGAGATAACGATATATATATTTTTATATATCAAAAACAATATTGCAGCAGAATGTATGTCAAAGTGGAAAAAAATTTCGTGACACGCGTTTCGTCTTTTACAATATCTAGGACAAATTTAGTTGATATCTACATAACTTCATATATATATATATATATATATATATATATATATATATAGTTAAACCTAGAGAGCCAAACAAACCTACCAAGGTTTCATCTTAGCGGGTGGTCAAGGAAGCCAGCCTTACATGACGATCCGCTTAGGTGAAACCTTCGTAGGTTTGTCTGGCTCTTTAGGTTTAACAAGATCTGCTCTACTTACTGAATCGAGCACTTTATTTAGTTATTTTTCGTACTCGTATCGGTTTTTTTTTCTTTGGGCTTTGAACTTGCATGCTAGACGATTATTTTCGGCTAACGTACATGTTCTTGGTTTTTTCTTTTTTATACCTTTTTTTCTCTTTGGTATTGGTTTGATTATTTGCAAATCAAAACACTGAAGGTTTCCCGAACGAGTATAATTTCTTATACTTATATATATATATATATATATATATATATATATATATATATATATATATATAAGACTATTTGGAAAATTTTTGCCAATGAATCGGTATCTTCAGAAAAAAAATTATTTGCGAAGAACAAAATGTACATTAGCTACAAAAGAGCAATTCCTGCTAAGCAAATCGCCAAGTTCTCATCCAATTTTACCCGCAAATACTCGCGTGCACACACGCACCCCTATATATTTGAATTGGTCTCGTCGACGTCTCCTTCTATAATGGTTCACGAATAGTTTAATAAATCATTGCAAATGCGTTGAGAGCAATTCATGAGATGATCATTACTTGTAGCTTTGTACCAAACTAAATTACGTTTAGTAAATACATATCTACATAACTTCATGTATATATATATATATATATATATATATATATATATATATATATATATATATATATATATCTAGGAAATGGATTAAATCCGACATATTTTAATTTATTTGTTTAAACGTTATTTTAAATGGATACTCATATGTCAGGCCGGTAGACGTAAACTAAATAATTAATTAATAAATAAATAAAAACAGATCATCTACTCAAATATGTGTATCCATTTAAAATAACATTTAAACAAATAAATTAAAAAAATAGTCTGTAGTCTAACGACGAATAGCATTACTTTACAAAATATTTATTTTTCAACATGATCTCCTTTATCGATGCACTTAATTCAGTGATGAATATTGATCGCATACATCGAAAATTAGTGGAACTTTCAAATTAATATTCAACTAATAATTTCATGACAAACTTCGGACTTAAGCTGGTACGAAAGAAGAGGCTTGATGGGCAAACTAAATATGGATGACGCACAACGACAACGCCCCAGTCTATACAGCACCTCATAATATTTCTTGCAGAGCAGAAGACAACTCTTTGAGCCGTGCCTACATTTTTAATTCCAAATCTAAAACCCCCACTGAAAGTTTCTCGATTTAAAACGATAGAAAAATATAAAAGTATAAGACCTGCTCACTGTCGAAGAACTGGAAAGACGCTGATAAGAATGTATTAACAATAGTAGTAATGGGAGGTCTATTTATTTTTAAATTAATTCTAGACTCTTCCCGAAAATCAAATATAAATAAATGAAAATAGATGTTACGAGGTTCAGGTGACGTTCTGTTTAATAAATGAGCTGTTTGTACCCCTACACAGAAGAGCCAGTGTTTTTTTTGTTTTTTTTTTTTTTGTTCTTGTCTAGTCTTCAAATCATATCCACATGGCCAGTAAGTCATAGTTATAGTTAACAAGGCCAAGTTGATGACTAACGATACTGAAGAAAAAAAATCAGACCATTTAACATTACTCCTATACAACATAACTACAAGATTATTTCTTTGGTAAGGACATTATGCATATTTCTTTTCTTTCATTCTCAGTTGCAGTAACAAAAATCTTGCCTTGTTTGTAATCATTATCTACCTGTCACCCATTCCCACGTTCGGAAAAAAAAACATAAAAATGAAGAAGGAAGCCGAAAGAATTCAGAATTGTTTACACAATTACAGCGTCCCCAGCTGGCGAAATAGACTTCAAGAACAGCGCTCGTTTCAGATCCTTAGACTCATTCAGTGTAGAAGTAAATTGCCTAGGAGTTGATACAAATAGATCCATATGTCTTTCTCGGGAACAAGATAGTTTGGTATGGTTATAACGATAGTCTGAAAAGCTAAGGTCTAATGCACTGTTAATATCTGAAATCATCTTATCAATGACGCCATTGAGACAATCGTCTGCAAGATTGTTAGCTTAAGTCAGTTGTCTGATAGAGAATATCATTCGTTCATCATCTCAACAACAACATTGATGTGAATACAAAATTGCAATTCTTCAAGGAAACATTTTAAATGTTGATCTGGGGAATGAATAAAATGGATTCCGATTTCAACTGAGAATATTTAGAAAGGAATTTCTGCTTTGGAAAGGTACACTTTCGCATATCAAACGGAGGTTATTTTCTTAAATTTGTTTTTGAAAATTACATTCGCTCGATACCGACAACTACAGCAAATATTCCTTGATCAGAAATTAATTTAAAATATGCCATGAAATTTTCACAATTGTAATTATTTGGGAAGCGTCACGACTTTAACTCTACAGGACATAAAGAAATATCGTTAGACGCGGGTATAAATTGTTTTTGTTTTTCTTTAAAATCTTTCTTATTTTTATAAATAAATATGTGATAATTTATATAACTGTCCGTATCCCAGAAAAAGGTTGGAGAGGTTGTACTGTTGCGAATGACAAAAAGAACTCCATTTAGTAGTTACTCTAGAAATTCCTTAGAAATGATGCACTATTGCTAATTTAAAAATAGATTGTGGAGTAAATAAGCATTTTTAGTAACACACATCTATAACATTTCTTAGAAATAAGAATTACTAAATTTTTCTTTACAAGAATTTTGAATTATTGTCCGTTACAAGTGTATTTTGTACTCTTACAGTTATACTTAGAAAAAAAATTAAGCCAATGTAAATCCTTGGCAGATGAAGGGAATAGAAGTCTCGAATCATGTGTCAGCATTCAATATTATATATATATATATATATATATATATATATATATATATATATATATATATATATATATATATATATATATATATATATCTGTGTGTATGCGTGTGCATAAATGAATATTGGTACATGTTTTGAGACAACATTCGTTATATATATATATATATATATATATATATATATATATATATATATCAGTTGTATGGATATTAGTTTGTGACCCTGGGTTTCACGCTTTTTAAAAAATGGGTCTATTTATGCTTATTTGTGTTTGATTATGTTTGGTGGTGGGAGGGGGATTTTCTTCTGTGTTTGTTTGAGATGACACTCTCACATACATAGACATACATACACACAGGTGCATGCAATCAAGCTCACACAAACACACATCCATAAAACTGAATATGTTAGTTCTATTACTGATGTTGAGGACTTTCCACTAAGTACTGCGCATATTATATATGTGTGTGTGCGTGTGTGTATATGTGTATATGTATGTGTGCATATATACATGTGTGTATATATATGTGTGTGTGTGTATATATATATATATATGTGTGTGTGTATATATATATATATATATATATATATATATATATATATATATATATATGTGTGTGTGTGTGTGTGTGTGTTTGTGTAAGCAAATATGTGGATATAGATCCGACATTATGAAGAAAAATATGGAAAAACAAAAATCCGAATATGCAAGTATGCTGTTTTAATGTTGTATTCAATGTCGACGTCAGACGTTTCGGTCTAGTAGACCTTCTTCAGGACATAGTTATTAAAACATACTTAAAATTAGACGATATTCAAGTCAACATGAAAAGACGATAGACATAAGACTAATCAAAACCTAATAACTGAAAATTTTTAAGATAAGCGCTGAATACTAGACCCGGCTTCTTTAATGTTTCCCCCTTTTCTGGCAAGATTAATGCTGGACAAACGTGCTTATAAATTTTAGATTAAAATAAAATTCTTTTTCATTTAAAATATACTCTATTTTAGGAATACGTTTTCACAACATCGCCGACGTGACGCCAACGTGATCGTATTGCGAGACGGAACGCTGATCTTAAAAATTTCAGTTATTCTGTTTTGATTAGTCTTATGTCTATCATCTTTTCATGTTGACTTGAATATCGTCTAATTTTAATTATGTTTTAATAACTATGTCCTGAAGAAGGTCTACTAAACCGAAACGTCTGACGTCGACATTGAAACAACATTAAAACAGAATACTTGCATATTCGGATTTTTGTTTTTCCATATTTTTCTTCATATATATATATATATATATATATATATATATATATATATATATAGATAGATAGATAGATAGATAGATAGATAGATATAGATATACTTTTAAGGTTTACTATATTTATGGGTAAAGGTGCTCAGTATCAGAAATGGAGCTTATGTAAATATAAAAGTGAACATTAAGGTTAACGCTAAGTGGCGACAGTCTGTTTCATGCTTGAACGTGATCTTCGGTCTATGCTTGTTCTTTTGTTTCATCTATTTATATATTCTGGTCAATGGTGTATTATGGGGTCGTAAGGTTTACTACCTATAATGCACCATGGCCTGAAGATTGCGTTCATCCATAAAACACTGTCCCTGTTTGTTGACCTCACACACACACACATATATATAATATACATATACCTACGTCCATTACTTTTGATGCAATGAATGTAGGTACATGTATATTTATTAATATATATATATATATATATATATATATACATATATATATATATATATATATATATGACCTGCATTTACTACTCTATCCAATTTCATTTTTGGGCTTCGTAGCAGCGCTCCTGCCATAAACCATTTGTTTACTTTCGCCAACATAGACTTTGTACACAACGAACTGTAATTCAGCAAAACTTAAGTCACACACTAACACGTAGGTACACGTATATGTACTAATTAATATATATATTTGCTCTGTCTAACCACATCGAGCACTTTTATGTTTACAACTCATGTATAAATTTGATGGCGATTTATCTGCTTGCCCTTATACGTTTGCTTATATCTGGTCGTTTGATTTATCTATATACTCCCCATACATATATATATATATATATATATATATATATATATATATATATTATATCATTCCAATTTTGTCTACTATTCTATTATGTCAATCATTATGATAACCCTCGGAAAAGGGATAAGTCTTCTTCTGGAAAAAATATGATATATAAACTGTATATATCTGACTAATGGTAGATAAAATGAAAAACAAACTATGTAATGTGTTTCCTCCTTCAAAAATCTTCAAATTAAAATAAAGTCCTTACACATGGAATTATATATATATATATATATATATATATATATATATATATATATATATATATATATGGAGAAGGTGAAAATGTAAACAACCGTTGGTTATTATTATACGACGAGAGGAAACACTGAAGTTGCAGGGACGGTAAACTTTCAATACTGGCGCCTAATGTATCTAGACGTATGTTATGTCTAGCAGGATTCACTCAGCTTCCAAAGAATTTTTATCTTACTTTTTCACTATTGTTTTTTTAATATCTCACAGTGTGAAAGCAGTAGATATATTTAGGTGAAATGAAGTTGGATGCAAATTTACGACAAATCATCCTCTCTTTCCGATCTGTCCCATGATCAGAAATATAGAAAAATGTGCCGTTACTGGCGTGTGTCAAAACATGTGACGGATGAAAGTGGGTGTTACAAAACTACTCTCCTAAAATTACTATATCTGACTAAACAGTAACAACAAAATCTGTTAGTAGCAGAGTCAACGTTAACAAAAAAGGATAGAAAAATATTATATATAATTATTAAAATAGGATTAAACGTTGTAAATATAGAAGATCAATATATGAAAGTCACGATTTGTAAATATAAATTCGAAAAGCTTGTGTGAAACACCAGTTCTCGTCCTATCAACGAAGTTAAGCAAGGTCGAGCCTGGTCAGCACCGAGATGTGTGACCATTTGGAAATATCACGTGCTGTAAGCTTGGATGTGCGGGCGGTGTAATGGATTTTGACTCGGGATTGGAATTCTGCTCACTGATTTCTAATTCGTGGCCGAAATCCATTACAGTGGGGTTTGTTATATTCTCATGTGTAAATACCTTTGGATTTGTATCAGGAAATAATTATCTCAAAATGAAAAAAAAAAAAAATCTTAAAATCCAAAAATATTTGATGGCTTTAAATAACCTACAAAAGGTTAAGCAGTAAAAAAAAAAACAACAAAAAAACAAAAAACAAATCAATCGACCGAAAAGCTTGTGTTTTTCTTGCTGGTTGTCATTAACAGGTAAGGCTTTTCCATGAATAATTTTCCGATGAGTCTTAAGATACATGAAATGTCAGGCAATAAACATCGTGCTTCGTAAATATTTGCATCGACAAGTGACTTGTGCAAACATTAAGTACGTCTTCCTTTCTGTATGAAATATCATTCCTTTTCTAGACATACGATCTGGTCGGCGCTTGTCTACTCAACCAAAGTAGTTTTAACGACTGCGTGTATGCGCTGATGTTGCTTTTGGTATGTAACATCTTATGTGGGATTTCCTATTTAAAGAACAGTTGACATAGCAACTTACACTTACAGGAGAAATAATATGCACTTATACGCATGTACCTCCCACGCGTAATCACATAGGTGCACCACACCAAAGTCCACAAAAAAAGAGACTTCATACACATATCTACGCTTATATACAGATGTGCAATGCTAATACTCGTTAGCCTACAAACGTGATAAATACATAAGATGTATAATACGGTTTCACTGTTTGAAAACTTGTCTTGTCGAACTATTTTTTTATTTGTGTAATGAAGACTATCGTTGCTCAATATTTCAATACACTGTTTCAGAATAAGCTTAAATATTTACATTTAAAAATTGTCTAAGTATTAGGTTGGTGCAAAAATAATGACGTAATAATGTCGTTTTTTGACGTCTTTGTTAACGTCAAAAAACGACATTATTACGTCATTATTTTTTGCACCAACCTAATATAATGAAGCAGTTATAGAGTCGTTAGAAAAAAATTACAGTTAGCACTACTTCAATTTACTGGTCCGCAAAAAAAATTAACAACAAAATAAAAACTTGAAACAATTTTTTTTGTGTGCAGTCTTTGTAGATTAGCATTCGTTACATCTTCCTCTACACACGGATTTTGCCAGAATCAAAAAAAAAAATATTGATTCCTTTTTTTCATTTGAAAACGATCCCTGCTTATAATATAAACCCCATCACCGCCGACCAGACCCCGAATTACTGCCAGTCACGATGAACGGATGTCCTCCCAAGAAGGCACCATGCCTTAAGAGAATATTAGGGCTCGAACTCATATCCGACCTCTACTGGAACTCTTATATACGATCCATCGCTAGAGATTCAGGTAAAATGGTCGGCTGTCTGTACCGCTCCAGTAAGTACCTGACGTCTCATGCTATCATCTATCTTTACGAGAGACAGATCAGACCGAAAATGGAGTACTGTTACCATATTTATCGTTACTTCCATTCCTTGGTTCCGCCTGTTTTAATCTCCGCGACTAGTACCCGCCATGCCACTTACATTGTAGCAGACCACCCACATTCCCTCCGTATTTCATCGGCGAGAAGTAAGTTCCATTCAAACAGCTTCTTCCCGTGAACAGACTCCCAAGAGGATGCTTCCCCGATCACTACCTTCTTAACCTGTTCAAGTCCAGAGTTACCCGTTATTTTCCCCTCCTATCCATATAAACTACCCTCTAACGTAACCCTCTACCTCGAGTGCCCCCGTGACTTAACAGTACTGTTAAAAAACGTAACTGATTACTGCTGATGTCCTTTTCCCCAATTTTAATATTATACAGAATGTCAATGACGTAAGACTTGACATTTGTAAATAAAAATAAGTCACAAATAACTATTTCTGAAATGCGAGAATTCCACGGTCGAAACTAACCAAACTGTCGTTAACATTTCTGGAAACTTAAAGCTTTTTTTTTTTTTCATAGACAAAACAAATATTTCTTACCGCTTCCGTTACTGAAGAGTCATTTTTGGAATTCACAAGGTATCTCATATGTGTTTGATGCAAACTAATTTTGAAAAAGTAAAATGGATACAACTCATACTCTTATATTAACTAATCTACATAAAAAGAAAAAAAATATATTAGAACGTAAAAATTAATGGTAATTTTTACTATAATGCGACAGGACTTTCGGCTGTGGAAGAAGGTTTCAGGATGGAAAATTCATCACCCACAAGGCTGTGTAGGCGGTTTTTAACTCAATCAAGTCAGGTACATGAGGACTGGGTAGCTCCAGCCCAAGTATGACAGTAATACTCCATTATACAGTGGCGACCAAAATAAGTAAACCAACTAGAAAAAAAAAAAAAGAAAAATTGCTTCGTTTTTACTAAGTAGCTGTATTTGAGAATGCACTTTCAGGTGTAGCATTTGTAGTCATCTAGGACTGTCATTCAAATTGTTGTATCCGCAGGAAACAGCAAGAATGGAGATACAGAATTGAACGCATGGTGATATTCAAAATAAGGCCTGCAAATGTTGAGAGTCATTTGATACTCCTCTGGACTGACATCATTCCAGATTAAGATACGTAGGCAAATTCCTTGTTAAAAGATCAAGCGTAGATTATATGTCTGCAGCCTTCAACCTGTCTTTTTAGTGTAGCTGATTTTAGTTTCGAAACGGGAAGAGTGAGTTTGGAGTAAAAGAGAAAATTATCGAAATATCCCAAAGAATCAGTGAATATGGAAAAAAACAAACAAACAAAAAAAAAAAAACAAACTGGTAGGTCTTCAAAATTACACAAGAGACGAAAGGAAGCTAACGAGGTTATCAGTATTCAACACAAAATTAAGACTGCGCAGTATTGGATGAAAACGGGAGTACTGAAGAAGTTTCAATTTATACAATAAGAAGGTCATTACGTAAAAGTCATCTAAATGGATTCATTTCAGTAAAAAAAACAACAACAACAACAACAAAAAACATCACTAAGCAAAAACATTTAATAAGACAAAAAAAACAAAAAAAAAAAACACTTGACCAAAGAACATCTGATTTAGAATTAGGAAAAGAGGGAAAAGAAAAATACAGTGACGATTCTAAAATAGAACTGAATTGTAATGTAATAATATCCCAACACCAATTGATACAAGAATCACAAAAATATACAACAAAAACAACATTCAGTGGAGTGTGTTTAATTGTTTGGGGTTACATCAAAAGAAATAGTACAAGAAAGTTAATAAAGTTCAACGGGACATTGAACAGCTAAAATATATTACTTTGCTAAAGTGCAGTTGCGAGATACAAAAGAAGTTGAAATATTTCAACCTGATGGCTCACATTTCCATATAACGTGTGTAACAAATCTGTCACCGATGAAAACATTGCAGTGTTACTAGATTCGGCTGCCCAAATTCCTGATCTTAACATGATCGAAAATATGTAGAGAGTTGAAAGCTTGAGTGTATAACGAAAAGCTAAAGAAATTGAAAGAACTTTAGATTTATTATGAAAATAAATGGCGGAACATACCTGATAAAACATTTTTTTTCAGTTGTATTTCTTCATTACACGTTGCTTTGAGACTGTAGTTTGTACCATCAGGAGGCGTACTAAATACTGATTAATACTTTTAATACCAATAAATATGTTTATTTTGGGCAATTTTAGTTTTTCTTCTATCAATAAATGCAGTTAATTCTACGCATCATCGAGTGCAGGGTTTCCTAACCTGGACGAAATCACCCACCGTCGGGCGATGATCAATTTAACCGAAAATCGTGGGCGATATGGGATTTTGACTACGAAAAGGATATTTCAACATATGCTACCCGAAAAAACAAATATTCAAAACTAGGAGGCTAAATCGGAACTGAGTCACATTCCTAGATAAGATATAAATATCCCCGCAAACAAGGAATATTTTGTTATTTTCTATAATTTTGAGCAGGATCATTAACATGTAAATAGTTCTCCCCTATTAGGCATAGCAAAAAATATTCACTGAATTTTCATTAGTTGCTAATAGCTTACATTTTTTAATTTTATAATTCCGAACAATAATTGGTTAATTTTTCGTCAACACATTCAACGCTAACCCTAACCATAAAAGTAAATTATATATATATATATATATATATATATATATATATATATATATATATTAGGTTGGTGCAAAAATAATGATGTAATAATGTCGTTTTTTGACGTTAAAAATACGTCAAAAAACGACATTATTAAGTCATTATTTTTGCACCAACCTAATAGTAACAAACATTTGCCAAACAATTTTGGTATACTTTTGAATATTTACGATACAGGCGAGCGATGGAAAAAAAATTATGTTTAAGAGGGCGATGATACCAAAACAGGTTGGAACCGCTGATCTAGGGGTTCATAACTTTTGCATGACTTATTTTCACGACAAATCAATGTTTGTATTTCTTTATTTGGTTCATGCGAATGCGATAACACGTATTAAGTGGATCATTCTTTTGCTCGCCATTGTAGATATTATTTTTTTTTTTAAATCTGTTATCTATCCCGTCGTAAATTTATTCTAGTAGAATTTCACAAACTACGACAACAAAGCGAGTTTATGAAAAAGAAAAAATATTAAGATTTATTTGAAGGTAAGTACGTTTCGTTTACATAATCAAAAATAACCCCCTCACCATGGATACATACTAGATTATTGCACTGGAGTAATGTCTTTTACTGCTGTTAATTCGTTCATCGAGGTGAGGAACTCTTCATTCAAAGCAACACCCTGCAGTGAATGGGGAAAAAGAACTAAGAGGAAAAAACGTGGAATATTTCCTAGGTTTATTTTGGATGTGAGAAATAAACAAATTATTGAGTAAGAGAAAAGGTCAGATGTGGTCGGCTGAAATTCAATGGTGATAAGGTTAATTAAATGTACATCAGATCAGATTCTTGAATTGAATCCTTTTGAAACATTATTAACCTTTCTTTCCTTTTATGCGAAATTAGGTGCTCTGGCGAAAGAACCTTTCTGCATTGATGAACAGTTATGGCACGCGTAAGAGCTCACTGATCATCCCAGATGTGCATATAGGCAAAACCCACGGGCACGCACATAAAGAAAAGAAGCTTCTCCTCTTTATATCACCTGCACCCAAATATCTCTCTCACACATAATCTCGAACACTTATATCTGCACACAAACAGACACGTTCTTACGCACGCACAATCACTGATACATACAATCTATCACGCACAATCATATATATACTTGTAGTTAACTAAACATCGTACAAATATGTTCACGCACGTATACATTCTCTCTCAGCCTTTCACTCTCTCTTTCATTCTTTCTCTTTCACTCTCTCTTTCACTTTCTCTCACTCTCTCTTTCACTCTTTCTCTCTTCCATTCTCTCTTTCACTCTCACTCTCTCTCTCTCTTTCTCTCTCACACACTTTCTCTTTCATTCACTCTTTCTCTCTCACTCTCATTCTTTCTCTTTCGTTCTCATTTTCTCGCACTCTCTCACTCTCATTCTCTCTCTCTCTCACTCTCACTCTGTCACTCTCTCTATCACTCTCATTATTTCAATCTCACTCACGTAAAATCGACTACGCATACTGACAAACACCAAAAGATCCATGTCACCAAAAAGCTAACGAAGCGCAACTATTAGAAAGATCATCTCGCAAGTCAATTTACAAGAGAAGTGATTTCGATCCTTGCTAAATGTTTGTCTACTTGAAACCTTTTAAAGTCATTTTTTTTTTTACAAACAGGGATTGCCAACGCCATGCTCAACTCGTTTTGAATTCAGGATTCTTTCTCCAAACCAAGGCTATGAGTGCCCAATATACCCTTGTATTTAACCCATAGCCGGGGCGGAGAAGTGTCCTAACCTGCTTATGACTGATCTATACACTGACGTATTTCGAGTGATTAGTATTTATTAATTCAACATCCTAAATTTTTATGATTGATTCAGAGTATGTTATCATTACTTTCATTCGAATTCCAGATCATAGTTTCCGTTTTAGAATTTTTTGGAAAAGTCTTTTTTCTTGGTTCGCTTGTTAAAGAATGTTGATTTATTTTTTGCGGCAAGGTAATTCTAAAGCTTAAGTCTTCGAATTGGGGATCAACCTCTTCCTATGAATCTTCTTACTAAATGATGAAGTGTCAGAGTGAAGCACTGGTGTCTATGCCATAGATCAAGGAAATCAGGTTTTTGTTGTTGTTGTTGGTATCAACCTACACAATGACATTTTGATGTATTTTTACATCTGTGGGCATAAAAAATAAATAATTTGACACATAAAGTAAACTCTACTGTACGTTTGTAGTATTATGACATCAAACAGAACTCAATTAGGCTGTAATATGACATGGTTATTATAGCAATTCCAAGGAGCGCGTCAGAAAATACAAAACAAAATGGCGGTCACGTTTTCTGATAGGAAAATACGTATATTTATACATAGGCACACACACACACAAGCAAAGCTAGAAATCTGCGGAAACGCTCCCATACAGATAAATAACATCAAACATCCCTTTACCTTCCCTGTTTCCAAGATGCAATTAAATCTCTCTCTCTCTCTCTCTCTCTCTCTCTCTCTCTCTATATATATATATATATATATATATATATATGTGTGTATGTATGCCGAAGTGATTTCTCTCACACTCACTCCCTTTCTTTATATATATATACACTCACACACACATATATATAATATATAAACGCTGACTATTGATATTCATAAAATTATATAATGTACTAGCAGCATGACCCGGCGTTGCCCGTACTTGATTCAAAAATCGTACGACTCATACAGCAATCGCTATCACTTGACTTAAAATATTTTTGCCCTTCCTTGCCTTTAAAGGAGTGCCCTTTGCCGTGCTGATGTTGCTACATGCCTTACTTCTTGCCTATCTCACACTCCGAATTTTTTCTAAGCTCTATACTAAACATTAAATCTGTTACGAAAAAAGAACTAAACAAAATGAACACAAAACGATCAGCTTTAAAAAAGGACTCGTAACTGGAAAAACCGAAGGAAAAAAGAATGTTAACAACAAATTCTTTTTCACACCCAACCCAGTTTTGCGGAATCAGAATCAACGTTGAGTTTAAGCAAGCGAATGAGTCAATTGGAGTAAAGTGCCATGCAGATTTAAATTTTTCCCACTTGTGACGAATGCAGCTATCGATTTGTTTTTTTGTTTTTTTGCATGCTAGCATGCTAATTAACATTCGTGTCAGTCAGCTGTTGGCTCTCACACTGACCAATAGAATCTTCCTGCCTATTCGTGGCAGCTAGCTATAGTGTCTCACTCTGGCCAGTACAAAATGGCCGCAAACTACATGAAAACTGCCGTAGAAGCATGAAAAAATCGATTATTTCCACCATCGATGGGAGTTGGGAAATGCAAAGTTGGTCTTGGCCTTCCCACTAATTTGGAGCATGTGCATGTAAATTCTGGTGCAAATCCGTCGAAAATTGCAGCCGTGCATTCGTCAGACACACACACACACACACATCCTGACTTTTATAGATAGAGATCATATATTTATACATATCTAAATGCTGACTACTAATATACGTAAAATTATATATATATATATATATATATATCAAATAGCAATTCACCGAGTCTAGATGAATGCTCAACAGAATGCTGAGAGCACTGGACGACCGTTTCGTCCTATTTTAGGGAATCATCAGCAATTCTACTACCGAAATTCGAACCCGTAAAGTTTCGATACGACGCAAGCATCACACCAACTGTACCAACGGGCCTCGGTGACGAAGAAGAAACTGAATAGACTCGATATAGCGCCCCTACTCACAAATTCTGTGGTGATACTCATCCAAGTATTCATAACCCAACGGATTGCGCCCCAAGAGCCACGTCTTTCTTTTCCCCTGAACTGGTCCATCGTAGAGCATTAGCTGGGTCAAGCAAGGATATACAAGCAATAGAATTTTGGGGATTTAGGCAAATCATTATAGTAATTCATCGAGTCTAGAAGAATCCTCAGCAGAATGTAGAAAGCAGTGAACGGCCGTTTCGTGTTATTTTTTGACCGTTGGTACAGTTGCTATGACGCTTGCCTTGTATCGAAACGGTACGGGTTCGAATCTCGGTAGTGGATGCGTACTGCTGATGAGTCCCCAAAATAGGACGAAACGGCCGTCCATTGCTTTCTGCATTCTTCTAGACTCGATGAATTACTCTAATGATTTGCCTAAATCCCCAAATCTCTATTATATATATATATATATATATATATATATATATATATATATATATATATATAAATGGTGACTATTGCTATACGAAAAAATTATATAACGTATCACACACACACACACACACATATATATATGCTGACTATTGATATACATAAAATTATATAACGTATCATGTATATATATATATATATATATATATATATATATATTATTCTCAATTCATATCTATTTATAAATAGATGCGTATTGAGAAAGAGCGAAAGTCAAGATAACGGTTTTGATTATTATTATTATTACGCATCCCTCAGAGAGTTTACCCTGTTATGCTTTCCTACCCATCCCGGTCTACCCTGACACCAGGGTAATGCTCACATCTCGACACACTGCAGCACAGATACCAAACTTAACGATATCCACCTCAACCGAATTGTTATCACAATAAACAAAAAAAGATTATGCTCGCCGCTTCAGACATAACTTTGATGTAGCAATACATATGAAGCGCCTGCGTCAATCCTTCATTTTACACAATGGTCCCTTGCTGCAATGCAGCGTCATCCGAGCGAATCTTGTTCTCCTTTTCAGTTTCATTTGTCCCAGTGGCATATACATTGGAACTAGAAGGGTGTTTGTCAGGTCTCGCAATCTATTCTTAAATTATGCCTTGATTTTAACCCTTGTTAAGGGCTCTATTACCTAGTTTTACGTAATATAGAGAATGCTTATTTAATTTCACAGAAAATATCCATTGTGAGCAACTACTACTGGGCCTGACGAAAGTGAGCAACTACTTCTGGGCCTGACGAAAGTTAGCAACTACTCTTGAGTTTGACGAAAGTTAGCAACTACTACTGGGCCTGACGAAAGTTAGCAAGTACTACTGGGCCTGACAAAAGTGAGCAACTACTACTGGGCCTGACGAAAGTTAGCAACTACTCTTGAGTTCGACGAAAGTTAGCAACTACACTTGAGCCTAGTGAAAGTCAGCAACTACTCTTGAACCTGACGAAAGTTAGCAACTATTCTTGAGCCTGACGAAAGTTAGCAACTACTCATCTGAACTGAATTTTAAGATACAGTATTTTATTCTCAGTAAATAATCTTGATCCAGACTAATCATAACTTAGCAAATACTCATGAACCTGTCTATTCTAAGAGTAGCAGACAGGCTTGAAACAGAATAATCCTAGTAAGTTTGAACCTGGCTAATCTAAGCTTCGTAATCAGACTAATCAAAGTTTATTAAATATACTTGAGTATGACTAATCAAAGGTTTATTTTATTGAATAATTTTGTACTTGGTTAAATTAAATCATGTAAAAGGATTGATCCAGGCTTACCTAAGCCATGTAAATAAAAACATATCTATGACGTATTTCCTAGTAATTAATTCCTCTATGGCAGGAAGTTTCTCATCGCTTGGGAGATTGGCAACATGATTTTCCTTTCGTTCATTTTCAACTGTTTAGCTTGGTAAGCAGACTTTGGTTTCCTCTTTTACTGTGATTTTAATTTAGTGTCTTTCTATTTGTGTAAGACTTGGTTTAACGCAATTAGTTAAAACCAAACTGTTGGTACTATAACACGTATATACCTCACGAGTTTTCTGTTTCCTTGGATAATCACCGTATAAAGAACTAAATTCGTAATTTAAATGATTGTATTAAATACACACATATATGAATTTTATATAGGACAATAACAGTGTAAATTTTAGAGGGGGTGTTATATATTTGTCGAAAATTTGTTGTATATTAGTTATCCTGTTTACTCTTTATCGTAACGTTTAAGTTCCTTGGTCATTTGGCCTCAATTGTCTGTTATATTTTGATTTGGAAAATAAATTAAAATAACAAAAGTGGAACACTTGAAAATCATCAGATATTTAAGGGAAACAGCTCGCTTGTCATTCTCAAATCAAACAATTCATAGACCAAACAGGAGTATCAATAGCATGTGGCAAAAATGATAAAACAATTTAAAAAGTGCTTGTGAAATTCTTCTGGTACGGTGGGATGGTCAGCAGGGAGGATATACAAACTGAAGAGCAGTTAGAAAAACTTACGAATTAAGCATCGGATGTAATGTATTTTTTTTTTTTGCGATGGTGTTCACTCTGTATAAGACCTAAGAGCCATTCGAGGTAGAGGGTTACAGTGTAAGTGGCAGGGTTTATGGAGTTATGTGATGATAACGGTTATCCCTATACTTGAACAGGTTAAGATTGTAGTGATCGGGAAAGCATCCCCTTGGGAGTCGGCGGAGTAAGGAAACGCATGCGTCAGCAAATAAAGTTCAATATTCCAAAATCTAACAGACACACGAGGAAAGTTAGAGTAGTGAAACGTTCTTATATGCAAAAAATTAGGAAATTAGTCCAAATGGAACAAAACATAATAACTGGAATTTCTACGTGTTTTGTAAGTTGTCATTCATTATAAGCAGTAAAAAAAAAAACAAAAAAAACAAACATTTATATGTATTATCCGATAACGAATGCGATATAAACTGCTACTCCCATAGTTCAAGGTTAGTCGGTACGCTTGTGTAAGTAGAGGGTAGCTCGAGGATTCGGTACTTACTGGAGCGGTACAGGGAACCGACCATTTTCCCTGTGTCTTTAGGGATCGATCGCATGTACGAGTTCTACTTTAGGTCTGGATTGAGGTTAAGGCCCAATGGTCGTTAAAGGCATTCGTCGTAAAAAAATATAAAGCGAAAAATGTTCAAAATCTAGTTTACATTCGAAAATGGTGAAGCTATATGCCTGATGAGATAGGTACAGAAAAGTGCTACTGTTAAAATATTCGCTAACGAGAAAATCTTCATAATAAACGTTGTTTAGAAACGCCGAAATGACTGGTACTTCCTGGATTTAGCAGCTGCTATCAAGGGGTAGCGTCAGGACAAAACGTTCAGACCGCGTCAATGTTCAGTCCCCGCCAGTCTTCCAATTCTTCTACGGGCTTGGAGAAAAGATGGGAGCTGATGCTTACTACAAGTTCATAAGGTACCATGTTTTGCCATTGTTTAAGACCAAATCTGTTGGTGTTTTTGGGTGCCCTGGTGTACTAGTGAGCCAGCCAAAATGAGCTGACTCATTTTATAGTTCAATAGAAGGGTTAACCAATCAGAAGGCTCAAAATATTCAATGCGACGTATATAAAGGCGGCCATGTTTTTCCCGAATATTCACTGCCAGCCTTTGATATCAAAGACTGAAGAATGACGGAGCAGCTGCTGGTGGTATTGGCGATATAGTCAGATTCAGTAGAGTGTCTGACTCGTAAGTATTAATCTTTAACTTTGTTTCATTGAACAGATTACGTACTGTGCTGTATTCTATATTCATAAACTATGGTGAACATGGTGAACAAAGTCAAGAGACCATCAATGAGAGAACTCAAGAATGTGATCCAAACAATTTTGCGAATAAAATTAATTTCTGCAATGCTAAACTTGATTTCTGTCTGACAGAACTCTGTCAGTCTTCCAGCCTGATGCTGCGACACCGAATTCCGAGGGAGCGCTGGGATAGCAAAAGATACCACCCAAAAGCATTAAGAAATTTAAAAAAATCATTAGAAATAAAGAGTACTTTAATATCAGTCCTCTTACTTATCAGTAGATGCTGAGCATTTTCTTCAGTGATGAAGAAGAGATGAAGCAGCAGAGATGCTGAGAATTCCATGGACCGAGTATGTTAGCAACGACAAAGTTTTAGAGAAAATGGTAACAAAAATGACGCTTATAATTAACATCAGAAAGAGACAGTTGAAATATCTAAGGCGCATAAGGAAAGAGGACTTTGAAAATTTGATACTCACAGGACAGATTGAAGGCAAGAAGGACAAAGGAAAACAATGCATAACCTACTTAGCGTGAACGAGTAATTTGATGGAGAACTAAAGTTTTGGAGAGATAACAAAGGACAAAATTTTTTAAGAGGTACAAAGGGGAAGAAATTGTGGAGAGCCATGATCACCAACATTCTGAAGGGTCACGTCACATAGAAGACAACACCGTGCTGGGTATAAGACCTTTCACTCGAACATCAATACTCTGAAGACCGCTGTCAAAGCGAGTGTTGTTTGGACGAAGATGTCCAGGGAGTTTTGGTTAAGCGTTGCGCAATTTTCAAGGTCGTTTTGAGACTATGAGTGAAAATGCTACATTGAATAAATGATTCATTTTTAATGCATTTTATTATCTTTTTAACTGGCCTATGCTTAAAAAAAATTAACAAGTTGCAGCAATTTTGAAAGTTTTCCTAGCCTAACATCTCATTGAAATTATACATAAAAATTCAGCTAAATACTTTGTTATGCAGCGGATTAATTAAGAAACCCTAACATATCATCATTGTTTTTATAACATCATAAACGCCCCCTACTGTTATCATAATATACACTATGTTGCAACTAACTCACGTATACGATAAGAATTATCAACAGCATCATAATCATTACTATAGTCACGATGATTAGCTTGGTCAAAATCCGGAAGACTGGACCCCCGCTTAGATGAGGTTAGCAAGCTGATCCAACTCCCGCTCATTAACCGGCTAATTGGCGGAAACAGATGCGTGCGTGCATATTTGCTTCTTCCGGGCAATAAACGCGAATTCTCTTTTTTACGTCATTCTCTCTCTCTCTCTCTCTCTCTCTCTCTATCCTTTCCTTCTTTGTTATTGTCAAGTTTTTTTTTCTCTTTCTTTTTCTCTCTATCCAATTTGTTCGTCTCTTCTCAATCACTCTTTTCCCTTTTCGCCTTCATTTGCTACATTATTATTTTCACAATCTCTACTATTTTCTTTCTTTTTTTTTCTATTCTTCGTCTCAGGATTTTTGTTCTTCCTCCACTTTTTGCCCCTGTTTTCCTCACCCCCATCTCTCTCTCTTTCTCCCTCTCTCTCTAGTTTTTCATCTTTCCGCCCCTCTTTACTGAAAACCATTCTATTACAGATGTTCTCTATCATTTTTGCCTTAATTTTATCACTTTCTCCTTTTTTTTTTATTTTTTGTACTTTCTTGATTTATATATTAATACATAAAATATTTAGCCATAGACAATTTTATTTCGTTTTGCCACAGCCAGGTAATTACAAATTGTAAAAGTTAAAATATGAAAGTTACTAGAAGTATAACAAATTTTATTTGAATTATATTCATTTCGACTAATGTACTCATATTTCTTATGACAACGTTTCGGCTGTTATCCCCTCCAGTCTTCTTCAGATATTTGCCGATCTGAGTAACTTTCAGGGAATTTGGAATTGTACTCAATAAATAATTTTACATTGTTCTTGTTCGTTGCCTATGTGTGGAAATATCTTGTTCTTTTTAGTACTAATTAATGGTAATAGTAATACGAGAAAAATCATCATAACGGATCTCGAAACGAGTCAGGAAAATGATCCAAAAAGGCATCGAGTTTATGCCCAATTCGGAAAGTGACAACTTCAAAAGTTTTGAAGATACCTCAAAGAAAGAAAGGGTGCTTGAGAAAGGGAAATCAAGGCTCTCGCATTGAGATTTGCTTCCTGAGAAGTCAATCGTCAGTTGAGTAATGTCCAACGGCTGGAGTTGCATAAAAAATTTACGGGGTATCAATCCATCTGAGGACGAATCCTCGGGATTTCTCGTGGGAGCGAGAGACGATGATTGCATCTTTAAGGTTAGAGATAGAAAAGATGCCTTTTGAAATTAGAGCCAGGGTAAAATGACATGGAGCCTCAGAAAATAAAGAAACCCTTAATGCAGACTTTGTAATATTTTGGAAGATTTGAAAGGAAATCAAACCGAATAGAAGATATAATTTATACATATGGTTCCGAAAGATACTGGACAAAATAAGGAAAATTTAGCACCACTGAATAATAGATTCCGATCCCTTCTAATGTCTTCGCATTCCTTTCCACTCCTTTTTTTTTTTAGGTCTGATCTAGCTTTTCTGCAGGTATAGGATGAGCCAGGTACTTACTTCAACGGTACAGGGAACCGACCATTTTTCCTGCATCTTTAGCTATCGATCGTTCCACTCGAGGCCTTGGTTGATTTTAAGGCCCAATAGATGCTAAAGGCATTCATCGTAACTGATGATATTAGGTTGGTGCAAAAATAATGACGTTTTTTGACGTATTTTTAACGTCAGAAAACGTCATTATTTTTGCACCAACCTAATAGCTCGGGGCCCGAAAAATGTAGAGTGACAAATGTTCAAAAGCTGATCTACATCCGAAAAAAAGGTAATGCCGTGTGTCATTACTAGCTCCTTTCTCAAAATCGGTTTCAGGTAAGTAGTTTTCCCAATTGAATCTATCAAAGACAGGAGTCAATGAAAAGCGTTTGGTATTAGCCTCAAGTTTCTTTGCAGAGCCGACAGAAATTAGTACGAATTGGTCGGAATGTTCTACTACACTCGCCATACTCACTTCCCACTTATTTTTCTCTCTACAAAATTATTTTAATGGGAAGGAGTTTAACTGCCTGAAAACCTGTAAAAACCACTTAGACCAGTTCACCACCCAGGAAGATGCCAATTTTTGGAAGGATGTAATCATGAAGCAGCCTCAATATGGCAACAGGCAGTGGAACAAATTGGAACATAGGCGGTTGAATAAATCTATGTACAAATATATAAATATTGTATTTGAAAATAATTTAAAAGACGCTGTGAACTTTGTTCCGATCCATTACCAGCGATAATGGTCAGAATTCAAGTCTAAGTAAAAGCCCATTCCTGACTCTCATCAGCATGGCTGACTCTAACCCCCATGAGAGTGACTCGTTCCGCCATCTTGGGCTAACATTCTCCGCTGACATGAAGTGGAAAGATTATATTGAATCCATTGCTAGGTCAGCTGCTAAGAAAGTTGGTTCACTGTGTCAGACAATTTTTCTCTCTGGAATCTATCTTGCATTTGTCCACGTTTAAAATATTGCTGCCACATATGGTACGGTATTCCTGCTGTATATTTAGAGATTCTTGATAAAATCCAGAGAAGAATCAGCAATATTATTGACCCTCACCTATCGTCTCGGTTTCAGTTATTTTCCCATCGACGTAATGTAGTTTCCCGGTGCCCTTTTTATAAATTCTTTCACGGTAGTTGTTCGGATGAACTCTTCATTATAGTACCTAAAGTTTATGAATTTAAGCGCAGTACTAGATTGGCGGTAAGGTCTCATCAATTCAGTTAAATTCGCTAGATGTAATTCTATGTTCGATGTTAACAGCTTCTTTTCTCGTTTATGCAACTCTCTTCTGATTTCATGCTTTCAAACCACTTTTGATCATCAAAAATTTAAATACAGTGTCGATCGTTATCTTCTGTCTTCTTGATTACTCTTCTATTGGTTTCGTTCATTAAGAGTTTTTCTTTTTCCTTATTCTTTCACACTTATTAACCATTGTGTTTCAGTAGCTTTACTGCCTTTCATGGGGTGATGTGATAAAAAAAAAACAGGGTTTTGAATGCTGATTTCCAGCGTAGGCAATTGGAAGAGTAATGCAACTTATTGCTTTTACTTCGATTTGGTCTTTCTGCCGGATGAAATTAAGATTACTGATTATAAACATCGATATCGATTGATCTTATTAGGATTGACCAGACATGTACATGGCTTTCTTTTACATGTGGGTCTTTGCTGATCATATGGTTTGGCGTTAGGTATATATTATACATAATTTGCTATCATCTCAAAGCGCTGCTTGGATTTGATTTTTTTTTTCAGTAACCTTTAGATGTTTCGATTGAGTTACTGCAGACAAACCGTCTTTTCACGTCGAATTTTATCGCTTGCTATACTGGAGCTCCACCCGACACCATAAAATCACTGTTGTTTTATTAATAAATTAACTCTATCTGGCATAAGATTGTCATCATAAAGAAAGGTGAAACTGTGATAATTACAAGTAAAATGATAGGGGACACTAAGTTAATCAAAATGAAATTACACGCTACATTTGAGAAATTTAATTATATTTATAAATATGCCGAAGCGGCTTTACGGCAGTATGATAAAAAATAAAGTATAAAATGCACAAACGAACAGATGGAGTCATTAAAATACTCACGCATGTAAATACACACACAAGTATATGTGTGTGTGCATTGTTCATATATATATATGTGTGTGTGTGTGTGTGTGTGTATTGTTCATATATATATATGGGTGTGCGTGTATTGTTCATATATATATATGTGTGTGTGTATTGTTCATATATATATGTGTGTGTGTGTGTATTGTTCATATATATATATATATATATATATATATATATATATATATATATATGGGTGCGTGTGTGTGTGTGTATTGTTCATATATATATATGTGTGTGTGTGTATTGTTCATATATATATATATATATATGGGTGTGTGTGTGTGTGTATTGTTCATATATATATATATATATGTGTGTGTGTGTATTGTTCATATATATATATATATATGGGTGTGTGTATGTGTGTATTGTTCATATATATATATATATATGTGTGTGTGTGTGTATTGTTCATATATATATATATATATATATATATATATATATATATATATATATATATATATATGGGTGTGTATTGTTCATATATACATATATATATATGTGTGTGTGTGTGTGTATAACATCAAAACCGGAGTGGCAATGAGTACACTCTTGTGAAACGAGCATTGCGGCGATGTCTTTTCTCTTACTTTGCATTTGTTTTTTATATATATATTTGTTATCTGTAAATCTTCTCTATCAGACAACCCCAAATAGAGCTTCTTTCGCGTCACGGTAGAGTCGCTTTTAATGAATGCTGTCACTGCTAGGAGATTAACAAAAACCCTTGAGTCTAAGCTTGATAGAACCTACACTCGGATGCTGAGAGCTATACTTAACATCTCCTGGAGAGACAACAAGCAACTAAATCATAGCTCTATGGAACCATCCCTGATATTTCTACAGTCTGACGTAAACTCCGAATGCGCTTTGCAGGACGCTACTAGCGAGCAAAGCAAGAACTTTACTGCTCTGGGCACCTAGTCATGGAGCAAAACAGGTTGCTTTCCCAGAAACCACCTACATTCACCAACTATGTAATGACAGAGGATGCCACCCTAATGACCTTGATGCAGGACCATTGATGTTTGCCGTGATAGACTCATGAATGTCCGACGTAGCTCGACCGAATAAATATAATGATTAGACAATGGTATTTCGTCGACATTACAGAACAATTTGCCTATTTCCTATTAGACTGTCTTATATATTCTCTTAATATTACATGCGTGCGCTACCAGAAATAACCCCCACAAAAACACGATTACAACTGTCGAAGTGAAAGGTGTAAACTCGGTTTTAAAATCTTTCTTCAGACGAGAATCGAACTCATAAGTTGTGCCATAATAGCTCATCTTATAATCTGTTGATAGTTATTGTTTTTGGTATTATTAGTAGACAATACCAAAATGCTAACACTCACTGCAAATGACTCAAACTTCTAGAAGCAAGTATTATACAAAAGAAGCCATTCATGTTGCTTAAAATATCTTTCAGAGCAGGAATTGAATTGTGTGCAAAATGTCTAGTATATACAGAAAACAGTAAAACATACTAGTCTGATATAAACTTTTCCGGTCGATCTAGCTCTATTTAACCGTCGCTTTGGATTAATTTAAATTCCAGCACTCCCACCAAAAACTAATAAACTGTAGCTAATAAAATATTGTCTTCCAAAATGATAAAATTCAGTTCTTGATAACGGGTACTCCTAAGACAAATATAGAAAAAAGATTGCAGATTTATAATTTACTATAATAAGTTTAAAACATCTAATCTACTTATTACAAATAACTTAGTACCTCAAACCCACCCTATATGCAAAAACCATGTCATTTATGAAATCGCGTGTCCTATGCGAGTTTGAACATTCAGTAATAAAAAAAAATAAATATTTATATTGGCCACAAGAGCACCACCCTTTCTCGGAGGTTAACTTGTCACTTATCGAATTTTAATATACCTATCGATTATCACATCAAAAACAATCAACATTCAACCGGAAGCATAAGACATGTGCAGAGAAAAAATGCACTATAAAAGAAAGGCCTTCAAATAGTCGAAGTTGTTATACACTAGAAACAACCATAATTAAATAAAATCTTTCTATTTAGGTGATGGTATTTTAAAATATATATAGGATATTTAATATGTCTATAAAATAATACATATCGAATATTTAATATATTTATTTTCTGGTGCTGGTAAGGCCTGTGAAACTTCTGCATATGACGTCACTTATACTATAGATCTATATTTAAACTTGAAATGTAATGTTCCCAGAAATGCCAGGATGGAACAAACAAAACTTCCTACCCGCGATACTGGCATTTAGGTTTTGTGAATTACTAAAATATACTTGAACAAAAACAACAAAAATATGGTCTTCGGACAGTTTATTAACAATTTTGATCCGAATGTGCAACAACACACCAGAAAAGTGGAAAAAACACACGCGCACACAAATTCCAAACGACATCGGCCCTGTCAGTTGAATTTAATAAAAATAATAAAATATGTATAATATTTGGGTTATGATTTTTTTTTGTAACTCTATGTTCCTCTATCATATATCGTTTAACTTTTGTTCAAAAATAATGAAAAAGGCTTTAATTTGTTTTAGTTTTTTTAAAAAAGGTCATCACCACAAATCGACAATTCGATTTTGCCATATACGCAATAAGGGTAAAATAAAATTATTTATCAATTTACTAATGATGCAATTGGATAGTAATCACGTATTTTTATGAATCGAGCAGTTTAACATACAATCTTACAAAGAAACCAAAATTTCAAACTTGTAAAACCTTCATTTTACAATTTACTAATGATGTTAATCGATTACAACTTATAACTTTTTACGCATTTAATAGCTTATAGCTATCGACTAACATACATACAAACAAATAAACAAGTTCTAGAAGGTTCCAGAAAGTCATTATACTACAATACTTATATACAATTTTAGAAATTCGTGTTGTGGGTGACATTAAAAAAATAAAAATAAAAAATAAAAAATAAAAAAAAAACAACAAAAAAACAAAAAAACAAACTGAATTAAACACTTCATTATTTTTTAACGTCAATGAATTATGATACAGGAAATCAGTTGTTTTACAAAAAGTCATAACCCTAATATATATATATATATATATATATATATATATATATATATATGGTAAAGGTAAAATAAATCCGTGGATATAGAATCCGAGTGAATCCTAGTAATATAAAAATATTAAAACTGATCCACAAAAGAGACCGCGATGTATTTTATTTATGCAGTGCAATATGAATGAATAATAATATAAAAAAAAATCTTTTTACCTCATGTGGGGAATAAAGTATTTCGACAGACAATGAAAGCGGAATGAAGTTCATGTCCGTAGAGAGAGTCGAAGTTAATTGTAACAATGTGATATTAGAAGCTAAAGGGTCAACGTAAAATTTAACTTGCCGAATATACCTAATATAGTGCTCACACATTTCAATGTTTAAGTCAAACAATAGGCACCAGACAGAGGTTAGGGGGGGGTAACTATCAATCTTAAAGCGGAGAAGGTATATTAAATAAGTCAGGGAATATTAACCCTATGAAGGCAAATTGGGAGCATTAGAAATACGAAAGAAGAAATTCATATGGTACACGCACACGCACACACACATATTTAGCGAGAGAGAGAGAGAGAGAGAGAGAGAGAGAGAGAGAGAGAGAGAGATTTAATTAATTCATGAATATCTTTAATCTGTCATTATTTTTATCACTATACACTTTATCTATTGTGGATAGATGTGTTTAGGCAGGCACGCTTGGCCAAGAGATCGAGAAGCCCTAATAAAGGAAGTATGTCTCCTTAGAGGAATCAAATAACTATTTCCCTTTTCAGTAATGGAAGGCACTACTAAGCTAAGCCTCCTTTACCATTAGGCCAAGAAAAATAAATCCTAGCAAAGAAAGACTCAATTGCCCTAATTAAGAAGTGCACATATCTCATTGAAACCTTCCGAAATCTGGGAACTTCATTCTCGTAACCAAAACGTAAACAAATTTAATTTTTAAGCAACTAATGGATTTTTTAAAAACTCTACATTGTTACCACAAGAAATCATTTTGGATTAAAAAATAATTTCTTATTATGATTATGAAAAATAAATTAAAAAAATCGTTTATTGCTTAAAAATTACGTTTTTGTTTCGGGCATGAAAATAAATTTTTCAGATATAGTCCACAAAATGTCTCAACGAGAGTTTTGTGTATCTTAATTAGTCTCACTCCAGAAATCGCCGGAAAAAAATTGTTTAACGTTAGACTTGAAGCAATTGGATTGATAACATGTTTGGCGGGCCATTACTTAACTTTCTTTAAATTTTCTCCCCAAAATTCTGCGTGGTTACTTAAGCACTATTTTTGGAAGTGGGTAGAGACTGATGCTTTTCAGCACCACTATAGTAGATGCTTAATTATTACCTAAAATGAGTCTCGAAATCTTGTGTAACCGATGATGATGATTATGATGTGGGTAAGTGAGAGAGAGAGAGAGAGAGAGAGAGAGAGAGAGAGAGAGAGAGAGAGAGAGAGAGATAATTCTATTATTTAATGTTATCCACTACAGTCGTCGCTGATTAATTAGATAATTGACAGAAGGATTCGCGTGGTATTATAGAGGATTAATCCATCCCATATTCTATCATTCAAAATTCAGCCTCTACGAACAGTTCATTTGATCACTTGCCACATTACCAATCTCAGATTAATAACTAATCATCGTTGGATCTATTTGGATTTGCCGGACACTTAATCACACGTTGCTGACACAGACACACTTTTTCAGTCAGTAGCATTGTTTCAAATGATTACTTTATTCTATTCAATAGTGAAACCGCATAAACTGAGATGTTGTCTTCGTTTAGTTGCTTCCAAGCAGCGATATTAAGGAAGGAAAAACAGCTGGTGCGTATTAGTTGCTTTGCATTAGGTGGCAAACTGATGAATCTTTAAAATGTTTATGGAACCTATATCTATCTATCTATCTATCTATCTATCTATCTATCTATCTATCTATCTATCTATCTTATTCTGTTCATATCTATCTATCTATCTATCTATCTATCTATCTTATTCTGTTCCTATCTATCTATCTATCTTATTCTGTTCATATCTATCTATCTTATTCTGTTCATATCTATCTATCTATCTATCTATCTATCTATCTTATTCTGTTCCTATCTATCTATCTTATTCTGTTCATATCTATCTATCTATCTATCTATCTATCTATCTATCTATCTATCTTATTCTGTTCATATCTATCTATCTTATTCTGTTTATATCTATCTATCTATCTATCTATCTATCTATCTATCTATCTATCTATCTATCTATCTATCTATCTGTCAAGCATTTGGATAAATCATCCAGATATTAAATACATTAAATGACAATTGGATAAAATGTTCATGAAAGTATAATGTTTCGAAAAAAAATCCAGTAATGCATTATCGGATATTATTCCGAAATATACTTTCATGAACGTTTTTTCGCATTGTAATTGAATATATATATATATATATATATATATATATATATATATATATATATATATATATATATATATATATATATGGGATAACTATATATAATTTTTTTATATATCAAGAACAGTTTTGAAATAAATAAAAGACATGACAAATTGGAAAAAAAAAAAAGATTTTATGACGCGTTTCGTTCGTTAGGACTTCACGGGACTGGGTTTATTGACGTTGTTGTTGACTATAATTGTGAATGAACGAGAGATGCTGGTATTTTCAAATTTTTTGAAAGATTTTTTTTTCTTTTGGCAATCTAGCCAAATTGATCTATATTCTTTTTCTTTTTCTTTCCACCATCTTTTTGTAAATATCCCAGATTGTGATAACGTAAAATCTGCTATGAATGGTGAATCGTTTTAAAAACTTGGACGTACATTTACCATCGATGAACTACCGATTAGAGCACTTTCTAGAAATTTTCGTCTTATTTTCTCTTTTAATTAGAGTAGAATTTTCTATGTCAAAATTATGGTTAGTTTCGTTACGGTGAACAACCAAGGTGTTTTTGTATGTTGTTTTTATTTTAAAATGTCATTTTGTGTTCATCTTTTATTAAAACTTCTCAAGACTTCTACAATATATTCTTTCTGGTAATCCTTGCAGTTGATAGAGTAAATTCCTCTTTCAAGTTTTGTCTTGTTGTTTTGTTGTGTATTAAGTTTTATTGTTTTACATGTAGTTGTGACAAGTGTTATCTTGTTTAGATAAATTCTTTTAGATTGTAGTTGTGATAGAGTTATTGAGTAGAATAATATATTTTTTGATTCGTTGGTTTTGTCAGAGAGATCGCTTTTCTATTTTGGGATATTTTATGAGTCTTCTTCTGTAGTTGTAAAAGATGTCATAACAAATTATTTTCAGCGGTAATTATGATGTTCAATTACGTCTAGTTATATACTGTATAACTCCTCTAAACCGAACATCCGTGATGTCCGGTATTAAGGGTACTGTTCGGATTCAAGGAAGAAAAGGCTACCGTGGGAAGCTTAAAACTCTTATTAAGTTTTAGATTTCAGAATACAAAAGTTAGTTTTTAACTTTGATTCGTTTTTATTTAAAGTGTAAAATGAATACATAAATGTACAAAAAAGTAATTGACAACCAATGAAAAAATTTGTGCTAAACAAATATTGCAATATTGAAAAACTAAGACACTTTATGAAATGTTTAAAAATTTATGAAATATCTTATTCAAAACAATTAGAATCTGTAGAGGAAGTCAAAAAATAAGGACAAACCGAGCATCCAACATGTTGGTTATTGAGGATACTGTACTTATTCGAGGAAGAAAAGGCTTCATATTTATGTCAATACAAAAGTTCGGATTTGGTTATGAGTCCAAATTTGAGGAAGTCTAGATTATGTTATGTTCGGATTTGAGCAGTTCTACTGTATTAGTAAATGTGGGCATGTGTTTGCGTAAAGATAGACGATGAACTGTTACTTTAACGGCGTTATCTACTTACACGAATCAGTATTCTGATATTTGAGCAATAAAACACAAATTTTAAGAAGGGATTCGGGCTGAGTACTTTTCAGCAGCCCCATATGTTTTCACTTACCTTTCAACGGGTTTAGATTCGTTTTGTAATTGAGATCCGCTGCCATTTTTATCAATTGTCGTTTTGGATGTTTACTGCTGAATCTCAACTCGGATAAACTGTCAGCTGCTAATAATTAAATTAGTATATTTATGAAATATAAATATCTCATATAAATAATAATAATCATATGTGCGTAGCTGTTTGGCAGGAATCTAATTTTTATACATTTATATTTTGTAAATGTTTCTTTCTGTCTACCTTAAGAGAAATGTTCTTAGAATTACTCCATATTCTGTGTATTAAGTATTTAAAAACATCGGCAAGAATTGGTCAATTTCAGAATGTTTTCCATGTAATTAATTTAAATAAATGAATGAATATATATACATACATACATACACATACGCACACACACACATACATACATACACACACACACACATATATATATATATATATATATATATATATATATATATATATATATAAACGATTTTATAAACGATTTTATAAACGATTTACACACGCTCTATCTCTGATATTGAGCACTTTATTCCATAAATATAGCACACCTTAAGACTATATTTCTTTATATATATATATATATATATATATATATATATATATATATATATATATATATATATATATATATATATAGTTTTAAGGTGTGCTATGTTTATGGGATAAAGTGCTCAATTGGCTGGCAATCCTTCTTTTATACAAGTTTCATTGGATACCACTGACAAGGCAATAAAAGTTTGTTATTAGTTTTTTTTTGTTTTTTTGTGTGTATTCTTTCAAGTGATTTCTTTTTATGGACACAGGTTGTGTAAAAAGCGTCCAAATGCTCTGTGGATCCGAGCACTTTCCACTAATTTATTTGGCATTTTCAATTTTTTTTTTTTTTCATCTACAGGTAAAAAAAAAAACGGTTGAAAATAATGGAAGCGGTAATAATAAAAAATCCAACTCTCAATAACACCAATAACGGACATGACCACAACGTGCTTACTGTGTTCGAAAATTACAAATATCCCAGTCTCTATATATACATATATAAAAATTACATATTCAGTTAAATAAGTTATATAAAAAAAAAAAACCTTGATAATGGCTAATAAAACTCGGATCCACAAATACTTTGGACAGTTCTTACACACTGTATGTGCAGAAAAGAAATCACTTGGAAGAATGCAAGAACAATTTAATCAGTCATCTTCAATGATATATATATATATATATATATATATATATATATTCATACATGTTTCATTGGTGTTTATCGTTGCTTGGAAATCATCTATGTAAACAATAACAGACTATCATCATGGCCTTGTCCGTATATTGCTTAATATGTTGTACAGTAATTGACATCTTTGATAATGGGTTATGCAAGCCGAAAGCTTAGATTGGATTAAAAAATATGGATCAATATTGTAATTTTCTTTCTTCGTTTAATGATAATGTTATTAAAGCTTATCAGACGTTATGAAAAGAATTTACACAAAATAAATAGACAACACGTGTCTATATTATTTAATGAAACATATATATATATATATATATATATATATATATATATATATATATATATATATATATATGAGCGAGTGTGGACATAATAATTAAAACTTCATGGAGACTTTTTTCTTGTCTTAACCGATCGTCAGATATCTTCATTCAGTGTTGATTTCTATTTCTACATTGTCTAAATCTATGAACACTTTTCTATAAATATAGCAAATTTTAAATTTATACATATATATAATGCCTGTCAAAGTCGCCTTTGGAGCAACAGAATACTATCTCTGCCTCAATAGACGAACAAACAACTTTCTATTTACCAAAGGCCGCCACTGTGTGTAACAGCAGCTATCTACTTCCAACCCATCAGACCGACATACATCACTACTTTGCCATCGCTCTTCAAAGGTTCAAAATCAAAACAGATCTTGATTGTCGACAATGCCCGTGGCGAATCATGGCCGAATACGACTTGCATAACACTGCAACAACTCATACCAAAAGTACCAAATATTCCAGCTAAGTATGCACATGATATCCAGATTAGCATTGAGAGCGGCTATTATATACGAGTTTTCTTTCTCGATTTATACGTAAGACAAAAGCTAAGAGCTCCAAAATTCCCAGCGGGGTTTCCGCGCACTTGGACACCAAATTTTATCAATTCTCGCACATAATATATAAGAATTTTAAAGATTTTTTAGGCTGTTTCTCGAGATTCTTACTGTTCACATCGAGCAGGTAAGTTACAGGAGAGGAGCCGACAAAAGTATTTACTTCTTCATCCACTCTCGTACAGGTCAAGATATTGGACGATTAGATAGAATACGAGAATTGCTTTTATACTTTTAAATTTTACATGACGCCCTCCATTAATACACACACACATACACACACACACACACACACACACATATATATATATATATATATATATATATATATATATATATATATATATATATATATATGCGTGTGTGCTTTCTGATACATGTATCCTATTTGTGTGCTTGAATGTTAATATCAAGTAATTTTCCAACCGAAACGGAAGAAGGTCTTAAATTTATTGAGAATGCTTTCTATACTCTCTGTACGTACTAATCATGTTAATGTTTGTGACACACAGAGAAGAAAACGAACAAAATATTACATCACATTTTGCTTATACATATGTTTCGTTAAATTCCTATTATCGTTACACACATGCGCACACACGTTTTATACAATTATGAATAAGGAAAAAGATATAAGAAAGCGGGAAAATGTTTTCGTGTGACTTTAGTACTTCATCAGACAAAAGCTTTCCACTTTGTCATAGCTTTGTTGCCTTAAAATTGTTCTTGATATATCAAAATGTACATATCGCTTTCCATTTATATATATATATATATATATATATATATATATATATATATATATATAGGTGCCATATATATATATATATATATATATATATATATAAAACGTGTTCAATACACATTTAAAAAAAATCTAAAAATCTAAAATATTACAAGCACTAATACTACCGAGGTTTCTACCAATGAAGGTTTCATCAGGAATTCTATATATTAGGAATATCTAAGACAAAGTGTAAAACAAAGCGTCTGACGCGTTTCGCCCTTTTAAGTTTTCATCGGACAAAAGTGATTAGACATGCGCATGGAGAGGGGACTGTGAAATTTTTAATTTAATTAAAAAAAATATTTACCTATATAATCTATCTGATTTTATTTTATTTTTATTATTTTTCCCCATATAATTCTACATATATGTGTGTGTGTGTTTGTGTGTGTGCGTGTCTGTAATCAAACCAACCTACCATAATTCATTTTAATAATATATCTCATGAACAGATATAATGTAATATGTACATATATAATTTGCAATATCGTATATGTGCATATATATATGTATTTATGTACATATATAATTTACAGTATCATATATATATATATATATATATATATATATATATATATATATATATATATATGGTAAATAAAATGACAATTGGAAAAAGATCTTAGATTTTGCCGACGCGTTTCGTCTTCCGACTTTTTCAAGGCAAAAATGAAATCGAAATGTTCTTGTTGTTATAGTTACATTAAAAAAAAAAAAAATCCAAATTTAAAAAGATAGACGCTTCTGTCCAAGCCTTTTTTTTTTCTGGTTAATGTAAATTACCTTTATAGTAAGAGATTTTTTTTTTCCATGTCAACAATATAGTTAAATTCCCAGATCAATTCTGTGGACAAGACACATTGGTAAATAAAAAGACAATTGGAAAAAGATCTTTTTCCAATTGTCATTTTATTTACCAATGTGTCTTGTCCACAGAATTGATCTGGGAATTTAACTATATATATATATATATATAAAATGATTCAAAATATATGTATGGGAGATTATAAAGTAAAAGAAGTGAGAACTCATTGTTTTGAAGAAGACAGATTTCTTATTCGAAGACAATCTGCTTCACTTCTTTTAGTTATTTTACAAGTAATTGTCTTCATTATAATATCAGTTATACAAAATCGCCCCGTATATAATGAGTGTCTATTTGCATTGATTGGCCTAATCCCTATGATCACATGCATAATAAGGTGTTGGTCATAAATGAACCGACAAAATACAGCTCCCATTGAGAGTTTTGGGGTGTCAATCTGAGGACAATGCAGAGGATTCGGAAAGAGTTGGATGAGTCTAATAGAGATCATGAAAGTCTTTGAAGTGATCACGTAATAGCGACATTATACCTACATTCATCTTCCTACAAAGCCTCAGACTTAACACATAGGCTTACATCAAGTGCCTTGTGGAGGTTGTGATTATCCAGAAGAGGTGGTGCTGCTCTAGGTCAAAGGAGTGGCTGCTGGAAGACCCTACATCGGGCAACAGGAGAGCGAGAGATAACAAAACTCCTTGTAAGACCAAACATGAACTGAAGGCAAGGTTTATTGCAGCATTCACCAAATTAAACAAGGCGATCAACCAGAAGTGATGCAGGAGATTTCAACGTTTTCAGGCGGCCATGGTTGAAGCCAATCGAAATTTTCTTGAACAAATTTACTCTTTTGTATTTCAAGATAGTTGTGTGCAATTTTGGTAAATATATCTGTTACAATGAAATGTCAGTGTTATTTTCATTTTTTGTGAAATTTAGATGACAATTTATCCATCGCACTTTGTATATTTTATATAAAAATGATCAACATCGCTCTCGCTTATTGGAATGGTTCGATCCTTACTAGGTGCCGAAAATAAGGTCTAAAAAGGAAAATAGGGATGGATACAGACTCTTTCGCCGTTACATGTAAGAAAAGATTAAGGACCAAATATCTTGATCTTAAATATCACACTGATTAAGCGTATTTCTTCAGTATCACGCCGATTAAGCTTATTAACTCAATATGACGCCGACTGAGTTTATTACGCTGATTAAGCTTATTACGTTTAAAACTAAGATTAGAATAAAACTTCTAAAAATTTAAAAAATGAATTCGCACTAATGGTTATTACAATTACCTAGTACCGTTGATATCGAAGATTACACTATTCCAGCAAAGTTCTCACCAAAATATCTGTGACTATTTTGGTGTACAATTTAATTTTGCGCAAAAGCACAATTTGTTATCTTTACAGCTAAATTCTATGATAACAAGAACTGTTAGAAATGATGCAAATCACTATTTTGAACTCATAGTCATGGATTATTAATTGTGAAAGATCTGAACTCATCAAGCCTTTTGCAGTACTAGAGTAATTCTAGCAAATATTGAAAAGAATCTGGCACACTATTACATTTCTAGAGCATCCGTTTAATAACAAACGCACAGTTAATGCCTTGTATACTAATCACTGGTTCTATCACCAGTAATAATTGTCACAAAGAATACATCGGAGAAACCTCAAAGAATTTAAATAAAATGTTATATAAATACAAAAGGGATTTACAAAACAAATGCATTAAATGCATTAATTGCTCTTTATGACCACTTATTATAATTTTTATTTGAAAAATGCTATTAACTAAGATGAAAATGTATAGAAAGTGCTTTAATCGCTAGATCATCCACAGTAAATTTACGTCTAGGTTCTTACAACCTTGCATCTTTCTTGGCAGATCTATTATCACACTGTGTGATGTTGAATAACAAAAGTGATGGAGACATAAACACAAAGGAAACTAAACTAAATGAAATCGGCTACATTATAAACATATATTTAAAAAATTTAAATTCAAAATTGTCGCACCACTTTAGTTTGATGAAATCCTAATGGACGAAACGCGTCACACGAAAACTTTTTCATCGTAGTCATAATTTTTTCGTTAAAATACTAATCTCCACACAATTTAGAGTGATCATCTTGGAGTGATCATCTTGAAGTGATCAACTTGGAATGATCATCTTGGAGTGATCATCTTGGAATGATCATCTTGGAGTGATCATCTTGGAGTGATCAACTTGAAATGATCATCTTGGAGTGATCATCTTGGAGTGATCAACTTGGAATGATCATCTTGGAGTGATCATCTTGGAATGATCATCTTGGAGTGATCATCTTGGAATGATCATCTTGGAGTGATCATCTTGGAGTGATCATCTTGGAATGATCATCTTGGAGTGATCATCTTGCAGTGATCATCTTGGAGTGATCATCTTGGAATGATCATCTTGAAATGATCATCTTGGAATGATCATCTTGGAATGAGGCAAGTTTCGAAAGAAGTTCTTTTTCTAAAGCAATTGTTGTGTATCGTAAGTAAACTAAGTAAAGACTAGTTGCTATTCATTTTTACTTTTTAACACAATTTATCAGTCGTTTTGAATTTTCACACACATATTTTTAAGTTTTTGTACTGGTTAGTATTAGGTGAATAAAAACAATTCATAAATACTTCAGACTCGCATCTTTGTTATTTCAGCTTGAAGTTGAGATTGCATCTAGTAATCCTTATGATCCTGCTATATCCCTTCTTAAAGCAAATGGCTTTTTTAAGTATCAGCCTAAAGCTTTAATGCCCTCAGTCTGTGGATCATTATCAACTAGATTATTTTCCTTTAATATTCTTTCTTTCTTTCCTTCATCGCATTTTTTTCTTTTTACTTTCTTTTTCACTTTCTTTTGTCCATTGCTGTCGCAGGATTTTCTAACCAAATACATGCAAACTTCTTTTATTAATAAGGCAACCTACAAATATATTCATGCACGCACACAAATATCCGGGGATTTGAAGAGGTAAAGCGTTAACAAAATAGATCTAAATTAAAGCGATAGTTCATGGATTAGCCATTGCTGATGAATTCTGCTTAATTTGGCACCCCCTACTATTATGGCCCTGTGTCAGACGAAGATCAGCAAATATAGGTGCCCTACTATTGCCACTGTTTCAGAGCTAAGTAAATTACTATTTTGAGAGCCTCCCGTGGAGTTCCTACGGTTGTAACTAAGTATCAGACAACGCTCTGTAAATGTCTATTGGGCTTCTGACCGTAGAAGCTGACTCGGTGTCTGAGACTTAGATAAGTACAAACTTTGGTGAAATTTAAGTTTTACTGTTATTACCTGAAGAGATAATCGACAATAATGAAATATTTATGTTTCTGAGTATTTGAAACGGAAGAAACACATTATTTGTGGGTATTTTAACGGGAAAAGTCCCAAATAATTATCACTGTCCAACGTCTGTGGCAATACAAAACGGTCGGACGGTGACTAAGACTATAGTGTGGGCTTAGGGTTTTTATATCACCATTTCTCAACTCGGCACCTATGCTGATGAAAACGATTTACTCCTGTTTTCATGGTAAGTCTGATCTGTTCGATAATTTTAAAATGACCTGCAATCTGTTGTTAACTGGGCCAAGAAATGGCTTGTTAACTTTAACATATTTAAAACGAAGCTACTCTCTTTTGATCGTCTTAGAGAACCCTTTTTGTCTTCCATCAGTATGGCTGATTCTAACCTCCAGGAGAGTGACTCATTGCGCCTTCTTGGACTAACGTGTTCAGCTAGCATAAAGTGGAAAGTCTATAATAAATCAATTGTTAGGTCTGTTGCTAGGAATGTTATTTCGGTGAGTGTCACGCTAGACAATCTTTCTCGATAGAATCTAACTTACACGTTTATAAGATTACAATTCGTCCATGCATTGAATATTCAACCCTACCTGGTCTCGGGCTTCTTCGATTTATTTACAGATTCTTGATAAAACACAAAGAAGTGTTTGCAATATTATTGGCCCGGATCTGGTATCTCGGTTTCAGTCACTTTCGCACCGCCGTAATGTAGCTTCTTTGTGCTTTTTCTATAAATATTTTCTGGGGAACTTTCCTTTTTGGTACCTAGGCTTTACGAATTTAAGCGCAGTACTAGATTAGCAGCTAGGTCCCAATATTTTACAGTTGAAATGCCTAGATGTAATTGTAAGTTTTATACTAACAGTTTCTCCCATCACTCTTTTTGCTTAGGGAACTCTTTTCTGGCTTCGTGATTTACAGTCAACTTCAAAAAATTTAAATGCAATGTCAATCTCTGTCTATATTTCTGAGATAAGGTATTCTAATTGTTTACATTATTCGAACTCTTGTCCTCATCTTTGTTGTGATATTCATGACGTTTCGGCCGTTGTACGCTCTGGCCTTCTTCAGGTGATTGAAATTTCGAGTCGAACCCTCTATTTCGTCCATCGGGGAAACGTCGTGAATATGACAGCAAAATTGAGGACAACAGTCCTAATAATCGAAGTAGTGTTAGCAATTTTAACCTTTATCTTCTGCCTTAATTCCAGTTCTTTTATTGTTCTCTTGCCTGAATATACTTTCACTTTTAGTAACGCCTTTGCATCTTAGTGGCTTTACTGCCTTCATTGGCGTGAAATGATTTTTAAAAAAATTATGTTCAAAGGTTTTGTGATGTCAAAGAACACTCGTTGCTATTTTTATAATATCAACGAATACTCGTTTTTACTTTCGTAATGCTCGTTATAGTAGAAACTTTGTAATCGCAGATATAATTATAGTAACGCCGTTGAACAATACTAGCGTTAGACGCCTGCGAATAACACTCGCACTAATAGTACTTGCTCGATAATACTCACACGAAAAGTAACCGAAATAGTGATCAGTATAGTAATCAGTATAGATAAATAGTATAGAAATAGTAAGGAGAATAGTGATCCGTCTAGTAATAGAGGATAGTATAGAAATAGTGATCACTTCGACGCCAAGCTAATTCCCATATATAAATTTTCTTTACCAACACCTGATCTACTTATTCAAAATAGGATTGCCTGTATTTGCCCTTTGGTGATCTGTGTTCAAACTCCAGTGTCGACATAGACACTTTATTCCAATACTAGCAGCATGACCCGGCGTTACCCGTGCTTGATTCAAAAATCGTACGACACATACAGCTATCACTTGACTTAAAATATTTTTGCCCTTCCTTGCCTTTAAAAGAGTGCCCTTTGCCGTGCTGATGTTGCTACATGCCTTACTTCTTGCCTCACACTGCCAATTTTTTCTAAGCTCTATACTAAACATTAAATCTGTTACGAAAAAAGAACTAAATAAAATGAACACAAAATGATCAGCTTTAAAAAAGGACTCGTAACTGGAAAAACCGAATGAAAAAAAGAATTTTAACAACAAATACTTTTTCACACTTAACCCAGTTCTACGGAATCAGACTCAACGTTGAGTTTAAGCAAGCGAATGAGCCAATTGGAGTAAAGTGCCATACAGATTAAAATTTTTCCCACTTGTGACGAATGCAGCTATAGATTTTTTTTGCATGCTAGCATGCTAGTTAACATTCGTGTCTGTCAGCTGTTGGCTCTCATGCTGGTCAATAGAATCTTCCTGCCTATTCGTGACAGCCAGCTATAGGCTCTCACTCTAGCCAGTAGAAAATGGCCTCAAACTACATGAAAACTGCCGTAGAAGCATGAAAAATTCGATTATTTCTACTATCAATGGGAGTTGGGAAATGCAAAGTCGGTCTTGACCTTCCCCGCTAACTTGGAGCATGTGCATGTAAATTTTGCTGTAAATCCGTCGAAAATTGCGGCCGTGCATTCGTTACACACACACACACACACACACACACACACACACACACACACACACACATCCTGACTTTTATAGATAGAGATAACAAAAAGTTTCCCCACAATGTTAAATTACAAAAAAATAGTTTATTTTTTATTTAGTTTTTAATTTTTTAAAATCGGGGTTGGGAACTTTTACACATTTAATAAATATGTTCATAAAATAATCGAAGATTTATTAATGTTACACACATTTATTTTATAATCCATGATAAAAATCCTCACATTTTTTCTTTTTTTAATTAAAAGCTTTGGTATACATTTACACTATTTGCGTTTTCCGGGTTGTTGTCCTTATCTTCACAGCCATATTCACGGCGTTTCGGCCGTTGTACATTCTGGTTTTCTTCAGGTGATTGGAATTTCGAACTGAACCCTTTATTTCATCCATCGGTTGTCTCAATTATCTCCTTTTTAATGCAACCCTCCACATTCTTGTTCACCTCTGCTGTATCCAGGTATTGAACTCACAACTCACTTTGGATCTAGTCACTGTATTCAACCAAGGCTTTTATCCACTGGACCCAGTAGCTAAAGCAGATGTGAACAAAAACTTGAAGAGTTGAGTTAAAAGGGAGATAACTAATAATGAGATATCTGGAAGTGGCATAGCACGTGGAGCTAGAACAATCTACCCCAGAAGACGAAATAAAGTGTTCACTTCGAAATTCCAGTCATCTGAAGAAGTCATCTGAAGAAGTCATCTGAGTGTACAAAGGTCGAAACGTCGTGAGTATTTTAACGAAGATTAGGACAACAGTACGAACAATGTAAACAGACTTTGGTTTACATTTTAGTCATTTTCCAAGTTTCCCAAGAGGAGTGTTTTCATTTATATCTAAAGCTTAATTATATTGCCTATTGCACCCAACAAGGATTAACAAACATTGCAAAAATGAACCATCACGAAGATAAAAATCACCAGCACTGAAATTTGAAACTAAACGTTTAGCGTAGTCAGTGTTTATGGTTAGTTTGTTGACTATAAAACAGATCAAGTTGAAAGATAACGTCTGCCTGAAGTGGAGAGAGACAGACTGTTTCATCTCTCTGTAACTTTTGAAACTCTGTTTCAAGAGTTGGATTCTTGAGAACCACGAAAGTTGAATCTTCGATATTTTCAAAGAGGAGTATTTTTTTTTTTAATGTTGTCTCTGTGATCTCTTGTGTCAGAGTTAATGATATGGAAAATATTGAATTCAATAAATTTGTTGTTTTCCTATCTTTTTTTTTTTTTTTTTTTTTGTCAAACAAAAAATAAAACGAAAACAGAAATAGCGAGATCTGTTTGTTCTTTTTCTTTTTCCCCTTTCAAGCTTCTCATTTGTATAACACTAAATTGCTCCCGCTGCAACAAACAGACGACAGGACGGAAGCGCGGAAAAAAAATCAAAACGAGACTTGCAAATTAGTTTTTAGTAGAAACTTATTTTTTTATCCACTCCTTTCTTTATCTTATGTTATTGGAATTCCTGGTTTTATTTTTATTTTTTCGTGATGTAATTAATTCTTTTCATTTTTTTTTTTTTTTTTTTTTTAACTTTTCCTCCATTTTCTTCTTTTCATTGGAGAAATATATTTTTCACTTCATATTTATTTTGTTTGGGTTTCTCTTTTTCTTAATCATTCTTGCTTTTTATGTTACCTTTTTCAAAACTTGCAATTTTATCTTCTATCATCATTTTAATTTTCGTTCATTAATTTCATTAATTCTTCTCTTCTTTATTTTAATTCTTCTTTCTCCATAATTATTACGAAAACTTCGTTTACTTGAGTACAGCTAAGTCATATGAGAATATCTATTTTATGCGCCTGCTGTAGAGCCTCTACTATTATGACCCTGTTTAAAACGAGACTAAGCAAAATAAATGGCCATTTCCCCAGCCTAATGTAGAGCCTGGATTATTTTGACTCCGTGTTAGACAAAACTTTTATCTACCTTTCAGGACGTTGTGTAACCATGGCTCTCCAAAACTGCTTGCCCTTTGTAACCCTTAGTAAAGTTTCTTTTTGATATACCTCCTTATCCCTGTTCTGCTAACACTGGCTCGTTAGGTAGGTTTATGTACTGCTTACCTCTGTCCCTCTAACCTTGAATATGTTCTTTGAGTGTCTAATTTTCTAAGCTCTCTTTCCTCTTTATGTGAGCTAGAAATTTCAACTCTCTCTGCTTGATGTTATGTATTAGGTTGGTGCAAAAATAATGACGTAATAATGTCGTTTTTTGACGTATTTTTTAACGTCAAAAACGACATTATTACGTCATTATTTTTGCACCAACCTAATACAAGTTTCCATTTTGTTTCCATTTTCTCTAAAACTTCCTCGTTGCTCGCATGTTCAGTCTATGGCATCTCAACATCCTTCTGTAGAACCACATTTCTCTTGTTTCAAGTCGTTTTTCATCTGTGCTGAGATGTTCCAGCATTCACCGCCATATATGAGAACTGATATTACACAATATTTCAGTACTCTTTTCTTTGTTTCTAACAAACTTTTACTGTTTCTTAATACTTTGCTTAGCTTTTGGAAGGCATTTTTTGCTGTACCAATGCGCCTTCGAATTTCGGTGTCGTATTTTCCGTCCTTTGCTAAAACACTTCTCAGGTGTCTCGAATTTGTAATTCGCATTTTGAGCTGTTTCTTTTACTAACAACAATGCATTTCTCTCTTACAGCTGATATTTAATACTTTCTATTCACTTTCCTTCATAACCTCCTGGTAATTCCTCTGTTTTCTATTCTGAGTCTGCGATCAACACTAAGCCAACTGCATATCTCATGTCATGACTATGGCAGCCAATAATGAATCCAAGTAGGATTTCTATTTCTCTCAGAATCGCCTCAATGTAAAGGTTGAATAAGTTCGGTGAGAACATATCTCCTTCTCTTACGCCCCTTTCTGTTTTTTGTATATTTATTGAATTCAGTTTTTATCATCATAGGTTATTTTCTAAGAGTAGCTTAGATGTGGCACACGCCTGAAAGTATGGGGCACCCAGTGAGGATCGAACTCACTATTCAATCGTATTAGATCTAGCGGAGCAAACTTCCTAACCATTACACCCCGCCGAGGTACCCTAATGGTTTTCTAAGCGCAACTTAAATGTGGCACACGACCGAAAGTGTTGAGCACCAAGTGAAAATCGAACTCCCTATTCAGTCGTATTAGATCTAGCGGAGCAAGCTTATTAACCATTACACCACGCCGAGGGACACTAATTATTTTCTAAGCGCAGTTTAAAAGTGGCACACGGCAGAAAGTGTGGAGCACCAAGTGAGTATCGAACTCACTATTCAGTCATATTAGATCTAGCGGAGCAATCTTGCTAACCATTACACCATGCCGTGGTACCCAACTTCAATCCTCATAGAGACGGTTTGCTCCTAGTATAATTTCTGTAGTATTCTGATATGCTTCCCGAATAAATTTAGCTTACCGAGAAGTTCTTTGTGACGTACCTTGCTAAACGCTCGTGCATAATATGTAAAACATAGGAATACATTCATTGGCATTTGTATTGCGTTTTTTGATATCATTCTGAGCATAATCTCGCGTTCATTGTTCAAGTATCTATAACGAAATCGCATAGGGCCAGTAAATGTCTTCCTTTGGTGCCCGCTGGGCATGTAAGGTTATGTAAAGTTAATATTAGCGTTCATCTAGCGTCTTTTTATCTACAGCAACCATATTGGCATTTTGTTCGAAAGCGACTGATTGCAGCAAGTTAAAGACCTGGATGAAACTCAGCAGGAATTGCATCTTTGCTGGGTTCAGTGAGTTACCTTTTGAATATATAGATTCATAGCTAAATTCATAGTCAAATGCTTGAAAATATGACTTATCGTTTTGAGTAATATAAAATGACATTCATACGCATTTAACTACAATTCAATTACCTACCGTTTATAAGTCATGAACTTAAGTAAAATAAAACTCACCAATTAGCATGAATCTTAAAATCTATCGAAAACTTAAATATAAAACAAGCAGCCACGGAATTCGGAAAGATGAATTGTTATAATTATTTTCTCTAATTAAAAGCAGTTGTGTTAAAAATACATGATTTTTATCTCCAAACTATCCAGCTATTGAATATTAAAGAAAATGTGTAGCGGGTGGAAATAATGCCGTCTTCTTCAAATGATTCCTCTTAGAACCTCACATATTTATCTTAGCTTTCCCTCCATTTTTCTAAATATTTAGCAAAGTTCCTATTGGAACCATTACTCTATACGATCCTTAACTACGACTGACAGAACTGGACTTTTGAAAAAGCCCTGAGACACTAAGAATATTACTCTAATGGTCACTGTGAATGTGAATGTCGTAGATCCACAGATTCACTCACTGTTGACCGAGTCACTTCACATGAGTCTCTGTTCTGGCTGCCAAACCAAGTCCACGCCGCGCAAGCAGTTCTCATTCAAAATATTAGGTTGGTGCAAAAATAATGACGTTTTTTGACGTTAAAAAATACGTCAAAAAACGTCATTATTTTTTGCACCAACCTAATGTCTCATTATATTGCAGGCAGATCCCGAAGCAAAACGTTGTAAATATTCCTGACCAGGGAAAATAGAAAGATTGTGTTGTAACAAATTTTCGTTATCTTAATTTTTTTTGTAACCATGTCGCTGATTTAAGTAGAATATAAAAATAAATCTATTTGCATAATCCGATTCTTAAAAAACTAAAGTCATTACACTCTATTTACTAACGTATTATTTTGCATACAATTAGAAGTTGAAAAACAACTTAAGGGGTTAACAATATAAATTAATAAGAACGATAAATGTTGTTGGCAACTCAACTCTCAGTGCGTGCGTTTGTTTTTGACGTTGCAAGCCAAAAGACTGGGGCTACGTGAAGACATGCGTGGTATTTGTTTTTCATATTGCGTATTATCGAAAACTCTGCTTCCCATCGATATCTAGCGGGGAATGGGAACATAACGTTCAGGATAGTGTGCAAAAATTGTGGGCGCGTATATACGTTTTGCATTGAACGCATAAAACGTTTATAGGCGCCCACAATGGGTGCAAACTCTCCTGAATGTTCTGTTCTCATTTCCCGGTAGATACCGATGGGAAGCAGAGTTTTCGATAAAGAACGCACAGGAGGCACAGTAGAGTAATGGATAGCGGCTCAGTTTGAGGTAGTCGGTAGAGCCGAGTTCGAATTCCAGTCGAATCCATTGCATTCACTTACGTGCTAATACCCTTGGGAAATGTATGAATCCTTTTTCCCGCCCCAGCTATGGGTAGATGACAGGACAGACCAGGTTCTATAGCCTTGGGTGGCAACTGGCCTACTACCGAACGAAATGCAACCTACTGCGGGAAAAAGTCTGCCTCGTCAGTCATGCATCGAAAGATACATGATCGCCTAAGCATGTAGCCCGCACGACACACAATTATGACTGATTGAACGCACACAAGTATTTTATATCTTATTTTCTCCCCTTTTTTCTTATTACAAACAGCGCTTACAAATTTACTTTCAAATGGGGAAGTCCGGCGGAGGTTGACCATTTTTGACGTTGACGAAATCCCACTTTAAATTCGACCTTGTGTCACGTTATTATGCGAATGCGCGCATGGAAAATACTCTTCTAAAATATCGCTTTCATCGAAGATTAGTTTGTTTTGGTTTTTCATATTTGCGTCACGTATCAGTTCCGTGCAGAGATATTTGAGCGATACATGATATGCCTTCATTATCCAATTTGATATCCCATTTATACGGAAGCTTTCAAAATTTATCCAGAGTTTGAGAATCGACGTTTTATTGACTGGTTGATTTTCTACGGTTTATCAACCCTTTGCAGGTTATTTAAAGTCAGAAAAATATTTTTTTTTAGAGTTAGGATCGCCAACGTCCTGAAGAGACAAGGAACATAGAATATAATATATGCAGAAAATAATAGAAACTAAAGACAGGAAGATGTTAGACGCTCGGATGAGCAATGATGCTCAATTTATTTCTATTGTCAATGATTGTGCGTGACTCTCATCACACATCTCGTAGCAACGAGATGTCGAGTGTATGTATTCATTTAATTCTAGTTTATATTTATCCGGGGGTGGGGAGGATGATGTCCGAGAGTCGTTCAAACGTGTTTGTGCATGTTTCATATTTGATGTTTACATAAGCAGAAGTGATACTCATTCAAACACATATGTATCATGCACACACATGTCAGTTCTGAATGTTTGAATTTAATGCTTGCCGAGATAAACTCAATATGTTGGTCATAAGGAAAACAAAAAAACCTGTACATCTTTTATTCTTTACTCTTCTAAATAAGTGTATCTCATATTTTGCAAGTACGTGTATGTACTTATTGCTAGTATATACATTAGTCAGTTTTTAAAATACTATACAACTCTCTTCAATCAACTACCGACACTTACCTGACGAGCTTGTGGGGATAGATTGGGGCGGTGGCCTTACCAAAAGGAGTAAAAATTGTTAAAAGGCAGCCTAGATAGAAAGTTGTGGAAAGCCATGATCGTTTACACTATGAAGGGACGCTGTATATAGAAATGGATGTTACAGAAGCTGTCAGAAGACCGGTTCATCATGTTGCAAGAGGCTGTGTTTGTACATGGGTCTGGAAAGCATTTTTTCCTTGTGTCATCTATCTGAAAATTGTGCTTATAAAAGCCTAGCTTTAGCGATTGACCATTAAGTGTCACATGAACGGCCAAGCAGGATGTATACTAATTTAGAAAGAGGGGGATTAAAGTTAACCCAACATTTATTATGACAACATAAGTTTGATATGATTGTTTCGTTTATTTTTTACTTCTTATCAACCTTTTGTAGGTTATTTAAATCCGAAGCATATTTATGGACTGTAAGAATAATTTGTTTTTTTTTTGCGAGTGAATATTGTATTAACCATTTTTAGAGATACTAATTTTCAAATACAGTTCATACTATTTAACCCATATGAGGGAAGAACAGGTGGATTCATACCTTTTTACTTTTATAATTGAATTTAATGACCCCGACTGGAATTCGATCTCAGTTATCCAACTTCACATTTGAAGAAATCATCCATTACACCACACGCACATCCAAGCTTACGGCATCTATTATCCCCAAGCAGTCACCCATTTAGATACTGACGAGGCTCGACGTTGTTTAACTTCAGTGATCGGATGAGAACCGCTTTTTACAATGTTATATAGCCGTAAACCTATGCATTAGAATAATACCAGTTTAACATTACCTTAATTTTAAAATGGAAATACGTCTATGGGTTAAAATGATTAAATTATGCAATTTGATATCTTGTACATCGCACTTGCAATGAATCACTTTAATAAAATTATTATAACAATAACACAAATATTTGAATTGTGTGTAGTAATGGATAGCAGCTTGGATTGAGGAATCGGAGAGCCAATTTCGAATTCTAGTCGAATACATTACGTTCACTTACGTGCTAATACCCTTGGGAAAGGTATGAATCCTCTTCTTATCCACTCCAGCTACGGGTAAATAGCAGGGCAGACCGGATTCTATAGCCTTAGATGGCAACTGGTCTACCGCAGGAAGAAATGGCAACCTACTGCGGGAAAAAAAATCTGCCTCGTCAGTTATGTATCGAAAGATGCATGATCGCCTAAGCGTGTATCACGTATGGCATATAACTGACTGTTGTTCGTTCCTCACCGGGTGCCCCATACTTTCGGCCTTGTGCCACATCTAAGCCGGGCTTAGAAAATCACTATAACTGACTGTTGTTGTAGTAGCCGCGCAACTTTCACGAGTCCCGCCAGTTATTATTAAATCTTTTCAATCAAATAATCGTAGCTCTGTTGGCGCGGAAATTTCATCCGTTATTACAAACACAGCGTTTGTAAATCAATGGAAAAGGACTTTACATAAAAAGGCCGATTGGCAAGCAAACTGGTGGCAACAACGAATAACGCTCCCAACCATACAGGTTGCTTCGATTTCTTTTGTTTGAATGATCAATGGATCTAGGATGCTGCCAGATGCAGTGAAAGTCATTTTACCCCGAAATATATACACACAACTTTGAGAATATACATAATTTTAATATACAGGGTGTTCCAAACATATTTAAAATGTGAATATCTATGTCGCAAACAAAGGAAATTAAATAGGATTCCTATTGAACAATTGAAAATTTATTTATCAAAATTCGAACAAGATGTTCAAAGGGATGTAGATTTTATAATCGATTTCACAAAGCTTCATATGCGCACCACCTGTGGCACGACACACGTTAAGTCGGTAGTCCAGCTCCTGCTAAACATATCTTGTGTAAGATTCTCCAACGCCTTTGAATTTCTGGTGTCATGTGTTCATTCCAGTTGGTGTATTGTTGTTGAATTATCTCGAACATGCACGCTTCACACTATTGTTTGAGTTTGTTCGAGCATATTCTAATACACAAAATGCCTTTTCATTTTTAGTAAACGTTATTCTTCTTCCTGAAAAAAATAAACATACAACTTATTTTTGCACATTTTGCTAAAATATAAGCTCATTTGAGCGAGAATTGTCTATGTCATTAGGCTAAAAAAATATTAACTTCTGTATATTAAGTATAAAATCAAATAAAATTTGGTTAATATTAAACATAGTTGTGTGTGTGGAGAGGGTACAAATTCTTATTTTTATGAACATATATACATATGCTGGATGCGATGGGTAAATTGTCGTCAGTTTATATTTTAATTTCGCGCATGCGCGTTGTTTTTGTCTATTGACTCCTCGCTATAGTAGGGTCAGATGGGCACCTCTGTGAGAAAAAGAGCAAAGCGATGCAATTCACTCCGTCAGAAATCTGGAAACGGCATTCTTTACTGCTTGACATTTGCGCCGGAAGCTCCAACGTCTTTGAGTCATTGAGTCTCAATTTGAGGACAGTGCAGAGGATTCGGAAAGAGTTGGGGGGTGTCTAATGGTGATTACAAAGGTACGACAGCTCGGAAAATTCACTCAGATCGTTCTGATAAGAAACGAAATCCCGAATTTGTTGGTGAGGGACTCAGACTCAACACGGAGTCCTACATCAAGCGCGTTGAGGAGTTAGTGCTGCCCTGGCTATCAGACAATTTCTGCGACCACAACACCTATTACATCTGTCCACCTAACTCCCCAGACTGCAAACCCCTTGATTATTGTGTGTGGGGCGCAGCTGAGCGAGAGACCAACAAATCTCCTTGTAACACCAAAGATAAAATGAAGTCAAGGATTATGGGATCATTCACCAACTTAAACAAGGAGACCGAACCGAAAAGCTGCACGAGATTATGAAATTGTCTGGAGGCGGGATTGAAGACAGTGGCGGTTTTATTAAATATTAGTTTGGTGCAAAAATAATGTCGTTTTCTCACATAAAGTTGAACGTCAAAAAACGACATTATTTTTGCACCAAACTAATAAACTTACTCTTTAGCATTTCAAGATATTTTTTTGTGTAATTTTGGTAAATATATCTGTTAAAATGTGATGTCAGTGTTTATTGTCATTTTTGCGTAATTTAGACGTCAATTTATCCGTCGCAGCCTGTATATGATAAAGTGGGAAACGTTTATGTAAAGAGTTTCGTTCTCTAAAAGGACTTCATCGAACTAAGTTAATGCTCTTAGTGATGGCATTATATGAATAGTAAGGAGGGGGGGAATATAAACGTAAACATCGGTTATAATTATATCTCCTTCTTCACCCCCTACAAATACATAATCCCATCAGTAAGAATATAACATTCAGTCCGATGAAGTATTATTAAAGGACGAAAGTTTGTCTATTTAGAGATACCTGTCTGTCTGTCTGTTTAGATTTCTGTTTGTTTAGAGCTCTATCTGTCTATTTAGGGCTGCGCCAGTTTAAACTGCACACTGTCTGAATTTATTATGCAAATCAATAACTCGAATAATCTTTGAAAATGTTTTGTCAGATTTTAAACGATTGTCAGAATTTAAACGATTAATTTTGACGTCAAAACAAAGCGTTATTTAGTTTCAACATGTTTTATATAAGTTATTGGATTTATTATGTTGGTGCAAAAATAATGTCGATTTTTGACGTTCAACTTTATGCGAGAAAACGACATTGTTTTTTCACCAACCTAATATTATGAAAACTCCAGTTATTATGCTGATTAAACTAATATTAGTTTAAGGCCTCGGAAATCTAATAATAACTATTTCTTTCTTACATAATTTAGTGATTTTCCAAGCGTAGGTTGGATGTGGCAAAAGGCCGAAAGTAAGGGGCACCTAGTGAGGATTGAACTCACTACTCAGTCGTAATTGTTGTAGCGCGACAAGCTTGTTAACCATTACACCACCTTGAGGGGCCCCTTTTTTCCATAATATATGTCGAAGCATCAGTAATAGAAAGGATATAACATCTATTAAAAAAAAACAGAAAATAAAGTTATTGAATGAGGGAATGTCGACATTGGAGATATCAAAGGAGCTTCGCTGAGATCATTGAATGATAAAGAAGGCCGTTGAAAATATAACCGAGTTGAGAACGCAAAGGAAAGGAAATATCTTTAAGAACTTGTCTCCCCAAAGCGGCTCGGATTGAGGAATCGGAGAGCCGGGTTCGAATGCCAGTCGAATTCACTACATTCACTTACGTGCTAATACCCTTGGGAAAGGTATGAATCCTCTTCTCCCTCCAGCTATAGGTAAATAGCAGGACAGGCCGGGTTCTATAGCCTTGGATGGCAACTGGTCTACAGCAGAAAGAAATGGCAACCTACTGCGGGAAAAATTTGCCTCGTCAGTCATATATCGGTGCTGACATTCGATGGATCTGATGGAGTCACCAAAGGAGGGACTTTGTCCAATGCAGATGTGTCAGTGGCTAAAAGAAGGCGGTAATGTGATGATATGGGCCGGTACTGTCGTCTAAAGCATTATTGGACCACTCAAAGTCGTCAAATGAGTTAAACTGAACGGTACTATTTGCGGTTTTAAGCCTCGCAGTTTCAAAGTAAAGTGTGTATTTATTCACGACAGTGATACTTCTTATGTATCTAAGGTTACCCGTGAATTTTTATAAGCGAAAAAGGTTTACAGAAGAGAAGATAATGGGATGGTCATCATCAAGCCCCGAACTGAATCCGATCCAAAATCTATGGTCAATTGTGAAAATGGAGAATCTATGGTGAATTGTGAAGATGAAATTATATGAAACTGGCAAACAATATGGCAGCAAAGTAGGCCTAAGGGAATAATACTGGAAATTGGACCCGCTGAAATAATAAAGTTAAAAAAATCAATGAATAATAGATTGTTGTCTGTTATTGAGGAGAGGGAAACGATATTAAAATGTAAATGTTTCAAAGACTTATATATGATTCTTATTAATTCTATTTTAGGTGTTGATCAGTTGTTAATGATTTTATTACATTGTTATCGAAGTAAAAAGTGTGTTATTGTCTTTTATGTAATAACTTCAGACTGAAGTTTTTTTTTAAAATAATTTCAATAACTTAAACATGTTGATACTACTTGAAAATTTAACTCAAACTTTGTTTTGATATCAAATTCATTTTTCCTAATCAAATATCGAGGTTTGTGATTCTTATAATAATTTCATATGATCTGTAGACGTATGTAAATGTAACACCTGTTCTAGAAAGTTACGCCGATCATTAACTTGTCATCCGATACTAACTGGAAGACCCACTACTCTTGTGTGAATTAGGGTGACTGTCATGGTAACTTAGTTCGTATACTCGACGAGTGAGTTTGAGTTCCACAGAATGATGCCACGGAAAATTAAGTCATAAATATCTTTAAAGACAAGACGTTTACTCTAGACTGTTGGTTCGGAAGTTAGTTTCACTTATGACTTAAGGATTAAGTTCGGCACTCAGTAAATGATTTTACGCCGTTCAGGGAAGTGCACTGTATTTTACAGCCCTTAAGTGAAATATTACCACGTTTAAGCCTTCGACATTGTACCATCTTCGCATTTATACTTGACTGCACAATGCCCAAAGGATAACCAAATCACAAAATATCTAATAAATTTTTGTTCTAACTTATTAGAAGAGATCATTATGAATCCCATTCATTACCGTCGCTCTTACGCTAGCTTTACCTAGGCCTGGAAAATATTTGCATGCATGACCTTACGCAACCATAAACAGACAATGTCATAATTTCATATATTTAGTTCGTTCTTGATTATGCATAAAGGCAGTTTCATTATCGACTCTTAAAATGTAAATTCCCGTAAATTTACGCACTGGACTGAAAATATTATTGAAGCATTTACAACAATTTCAGAAAATATTTATGCCGATTTATTTTATGTGATAAATTTGTGCAAACATGTAACAATAGCTGTTGGGAAAAAGCTTTCATTTTTATTAGTTATAATCTTGTTTATCAATAGAAAATCAATATAGAGAAGAAGAAAAAAAATGGCTACGCTGAGGTAAATCAATACGCATGCGTACATGAAATGACCAATAGATTGACTCAAACTGGCGTATTACTCCGTCTTATTGTTATTTCCGGTAAATTCACAGTCTGATGAAATTTGAGTCCGGGGTTTCTTGTTTTATTTTTTTTTAATTCGTTAGTGGCTGATTTGTCTAGTTTCTACCCTATAAAATGAAGGTAGGTTCGCATAAACCGTATTGGCCGACATTTAAAACGCATTTATTAAAAAATAAAACATAGTCAATACGTTGCGGCTAATAGACTAGTTTTGATGAAACAAAGCCCCAAAACAGTTGCGTTTCAGTGAACAGTAGTGTAAAGATTGTCCTTAAAACATCGCTTTTACAAACCTACAAATAGACAGGAAGACATAACCCTATCTATCTAGCTACGAGAGAGTGGTGAAAATTTCGCGGATTTAAAAAATAACTGAAAATATATATATATATATATATATATATATATATATATATATATATATATATATATATATATATATATATAAAGATTTTGTTTACGGTAGAAAATTTGATTTAATATATGGAGAAAAAAACAAGAGAAAAAGTAAAATAGTTTAATACAGGAAAAAATATTGGGAGTTAACCGGTTTCCCGCCTCACTTATCAAAAACTCGATCAAGGATAACAAAATAAAATCACATTGACTGAAAAAGGACAATATAGATATACTAAATTAGTAATGTACTAACACTGAATTTCTTCTGTTTACAATGGAGAGGCTGTCTTGATTTAATAAAAATTATCTCATGTGCTTTAAGATGTAATTCAGAGTGCGATCTTCACAAAACGGATCATGTTCTATCGGTGCACGGCGGCAAACTGACGATGATTTTATCGGTAACGCCTTAATAACAGATACGTATGCTACAGACTTGTACAAATTATCACTCAGCCGACCTCTCCTCTGCCTGAACATGCTGAGAGATTCTCCTATCCAAAAGTCGAGTCGTCCTGCCTGGATAGTCGGTGTCGCACTGATATTTAAAAAGAATGAATAACGGAATTTGTTCTGAAGACAAGCAGGCTGTCCTTGCAAACAGCTTTCAACATCGATCTAGACGACAACATTACACATGGATGAACAGAAAAATAATATTACGAAATACTGGCCGAGATTTGCTTAACAAAAATCGCCCTAGTCTCTCCACTCCAGTTAATTTTTAAATAGACAGGACATTTTTCAGGATCAAAACATTTAGGATAATCATTCACATAACCGGCGTAAAATAACCTGTCAAAGTTTTGCTTAAATTAAACGACGTAAATAAACTATCATTTCAGTCTGGAAGCCATGTTATTTATATATTTATTATTTGTGTTGAAATCCAGGAAAGTAACTACGGGATTTACTCTCACAAAAACTCTTACAGAATGTAGTGAAGGAAAGCGATAAGAAATGATTAAACATCAAGACAGAATACATAGTTATGAACAAAAAGGCGAGCACAAAGTGTGAATCACAAATTGGAAATAAGAAAATCAAACAAGTACGGAAAGTTAAATATCTGGGAAGTGTTTTAGCAGAGGACTGAAAGTGTGACATTGAAATCCGAAGGCGAATTGGGATAGCCAAATATACATTCCAAAAGCTAAGCATAGTGCTAAGAAATAGAAAAACTTCGTTAGAAACAACGAAAAGAGTACTAAACTGTTACATGATATCTGTCCTACTGTATGGCAGTGAGTGCTGGACAATCTCTTCAAGAATGAAGAAGAGACTTCAAGCAACAGAAATGTAGTTCTACAGAAGGATGCTAAGGTCCGACATGTGAGCAACGAAGATTTAAATAAAATGGAAACAAAAAGGAAACTTATACTTAACATCAGCAAGAGACAGTTAAGGCTTCTAGGGCACATAATGAGGAAAGAGGGCTTGTAAAATCTGATACGCTCAGGACTGACTGAAAGCGAGAGAGAGAGAGAGAGGTGGGGAAAACAACTTGTAACATATTTAGTGAGTTTGAATAAATGGATGGCGGAACAGGATTTAAGAGAAATAGGAGACAAAAGAGCGACAAGAGACGGGAAGGTGTAGGGAGCCATGATCATCTACATCCTGAGGGGACACGGTATAGATACAAGAAAAGCGTAAATTGCGTCGACAGTTTGGTACTTCCGAGATGTTATTCCCGTCGCATCTTCACGAATGCGTCTCGCATCCGCGGTACAAGAACAGACACGTTTTTGTTCAGCATTTATTTGCTGCGTAGTCCGCCATTACCCGTTGGAATAAATGTATGTACCTTGGTCCTATTGATTCCATGCGGTTCAGAGAATAGCAGTTTATTTTACGCCGCTTAATTGAAGGATTACCACAATCTTCACATTTACACTTAAGAGCACAATATCCATAGGATAGCCAAGATAACAAAATACCTCTAATAAATTTTAGTTCTAACTTAGAAGAGATAGCTATCCTGTCAATTTCTCTGCATATTATATCATTGAAGCTACATATAAATTGACGGGTTACCTAGGGTAATCCTTTTTGGTGCCCGCTATGGCAAATATTTTGGTGGGGGTTCTATGAACGAAAATTATTTTCTATTGCCTGTCAACCCAACTGTTATGAACGATATGCAAATGACACGTTCTGTGTGTTCATTGATGAGTTGGAGGCATAATTTTTTCATAGAATATTGAACATTTTCCATCATTCTCTGCAGTTCAATATTGAACTGGGGATCGACTATTCCCTATTCGTTCTGGGTGGCTTCGCACAAATACTTCATTCTAAGTTGTACCTTAAGCCTACGTTATCAGGTTTATATATTCGATGGAACTCCTTTTGTTCGAATTACACCATAGTCCGAAAGGTAACTTTTTGATGTTATCGATGTCAGGGTACGGTACATTTGAAAAGTACCTGAAAACATACCATAGGTTGACCCAAGCCTTGAGAGTCAAATGCGGTAGACGGAACTCTTCGAAAGTTGACAGGAAGTCGCAAATTATCGTAACTGAGGATTTGAGCTCAGACCGCTGATTACGCCGGATTATGAGCTCTCTCCCTTAAACTAAGGTTTGCGTAGGTTAATTGCAGAATAAATCACAGATGGGCTGTGTGTCTGTTGAAGAGTCACAAATGTGCCTGAGCAGCTGTTTGCGAAAGGGAATTATTATCTTCCTTAGTCGACGGAAGTGATTGTAAAATGAGAATAGCTGGCTATTATCTATGAGAGTGTGTTGAAAAGATATCGGATTTTTAAAAAATGGGTCAAATTTTGGGAAGTATGCCGTGCCGAGAAGTTTTCAGTATTTCCTCTGTTCATTGCAATGCATAAAATTCTAACTACTTGTTCTTACCCACACGTGAAGGACGCTTGATTAGTTAGATATCGATATACTTCCAACGAGGGGAAGTATTCAGTGCTCGTGAGAACAGAAATTTGAAAGGCCGGTCCCCGACATAGCGTAATTCTCCTGACTTAATTACCCTTCACAGCATTTGGTCTTTTATTTATATCAAACTTTTTTATATACAAGGCCCGGGAGCCGATCAAGATAGAGTTACCGTGTAGTGTTGTATGAGCATATGTAAAGAAGGCAAGAATTAAAATTCATGTGGTTATGTAGGAAAGATAACGGTTAACCCTAGACTTGAAGAGTAATTGTAACGATTAGGAAAACATCCTGCCGGGAGTCTGTACCAAAAACAGCATTTCTTGGGAAGAAGCTGCCTGAATGGAAGCTACTTCTTATTAATAGATTAGGAAGGGAATTGTTCATTCTTGTGTATGTGGCAGTTGCAAAGGTCCAATAGCGTACGAAGTTATGATCTTTACATATCTTGATATGTGGGTGTGCATGCCTTATTTGCGGACCTAGACGACAAATTATTGTAAAGGCGCCAAATATTACATCCCATCTACAGCACGTAGCCTACTTTATGCACATGAGGCCGAACGACGTAGTATTAAGTGCCAATGGGAGGAGGCATTGAATTAGCTGTGATATCATGAAAAAAGACGAGGCGTTAGTCCATATAACTTGTCAAATAATAGGAAAAATAGTAGGGAAATTATACTTCAACGGATATTCCATATCAGCCAAACAATAGACACCTGATGATAACCAAAGGGTAGTTGGCCGAAACGTTGGGTGTATAATAATATTACAACAAGATGAGAGCAATAGTTCGAAATGATTACAATATAGTGACAACTACTCATCTCAAAAATGAAATGCAATCATTAACTTTTCCACCGCCGTAACGTAGCTTCCCTGTGCCTTTTCTAAAAAATATTTTTATGGTAATTGTTCTGCTGAGTTCTCCGCTTTGGTACCTCAACTTTATGAATTTAAGCATACTACTAGATTGGCGGCAAGGTCTCATCATCTTACAGTTGAAATAGTTCGATATAATTAGATTTTTTTTTCTGCCGCACCTCTCACTTGGAGAACACTCTTCCGGCTTCTTGCTTTCCAGTCAACTTTGACCTTCAAAAATTTAAATGCAATTTCAATCGTTATCATCTGTCCTCTAAATTCCAGTTCTTTTATTGTTCACCCTACTTATTGTTTTCTTTTTCTCGTGTGCTTTCACACTCAGTAACCTCTTGTATCATAGTGGCTTTATTGCTTTGCTTGGGGTGAAATGATTAGAAAAATGAGTAAAATATTGCAAAGTTTATGTTCTGCTCTAAATGTGTTTTTTTTTTTCTTGTTAATTTTGACAAGTATTTAATTTAATCATAATAAAAACTAATAAAATAAAAATAATTAAGATAACGACAAAATTATCTTTGTCCCATTAAGATAAAGACGTAATTGTCTAAGAATTCGTTTAGTCTTAAAGCTGTAGCTACACTAAATTATTTATATCGACACAGTGTTTCTTTTATATATACATTCTCCGTAGAGGTTAATTAGCAGGAGAGAATAAAGGACTAAGAATAGAAAGAGATAATACAATAACACGATGCTGTTTTCACATTTTAAAAATGTTGACTTTTGATAATCTAACAGTGTAAGGGAGTACTTTAATATCTAGAAAATTCAATGAGTTTTTAAAAGCAAAATAATTTCAATATCAGCCATGTTAATCAAATGTGAATTTCATCAACACAATTTACATATATATATATATATATATATATATATATATATATATATATATATATATGTATGTATGTATGTATGTATGTATGTATGTATATATATATATATATATATATTACCATTTATTGTAGGTAAGCTTGAAGCGGTTAAGAATGAAGTGTTCAGGAAAGTATCTTCGTATGTATGTATGTATATATATATATATATATATATTACCATTTATTGTAGGTAAGCTTGAAGCGGTTAAGAATGAAGTGTTCAGGAAAGTATCTTCCCAAAAGTAGCGGGTTTGGGAAGAAGCTGTTCGAATGGACATTGCTTTTTAGAATACGAAAGGAATGAGAATGATTCGAATCGTGTGCGCTAAAGGTCTGAACGAGTGAACTAAGGGCTGTCGTAGTAAATAATTACTGATATAATCTTAAATTGCGGGTTTTTATTCTATTTTCTATTTAGTGGGTTGTTTCTTTGTTGTAATCGGAGTGGTAGATCTCACGCACAGTAGATAAGTAGTTGAAAGGCAATCAGGTAAAATTATCATAATTAGAGATTGATGTTTTCTTGTGTCAAACGTTATCGAAGATATTTTATGAGGAAAAACATCTTACAGACAATGTTTATAAACGTTTTTACAGAATGCACATTCGACTATATTAACACGAGTAATTTTACAGTCGTGTGCGCTCCCAGTATGAGAAGAGCAGACAGCTACGCTCGGCCAATATATGACAAGGCCCCTAGCTATACTAAACGATACGAACTGAATGGAACAAAAATATACCCTGCTTCTACCATGTGCTTAAAGTTTCGAGTGGATAATAACCATTTTGTCCATTTTCTATCTATCTATCTATCTATCTATATATATATATATATATATATATATATATATATATATATATATATTAGTTCAGCTACGTACATCAACAAATCAGTAGTGTATTCTGACTGAAACAGTGATAAGGTCAATGTGTTGTCTAGCCTGTAATCGTAAACAAAATCTTGCGCAATTACGTAGTCCTAAAATAGTGGCTTTGTTCTGAAACCTAGGAGCAATCTTAACGAAACTATATATATATATATATATATATATATATATATATATATATATATATATATATATATATATATAATGTAATGAAAAACAAATCACTTTAATGTACCATTACGATAATTTATTTCACCTAAATCCTTTTTTAAGGATTCAGGATCATCAGGTAAATCTTCCAACAACGAAATGAGAAAAAAAATGGGATTAGAAATTGGTGGGTAGTGTAATTTTTGTAATTTAATAGAGGGGGTTGAGAGTGGTAGTTAACCAGACAATATAAAGTATAGGGAGGGGTTAATTTTATATCTCTCTTAAGTATGTTTTATATTGGAGTAGGAGGAGTGACAGAAAACTTGACCTCTTTAGATGGTTAATAAAACGGAAATGAATTGTAGAAAATGTATACAAGTGAGTCTTACGGTAAAGAGAGGGATAGGGGGGAGGGGGAAGGGGGAGGGGGAAAGAGAGATGGAGTTGTTATAATTTTGTTTTAACAAAATTATGTAAAAGATAGTTTACAATGTTTGATAGAAAATTCGATGTCTGAAAAAAATTTTGTTATTAACTTAAATATTTAATTTTTTAAGTAAGTAGTTTCAGGACTAAATATAACTATTATTGTAATAAACATATTTATCTAGGACATAAAGAAATATTTAAAATCTTAATAGTTTATTCACCCGACTAATTGTATTTCCACAAAAAAAAAAAAAAATTATATATATATATATATATATATATATATATATATATATATATATATATATATATATATATATTCAGTTGTATAGATATGTTTGTATCTCTGGGTTTCATGCTTCTGCGACCATCAGACAAACTGTCTGATGCTCGCAAAAGCGTGAAACCCAGGGATACAAACTCATATCTATACAACTGAATATGTCAGCTCTATCACTGATATTGAGCGCTTTCCTATAAGTACCGCGCATATATAATGTATATAGAAATTATATTTAATATATATATATTAAATATAATTTATATATATATATATATATATATATATATATATATATATGTGTATATATATATATACACACACACATACATACATGCATATATATATATACATATATATATATATATATATATATATATATATGCGGCGGTTGAAGATTCAAGTATATTAAGCAGACATTTTTTTTAAGGAATCTTTCTTCTCATTTGTTATCATTTCACCCCAAGCAAGGCAATAAAGTTACTAAGATGTTAGGGATTACTGACTGTGAGAGGAGGAGAATGAGGAAAAAATTATTAAGTATAGATAACAATAAAAGAGCAACAATTCAGAATGCAGAAGAAAATGATTGCCATTGCATTTAAAATTTTGAACACCAAACTTGGCTGGAAAACAATAACTGAAAAGAGTACCACAAGAGAGAGGTGCGATAGAAGAAACCGCTAGCATAGGACTTACGGTTATATCTAGCCATTCCAACTGTAAGATGGTGAGATCTTGCCACCAATCTAGTACTGCGCTTAAATTGATCATGTCGACATACCAAAGAGGAAAGCTCATCAGAACCATTACCATGGAAATACTTATAGAAAAGGTACAGAGAAGCTACATTACGTTGGCGGGAAAGTGGCCGAATTCGAGATGTCGACTCGGACCAGACCAGGCGCAACAATATATATAGGTTTTATTATTCTCCCACCAACATTACTAATCACTACTAACAATTTACAATAAATATTAACCACTTATAATATTATTATTGCCACCATCCACCTTACATATTACTATCACACCATATCTAACATTACCATATAATCCTGCCATAATTATTAACGTAAACTACCCCCCTCTCCCAACATATTTAATACCACCATAAAAATAACCAATAAGGATTACAAACTGAAATTTCTTCCAGCCACATATACACAGTCACAAATAAACAAGGAAATAGCGAGCTTTAAACAATAATATTTTTGTAAATTAAAAATTAAAATATTATAGCAATCTTCAACTACCATAATTTTACACAGAATACCTATTATCAGGATTTATACCAAAATAAATTAATACATATAACAAAATAAAATAAAATAAAACACCAACAACCACTCTTTAGCTACCACCACTATAACTACATTCATGGTTTCATCATTCTCCCACCACCGTTACTAATCATTTCTACCAATTTACAATTTCTACCAATTTACAATAACTATTAGCTAATTATATTATCATTGCCTCCAATCCCTTGCAACATTACTATCACATCATATCATATAGACCCGTTATTAAATCAAACTACCCTCTCACCCAGCATATTAAATATTAAACATCACCATATAAATAACCAATAAGGATTACAAATTTCTACCTGTTACATATACACAGTCAAAAACAAACAAATAACCAGCTTTAAATATAACAAATAAACCGCCATTTTTTTCAAAATTTAAAAATAAATATAAATAATAATAATTTTTACCTATCATAATTTCACACAAACCCCACCACACGTATATACATACATGCGAGGAAATGTTATTCAGCGAAAATATATATATATATATATGACATGTATACATTCACAAGACATTTCCGCCACACTTCCAATCTTTAAATTTCAACATACAAATGCGTATGTATAGACACAACACCACCCGTATACATACATATGTCATATCCGAAACTGCTTACATATGTTTATATATGTGTGAGTCCCGACGGACGACCAAGTATGTATATGTGTCTGCACACATCGATGTTTGCGTCAGTACGATGAAAAAACGACGAAGTTTCCCCCACCACTTCCACAATAACACCAATACGCGCAATCTACATAAAACCAACATTTTTTAAAAAACTAATCAGTTTGTCTGACGATCGCTAAAGCGTGAAACCCACGGTCACAAGCTCACATCTATCCAACCATATATATATATATATATATATATATATATATATATATATATATATATATATAATACACAGATCGTTATTTGGCAAATTAGGATATTTTATCCACAACAAGGTATTCAATAGCACGTTCATGGAATAGACGAGACGAGTCATCAATATAAGAAATTTACAGTTAGTGCATATAAAATTATTGATTTTGTCGGGATGTTTTCTTTTGAGGATTGTTTTCACAAGTCGGAAAACTGATTCTTTGTTTTCAAGTTGAGATAAAATACCCATTGATTCTATAAACACGAGTCGTATTACGATTTGAATGCGCTAACTGTAAAGGTAGATATATTGTTGAGACATTTCGTTATATCCACGAATTTGCAATGGGAGATTGAGATGTGGATAAAATGCTCTCAATTCTCAAACTTAGGGAAACGCCCAGCTTCCTATATATTTATATGTTTTTTTTTTCTTTTTGTAATCTGTAGTCGGCGTTTTATTGTATTGTTCTCCTCCATTCCTACCATTTTTATCTGTAGAAAACTGATTCTATAAATCAAAACGTTAATAGTCTGAATCGGTTCATTCTCGGAATGAAAGACGTCAATAAGAAACTCTTCCATTTTGTCATTCACTTACCCTTTTATATATATTTATATCATGTTTTTTTCATGTGTGTAATTGCACATGCATGGCATATTTACATACAAATATAATCTATATCTATAAAATAGGTGCCTGTCTCTGTGTGCATGTATTCTATCTAAACACGTCCACATTTCTCTGCCGATTTTAGTGAAACTGTATGCACATGTTGCAAATTTAGTCAAGTAGAACGATACCGACTTTTCAGTCTCCAGGAGCCCCGGTTATAGCAGAAAAGTTGATGACAAAGGAGGTGGGTACGACTTTTTATAAAAACCAAGGCGAAGTTAAACGCGAATAAAATTTTTACTGGATGAGCTGATGTTCTTTTCACTTCATATAAATCATAACTCGTGTTATGAGCTTTATGTAGAGTCCTTGATAGTTTTCCTGCGACATTGGCTTCGCTCAAAAAATGCAAAAAAACTGTGAAAAAATCGGGTTTTTCGTATTACTTAAGATAAAACTTGAATAAATTCCTCATTTTTTATCCGATTTTCTTGAAAGATGTCGCCAAAAACATCATTAAGAAATAATATAGTGTCGTTTTAGTCTTGCTCATTTCCCGAAGTATAACGAAAAATCACGAAAAACTGTTCAAAAAGTCCGTTTTTTCGGCCATAAATCCTTGATTTTTCCTCCGATGCCTTCCAAATTTGACATGTGAATTACACAAGACACACAAATGTCTTGCGTGAATGTTTAGTTTAGACTACCTCAGTTAAGTGGACGAAATCTGCGGCAAACTAGGTCCAAAATCGGGTTTTACCATTTAGCTAATAATTTCTTCATGATTCCATCCTAAATTGGCATTCAAACAACCTTTGATGCAAAGATTGTTTGAGAAAGATTACTGAAGCGTTAAAATGGAAAAATTCCCGAAGAAGCTCTTATTAGCCACAGCTTTAGAGTAAACATGCGAAAAAGGAGGGGGAGTTCATGCGTTTGTACTTGCAGTTTAATCAACCTCTGACGCTTCATCCCTGTTTTTGTTAGATTATTAAATTTGTGAACAATGAAAATTATAACGGCTATAGGAAATTTACTGAATATCTAAAATATTGAAACAATTTAACCCCGAGCAACGACCACAGAAGAAAGTTTTATCGATGAATTTCTTTATTACGAACAATCAAACACTTGCAAAGGACATACCGTAAAAACGATGAGGGGTAGTATCTTAGTATACCAGAGGATCATGCATGTAAGCGGGGACGCGGGCAAACATTTCTAGACAGGGGGTCGGGTATGCAGGGGGTGCACGTATACAACTGCAACCATGTACACTCGGGCAATGCTGGGTACCTCGGCTAGTTCTGAATAAAAAAGTGAAATCTGATTTAGATACTTTTACACAAACACAATTTTTTCCTATTGTCCGGAAACATAGAATTAACTATTATCAGAAGTACCAACTGAAAATGCAGGCCGTTGTTATCTGCAAATTGATGACGCACTTTGCTTGAACAAAAGAAATACGCGAAAAATTACAAAAATAGGGCGCGGATATTATCGCACCATTCATTCTGTTAACTATAGACCTCTTTAATTATATCAACACATAATTCAAAATAAATAGATAAAACAGATCTGCAAAAAGACAATCTGAATAAATAAACAATTAATTATATATATATATATATATATATATATATATATATATATATATATATATATTGTTATGGTCCAATATTCTCGCACCACTGTTCTGGTCCAAGATTAGAACCAAGGAAGAACAACACGAACACAAGAGTAGAATAACAAAGATATATTACAACAGAAATATAGTACAAGAAGTTGAAGGTGTAAGTAATGACTGTCCATCTGGTTTAGAGTGAACTAATATTGTCTCGACTCGGTACACCATTCATTGTATTTAATATCCCACCCACGAGGAATATATGTGGCACGAGGCCGAGATTAAAGTGGGTTTCTCCGAGCCCGTAGGCTCGGCCAAAAATATACCCTTTGAACCCGCCTAGACGGGTTCAGGGCCTGTCTACCTCCCCGGACGAAACCTTGCCATTCGGCAAAGCTTCGTCCGGGTTCCTCTCTGCCAAAGCAGAGAGTTCAACAGTCATGACCTGGTGCACGTTACACCATTCATTCATCATACCTCTTGAGAAGCGCAGTATTTATAGTGTCAGGAAGAGTCCATTATCCTTATAGGTAAGTTCCCATAACATATATATATATATATATATATATATATATATATATATATATATATGTGTGTGTGTGTGTGTGTGTGTGTGTGTAGCATATTTTCATTTAAACATGTTTTGTTGAATAATATAGATTTTATCCGTTATAGTCATAGAATTTTTGTGAAACAAGCGTTCTAATATAAGGGAGCTGACCGGAAATTTGTAGAAATGTAAGATGGTGTATAAATGCTCTATGCATTTTAATATGTTATTGCTATATTCGTCATAAATTTTGCTGAGTGTTGATTGGTTGATTTTGATATAGAGGGCCCCGAGAATTTGGAATTTTTGTTTTTTGTTTTCGTGTTGTATTATGTCGATGTTATCGACAAAAATCTTTTTCTGTATTGTGTACGGGGACAGGAGCTACATGACTACAACGGATAAAATTTAAAAATTCTAAAATTACTATAACAGAGCGCGTTTAAACGTTTTTAAAAGTCTCTATGACAACAGAAAGCAGATTTAAAAAAAAATTAGCATAACTACACAAACAGTTATCGCAGTTACAATGGCATGTTTTTCTTTGTAATTTACCCCTGGAGATGATCTTAGAAAAAATCGAAAATACTTGGGTTAAAAACAACTACGGCGCCTTTCTTGACGAATTTCATCCCAATATCAAGAAACTAATTAGACATCTTGAAAGGATCAATATAAAAATAAGTAGACCCCATATGTTTATGTTATTCAGCAAAAAAAAAAATATATATATATATATATATAAACAGTATTAACCAACATTTACCGGCCTGAATGTCCGAGAAACTTTCATAGAAAATATTTGTCCTCCGACTGGATTCGAACCTGTATCCTATACGGAACCGTCATGTAGCATTTACTTAAATATTTGTATTAGGTTGGTGCAAAAATAATGTCGTTTTCTCACATATGTTACTATGTGAGAAAACGACATTATTTTTGCACCCACCTAATATCTATAAAAAGAATGTATAAACATAAAATGTCTTAAAATAATTGGCGGACTTAGTCCATTTCATAATGTGTGATATATATATTTCATTTCATAATGTGTGATATATATATATATATATATATATATATATATATATATATATATATATATATATATATATATATATATATATATATATATATATATATATATATATATATATATTCAACAAAACATATGTACATATTCAACAAAAATATATATTCAACAAAACATATATATATATATGTATATATATATATATATATATAGCGTATCTATGAAGGCAAAAAAGATCTTATACATAATTTATCAGTTGCATTAGTTATACGTAGAAATAACGTTCAACCACAACTTCGATCAAAAGAATCCCACACTAATTACGTAGGTGAAAAGTTTTTGAGAGTGCTGCTTTCGAATCTTGTCAAAATGTAAATCTACGCATCGGATTTTTTCAAATATCTTCTTTACTAAACAATATACTCCTTTCCCAACCCAGCATATATAACAATCAAAATATTAAAAATTGAAAGAAAACAGATAAATCACAACCCTCTATTATTTAAAATAAATACATGAATTAATTTCTCAAACGTAACTAAAATAATAAATAATTACATTTTTAAGAAATTTAAGAATAACAACATTTATTTACTTTCGTTTATTAGGCATTTAATTTCTTCACTTATTATCCTCCCTAGTTTTCCTTGACTGTCCTATTTAGTCTGAAGTATATTTATGAGTGATCTTAAATTTAACAATTTTGTTTATAAATACTTGTTGCAATATGAAATTCTTACATTTTTCTTGATAATATCCATCAGAGAAAAAACCCGTCGGTAAAGAAAAGTTTTCTTTTTTTGTCTGTTACATAGTGAGATGGATAAATTTTCGTCTAAATTACGCAAAGATGAAAATAACAGACATGTCATTTTAACAGATATATTTACCCAAATTACAGAAAACAATTAGCAGATAGTCAAGGAAATTATCAGTTGACTAAACTTATTGCTATATTTTGTGCAGTTCACAAGGGATTTACATAGTGGAAGACAGGATTAGATTATAGTAAAATTCAGCCATTTTCTTACATCCAACTTCAACATCATATACAAGTAAAAAAAATATTCTGTACTGAAACCAGTAATGATATATATTTATTCCATATTACTTATATTTGTTTAAAAATATTAAGTAAATAAAAGATAAATGAAGAAAGAATAACATTTAATTACCTAGGATATTACAGGTATACACAATCTTGAGCTCATAAAAGTTTTGATATAAAGTGGAAAAATGGAGGCAAATTAAGATCAGGCTTAATTGTTCCAAACTAATAGAAATGAATCTTAGCTTCATTTTTTCTTCTATTTCTGTTGCTTTCCTTTAATGATTTGTTGAAAATAATGGAGGAAGAATAAAAAAGAACTGATTACATGAAACTTTTTTAGTATTGTAAATGTTCAGCATGAAAGTTTTAAGGAAAACGGGAATTAAAAGAACAGTTTAAATATCTAGAACACATAATGAGAAAAAGAGGCAATTCTTCTGAACGGTCTCTTTATTTAAGTTGATGAATGCTGTCATAATCCTTGCCTTCAGTTCCTCTTTGGTGTTACAAGGAGTTTTTTTTGCCATTCATTCAACAGCGCCCTACACATAATAATCAAAGAAGTTGCACTCTGAAGATTTAGGTGGCCAAAAGTAAGTGGTGATGTGGTCGCAGGAATTGTCTGACAGCCATGATTGTCTTCTCCTGCTTGTGCGGCATGGTGAAGAGTCCTGTTGCCAGACATGGAGTCTTCCATCAGCCATCCACTTGACGCAGGACAGTATTATCTCCTCAAGACAATTGATGTAGGCCTCAGTGTTAAGTATGAGACAGTGTGAAACGATAAATGGAGACATAACATCGTCATCACTAGTGATCACTCCAAACACCCTGATGTTGACTGGATATATCAACTCCTTTCAAATTCTCTGCACTGTCCTCAGATTGACATCCAAACACTCTGAAATGTTCGTATTGGAGCTTCCGGCGTGAATGCCAAGCAGTACAACATGCCGTTTCTAAATTTCTGGCGGAGTGAATTGCGTCATGGTACTCTTTTTCTTATAGACGGTGCCCACCTGACCCTACTATACTCTGCAGTCGACAGAATCAAAAACAAATATCGCGCATGCGCGAAATTAAAAATATAAAATGGCAAAAATTTACCCATCGCATCCTATATATTTAGTTTGTATTGTGTCCGTTTCACGATCACGTTTATACGACAAGATTCACTGATATCATTTTTTGCAATGAAAAATCACAAAACTTTTGACATCTTGGTCATTTGAAGTCAGCAGATGTCATCGAAAATCCCAGCTTGCTATTTCTAACAAAGTAAAGTAGTTCTGAAATTAAGCATTAAGTAGCTATTTAGTTTTAAACATAAGGTCAGTGTTATGAAATAAAAATATAAATTTATACTCTTACAAAATATTACAAAAAGTAAAATATATGAAGTGAAATTCTACTTGTTTGCAGAGTTTAGAATCAGTGTTGTTGATAACATTCTTGGAGGTACCCCGATTAGAGCAATTTGATGGGATATGTTTAGTGCTGAAACACTGGTTGTGCAGAGGTAAATTTTGGATTAACACATTGACTTGCCAGAGATCAGTTATGAAATCTGACTTCAAAAGCCAACTTTATGATAGCAAACTTACGCAATAATTTTGTTGAGTTGATATATAGCTTCAACGGAAGTTTTAACATTGTTTTCATACTAAAAGTATTACTGCTAATAAAAAAAAAGTTGTTGGCACGAGATAACTCGTAGTCGGCGTCATAATAAAAACTGCCAACTACGAATTATCTTGTCGCTGTCAGTCAATGTTTTAAATACCTTCTTTCTTTCTTTTTTTTTTTTTTTTTTTTTTGGCGCCTTTCTTTTTACTCAGCCAAACGAAAGAATTTAAGAGGTTTTAATGTGTTATCGAGGCAGCTATTTAACTGCGGTAGGTAAAATGAGGGCGTGTCATCCCAAAGATTCGCAAGTATTCCCAGAGACACGTCTTTGAAATTCTAGGGACTTCAATTCATTTAAAAATAAACACGATTAAAAAAAAATATTTGGGATCACCATATTTTTTGTCAAATGATCTATCTTTCAGGAAACTTTATTATTCCATCCTGTCAGAATTTAAAAATCTTTTTTACCAAAGTCCTTCTAAATATTTATTTTGAACTCTTTGAAAGAACTGATTTATTTTTCATTAAGAACTTTTTTACAGTTACCGGATTTAACTGCAATCCCAACCTGCAATATCTGGCGTATGAAAGACGAGTAGACAAATTCCCAGCTAAACTTTAAAAATTTCCTTGTTCACTAAAGAAACGTAGTTTAACGTTATTTTGATTGAATATTACGTACACTTAAATATTTCTTGACACTTTCAACTAATGTAGCTTTTGTGTGACTAAATTAGAAGCAGTTTTGTCTAGGAAAAATATATTACGGATTATTTTCCTAATTTCCGGTGAAAATTCAAATGCATTGTCTGAATATTTTCAGTTTCATTAAAACATTGTTATTGGTTTTTTGTATTTTTGTGCTATGTGAGTCTTATGTTTTTTTGTTGTTGTTTTTTTTTTCAAATCCTTAATATTATTATCGTCATTCACATTGTCAGATATTACATATGTTTTTCTATATTTCGGACGATTTTCCTAGTTTCTGTTCAATGCTTAATTATAAATTCTCCGATGTCTGGGTATTTTTGGGCTTTCTTAAGCCGATATCTATCTATCTATCTATCTATCTATCTATCTATCTATCTATCTATCTATCTATCTATCTATCTCTCTCTCTCTCTCTCTCTCTCTATATATATATATATATATATATATATACATACATTTCCAAGAGGATAGAATCCAGGTAGAACTCGATGTCCAGGACAGAGTAAGAATATAATATAATATAAAAGGCTCAAACACTAATATTCCATGGTTATAATTTATTACATTGGAATCGTAATCACGATCCAATTCATCAGACCTACAAATTGAAAAACTCTTTTTGAATTCGTAGGTCTGATGAACTGGATCGTGATTACGATTCCAATGTAATAAATTATAGCTATGGAATATTCGTGTTTGAGCCTTTTATATATATATATATATATATATATATATATATATGTGTGTGTGTGTGTGTGTGTATATATATATATGTGTGTGTGTATGTGTGTGTGTGTGTGTGTGTGAAAAAACGAGAGTTTAGGAATGTTTGCTTTTTTATAAAATTATATAACTAAATAGGATGAGCGATGCACTACGAGTTAGAAATTAACCCAGAATTAAAAATAAGGACAAACTTCGATAGAGGTGAAAGAATTTAGATTGCTCGATGTGATCTAAAACAAAACTCAGGTAACAAGGAAAAGACGGAGATAGACAGTAAGACAGACAGTTCTAAACAGACTGAGAAGGATTGATTCATGAAAATTAATCAATGCATTTTCGAATGCCATGTCTTCGCCTCTTGTACATCCGCTTTTCTTAGATGTGATACTATATTTTGAAGACAACGCAACAGGGAAGTTCATGCAATTCGTAGTTAACATTGATCACGATAAAAAAAAATGGGGCATGCCACCTGGCGACAATTCGCAGCAACGCGAGAATTCTTCCAGATAGAGATGCTGTATGAATCGCAGGTGCAAATGGGGACCAGTTTCGTCAAAAAAGAGCAGAATGCTAACTCATACGTGAGTTTTGAATAAGAAAGAAACGGTAATAATATTCAGAAACTGCACAGCATATAACATTTTCGATTTAATCTTTTAGGGATATTATTACGTAGACTATTAAATCATAAATCTCTTTAGTTACTTTTCTACAGTTCCTTCTTGATACCATTATTTGAAGAAAAAAAAATGAATGCGTCACGTTATAGAAAAGAATGCTAAAAAGACCTTGAATGATTTAGAATGTGTAAATTTGGATTTTTTTTCTTAATATTGATTTCAGATGATTATGTTTTCGATGAAAACGTGAACTCGTCTTCTTACAAGGTTTTCCAATCACAATCCTCCTACGGCACTGCAGTAACAATCCGATCTTTTCTTCTTACAATTTCAGTGTTAAATGCAATAATGAAAAAGATGAAAGTGACGCTATTTTAAAAAATACATATACGGATATATAAGAATATTTAAATATTTATATCACTCAATAATTCAATTCACTGGCACACAAGCACACACGCAGACACACATAAAGACACACACAGACACACACACATACACACTAAACGATTAAAATAACGTATAAACAGAAACTATATTAAATAATTGTCGGACTTAATCCATTTCATAATATGTTGTCAATGTTTACGTTAAAGTACATTTCGTGAACAGATGTGATCGTTCGGGAAAAATCGTCGAAGATTTGTAGTTTATAAACAGTAATTTGGACTTTGCTAACTAGACACTTCTCTAGAGCTAAGTGGTAAAGCCTATCAGTTCAATTGACGGTTCCGTATAGGACACAGCTTCAATTCCTATCGGAGAACGCATATTTTCTACGAAATTTCTTGAACATTTAGGCGGGTAAATGTAATTAATACTGTTTATTTAAAAAAAAAAGCATTTATTAAATAAATCGCATCTATAAAAACTAATGTATAAACAGAAAATATATTAAATAATTGTCGGACTTAATCTATTTTATATATATATATATATATATATATATATATATATATATATATATATATATATATATATATATATGAGTGGACACTGAGGTCAACATCAAGCGGGGACAGAGTTTAATGCTCCAACGCAGTTTTCAGATTAAGTGTGTTCTGTTTTGGCTCAACTATTTATATATGCTGGTTAGTGGTCCATGATGGGTAGGAAGATCTATTTATCGTCCTAACGGTTATTGGAGGGGCGGTAATGGTTATAATACAAATAATTCTAGAAGCTATTCTAAAAATAGAAATAATTGCGGTCATTCACCTTTTATTCATTCCTCAATAATGATTACTTCATTATTTGCTGTGGATTATTATTATTACATTTACTTGTGTTTATGTGTTCATTCCTTGGTTTATTGTTTGCTTAATTTGTTATTCATTTAGTTTTTTTCGTGGGTGGGTATCTGATTTGTTTAGTTTAAAGTATGTAAATCTAAAAAATGCTAGGGAATTTGGTTAACTTAAGTGTCCTACTAGGTCTCATCGTATTACTCTTCAAATAACTAAATGCAACAGTAAGTTCCATTCTAATAGTTTCTCTTCTCGCCTGTGCAAATCTCTTCCGCTTTCTTGCTTCCCTGTCACCTACGATCTTCAAAAATATAACGCCAATCGCTATTTTCAGTCTTCTTGAAATCCGTTCTTTTATTGTCCTTTCTCCTCACTAAAGTCTTCTCATTCTCTTTCAATCTCAGTAACCCCTAGTGTCTTGGTGTTATTATCACCTTCCTTTGGGAGGAAATGGTTAAGAATTATATATAAGTATGCGTGTGTTAAAAACAACTAGCACAGCAATTCTTATGAAATAAGCTTTTGACTTCCGACGCTTCGGGTATCAATCCCGTGGCACAGAGTGTCCATATATATATATATATATATATATATATATATATATATATATATATATATAATGTCATTTGGTTTACTGATTGGACAGTATTCTTAGTCAATTGCTCCGGAAATGCTTATTTCCAAGGAACATGAAATATTAGGTTGGTGCAAAAATAATGACGTAATAATGTCGTTTTTTGACGTTAAAAAATACGTCAAAAAACGACATTATTACGTCATTATTTTTGCACCAACCTAATATGTATATGAAATTAGCTATAGTCTTTCAATCCTTAAAATATATCTGTAATTTTACTTGTCCATTAGTTTCATAGTTAGCACGTACCTATATTACGCCCTGTCAACACCTAATAATATGTATCTCTAAAGCCTTTATTATCTAAAATGAAATATTTAATTGCGTACAAAATATTTAGTTTTCAACATTAAATAACCCATAGAGGTTGATAAACAACACAAAAACAACCAATCAAATTCTTCCTATCTCTGTCTATATATATCTTCCAATCAATTCCGGGTGGGTCATCTTTTTTCTTATCTTTCTATTTATTTTTCTGTCTCTTTGTATATATTTTTGTATAATTTGGAACCTCTCCTCATCTATGTACGTGTCTCGCTTTCTATATCTACCTAGAACATTTGAACTATCTAGGGCAGTCTGTTCTTTGTTTCTATGTAAATATTTAGCTTCTTTTCTTTGGTATTTTCATTTGCGCCCCCGACCATGGCTGAATTCATTTAAACTCCAAATACGTTTAATCCCTTATCATGCTGTTACAGAAGAAAGCACTTAAGACATAATTTGTCCTGCCTGTTCGAAAAGCAAAGAAACCCGAAGGAAGAAAGAAATATTTAAAAAAGAAGACCTCTGTAATGAATAAAAGTAACAAGAATAATCAGATGGACAAAACAAAATAAAAGTAAAATCTTGCCTCCTTTAACTTGTATTTTATTCAAATGGCGCCTGTCAGAAAGGAGTCAGAGTTCAGAAATCCTCTTTTCTGTCCGCGCATAAAAGATTAGAATTAATTGATGGAAGGCAAAAACTAACCCCGTAGAAAGAACCGAGGTATTATTAGGAAATGTTTTGGTTTGTTGACGTATGTATAGCGTCGGGGTTGTTGAAACAAGTAACAGATTTCATTACAGATTCTACGCAGAAAACAAAAACCTTCAAAAATTGCAGACGATTGGGAACGGTTTTTGTTTGTGGGTGAGAGAACCCTCCTGAGGGAATAAGGTAAAAAAAATATTCCCCCCCCCAAAAAAAAACCGATAATATATTCTAAAAAACGCTAATAGATTCTAAGTAGTTTTAATACGCTTAATTACGTCGAAAAAGTTGATGCTGTTGAAGTGAAATGCAACCGTCGTTGTGTTATCTTCTGCGTTCCTTCTGCATGAATGAATAGACTATAATCAGTGCGTGCTCTAGTAAGTTTGAGTTCTGCGCATGCGTTAGCATTAAAACGATGATTTTTGTAAGGAAAAAGAAATATGGCTGACATTTTTGCGCTATCATTACCTACGTAGTTATTACATCTAGTGACAATGTTCCAATTATAATTATTATTATTATTATTATTATAATTATTATTATTATTATTATTATTATTATTATTATTATTATTATGTATACTCTTTTCGCACCAGTTGTACATGACTGAATGTATGATTGTCAGAAAGAGGAAAAGCCCAAAATGCGAACTACGAACTGAAGATGTCAAAATTATACAAGTACAAGTTTAAATATATGGGAAGTTATTTTTTTAACAGACGATGAAACTGGCATCGAAACCTGGATGCACATTGAAATAGAAAAAGATATATTCTAAAAACGAATCAAATTACAAAAAATAGGAAAATTTCATGAGAAACAAAGAAAAAAAAAGGACTGAATTGCGATGTAGTATCAATCCTATATGACAATGAATGTCGGACAATTTCTTCACAGACGAAGAGAAAACTTGAGTCAAGAGAAATTTTTTTTTTACAGAAAAATGGACGGAGCGCGGTAGCAACGAGAACGTTTTAAGGAAAGCGAAAACAAAATGGTTACTTATATTTAGAATCAGAAGCAGACAGTTGAATTTTCGGGGAGACATAATGCGGAAAGCAGCCTTGGAAAATTTGAAACTCACAAGAAGGTAAGAGGAACAGAAGAAACATCGAATGGCTTATCTAATAAGCTTTTGTGCATTGATCATAGAAAAGGGGGTGAGATGATACTAAAAAGATAGACATTGCAAAGAGCTAAAATTGATAGGAAGTTGTGGAGATTTTTGATCGCCTAGATTCTGAAGGGAGACGGCACATGAATATGGTTTCAGTCGCGATCAAGTAATAACAAATCTCACTATTCCAAGCATGCTTCTTAGTATTCTTGACGATTTCAGCCATCTTGTCTGTATGGTTTTCATTCTCCATTTTTTGTCTAAACTCTTCGCGATGGCCAGGATGTTTTCCACATGGTGACCTACCAACTGTCCCACAATACAAAAACACTGAAGACTGTGGATGTGATGGCCTCATTGATCGAGAAATAGCTGAACATGACATTCAATTGTTTCCGACGTCATACTGAAACTGTCCTCGGAATTTAGAGCAATTTTATTGAATACTCTTTCTTTTTTTTGTTTTAATAAGCTGAACGAGTTTTTTTTTAATATACCGATTTTTCTTTTGTTTTCTTTTTATGTATAACTTCTCTCAGTTACCTCGCTTACACCATATATACATATATATATATATATATATATATATATATATATATATATATATGTATATGTATATATATATGTATGTATATATGTATGTATATATATATATATGTATATATGTATGTATATATATATATGTATATATATATATATGTATATATATATATATATATATGTATATATATATATATGTATATATATATATATATGTATATATATATATGTATATATATATGTATGTATATATATATATATATGAATGTATATATATATATATATATGAATGTATATATATATATATATATATATATGTATGTATATATATATATATGTATGTATATATATATATGTGTGTGTGTATATATATATATATATATATGTATGTGTGTATATATATATATATATGTATGTATATATATATATATATACATATATATATATATATATATGTGCGTATGTATATATATATATATATATATATATATATATATAGATATATATATATATATATATATATAGAGTAAGGTAATGAAGGGTTTGGTAATCCGTGTGGATAATCCCTAAGAGGATGTGATCCAGAGAGATCAATGCAACACAGAACAAATATTAATTAAAATATTAAAAAAGAGACAACCTTAAGGTTCCATGACTATAATTTACTTTACCAGAATATATATATATATATATATATATATATATATATATATATATATATATATATATATATATATATATATATCTTGCGGGGGATAATTATAAAAATCTTATAGACGTCAATATGTTTTACTTATTTCTATATGTATTTTTTAATTTCTGAAATTAAACAAATTTTTAATGAAAAGTATATTAAATTTTAAACATTTACTTATCTTTTGAATGTCCCTCCGTATGTGTGTGTGTGTGTCAATGTAGTGGCTATATCATTCCCATTTTTGAATTTTTTTTCCTAACCTCAACAGAAAATGACAATACTTTATTACTATTTATTAAGATTCAAGGTTATTCGTAATCGATTGATTACGAATAATCTTGTGAGTTTCAAGATTCACAAGAACAAAAGGGGAACAGGAGAAACATCGAATGATTTATCCAATAAGCTTGTGTAGATGGATGGTAGAATAGGGGGTGAGATGATCGTAAAAAGACAGACATTCATATTCGTAAATAGGATTCTCGACTTCACTCACTTTCTTACCGACGTGACGTCGCTTTTCTCTGTCTTTTCTACAAATACCTTTCTTGGCAGCTGCTCTGACGAGCTTTTTCTCCCTGGTGTCATGAATACACGAATTTAAGCGTGCTACTAGATTGGCATTTAGGTCACATCTTCTTACATTTGAATAGCTAAATGCAACCACTATTTCTACATCCACAGTTTTTTTTTTCTCGCTTTTCCTGCTTGTGAAACTCCCTTCCATTTACTTGCTTCCCTGGTAAATACAATCTTCAAGAATTTAAATGCAATCCCCTTCATATTTTGTCCCTTCCTCAATCCTTCATATTCTCACACTCCTCTTTTACGTTCACTCCCTGTAAGCCCCCTACGTACTAGTGGCATCCCCCATTGCTTGAGGTGAAATGATTTTAAAAAAAGTAAAAAAAAAAAAATTTTGCTTTTTGATGTGCTCAAGTACAGAACATCAATAGATATGTAAATTTCGTAACTATTTCAACCAGAAGGCAGTCCTTCCATAGCATATACTTATTGATTTGTGTCAAGATTACCATGTGGTATAAATAATGAGAAACATTTAACTGCACTAGAATTTACGTCACTAATTTGCTTATTGCTTCTCATGTCAGACGGTTTGGTGATATTAACATAGAAATTATTTTAAATTATTTTCGCAGAGGTACAATATTTTTATTACAGCAATAAGAACAGACATTAAAATAACAAAAAAGTGCGATAACAAAAATATATTACCATAAATTGATAATATACTGAATAAAAGCAGTTAAACCGGTTGATTGGTCCTCTTATCAGAGTAAAAATCGAGGACAAAATTTTGGTTAATTTTTTGCGTCAGCGGTGTACACATTTCAAAATATTTTGTTTCAAATCAGATTAATTTAACATTCAATTTGCTAATTTTTCCTCAAATAATTTTCAGAAACTTATTGTAGCTTACAAAATTTTTAAAAACGAGAATTAATTTTGTTTACAAAAAAATGTCAAGATTTCTTATCGCTTTTTTTTTTACTGACAAAAAAAAAAAAAAAAATTAAATAAATAGAAAAACATTCTAATCAATATATAATTTCTATTTGAAATACACCAGAGTATTTTGCTTACTGGAAATAGCAAAAAATATTTTAAATTAAATGATTAAAAAATATTTTTTTGACATTTAGAGTAAAACGACAACTAAAATGAAAGCATCAAGAACGCTTTTTCATTTTTGATTTTTAAATTCATTTTTAAAACTTAGGCATCGAGAATTAGTAGAGGCACCTACCACAATTAAAAATAAAATGAGAAAAGAAAACTAATTTCAAATGTAAATGAAATAAAGTATAAAAATAATTAAACTAAACATTAGGCTTGAAATAAAATATAGGGCTACCTTTCAAACTTATTTTTTTATCAAAATATAACTCTCAAAAATGAATAAAGAAACTTTAAAAAAAACAAATTATTTTCTTAACTAAGTAAAACTAAAAGGTTTATGAACGTAAGGAGAGCAATGCTTGAAAAACGACGTTTTAATGATCATGTTGCATATGAAACACCATATCTAAAAAAAAAGATCATTTAGACACAAGAAATGATTTTTAATTATTGTAAAAATTTTTGGTAGGATGATTTGTATTAATCTTTTCAATTTTCGCTTAGTAAATATAGTCTTCACTTAATAACTTAATATCCTGACTTTGGCTATATTTGGAAGAATTTTAAAACATTTTTGAAATTTTACTAATTATAAAAAGAAACACGCAAAAAACTTCTTGTAAAAATTTATTATTCATCGAAAAAAATTTTTCTTCAGACTATAATGTTGTTAATATATATCATTTATAAAAGCAATTAAAAGCTTATCTAATTAAATAGATAATTTTATTGCAGTTTTTATTTTACGATTTGGAGCAGATTTTAGGAAACTGTAATAGTTTTAAAAAAAATGATGATTTACATTCTGCAAGGAGTCCTGCTTTTAACTCATAAAAACATTTCGTTGACGATTTTAAAATCTGTAAAATTTTATGAAATTAAGTAAGGGGAGTTAACAGATGCAAAAAACAAAAATATTATTACCAAGATTTTCTAAAAGTAATCATTCAAAAATAAATTCTTTCAGTTGTGAATAAATCATGAAAGTTTCATTAAAACTCGACAAATATCCATTATCAGCTCTGTTACATCGTCGACACGCAAAAAAAATACAAGATTTTAGCACAAATTTCGAACGTGTTAGAAACGAGTAATTTTTTTTTTTTTTTTTAATAATTAAAAATACTTTGGTATTTTCTCTTAATAATAACAGACAGTTTGACGATAAAAAATTGTTTTTATTAAGTTTGGGGCATTTTCCATCATGACATGCCTTTTTTTCAGTGATTTAGTGGAGCTACCTAATTTAAACATGCACATGACTTCCTTTTACCATCATTGCTTTTAATTAATCTTTCCTTTCCCAAGGTTTCGCTTTATTCGCTACTCTTGTCATCGCATCATTAACGATCTTTTTTATTTCTTTTCCATTCCCTTGCTGATCTTATCTTCGTCGAGTTCCTGGCCGAGGGGGAGAAAAAAGCACAATGTTGTAACTAAGACTTCATTAAATGCTTTTGCTCATTTATTGTTGTCTATTAATTTTCTTAATTAATCCTTCATCGGATTAACCTTTTTGAACTTTACATCCACCTATCTATTAATTTCAGTTTTCGTCCATGTACTATCGATATTTAATGGTTGGACAAGAAGTTCATTCATTTTATTATTTAAATTTTTACATAATAACCGAACGTACTTTTGGCCAGCCCAATAAATTTATATATAATAATATAATCGCTCGAGTTGCATAATAAAATCTTACACTACCAAATAAGTTACTTCAGTGGATTGGTAAATAGGATTGTGCCTATTTGCATATGTTAAATAGAAGAGATATAAAGTGTATAATAAACAAACAAGAAATTGGTAACTGATCACGTGTCGTAGAACAACATAACACAACAGTTACCTTACTTTTATTAGAATTATTTGTGTCATAAACTGAATTCAAATGGTGCATTTATCGTATATAATTATCTATAAAATGTTACTAATAAAGTTTGCGTTGTATCGCTTTTTATTGTGAAAACATTGACTTGCATAATAAAATCTCACGTGGTATAAATATATCGGAGTTTATTGATTTCGCCCAAAGCGCAATTGTAATGCTTAATACTATTGCCTCAGAGCCTATTAAGTCAATATGAATATTTTACATCGTATTAGCATCTGGTATCGTGGATGGAATTACTTCTTCACATAAACAATTTGTCTTTCCCCAATTAATACTTAATCTGATGTTTTTTGAAATACATGACATATATTACGAGACTCATTTGGTCAGGAGTTACAATAGATATAACAGTGGTCGTTTTACCTGAACCTGTAAGGTTATTAATTATAAGGAAGGAAATTGTTCTACAATTAATCTACACACCTCGTCCCATAATTGTAGCCAGTAACGAACCAATGATCTATAAAATTGATAAGCTCACGCCAATCTTCGGAATAGAGGGAAGTAAAACTCAGCAATCTTCGCCAGAATTTCAACCAGGCTATCCAATTTTATTTCTGGATTCTAATAATACTGTCACCTCATAGTGATAAATTAAAAATAGCGATTTTCTATCTATTTTGACAGAACTGTTAAAAAATCCTGCCTGCTTTATTTACCGTTAAACAGTTTAGCAATAAAATTGAAAGGTGCATTCGTTTTCTTTAATGGCAAGGAGAAAATGTTTGTGATGTGATCTAACACCTGTTGTCACTTTTGTAATGCTCACTGTAGTAGATACTTTGTAATCACAAATACAAGTTATAGTACGCCGTTGAACAATGCCGGTATCAGACGCCTTCAAATAGGACTCACACTAATAGTACTTTCTCGATAATACTCGCTCGAATAGTAATCCATATAGTGATCTGAATAGAGAAATAGTATGGTGAATAGAGTAGAGAACAGCCGTCCGTATAGTAATAGAGGATAGAGTAGAAATAGATATCCGTATAGTAATAGAGTATAGAATAAAAATGGAGATTCGTATAGTAATAGAGTATAGAATAGAAATGGAGATCCGTATAGTAATAGTGGATAGAATAGAAATGGAGATCCGTATAGTAATAGAGGATAGAATAGAAATGAAGATCCGTATAGTAATAGTGGATAGAATAGAAATGGAGATCCGTATAGTAATAGAGTATAGAATAGAAATGGAGATGTGTATAGTAATAGAGGATAGAATAGAAATGGAGATCCGTATAGTAATAGAGTATAGAATAAAAATGGTGATGTGTATAGTAATAGAGGATAGAATAGAAATGGAGATCCATACAGTAATAGAGGATAGAATAGAAATGGAGATCCGTATAGTAATAATGGATAGAATAGAAATGGAGATCCGTATAGTAATAGAGGATAGAATAGAAATTGAGATCCGTATATTAATAGTGGATAGAATAGAAATGGAGATCCGTATAGTAATAGAGTATAGAATAGAAATGTGTATAGTAATAGAGGATAGAATAGAAATGGAGATGTGTATAGTAATAGAGGATAGAATAGAAATAGAGATCCGTACAGTAACAGAGGATAGAATAGAAATGGATATCCGTATAGTAATAGAGTATAGAATAGAAATGGAGATCAGTATAGTAATAGAGGATAGAATAGAAATGGAGATCCGTATAGTAATAGAGGATAGAATTGAAATGGATATCCGTATAGTAATAGAGGATAGAATAGAAATGGAGATCCGTATAGTAATAGAGGATAGAATAGAAATTGAGATCCGTCTACTAATAGAGACGCCTTCAAATAGGACTCACACCATAGTACTTGCTCGATAATACTCGCTCGAATAGTAATCTATAATGTGATCTGAATAGAGAAATAGTATAATGAATAGAGTAGAGAACGGTGGTCCGTATAGTAATAGAGGATAGAGTAGAAATGGATATCTGTATAGTAATAGAGAATGGAATAGAAATGGATATCTATATAGTAATAGAAGATAGAGTAGAAATGGAGATCCGTATAGTAATAGAGGATAGAATAGAAATGGAGATCTGTATAGTATTACAGGATAGAATAGAAATGGAGACCCGTATAGTAATAGAGGATAGAATAGAAATGGAGATCCGTATAGTAATAGAGGATAGAATTGAAATGGAGATCCGTATAGTAATAGAGGATAGAATAGAAATGGATATCCGTATAGTAATAGAGTATAGAATAGAAATGGAGATCAGTATAGTAATAGAGTATAGAATAGAAATGTGTATAGTAATAGAGGATAGAATAGAAATGGAGATGTGTATAGTAATAGAGGATAGAATAGAAATAGAGATCCGTACAGTAATAGAGGATAGAATAGAAATGGATATCCGTATAGTAATAGAGTATAGAATAGAAATGGAGATCAGTATAGTAATAGAGGATAGAATAGAAATGGAGATCCGTATAGTAATAGAGGATAGAATTGAAATGGAGATCCGTATAGTAATAGAGGATAGAATAGAAATGGAGATCCGTATAGTAATAGAGGATAGAATAGAAATTGAGATCCGTCTACTAATAGAGACGCCTTCAAATAGGACTCACACCATAGTACTTGCTCGATAATACTCGCTCGAATAGTAATCTATAATGTGATCTGAATAGAGAAATAGTATAATGAATAGAGTAGAGAACGGCGGTCCGTATAGTAATAGAGGATAGAGTAGAAATGGATATCCGTATAGTAATAGAGAATGGAATAGAAATGGATATCTATATAGTAATAGAAGATAGAGTAGAAATGGAGATCCGTATAGTAATAGAGGATAGAATAGAAATGGAGATCTGTATAGTATTACAGGATAGAATAGAAATGGAGATCCGTATAGTAATAGAGGATAGAATAGAAATGGAGATCCGTATAGTAATAGCGGATAGAATAGAAATGATAATCCGTATATTAATATAGGATAGAATAGAAATGGCGATCCGTATAGTAATCGAGGATAGAGTAGAAATGGCGATCCGTATAGTAATCGAGGATAGAGTAGAAATGGCGATCCGTATAGTAATAGAGGATAGAATAGAAATGAAGATCCGTATAGTAATACAGTATAGAATAGAAATGGCATTCGTTAGTGGTCAACTACTTCCTACATATACTCGTTTCCTCTATAGCTACGTGGTCTACTTAATTCAATAATGGGATCGCTTGTGTTTTCTCACTAGTGATCTATGTTCAAACGCAATGTTATATTTTCACTTAATTTAAATTTCTTTTCGTACAAAATGATTCCCGGACCGATATTTACAACTTAAAACTCAAAATATAAGAAAATTAATTGCTAGGTTTCATGAAAGAAGAGAGTCAAAACTTTTCCCATTTGTGTCTGAGTCAGTACTAGAGTACTGACTCAGACACAAACAAAATACCCCTAAAAACCCTCTATAACTTAATCGTTGCAAACAACTAACCCTCAAATACTAGATCTCATAAGTAAAATAAATACGAAAAATAAAACAAGCCCAAACCAAGTCTGTCCAATTGCATTTTATTTCTTGTTGAGAAATAACACAGACGTGCTCAAAAATTCTGATTTTTAACACTTTTCTCTTCCTGTTTCTATTTGCTCTAAAGGCCAACTAATATACAATATTCTTATTCTTATCATTGTTGTTTTATCTCTAATTTCTTTCATCGGCTTTCTCAATGTATGTCTATATAGATAAGTAATTAATAGATTATGAATACGACAATTTCTTCTTGCTAGAATTTTTGGCAACACGCTGACGGGCAGCTTATATGTGGCACAAAGTCAAAAGCATGGAACACCCAATGATGATCTAACCCAGTATTTAGTAGTAATTGATCTAGCGAGACAAGCTTTCTAGCAATTATACCACGTCGAAGTGACCAAACAATATAAATTGTTACTACAAGAAATATTTTCGTTGAGTAGAAAATCATAAGAGTGATTCTTTCGCTATGATGTACAAAAAATATTCCGTTCGGACCTGCCTAAAATTCAGAGAATTTAATTATGAGCGACTCCTAGTTTCCACCGTATCTTTCGAAGTATTATTCTTGCATGCTGGTTCATGAACACAGCTGCTCCCAACATCTTATTTTTAGTTGGATATCTTCTGCGGATAATGTTTTAAACATTTTTGATTTGGAAAGTTAGATTTTTTAAGTAGAGGGTTGTTGTGGATTCCGGGTTGAAATCCGGTATCAATAAATAACAAACGCCAGGAATGAATATATGAAAATAATGTATTAACGTAATAATACAAACTGGTAAAGCAGGTTAGTAGTTCCAGGGATACGGGTTAGTAGCAAAATATATATACAGTCTTTGGTATTGAAGTATTGCTGTATGACTTCTTACTGAATCTACGTGCTCGCTCACTGTGACTTCTGCAACGCTGTTGTCTCACCCTCACTCTTGCGGTTACCTACAATCTTTCACTCTGTCACTCTGGACTCGACTTGACTCTTCGGTCGTGCTCGGAATTTATCAATCCACCCACGAGGACAGGATGTGGCACAAGGCCGGTTTAATGTGGGTATCTCCGAGCCCGTAGGCTCGGCCAAAAATATAGCCTTTGAACCCGCCTAGACGGATTCAGGCCCTGTCTACCCACCCCCACCCCGAACGAAACCTTGCCCTTCGGCAAAGCTTCGTCCGGGTTCCTCTCTGTTAACGCAGAGAGTCCGACAGCAGTCGCTTACAGTCAAAGACTGTATCACGACTCAGCTAGACTCGGAGGTCTGGCTCTCTCGGGTCTTCACGTAGCCGTAGTATATGTATATAATGGGTGAGTCCATTTGTGTAAAAAGGGGTGGACCCCTCAACAAGGGTAAAATTGTATTTTAAATCAAAATGCTTGTTATTCTTGAAAAAAATATCTTCGCTGAAGATGAGTTTTATGTGTAACCCGGAGTGAACATTTCAAAGTGAAATTACGAGGTCGTGTTATTTTTATTTTGGAAAAAAATAGGGATTTGGGTTTTGATATGTGATCGACTTTTACACGAGCATGTGCGGTATTTCGAGAGCCAGAAATTGTTATTCGTCTTAACTCAAAAGAAAAAAAAAAGCCTGTTTACAGATTTGCTCATTACTGTTTACTGAACAATGAAAATAAGAGAATGCGCTCAGTAATCAGAATCAGAGAAATGACGCCAGGATAAATTCTCTGATAATTCTTCCTTTCTTCTTTTCTTTTACTTTGTTTTATGAGAATCTTTTACAAATGTTTTGGGCCGTCGGATGGATGCTCTTTTTTGTTTCTCAAGGCTGAAATCAATAAAAAAAAAATAGCCGTGGAACTAACAAAGCAGAAAATGGAACCAAGTTTTTTTTTATCTTCCGCACAAACAAAAGATATAAATAAAAACAAAGTTAATTATATTTATCGAGGAATGAAGATATTTACACATTCTTTCAGAATGCGTAAATAGGGTCACTCCATACTCAGTACCTGAAGATTGCATTGTGCATGAAACGCCGAGTCCTGCGAGCGGTGAGGGATATGTATATTTATTAATATATACTTAATAGCTTTGTTATATTACATCGAGCACTGTTTTATTAACAACAGCACCATGTGTGCGATATATATATATATATATATATATATATATATATATATATGAAAGTGAACATAGAATTCAACACTTAGAGGCGACAGTCTGTTTCATGCTAGATGCAATCGTCAGGCCACGAGTGCTGTTATTTTTATAGGCCGAGAAAAATAACAGCATTCGTGATCTGACGATTGCATCTAGCGTGAAACAGACTGTGTTGACTTTTATGTTCACTTTTATATTTACACACGCTCTATCTCTGATATTGAGCACTTCATCCCATAAATATAGCACATCTTAAGACTATATATATATATATATATATATATATATATATATATATATATATATATATATATATATATAAAAGTCTCAAACACTAATATTCCATGGTTATAATTTATTACATTCATTAGGCCTACAAAGTAATCATACTCTGTCCTGGGCATTGAGTTCTTCTTGGATTCTATCCTCTTGGGAATTTATATATATATATATATATATATATATATATATATATATATATATATATATATATATATATATATAAATTACTCACCGGTAGCATAGCTCTGAACTTCATGCACGTCGCAATCTTCAGCTGCTGATTGGTAACTGCTTATTTTGAAATATTACATTTTCTGTCGCCCAAGCCCAAATGTGGGAGTGAGGAAAGGCTGGTCATCTTCACAGACTATCTTATACGTAATTAATTTGTTTCACGCCACATCCATTATTACAATTGATTCAATCACCACAAGAACCCATCCATCATCATTCAATCCAACATATATCAGAATGCTGCATATTCACAGCGATCCTATACAAATACCATGACATTAAAATTTACGAATTATCAATTTTTTGCTGATTGATAACTGACCGTTACATAATTTCAATTTTGATATATATATATATATATATATATATATATATATATATATATATATATAGTTTATGCAAACTTAGGTAATCCGTATGGGTAGACCCGAGGAGGATGATATCCGGAGAGCTCAATGTAAAATTCAGAGCAGATATGTTTGAATAAAAACAGACCACGTTAAGATTCCATGTAATAAATTATTTCACCATAACCCCTTTAACAGGGCTCTGGATAATCAGACTTTACTTCCAAAAATTGAAATGAAAAATGAAAAGAAATTCACACATTTTTGACGGATCTCATCAAGTATACGTAAAATTAACGAAGTGAGGAAGTGAGGTGAATTTTTCTAATCGACTGTTTCATAGAAAATAACAAAAAACTCCACTAAATTAATTTCTTCGTAGATTATTTAAACATTTAGATACAGAAAAAACTTTAACCTCCCAAACATGCCCGTTAAATATATTATGGGACTCTAATTTTCCAGCTGACTCTTTCTGATTGTAAAAAACCGGCTTCTTTGTATTTACTATTCCGTAAAATGTCATCGTTTTCCCCGTATTTTGTACATGTTATTCGCCACAGTAGTCAATAGAAGCACGTCGCTGTCACCTCAGTTTAAGTCATCATCTGAAAAGAGATTCTCCAGCATTTACTGCCAGAGAAACGAGATTAGATATTACATAGCGATTCAGAAGGCTTTTCGCCGTTTATTACGATATTTTTTGATCTCTTATGTTACTCAGTTTCTGAAAGGCATCTGTCATTATTCTTGCAGTCAGTTTCTTCTGGCCTGTAATAAAACGCCCTAACCCGTTTCCTTCAACTAACAGAGTAACGTAAGTCAAACAATCCAACAATACGTGTTTGCTGTTCGCTATAGAAAGGTATTTATTTATGTAAAAATTCATAAAATATGGCACAAGGCTGAAAATGGGGAAAACTAGTCATCACTGTTAAATTTAACTTAACTAGTCACGTTCATAGAAACAATCATCCTTATAATAATCCTTTTGTTCGCTACGGTAGTCGCACTTCTGTCTGCCGTCTCTTTAAGCACTTTTTATCGATTGAATGGCAATTCAAAATTACATATCTTAAAAGAGATTCTCGTGAATGTCTATCCGACTCCGAGGTCTATTTTTTTTTTTAAATACACGACTCGTAAAGCCATTATTTTCATTTTGGGAATATATATGGTATTTCATTAAGACGGATCAAAATCAGCTGTAAATAAATCAGTGTTATTGATGAAAATTTATTTATTTCTCTATTGTATCATGTCCAGTCATGGCAAGTCGTGTGAAAAATAATATCGCCCAAATGTCCACCAAGGCTTCAGCGGCACATCTCCACTCGATGATCAAAATTTATGATGACGTCTCCTTCGTAATTGCTCCTCGATCTCACCAATATTCTTTATTATCTCATCCTTCAGTTGTTGAATTGTTGTTGGCTTGTTGGCATAGACCCTACTTTTGAGATGACCCCAAAGGAAGAAGTCTAAGAGCGTCAAGCCGCACGATCGTGGTAGCCAATTGACTTCGCTGTTTTGAGAGATGATGCGACCTGTGAACTTCTCATTCAAAGTCTGTTTGAACGTTTATTTTCGTAAATAGTCTTCGATAACTTTAGCATAGTTAACTCCATGTGATCGCTAAAAAAGAGCATAGCATGATGAAAAAGACGCCAAACTTGACGAAAACAATATTTTATCGTCTAAATGTTCATGTTATTATTTAGAGGAAAGATCAAAGTATTTTGGGGATATTTTTTTTTTACATTTTTTAATCGTTCCTAGCACATCTGAAGTTTTCGTTAAAAATCTTGTTTTTTGAGTCATCAAAATTGGCAGATAATCAATCATGGCAACCCATTTTTCCATTTTATAAAAAAAATGAAAATTTCACTTTGAAATTCTTTTAAAAATCAATTATCATTTTTTCAAAACTTATTTTAAGAAAATCAGAAATTATAATGTTTACTTAAAATATTTTGAATCAAGCTTAACTTAGGTTCTGCGCCGAAAAGATGTAATTCGAAAATAAAACTAAGCAAGTCATAACCTTTCGCGTCACTTGACAGATGTTGAATGAAATATTGACGGATTACGTGAGGATAATTTGTTCTACGGAAAGTGAAAAGTGAAGTAATTTAGACTTAAGTAAAAAATTATTTACCTCGTTTTTTTTTTTTTTAAGGAAAACTTTTTTTTTTTGTACTTTTGTCAAAACGATACAATTTAAAAAGCGCTAAAATCCCGATGCGGCTTTTAACTAATTTTATAATATTTTAACAACTTAAACGTAAAAATCTATTATAATTAAAGAAATAACAAATAATTGTATTAAAAATTCATTTTTCATGGGAAAAAATTTTTGCTTTCCGAAAATATTGTCCATATTTATAAAAACAACTAAAAGCAAATAAAAGCATTTGAAATTAAATAATATCTTTGTTATATTGAGTTTTGTATGTTACAATTCAGAGCTAATTTTCAGGTAGGACGGGTCCAATTAAAAAAAACAAAAACACATGATTTGCATTCCTCAAAGCCTTGTGCTTTTAACTATTGTAATCACTAAACTTGATTCAATAGAATTTCTAGAGTTTTCATAAAATTAGTTATGGCGGAAGGTAATAAATACAAAAATATATTTCTGCCATGACTTAATAAAAAAAACATATTTATAATAATTTCCATCATCTGTGAATAGTTTCTGAAAGTTTCATTAACATCCGAGAATTATTTTTTACTTTTGCACGACTTTCCAAATTAATGTGTGTCATACAAAAAAATGTGCTAAAAATTGTATATGTTATTTTACTAGTTCCGGTGATACAAGGTTTTTTTAATCAAAATTTAGAATGTTCTAAAAAGATGGAAATTTTTTTAAAAATAATTAAAATAAACTTTGGTCTTTCCTCTTAATAATAACATAAGCATTTAGACGATAAAATTTTCTTTTCGTCAAGTTTGGCGTCTTTTTCATAATGCTATGTTATTTTTTAGCGATTTCGTGGAGGCACCAACTTTAACACGTTGTTTGAATATTAATCTTTCCATAGTTGAAATTGCCAAAGACTTACGTTGTAAAATCTGAAAGAAAAAGAAAAAATCATTAGACGCTTAAACTTAATTCACATTTAAAATCGGTCAAAGTTATTGGAAAACCCTTTACGGGACACGTCCGAATCCATTTTCGTCCCGGGGGTAAGCCATTTCCTCTAGTGCTACAAGTTTTATGCAAGTCTAACTCGAGTCATGTTCTTGTCAGATCTAGACTCTCATATGTATTTCATGCATAGTATCGAATATTTTCAGAAATATGCAAACTGACAGTTATATACAACTGTTTTCCCAGATCAATAATTAAAAATGGCTTCAACCCAGTACTCAGTACTCAGTCGTAATTGATCTAGCAAGACAAGCTTGCTAGCAATTACACCACGTCGAAGTGGCCAAACATTGGATCTTCCAGACTGGTACAAAGAACTTCTTACAATGAACTTTACCAAATAGAAACTATATCCTTTGAATACTTTCTACATTAACAACAACTAAAATGGATCGTACATGTAACTCGAAGAGAAAATAAGGATGCAATCAAGATGGTGACTTTCTCTACTACTTCAAACGAAATGTTAGGAAAAAAGCTACTATAATAGGGAGTGGGCTTTGAAAACCCGTCTCAAGAGAAAGATTTTATAAATTTCAACCGACAGTAATACTGTATGTTCGGTCAATGAACGCCAAATGTTTCCTTATAAGGAGACGGCTAATCTCAAAATTGACATTATTCTGTGCACCTTCAGATTTCTGTGTCACTTTCTGTCGATTTTTATTACTTAACCGTCACGAGACATATCGAGGGTAAGAGAAATAGGGGATGGCAGCGAGCCTAACGAGTTTGTGTGAATGGATGTTGGAACTGAGGTCGGTAGTCTTAGCAAAGGGAGATAATCTGCTAAGGCTTACATGGGATAGGAAGTTGTAGAGAGCCTTCGTTATCTATGTCTTGAAAGAACGCAAACACATAGAAGAAGATCTATTTTTCGTTTCGTGTTGTTTGCATATGGTTAGAAATAGCCTAAAGAGAAGCCATTATCGTGTTGATTTTATTTCAACTTTGCCGAAAGAAAAAAAATTACGTCATATGCGGAAATTTCCTAGGGCTGTTTACGCATGCGTGGAATACTTAGGCCAAAATAGTAACGTAATATCGACAAATATACGAAAGCCAGCCAATCTTTTGTATTATTTGACGTATTTATGCTTCTATGTGACCGTTTCGTTATAATGTTTAGTTATGCTAGTGAATGGAACATCAGTATTTCCGCATACTTATTGATATATGCAAGACTTTTCATATCAATACGTAAGATTTTGAGTAATCATTTATTTTCTGCTTGTTTATATGCAGATGCTCTATATCCATATATAAGTCGTATGCATAAAAGCATGCATTCTTAGAAACACACACAGATATATTCATGAGTGAGTCAATTAGTTTGTAGTTTGGCACATTGTCTTTTAGCTGAATTTTAATACGAATTTTAGCTGTATAATATTCGATCTGTGATTAAGCGCATTGACAAAATAGATATTTATTATGTAGAATATACATTTTTCAGGATCAGGCTGCATAATTATGCATACAGGGATATATATATATATATATATATATATATATATATATATATATATATATATATATATATATATCTTCTTGTATACCCACAAATCGACTAGTCCATACTCAATACCTAAACTGTATCTTGAACGACGCTTTTTTAGTTCCACCATTCGCAACTTCAGGCGGATTTTGCAATATAAGATCTAAAATATTATAAACACTAATCTTATCCACCACCACGTTTCAACCAATGAAGGCTTCCTCAGGCAGTGAAAAGATCAATTGTTTTTCTATCACTCCATATATAGGATTTATATTATAAATGTGTGTGTGTGTGTGTGTGTATAAAGAAGTAATTAATTTTTATTTATTAATCTGACATAATTTTATTGCATTAAATTTGATTTTCAGTTGATACCCAAATACTATTTAATAAATAAAAGGAATGTCGAATATGAGTATCCACTAAAAATAACATTTAACGTTATACATATATATATATATATATATATTATTGTTGTTGTTTTTTTGCGTTGTTTCTTTGTTTTTAGTCATGTATGTAACCTTGTATTTCGAATTGTAAATATATTTAATATATTTTTACTTCATGTGTGTAAAAAGATGTCTAAATATATGAGAATTGACAGACAATTATGTATCTGTATATATTTCTTTATTTTATTGTTTTTTTTTATTGTAGAGTAGTGTGGGGTAATTTTAGGCCATTTTTGGCCTGTTTTTCAATTAGATTCATAAATTTTGAATGGGGCCGAGAAAAAGGATTGCAAATCTTATTGATAGATGAAATGGGGTATTTCAGGCAATTTTTATGCACGTCAAAGGGTACAAAATAATTTCCATCCCTAATGGTGGACCATTCGACAACAACTACTTTTGTCAAAGTTTCGAATTATTAGGTGTGGTAATTTGTGTCGGGTAAGAAAACACCCATTAACAAAATGATATGCAGAAATTCATGAATTTAACTGGTTACTTTCAACAAGAATAACACAAACAAGCTCTAAATATGGAAGCATTTCCATGACAGCTAGGCAGAGCATTTACTACAGTAAAACGCACACATTTAGGGCACACATAACTGTCACATATATCACAAATTAGCCATGTCCCCTTCTGTGTATAGGTTCTCCACAGTGCCCTACACAAAAGGCAAGCTGTGTCCTTCTAATTTTCACTGTCTTCATTGCCTTCCTGCTCTTCACATTGACCTTCATTTTCCATAGCATCAAGCAAAGCCTTGCGAGACTAATTGTTTTCTGCTTTGCCTCACTTGTTTCCGCTTCTTCTTGAAGCCTTCACAAGACAACTTGAGTTGTTAGTACTTCTCTCTCCTTTGCTTTCACAGGTTTGCGTTTCTTGGCAATTTCGAATTGATAGAACCTCGTTGAACATGTCGAAAAATTTACCAAGATTTTCTTTGTTGAGATTTTCCGCACGAGCTTTGGTGAGGACTTCCGGATTTCTAAAACGAATCCGATCTCCCCAGCGTTGTCTAAATGAGATCACCCAGTCCTTGCCAGCGTAATTGTCCTTGTTTTCTTTCCCACACTGTCTAGATAAGTCTTTATCATCAGCTTTATTTCTTCACTTCCGCAAGGCCAGGCTAGGGCAGAGCACTTTTCCAGAGAGACGACTACGAACTCCTCCTCTTGGTCCGTCAACACCCGCATTCTACCAGCTCCAGCTTTAACTGGTTTCCTGGTAACCCAGCGTCTCAGTGTTTCCCTGTTAATATTAACTCTTTGCAGCACTGTTGTTCAGATGACGGTCGTCTTCGAGTATAGAATTCAGAGGTTAGCAGTGAATATTTCGGAGACAGTAGGAAAGCGTAGTTCAGTTTAGCAGTGGATATCGCAGTAAAGTAGCAGAGCGTAGTACTTCCTTCTGTTCATCTTCGCCTGACAAGTTGGCACTGTTCATTCGGGTAGGGTAAACAAAAATGGCCGCCTTTATACACGACGGATTGAATGTTCTCCGTCTTCTGATTGGTTAACCTTCTATTGGTGGACTTTAAAGTGAGTCAAGGCATTTGGACTAACTCACTAGTTACATATATATACACAAAAAACTGTAACAAGTACAACTTATACTTGTACCATCATTCTGGACCTTGCTGAGTGCGGCTTGCAGAACATATGGACTATACGATTCACTGGAATTTGTGGCACCTAATAATTTTTGTTGACTGCAATCCATATCAATTCATACGTAAATGCAAAATCAAATTAATAATAAAAATGTGAAAGAGATGTTTGTTTGAGCAAGTGTTTAGGGGAAAATTAAAAGCGCTTGTTTTTAAAAAGTTAAGAGTTGATGACACGAAAAAATTTTATTTAATAAGTCTTTCCCTGCAATAAAGATAGTTTCACATATCGACCAGACCAGTCTTTCGGAGTTAATCAGAATACAATACAAATTATTTACATATAAAAGATAAAATTTTCTTAACTACATTTCATGATGAACGTATGTCACGTCGGGGAACCACCGTACCTTGAAAAACAATTGTACCTCAAACTCACACCCGACTTCAACTAAAACTCGTACATACGATCCATTGCTAAAGATGCAGGAAAAATGGTCTGCCTTCTGTACCGTTCCAGTAAGTACCTGACCTCTCCTGCAATCCTTTACAAAAGACAGATCAGGCCAAAAATGGAGTATTGTCGTCATATTTGGGCGTGGATTGGATTGCCTATCAGCCTCCTAACATAACCCTCTACTTCGAGTGTCCCCTGGGCTTTGTATTGGATGAAAGTTACTTTGATATATATATATATATATATATATATATATATATATATATATAGTGTAACCCGGATATAAGAGAGTTGTCGGGACCGGAGAAGAAGTCTCTTATATTCGGGTTTCTCTTATATCCGGGTTTGATCTATTTTGCTTAGGTAAGTATGGCTCTAATTTGGGACCAGAGAAAATATCTCTTATATCCGTGTTTCTCTTATATTAGGGTCTCTTATATCCGAGTTACACTGTAGTCCTTATTAGGCTTTCATTGTTTGATTTGAACTTCATTTTCGACTTGAAAATTACTTGTGTTTTATTGGGGTTTTTTTTTCAATCGTTTCCCCCCAGGCAAGGCAATAAAGCCACTAAGACTCAAGGGGGTTACTGAGTGTTACAGAATATAAAAAAAAGAAAATATTAAAGAGAACAATAAAATTACAGGGATAACGATTAACATTGCATTTAAATTTTTGACGATCAAACTTGAGTGGAAAACAAAAAACCGGAAGAGAGTTCCACAAGCGAAAAGTGTGATAGAAGAAACTGTTAGCATAGAACTTACGGTTACATCTAGCTGCCAATCTAGTACTGTGCTTCAATTCGTAAAGTCACCGTGCTAAAGATAAAAGTCCTTCAGAACAATTACTATGAAAAAAAATTATAGAAATGGCACAAGGAAAGTTACAGAAGCCGAAATACCAAGTCATGCCAGATCATTGCAGAGTCTTCTTTGGATTTTATCAAGAATCTCTAAATTCATAGAAGCATCAGACCGGATTTGACAGCAAAATTCAATGCATGGATGAATGGTAGACTTATAGATATGTAAGAGGTTGAGTTGGTGCATAATTACCAGGCGTTTTAAAACAATATTTATTATGAACAAAGAAATATAACAATTCGACAATAACAATTTTAAATGATTATTCCGGAGCGTATGATTATCGACACGCATTTTTATAACCTGAAAATAAAATAATATTTTTTTTTAATAAAAATATTATTTTATTTTCAAAGTAAACAAAACAGCAGTTTTTATTAATAAATAATTCACCTATATAAACGCCTGATAATTATGCACCAACCCAATAGATTCTGTCGAGAAAAATGTTTTTCCTAGCAGCAGACCTAGCAATCAATTGAATATAATCTTTCCACTTTATGTTAGTGGAAAATGTTATCCCGAGAAGGAACAAACGAGTTCCTCTCTTGGATGTTAATATCAGCCATGTTTTCGAAAATCTTCTTGAATATTGTTTTCCATTCCCATATACAACTTCTTTTTTAATTGATGAACTGCAAGTTTTCTATTGCGGTAATAACTGGAGGGACTGGGGGCTATTCTGTTAATTTTCCCCTGAAACCATTTTTATAGTAAGGTGGTCGATAGTTAGCTTTACTTGAAAGAGTATTGTTTTGTATGAATATGCATTTTAGCTAGCTTGTGGCCTGTGCTAATTAAAAACGTCTTGCCAATAACTTACAATAATTTTATCCTAACATTATCATTAACAATGTACTTATAATTTGATTGCCTCTAATGCTAGTCAAAATATCATTCCACCCACACTGTTCTCTTTTAATTGTGTTGTTTGTTCATTTCTATGAAGGCCCTAACCATCATCAGTTCAATTCAGTTCTATATTCATCCCTAAAGATTACTGTTGATTTTTCATAAATGTGGATTAGACATGGCATGAGTTGCTCAACGTGTGAGGATCTGCGAGAACAAAGAAAATTTGCTTAGTCATGATTTAGAAACTACAAAGCAAGTAAAACAGCGTTTATTCCCTCTAATTACAAACGGGAACATCAAATATGTTCAGAGGGATGTGAAGGGCTGTTAGATTACGTGCTGGACATTATGATCAACATACAAATGCATAAAATAAATTATGCTCAAGGATATGCAGGTAGAATAAGGGCTATCTGCGCGGAAAGCGAAATCGGTGAGTCGAATTCAGATTCCAACTTTGTTTCATTCATTCCTCTCATCTCCCTCATGTAGTTTTCTTTTAAATAACAGGTTAGACTGAGCAGTTTAGCCTTGCGGTGGCAGTCGGTCTAAGAGAAGGACAACTCTGAATTCAAAACCATGAAAATGACACGAGAAACCATTCCGTTATCATTTCCAAGAGGTTTTGATCCTTTATAGATAACAAAGAAAAGGATTTTTTTTTTAATAATGGTCACCCAATTCACTGAATTCAAAACCATGAAAATAACACGAGAAACCATTCCGCTATTCTGTCCAAGATGTTTTGGTCCTTTATAGATAATAAAGAAAAGGATTTTTTTTTTACTAATGGTCACCCAATACAAGACCTAAGAGCCACTCACGGTAGAGAGTTAGTGTGTAGACTTATATTAGCGTAGGAAAGAACAAGCGTTAGGAGTACAGAGCTGAAGCAGATTTTAGAAGGAACAGGAAACCCAATCATAACCAGCGAACAAGGTATATGCTACAGTGATTAGCTAATCCCTATTGCAGATACCTGCTCAGGTATGCTTGCATTTTTTCAACATGTAGAATCAACCTATGGTTTATACTGCAACCATGCTGAATAGACCTGAGTTACAGAGTTGAAGTAAACATTAGAAAGAACCGGAAGCCCATTCCTAAACATGAAACAAAGGGTAAACATCTATTCCTGTTAAAAAACCGGGGAGGTGTGTAAACCGGGCGATAGGCGAACCTATGTATTCCTATTGGTGGAAGAGAGAAAAAATTATAAAATCAAATGAATAATTATTGAAAAAAATTCAGAGTTCAGGCGCAGACATTAAGAACACAGAGCTGAAGCATAGAGGGAACCGGAAACCAAATGCTAAACAGGAAGTAAAGGATAAGCCTCTGCTTCTGTTCAAAAGACCAGACAGAAGTGTGAACCTATTATGTGGAGAACCATGATCGCTTACGTCCTGAAGTGACATAACATTAAAAAAAAACATTAGATTAAAATCATTCAACCAGTATGACACGCAGCATCAAAACTGGTTCTCTGTACGCAGTAAATTTGCTTAAAATCATATGTTAATTATTTTTATGTGAATTCCCAGCTTAAAACTATTTATAGTTTCTTTGAAATTCTCCTTTAATATATTTTCTGCTGCAAATATTTAGAAATGCAAAATTCAGAAGCATCGGTTTCCTTTCCATTTTTTTACCATGTTTTCAATTGTCTATTTTATCTTTTGTTTCTCTCTCTATTCGCGCCATCTAACTTCTTACATTCCATTCCTGTCTTTACTCTTTTCCTTATCTCTCCTCTGCTTTCCTTTACTAGTTTTAATCTCTACTCTCAATTCCCTACAACGGAGCCAACCTTTTCTCTTTATATACTTGCAAATGACTGTAAGAGTCATCAGTGCATGAAAAGTGACTGGCAGTTATGATTGCTTAGCGCTCATCTGTCAAAGCATTTAATTTTGTATTCAAAGACGAGACGTTGATACCTTCTGAAACAGAAGGCTTCTTTGTGGCTGGAAGCTGTTGTATTAAATGGAAAGCAAGATCGAGACTCTTTGCATGCAATTATTTTTAAGTAATTCAGTAGCCCGCCGGGTTCAAGTATCCTATAATGTTAACTGCAGACGTGACTTTTAAGAAAACCTTTTTCTTTGAACATTATTCTGGTGAAAACATTGCTTTCAGAATAACACGTATATCTGTCTTTTCCCTTGTTAGGTTATTAGACACGTCTTCTTTGGATATGCATATTTCTAATCTTGTCATCTATAAATGCCATATTTCTGAGCGCAAAAGTAGGCGTCCAACTCAGGTTTCTTAAAGGTGCTATTTTTAAAAAGAAAATAAGGTTGCCGAAAGCTCGATGCCATTGACTGTTTAGGTATGCTTTTCTTATAGACAGGCTGTTCGAAGCTGTATCTTTGTTGTCACATGTTCCTACCACTCTACTCTTCAGTCTTCTGGAGAGGATTCATCATTATTTTTTTTTTATATATAATAGAGAGCACAGGAGGCGAAACTTTGACAAATATTACAATGATCAAATATCAGAGAACAGATTTTGCGTAATGGAACATGCACACACACACACACACACACACACACATATATATATATATATATATATATATATATATATGAGGAACTCGACCTATATGGGTTCAACTGTTCAGTACTTAGAACTGAACAGTTAAACTATCTGCACATATGATTTCATTATAGTGCTGATGGCTTGTGCAGAAACAAACGTCGATTTCTCATTCCGAATTACTATACATTATATCACCTTCATGCACACACACACACACACACATGTTTTTCTTTACTATTATTAACGTCATTTCTAGTGAGTACACGGTATTTGAGTTAATTTCACTGTTTCAGTAAATTAAAAAAAAAACGTAATGGCAATTCAAATACAGTGTAACTCGGATATAAGAGAAACCCGGATATAAGAGAGATTTTTCTGGTCCCAAATTAGAGCCTGTGTTAATGTATATAAAATAGACCAAACCCGGATATAAGAGACTTCTTCTCCGGTCCCGACAACTCTCTTATATCCGGGTTACACTGTACGTGTAACCATAAGAAATAGTGTTTATAGTATTAAAGAATTAATGTCGGATAAAAGAATCCCGCACATGCGTACACATAATTTCAATATAACAAAAATACAGCGTGCGATGGGTAAATTGTCGCCACGTTATATTTTTAATTTTGCGCATGCGCGTTGTTTGTTTTTGATTTTGTCGACTGCACAGTATAGTAGGGTCATTTGGGCACCTTCTATAAGAAACAGAGCACCATGACGCAATTCATTCCGCCAAATATATATATATATATATGACTAGGTCTGCTCTACTTTATTTCAGTTAGTTGATTACTCGTATCGGGTTTTTTTTTTCTTTGCGCTTTGAAGCTGTACGATTATTTTAGACAGCCGTTCATGTTCCTCGCTCTTTCTTTTTTTAAAACCTTTTTTTCCTTCGAAATTGATTTGATCATTAGCAAATCAAGAAACCAAATGTTTTCCGAGACGAGTGTAGTTACCTATATATATATATATATAAAAGTGAACATAGAAGTCAACACTTAGAGGCGACAGTCTGTTTCATGCTATATGCAATCGTCAGGTGTCCCGATTGACTTCTATGTTCACTTTTATATTTACAGATGCTCTGCTGGGGTGGGGTACTTCAACGTGGTATAATGGTTAACGAGCTTGTCTTGATAGATCAGTTACAACTGTGTAGTGAGTTTAATCTTCAATTCGTACCCCATAGTTATAGCCTTGTGCCATAACTCAGTTACGGTTAGTAAATCACAAAATAAATGAGTGGGTTTGAATGTATAAAGCGAAGAAGAGAGAAGGAAGGGCAGGAAGTGAAAGTAAGAATACATGCGAATATAGGTGTGTCATTATGTAATGCAGGTGTATGCATATTTTGCTTACAGTCTCATTAGGCTATTTCGAGGATAGAGGAATTCACTTCAGAAGTTGACGTCTTTAATTATCATCATTAGCACCTGGTCTGGTGAGGTTTTACCAGCTGGTAACTCGTAGTCATTATAATCATCCTTTCGTATAAGTCAAGCTAAAATGTTTTCCTAGAACTTATGATTTAAACTTAGTATTTTTTCTTTTCAAAAGACTATTCTTCAAAAAAACTAATAATTGTTCTATGTGCCATGTCCCTTCAGAACGTTGGCGATCTTGGCTCTTCAGAATTTCCTATCTTTGTATCGCTTAATAAAGTGTCTTTTTGCCATCTTTCCTCAACCTTGTTCCACCATACATTTACTCAATCCTGCTAGGTATGTTATACGTCGTTTTCCTGTCTCACTTGCCTTCAATCTCACCTGTGAGTATCACATTTTTCAAACTTTCTTTCTTTGTTATGTGCCCTAGAAATTTAAACCGTTTCTTTCTGATGTTAAGCATAAATGTCCTTTTTGTTTCCATTTTCTCTAAAGCTTTGTCGTCGCTCAGGTGGTCAACCCATGGTATTTTCAGCATCCTTCTGCAGAACCACATTTCTGTTGCATCAAGTTTCTTCTTCATCTGTGAGGAGATTGCCCAGCATTCATTGCCATATAGGGCTGAAAGGTGACCCCTTCGCTTTACCAAGATATTTAGCGTAACTAGGTTGCAACAAAACATTCAGTGAGGATCGTACTACACAGTAACAATATTCTCTTAGGCTTGCTTGTTATCTGTCTGTATTTCTGAGATGAACTATTTACACTATTTGCATTGTTCGGACTGTTGCCCTCATCTTTATTGTTATATTTAAGATATTTCAGCCGTTGTACACTCCAGCCTTCTTCAGGTGATATACGTTGGAATTTCGAACCGAACCCTTTATTTCGTCCACGTGCCATGCCTTTTCTGGATATTTCAGTTTCAGTTATTTCCCTTTAGTAACTCAACTCACCAAGTTTTTGTTCACCTCTGCTGTGGCCAGGTATTGAACTTCTTACAACTCTTTGGGTCAAGTCACGGGATTACGTCAAACAACGCTTTTTATTCACTGGGCCATGTGTGCTTGGTTGTTAATCTTTACCCATACTGAGGTGTTCGCTTTGATCGAGCGAAATGGAAGCAAGAAATACCTCAGCCACTAGTCAAGGATGATTTTGAACTAATCGCTGAATTATGTAGAGTACAACGTAAGCATATTTGTTGTTGAAGACTTTTTTTTCTTTTCTAATTCGTTTAATGATTTGATTGCTACTAGAAGAAATAAAAGCAAGGTGTGTTTGGATACTGCTTCCGAAATCTGTTTTATGATCTTTCTATTCAAATCGTTTCTTGATACTTTTTATTGGAAGCATTATTTTCAATGAAATTCTATTTTTAATTCTTCTTCTCTTTTATCATTCCCTCATTTGTTTCAATGGTTCCTAAAGACTTATCGCATCTTTTCTGATCCTGCCAGTAACGTTTTTAATTTTCACCGCTCTATATAAATTACTAGTTATTATTCATTAAATAATTCACGGATAGATTTTAATTTACGGTAACACGACGCTTTCTTGTTTCAAGTGGCGCCGAACATGTTTCATGTTACTATAACAATAGATTTTTCTGATTGTATGGTAACATGATTCTTACTTGTTTGAGAAGGCACCGATGATGAATCATGTCAACATGGCGGACTTTCAAATTATTCAATAGTGAAAGCTGTTTGTTAAATCGGACGAGTCTGTTGTTACAGACAAGTAACAGAAAAATGTCAGTATTCACCACAAAGATAGAAAATATTTCATTTATTTTATTTTAAGCACAGTCAAAAATATTTTTTTTAAAAATTGTACTTGTTTCGTTACTACACATTGTACAGCTTGTTCTAATTGAAAAATCTTTGTTTTCTTGTAACTAGTCCTTCCAAAAGCATTCTTGGGACTTGTCCTTCCAAAAGCATTCTTGGGACTTGTCCTTCCAAAACTATTCTTGGATTTAGTCCTCCTAAAACTATTCTTGGAACTAGTCCTTCCAAGTGGCGGCAAGTTTTCGTTATTTTACAATTGAAACGGTTATATGTAGCCGTAAGTTATATGCAAATAGATTCTTCTATCGTACCTCTCGCATGTGGAAATCTCTTACCGGCTTCTTGCTTCCCAGTCAACTTTGATCCTAATGAACTGAAATGCAATGTTGAACCTTATATTCTGTCTTCTTAATCCCTGGTGTCCTCTCTCCTTAATGATTTTTTTTTCATTTTCGCATAGTCTTTCGCACTCAGTAACACCTTGTGTCTTTCTTGCCTTGGTGAAATGGTTAAAAAAACAAAACAGCCACGAAATATGAATTTAAAGCATATTCTTACTTACCTTCATTATTATTTTCCCTATATTTTTATTTATTTATTTATTTTATTTTATTTATTTATTTATTTTTTTTTGGTTTGCGTTGGAGGGTCGATTTATTATCCCATTCTTCCCGAGTCTTTTTAAAAGGGGTAAATATTTATCACTGATTTCTTGTTTAGGATGGAGTTTCCGTGTTTTCATTCTCTTTTACTCCCAATACTCCCTTGCATCTTCGTGGCATTATCGCCTTGCTTGTGATGAAAAAAGGAAAAAGAAAAAAGCGCAACTGGTTTTAATCAATTACTGACATTTTAAACGCCATTAGATTTCAACTGAACAGAAACGGTAGGTAGCGACATCACGAAAGTAGTAGTAAGAGTAGTGTTTACTCAACTATCCAGAATTATTTTACTTGCATGCTACGAGCAATGATCCTAAGCAAATATTTGTACCATGTGACTTAGATCATTATATTTGGTAGTAGAAAAGTATGTTTTTTTTTGACAAAAGTGGACATAAATAACCCGTAATAGTGTGACAAGAGTCTCCTAGATAACGGACGAGAGATGGGTGCTCAAGCAGTTCAAGTATACATTCCTGCTTATACACTCGATGGAATCCAATATTGCCTGTTTTATATAACCTGGGGACAAGATGGGAATCAATATATAATTTCGATTTCCTTAGAAGGATGGCATGACGGTAAGAGTATACACACCAATTGTTGACTTGATCAGAGAACTAGAGAATCAATCAAGATTTATCAATAAGATATGCAGTGAAAATTGCTGTGTTGCACGTAGAAGAAAATTGATAAGATCGTATATATATTATTCCATGGAAACTGATTAAATATATTGAATTCACCGGTAACATGATTAAATGTTATTGACCATTGTCCACAGAAATCATATATATATATATGAATATACATATATATATATCTATATATATATGAATATACATATATATATATATATATATCTATATATATATGAATATACATATATATATATATATATATATATATATATATATGAATATACATATATATATATATATATATATATATATGAATATACATATATATATATATGAATATACATATATATATATATATATATATATGTGAATATACATATATATATATATATATATATATATATATATATATGAATATATATATATATATATGAATATACATATATATATATATGAATATACATATATATATATCTATATATATAGGAATATACATATATATATATATATATATGAATATACATATATATATATATGAATATACATATATATATATATATATAAATATATATATACATATATATATATATATATGAATATACATATATATATATATATATATGAATATACATATATATATGTATATAAATATACATATATATATATATATATGAATATACATATATATATATATGAATATACATATATATATATAAATATACATATATATATATATATGAATATACATATATATATATATGAATATACATATATATATATATATATATATATGAATATACATATATATATAAATATATATATATATGAATATACATATATATATATACATATATATATATATGAATATACATATATATATATATATATGAATATACATATATATATATAAGAAAATACATATATATGAATATACATATATATATATATATACATATATA
>OZ010580.1:80436569-80454069 GCA_963932145.1 Acanthosepion lycidas | reverse complement strand
AGTATATATATATATATAGTATATATATAGTATATATATATATATAGTATATATATATATATATAGTATATATAGTATATATATATATATATAGTATATATATATAGTATATATAGTATATATATATATATATATAGTGTATATATAGTATATATATATATAGTATATATAGTATATATAGTATATATAATATATGTTATTATATTGTTATTTAATACTGTTTATTATAAACAGTGCATTTACTTAGATACTTGTATCTATAAAAAGAACGTTAAACATAAAAATGTATTTAATAAATAAATTGTCGGACTTTGTCCATTTCGTAATATATGACGTCATATATATATATATATATATATATATATATATATATATATATATACTCATTCATTGACTATAATTTACTTTAAACAAATGTATCTCTCTTTGTGTTGCGCTCTTAATTTTTCATTTTCTCTCTCTCTTCATTTTCTCTTTCTTTTTCATTTACTCTCTCCTTTTCTCTTTCCTTTTAGCTCTCTTTCGCCAAGGTCAAAGTGTAATGCTACCCAATCTTTTCATTATAATTTACTTGCAACATCACATTTACTTCAAGAGAAATACATTCACAAATTTAGTTTTGTCCATCTTGACGTTGAACTGAATTATCGTCAAATATAAACGAAAAAAGTAATTCAACCTGAAAACCAATATGCTCCATTTAAATCGTCTTGCACGAAAACATGAATAATTTTCAGTTAGTATTAACTCGATTGCAGATAAATTATCGTCTTTCCAAAATATAACCAACGATGCTAACTAATATACATATAAAGTGTATTAGGCATCGACAATTAATCCAAACAAGTTTTACCAGATCCCAAAGATGTGTCTGATCAACATTTGATATCTTTCCAATTTCCAAATGAACATCGGGATTGAAGTTATTAATAAATTTTTCAAATTCATATTGATAACACCCGTTCTTGACATTGACTCTGATAGTCAAAAGTATTTGAATATAACAATAAAAATATGAACTTTGTAAGCATTCTCTCCAGAATCTATCTCATATATCTATAAGTCTACCATCATTTCCATGCTTAGAATATTGCTGACACATATGATCTGGTTCACCTGATATTTATTTACTTGAGCTCCTTGATCAAATCTAAAGACGAATCGTCAATATTATTGGTCCTGATCTGGCGGATCGGCTTCAGTCACTTGCCCACCGCCGTAAGGCTACCTCTTTGTGTCATTTCTATAAATACTTTCATGATAATTGCTCGGATGAGCTATTCGCTATGGTACATAGACTTTATGAATTTAAGCACAGTACTAGACTGGCTTCGAGATCTCATCAATTTACAGTTGAGCTGGCTAGATGTAACTGTAAATTTTATGCTAACAATTACTTTTCTCACACTTCTCTCTTGTGGAACTCCCTTCCAGATCCATGCTTTCCAACCAACTTTAATCTGCAAAAATTTAAATGCAATGTCAATCGCTATCTACTGTCATTTTGATTACTCTTTTCTCTTAATCATTATTAATATTTCTGTTTCTAATTCTTCCACATGCTGTAACTCCTTGTGTCTCAGTGGATTTACTGCCCATCGTGAGGTGACACCAATTTAAAAAAATCTAGTTTAAGAATTCTTTTGTAGAACAATGTTAATCCTGTCATTCACGAAGTCACCTCTTGTTAAATAAAAGGTTACAAGAAAGTCGGGTATTAATGTGCCAACTCGTACAGAATTTGGTTTTTCTTTTTATCCTTTTCATTTCTCAACTGCTACTAACAATTCTAGTCTCCAGTTTATGTTGTTAATCCCAATTACATAAAACACATGCTGATTGCCTTCAGTATTAATGCTGTGATCTGCTTATGTAGGTGGCCATCAGATCTAGCGAGACTTTCAATCGCGGAGACTTTCAATTAGGAGACTTTCAATCGCGGAATAAACATCATTCACCATGATCAATGATGGAGAGTAAGCGAATAGGATTTAGACATGTGTTACAACATCGACCACTGATACCCGGTAGTTACAATATTGTATAACAACATCAGTAACGAAACCGGTCTGAACAACAATAATTTTTTAAAATTTTCTTTAACTTGAGTATAGTGATTTACTTAGCTTAGATTGATACAAGGCCATCATTGTTGGACACGCATTGCAGATCGATCACTCAATTATATATATATTCGTATATTTTCGTAGCATGTTTTCCTAAAGTCATGTCTCAGTAAATCGACACATCTACCTAAGATATGTCGATATCCTTATATTAGTTACGAATATGGATGAAAATATATCAACTCCAAAAACAATCCCAAAATAACTGTCCCTAAATTTATATACAAACTTAATAATAGCAATAAAATTCCTTTTCTAGATATATTGATAAACACTAATAAGAAATTCACTATCTCCTCATATAAAAAAATCTACTAGCATAAATTCGTGCACTCTTAATTATAAGAGTAAATTTTTAAATTACTATAAAATAGAAATTATAAAAAATATTAATAAACCGTGCAAAAAGTAATTCATCCACAAAACAGATTTTCTACAGTGAACTAAAAAAAAAAAAAAAAAAACTCTTAATAATAGCTTCCTTAATTATATTACTGACGAACAAATAAGTTGTCCTATTAGAAATTTTAATATAAATAGAATATAATACTTCTTCAACTAACCCTAAAAATTAATCTTTTATATCGCAATCAAATATATTTTAATTATGAACAGGATGAAAATATCCTAAAAAAAAACTAATAAATATTAATATATCCACCACAGATCCTAGTAAAAAATAAAATAATTATATTCTATATTCAATTCCATACATCCAATTTAATCATTCGTAATACCTCCTCCCCACCGACTAAAGTGTTGCAGAAAACCAACATTGTATATAAATTTGAATGTCCCTTGAGAGATTGTATCTCTAACAGAAAAAAAGAATATATTTGTTGGCCATAAAAGGTGGCTTTCATTTGGATAATGCATTTAACATCTCTCAACATTTACAACAGCAATTCTAGTCAACATTCGCAATTTCAGAAAATTATTGTTGAAAATACATTTATACTTTTTCATGAAAATAACAAACATAAACTAAACATTTTTTGAAGCTATCTGTATTAAACAAATGAAACCAGGCCTTAACAAAATTAATTGTGAATACTGCACAAATGTTTTAAAATGTTTACATTCGATAGTTTATAATATCCTTAGTTTTAAACTAATAGTTTTAAACAGTTTTTGTGTTTTTTAAAAATATTTATACATTGCAATAATTTAGTTGACTCTCTTGACGTTTGTACGTGTATCTCCATGATAATTTTTAAAAATTGTACATTACATAAGCTCAGTGTTTTTCACTTCACACGTAAAAATTTAATTTTCGAATGAACACCGCAATTTTGTCTTAGTCTGGGTTTTCTGTCTGGATTTACTTAAACGGCCTTTTTCGAGCTTGTAAGTGACTGCAAGGCAGCGGAGGTTTAAAATCAGGGTGTTCTTCTCTGGGCAGTCGACCTCCATCTACTTGAAATGAATTAATTATCCGCCTTGAAATTGTTTTAATGAAGTAAAAAAAAAAAAAAATTCGGAACTATGAATTCTGGAACAAAAATATGATATGAAACAAAATAAACAAGTAAATAACTATTTACACTATTTACATTGTTCGGACTGTTGTCCTCATCTTCGTTGCGGAAGAGGCATGTCACGTAGAACTAGAACAATCTACTCCGGAGGACGAAATAAAGGGTTCATTTCGAAATTCCAATCAGTTGTAGAAAGCCGGAGCGTACAACGGCCAAAACGAATATGGCAACGAAGATGATGACAACTGTCCGAATAATGTAATTACTGTAAATAATTACAATCTCAAATCTCAGAAATATAGGCAGATATGTAAGTAATTCTTCAGTCGTCGGCAATGCATAAGAGAAAAATTATCATCTACCACTACTGGGGAACAGACTTCTATTTGAACGCTTTCTTTTACCCATCATTCATATCCTCAAAATCTTTATTTTTTCCTTTTACGTCCATATCACACGACTCATTCAGTAACCCTCTACCTTGAGTGACTCTTCTGCCTCGCATTGTGTTAAAAAAATGAAAAAAATAAATTACCACTTTAAAAAAAACAAAAAACAAACAGTTATAAAACAATTTATAGAAAAGACACGTTATTTTAGATTACGACGGTAGAAGAGTGACTGAAGCCGAGATGCCAGGTGAGAATCGATAGCATTGCATATTCTTCGAATTTTATCAGGAATCTCTAAATACATAGCAGAAGCACCGGACTAGGTATGACAGAAATATTCAACGCATAGACGAATGGTAGACTTATAAAGGTGTATGATAGATTCTGGTGAGAAAAATGAATTAGCACGACGCGATGAACCAACTTTCCTAGAAACAGACATAGCAATTTATTCAATATAATCGTTCCACTTTATGTTATTGGAAAACGTTAACCCAAGAAAGCGCAATTAGTCATTCTCCTGGAGGTTAGCATCAGCCATGCTGACGGAAGGCGAAACCACAATTTTCTGTCCTTTGTAGCTCTTAGTAAAATTTGTCTTTTCGCTATCTCTCCTAATTCCTGTTCTTCGAACCATTTACACAAGATCATTGGGTAGGTTATACGCTGCTTTCTTCTGTCCTCTTGCCTTCAATATGTCCCGTCAGTGTCAAATTCTCCAAGCCATCTTTCCTCATTATGTGTCAATTTCAATTGTCTGTTTCTGATGTTAAGTGTCTTTTTTGTTTCCATTTTCTATTAAACTTCATTATTCAGTTCATGGTATTCTCAGCATCCTTCTGTAGAACCACATTTCTGTTGACTCATGTCTCTACTTCATCTGTGATTGTCCAGTATTCACTACCATCTAGGATGACTGGTATTACATAATAGTTCTGTATTCTTTTTTTTGTTTCTAACTGATATAATGGAATATGCGTACACCTGTGTTCCCCCCTCACTGGAATATCATTGGCTGGTGTCCGTCAAAAATACCGACGGACATCTAGGAGAGTCAAGAGCCTTATTCTGAGAGCTAAGTCTATAACGACGCCCATTGGACTACGCCATTGATCAACACTTCTTACCTGCGACTACGACGCGTACCAGTCGATTACAGCTACCATATTCTACTTGGTTATAGTAGCCAAAACCCACTTAGCTACCTCGATTAAATATATCCCTTTCTGGGACATATCGCTAACGAATTTTTTAGTATACGTAAAAATAATAATCCATATGGCGTTGAGGTATAAAATTGCATACAAGTAATTCAGTTGATATATCAGCTGGCCCATGGTAAAAGAAATGCGAGTTCGAATCCTACCTGGAGATTATTATTATTTTTTTTTATCTGTACTGGTTACTGATGACTGCGATGAAAACAATTGAAATTAAGATGAAAGGAATAATAGTAAATAAGTTACTAATAGTGATAGCCATAGTCTCTAAGGCAATTGGAATACTGATCGCTGCAATCGTAAATCCACTCAAACCAGATGCATCTTAAACATTAACAATTAAGGGCGTAATCATTACACACACACACACACACACATATATATATACATATATATATATATATATATATATATATATATATATATATATATATATATGTATGTATGTATATATATATATATATATAACATATATATACTTATATATACATACACATATAACATAATTTGTAGTTTACTCACATTAATTTCTTCATTTTTTATCACAACACTTCAGCCTCAACAGATATTCTTCAGCTGTCTGTTTATTTTGGAATGAGGAACATAGATGTGAGAGGTCATGTATTTCCACTTCCATGCACGTCGCATCCATCTTGCAGTTATCTTCATCCTTTGACCTCTGTACTGAACTCGTAACCTGTTAGTGAACTCATATTACAACAGCACTTTTATTTTTACATGTTCAAAATACATCTAAATATATGTTTCGGGAACCTCCAATCCATCGTTCCTTTTTTTTTTTTTTTGTTTTCCTTATTACATACGATGTTTCTTTCATAGTGTGGTCACAAAAACATTTCAGACAAAACATGAGTAATACGTTATGTATAAATTAGTTTACTTCTGTCAAAAAATGATAGAAATATATACGAGTTAATAAAATCTTCATCCTGTTCCGAAAGGCTTTTGACTTGAGTTATGTTGAAATGCTAAAATTTGTCTGGCTTCATGGATAGTCTTCGTAAATTAATTTGTATTTTGAAGATTGACAAAGATAACTACAAATAATTTTATAACATGCTGAAAATGTGAAGTTTGTAATATTTTACAAGTACAATGCAATTATTAATTACGAGCTACAAGTAAATTTATGACACTTGATTTGTCAACTTCCAAATAACAGTAAAATTCTGTTTCCATTGTCATCAAGAGTTCAGTATACAGAAATCGAAATTAACCGACCTCTATGTAGAGGACGTCTCTGGCGATGTACAACAGTGTGAACCAAATAAGAATACCACTTAAGATATTCCATAGCCAAAGATAATGGACACCAGAGTACGTGGCCGAAAACGTGTCTATAATAGCATCTATAAGTCAAAGTGGTCGGATGATGTAATGGATAGCGGCTCGGAATGAGAAATCGGAGGGCTGAGTTCGAATTTCAGTCGGGTTCGTTATATTCACTTTGGCGCAAATATTCTTGGTAAGAGTATGAATCCATCGCTTAACTCTTGCTATCGGTTAAATAGTAGGACATTTATCTGGAAAAATGAGTTATTCTCCAAAAAAATAAAAAAAAATATTTGCTAGGAAAAAAAAAAGATATGTTTCAGCTTTAAATAACCCACAAATTCATAAGCTGTAAAGTCAGTCAGTTATATGCCATGCGTGATACATGCTTAGGTGATCATGTATCTTGCGATACATGACTGTCGAGGCAGGTTGCTATCTCTTTCTGCGGTAGACCAGCTGCCATCCAAAGCTAAAGAACTCGGTCTGTCCTGCTATTTAGAGAAGGGGAGAATTCATACGTTTCCCAATGGTATAAGCATATAAGTGAATGTAATGGAATCGAATGAAGTTCGAACTCGGTTCTCCGTTACCTCAATCCAAGTCGCTATCAATTACTCCACCGTGCCTCCTCTAAGCTGTAAAAATCAAATGGATCAAGGAATAAGAATCAAAGATAAGAATATTTCGAATAACAAAGTATATTTGTAACTAGCAGTAGAGCCCGGCGTTGCCCGGGGATGTAACAGTAAGAGATAGATCAAGTATCGACAATCATAAAGACTGAAAAATAAAATTGACAAAGATTATTGTTTAAAGTTGACGGACACTCATGTCTTAATTAGTTTTGTTTTGTTTTTTTACGAATTGGTCAAACCCAATCTCAAACAAAAACATTGTTTTCAATCAATTATGAGTCTACCGATTGAATAGAATTTTATTATAAACAATTATCTTGTAAATGGGATTTTGAAAGCATTCTGAATGTAAAAATAAAGAAAAAGGTGTGAAAGACAATAAGAAACACTACCTGCCAAATAAAAAGTGAAGTTTTGTTGAAATCGGTTGAAAAATGTAGGAAATCTGATCCCATGTATAAACGAACACATACACACAAACAACCTTGGTTTTTGACTCGATCTGAGTTGTCCCCCTTTCATTAATGCCTCCTAATCTTGTTTTCAAATTGATTTTGTGCAAAACAATTGTGTTTTTCCAATTTTTGGCGCTGTTAGAACCACCGCAAGGTAATTTTACGTAGTCCTGTGAAGTTTTGTTGAAATCGGGTGAAAAATGTAGGAAATCCGATCCAATATATAAACATTACAGACACACACACACGCAATCTGCGTTTTATAATAAGTAAGATTCCACATCTGAAATATCGAAACAAAATTACCAAAATTGCTACGAATTCGCCGTGAGAAACGAAACCATGAGACACTGGATTTAAAAAAAGCTTTAAAAATACACCGCTGATATCCTTGGTTTCCATAGTGCTCATAAGCGTTGGTTAGTTAAGAGTTGTCGAGGGTTCTATCCTTGAATGAGCGAGTGAAAAAAAAAAATACGCCCTAGTATAACAGGAACGACTAAAAAACGGAGTAAAATAATGCAATAATCAATACAAAGATGATGGATGCCTGAAGATGGTCAGCAGTAACTTGACCGAAACGTCGTGTCGATAATAACATTTAAAATAATCATTAATGAGAACCGTAATTCAATAACTCAAAGTACATATACACGCATTATAGATGCACACTGCGTTCTATATATGAGGATTAAAAATATTGTCTTGTCACTTTACCATCTTTAGAAACATGACAACATTACCACGGCTGTGAAGATGGCTAAGGTTAATTGGATTTATTTAAATTTACGAGTGGAGTTTACCTTTTCTACCCATCAAGTGTATCTAGTATGTGACTTACCTCAAACAATGCCAAAATAGATTTGGAACTCGGTGTCCATCAGGGAAGCCAGAGGTCCGGAGAAAAACTCAGATACACACACCCACTCGCCAACAGTAACTGACAAAGTGCTGGAGTAGAATAAACAATAATGTTACATATGAGAGATTTAGTCTCGGTGTTTCATTATTCTGAGCAAGCGGTATTTCATTACATACCCAAGGAGATGGTTTCGCTGTGAGTACCACCGATGTATTTAATAGGATCGACGGATAACCTATTTTGAATCGTTAGTGAATGGAGAGAAACAGGGCTCTATTCTTGAGCCTAAAGTGTTCGTAAACTTTATCAATTACATTCTCGATGTCATCAGTTCTGAGTCGAGAACTGATGACATCGAGAATGTAATCTATACTGGTGACAACAATTTATTCCTGTCTTAATATTAAGTTTGATAAGTTCGATATGGTCATATTGGTAGCTGATCTAAAAAATGACCTTCAATCTGTTGTTAACTGGGGCAAGAAATGGCTTGCTAAATTTAACGCCTCCAAAAAAGAAACTGCTTTCTTTTAATCATCTTAGAGAACCGTTTTTTTTACTATCCATTAGCATAACTGATACTAACCCCCAATAAAGGGTCTCTTTGGATTAACGTTTTTCACTGACATGAAGTCGGACAATTATACTGAATCAATTGCTAGGTCTGCTGCTAGGAAAGTTGGTTCACTGTGTTGTGTTAGACAATTTTTCGCTCCAGAATTTATTTTGCACCTTTATAAGTCTACCATTCGTCCGAGCATTGAATATTGCCGTTACATCTACTCTGGTGATTTTATGTTTTATGAGATTCATGATAAAATACGAAGAAGAATCTTCAATCTGATCCTGATCTAGAATTTCGGCTTCAGTCACTCCCACCGTCGTAACAGATTCCCTGTACCTTTTCTATAAATATTTTCATGCTAATTGTTCTGATGAGTTTTCCTCTTTAGTACTTCGGCATCACGAATTTAAACGCAGTACTAGATTGACATTTAGGTCTCATCATTTTACAATTGAAATGGCTAGTTGCAACCAGTAGCTCTATTCTGACATTTTCTTCTCTTGCGGTTCTCGTTTGCGAAATCCTCTTTCGGATTCTTGCTTTCCAGTAAAAAAATTTGAATGCAATATCAATTGTCATCATCTGTCTTCTTAATTTCTCTTTTATTAAACTCGTTTTTTTCTCATTTTTTCGCACTCAGTAACCTCTTGTGTCTTAGTGGCTTTATCACCTTGCTTATTTTGTCAAGATATGTTAAAGAATATTTGCTTGTCCACAGTATAAACTACTAATTCTAGAAAAAAGATATCGCGTTTTAAAATTTGGGGCCCATTGGAAAGGATAACATTTGTTTTGCTCCTTTGTCCACCCAATATAGGGCCCAAAAGTCACTCAAGGCAGAGCTTGACTAAATGAGGTTGTTTTATATGTGTAAGAATTATAGATTATGATGATATATAGGATATATAACAGTTGAAGTTAGATTTGAAGATGTGGTCAAGGGAGCATCCTCTCGGGTGTGTGTTCCACAGAGTAGCGTCCCTAGGGAAGAAATTGTCCGAATGGAACTTCCTTCTTACTAATGGAATACGAAAAAAAAAATGAGGATGCCCCCGCCCCCGGTGTGCATGGTATGGCTGGCCTTAGTTGTAAAGTTTTGAACTGATGGACCTAAGGACTATAGCTCATCTGAACATTTTCTATGGAAATAGCGATATTGTGACGTTGCGTATGTGGGAAAGAGGTTGCAGGATCGAAAATAATTCATCGCCTACATGGCTGCGTAAGCGCTTTTGAAATTTGTTGAAACGGGAAAGAGATGATTACATTTTTTGTATGATCTGACCCTTGTAAAAATAGAGTGTAGTAGGTGGTGCCAGGTACTTTCTGAAGCTGTTAACGAAGCCGACCATTTTTTTTTTCAGTATCTTTAGCGATGGATCGTATATATGAGTTCCACTCGAGGTCTGGAAGGAATCTGCGTCCCAAGAGACGCTCGAAGCAAGGCACTTATTTTAATTCATTTTAAAAGGTATATTTATCATATTAATTTAAAAATCATAGCTCCTTTCTTCGTATCAGTATATGTATATAATTAACTTATCCGTTGCTTTCTGTACTTTATGCCTCCCTCCTGTAAGCTGCGCTAAACAATCCCGACAGCCTGCAACAGACGTGAAAGACTCGCCTAAATATTCGTTTGAGAAGCTAAGTAATAAGAAAAAAAATAATCGGACAATTCACATATGTATATATTTAGCATACACATGTATCTACATATATGCATATAACTCTGTTTCCGATATCTTTCCTAATAAATATAGCAAATTTTAAACACATGTGAGACTGAATAAATAATCTACGCCTTATACAGTTATTAAATAAGTTTAATACTTTTACTGGATAATGTTCAATTTCTGTGTTGGGTAAAGTTTATTAGCATAAGAAGTTTCGTTGAAAACTAAATATTAGTTCTTTTGAATTAAATGCTTTTTCTCGTCATTACCTTACAGACTTGTCAGTAAGTGTACATCTAATGTATACTTAAGATCAACAACTTATTGATGTTCATAAGTAGACATTACATGTTTAAATTAAAACTTTAAGATTAGAAGTATATGTGCAGAAGCGTGTACAGTGTAACCCGGATATAAGAGAGTTGTCGGGACCGGAGAAGAAGTCTCTTATATCCGGGTTTGGTCTAATTTATATACATTAACACAGGCTCTAATTTGGGACCAGAGAAGATCTCTTATATCCGGGTTTCTCTTATATTTGGGTCTCTTATATCCGGGTTACACTGTATATAAAAACAATATTGAAATAATAGATTCATAAACAAGATAAAAATCAACAAACACCGATGGACCTACCTTACCAAAAATATGGCAGGGCAAATCAGCGACATTAACAGAGAGCGCAGAAACGGTAAAAGTAAATTTCATTGGCTAAATACAAAAAAAAAAAAAAAAAATCAAACCAATAAAAAAAACTCAACCCAAAGCTCGGGTAGTGATTACATTGAACGGAAACGTGTCTGGGAGACGATCGCTTCTAGCTGGGTCACCTGGTTTGGGAGCAGCCAACTAATGACACCAAGAATACAATTGATACAGAATGTGTTTGGATTATTATTAAAATAAGAAAATTATAAAACATAAGAATGTTTCTTTTATCAGATTCATAAGAATTTTTAAAAATTACTGTATTTACTGAAAGCAAATTTTCCAGACATTACTAGACAGCTGTTTACTGTAATACCGTTTCTCAGCCCTATTTAATCAACGACACACCTAAGAGCAAATGAAAATATCACAGCACACTTAGCAAAATTTTTAAAGGATATACTTTTGAATGTTATGAAATAAAACCATAGAGTTAAAAAAAATATATACACACAGATATGAACTGACGTTAATTCAATATTTCCGTACACCCTATTTAATGTGAAATGTGTCTGGAGTTTTTCGCGATTTCTTCAATGTTTGGTCGAATGTGCGATAAGCAGACCTCCATTTCTTTTTCAGTTAAGCGTGGTCTTTCTTGATTCTTGTTTTGATGTTATTTAGTGTTGAGAAGCCTAATTCATATTAGGTTGGTGCAAAAATAATGTCATTTTCTCACAGTAACATGTGAGAAAACGACATTATTTTTGCACCAACCTAATATAAATAAGTAGTAGAAAATTGCAATAAAACTGGTAAAGCCTTTTTAGCTAATTTCTCCACCACCTTAACCAGGTATAGAACTCACAACTCTTTGGGTCCTGTCACTGGATCTAACAAACGCCTTTATCCACTGTGCCATGTGTCCTTGAGGACACATAGCACAGTGGACAAACCACCTGAAGAAGGCCGGAGCGTACAACGGCCCAAACGTTGTGATAAATATGGCAACAAAGATGAGGATGATAGTCCGAACAATGTAAATAGCGTACATAATACCTCATCTCAGAAATATAGACAAGTATGATATATATTTTTATATATCAGGAACAATATTGGAGAAAAGGCTGGAAATTTAATATTTTAATTTTTATTTATTTATTATCTAGCCGATTGTGGGAATTTTAACAGGTAACACATTGTATAACATGAAGCCTTTAGCGATTAATGTCAAAGCTTAGGGACGAATTCTAATAATATATCTGTTGAAAGGGAAGACATTTATCTGATTGGTGTTTCATATTCTGTTGTATTTCTGTATGTCCCCGCATTATTCAGGTCTGCATTCCTTCTAGAGTGATTTAGAGACTCATAACATCGCTCCATATTTTTCTTGCGGTCTCCGGTCTGGAGTCTATTAGTTCAGTGTTGAATTCGGCGCCATTCTCCTTTTGTCTGGACTAGGCGAAAGTTACGTGTGGTCCACAGCATATTTTATTGGCGGCTGTCGTTGGCGCTCAGAATCCCTTTTAGCGCCTAATCCTGGACTCGTTTACATTAATGGACTCGTCCAATCCTTATCAGTAGCTGACATCTAAGGGAGGTAATCTATATATTTTATACGATTTCATTTAGTTTTTTTTTTCTTTCCATCACTTTTATTAATGATAATAATGTCATTGTCTACGTACCTAAACCTTTGCCGAGCAAAATATGTCAAAATATTTTAAAGAAATCTCTCAATTGAAGAGATACTAAGGTTTTGGCAAGGATTCTTTAAATACAACAGAAGAAAGATGCCGTAAACGCTTATCAACTCTCCCCTAATAATAACTAGAATTATCGATTTGAATTTAGCTAAGATGTATATTAATAATTAATAGTCCTGGGTATGATGATAAACTACATCCGGAAGCAAGGTTTCGGATCATGAGGTTTTGAGGAGCGTGGAACCACCTATTAATTACTGTTGTTCCCAGGTCCACCCAGACCCAGGGTAGTAGCAACAATTACTGTCCCAGCTATGGACAAATAGCGAAAATCCTATGAAAGTATAGAAATAACTTTTTTATAGTTTTTACTATAAAAAAGTTATTTTTATACTTTCATAGGATTTTCTTTATCCTTGGGAGTTCGCTATTTGTCCATCAGCAATACATTTTCATATTAAAAATTACCAACAGTATATATTTATAGTAAAATTATCAATTTACTTCAAATGTTTAAGAAAAGTAAATTTCGGTATTAAATAACCCATAAGGAGTTGATATGCCGTTAAACAAATAAATCAATCCACCATTAATAATTAAAATTATCTAAAATATATTTTTAGTTAAAATATCTACTTTTTAAAGATCTTGGTGCGTCACTATCTACACATAATGCAAGGTGTTAAACTCAACACCTTTCGTTGGTACTACAAAAGTCAGAAAGATATGAAGCAAATGAACAAACTTTAATAATTTGGGACATTTAGTCTTCTTTTGTGTGCCATATCCCTGTTCTACCATCCATGCTCAAGCTTATCTCATGCTATGTGATGCGCTGTTTTCCTCTGTCTCCTCAATCCGTCCCGTGAGTATCAGATTTTCTAAGCCCCCCTTCCTCATTACGTGCTCCAGAAATTTCAAATTCTTGGTGTTAAGTATAAGTTTCCTTTTTGTTTCCATCTGTCGCATCTGCATATCTAATACAGTTAAGACTGTGGCTGCCAGTAATGAATCCTGGTAGGATATCTAATTCTCCCAGAATTGCCACGTACGAAATAGTTGTTTTGTATTGAGTAATACTCCTTTTAAAGAAAAAACAAATGGAGCATGGCTTTCTTAATTCAAAATTCCTAAAAAAAGTTAATCACGAAAATGGAATAAACATTTTTTCGTAAAATTTCTAAGGCCTACGAAGTCCCGTTGCTACCATCAAGTCGGCAGCGGCTAGTCGCCATTGTCCGGAGGCAAATAGCTATTATCAAATAAACTATTTGTCCCTCTTTCTCCTAATGGCAAAATAAAACGGAGAAAATTTTATAGTTGCTAAAAACGCAAGTTTTTATCTATTACTTCAATCTTGAATCCGGGTTCCATTCCTTTCACCGATTCTATTATTGGCATCAGATAAGCACGCAACGCTAAAATTTGGTTTGAAGAATCAAAATTGGAAGCCATTTTTGGGTGGGGTTCGAGCCAGTAGATTTTTATCAGTTCCAAATTTAAAATAAACCCTAATGTAAAATAAATATTTCTATCTTAAATCTCAGTCACATTTTCAGCATGTTATAAAATTGTTTGTAGTTATCTTTGTCAATCTTCAAAATTTATGAAGACTATACATGAAGTCACACATATTTTAGCATTTCAACATAACTCAAGTCAAAAGCCTTTCGAAACAGGATGTAGATTTTATTAACTCGTGTACATTTTTTATATTTGCCATATTTATAAACGGTCGAAACATCGTGATGAGAACAACAGTCCGAACAATGTAAATAGTGTAAACTCTTTGCTTACTTTACTAACATTGTACGGTGGAGGCTAATTTGTTTTCGGACAGTAGTTCAGCATGTATCTGGTTTTGTATTGCAGAAAGAGGAAGAAAAAGATAATGTAAAATACTTTGAGTGTGAGAAAATGAGAAACATTATGAAGGAGAAACAACACGAATTGAGAAAACAGTACTAATGACATCGCATTTAAATCTTTGAAACTCAAAGTTGACTAGAAATCAAGAGACCGGAAGAGAGTTCCACAAGCGAGAAAAGAAACTGTTAGCATAGAACTTACTGTTAAACCTAACCATTTCAACTGTAAATTGAGGAAACCTTGCTGCCAATCTAGTATTGTGCATAAATTCATGAAAACTAGATCCGACAAAGGAAAGCTCATCGGAACAATTAGCATGAAATTTATAGATAAAGGCTCAGAGAAGCTACATTACGGCAATAGACAAGGTTACGAGCGATAACACTGCAGACTTCTTTGGATTTTATCAAGAATCTCTAATACATAGCAGAAACACCTGACCAGATATGACAGCAATATTCAATGCATGAGCGAATGGTAAACTTATAAAAGGTGCAAGACAGATTTTGACGAGAAAAAAAAATGTATAGCACGAAACAGTGAACCAAATTTCCCTAGTAGCAGACCTAGTAATTGTTTCAATAATCTCAACACTTCGTGTCAGTGGAAAAAAATGTACTTTCATCTTCTTCCTTGGACTTATTGTCACGTTTAGGAGAGAATGCTGTTTTAAAAAAAAATACTTGTTTTTATATGCTTCAACGTTTAATTGACTTTTGAGGCACTCAACAAAATTACATTACTCTCAACTGACTTTTTATTTACTTGTCTTTCGTTGTGGTATTTCTAAAATCGCTATTGAAAAAATACTTCTGTCTTTGTAAAGCAACACTTCGCTGATCAGAATTGGTTTTTATGCAGACATAATTAGATCTAACAATGTATTTCAAAATTTTCAATTACGTTCATGGAATTCCTCTAGTTTTAACATTTTTCTCTTCCGGGAAATGGCTGCCAAGAAAAAAAAGAAACAGATTTATGCTTGTCGGGTTTTAACTCTAACATTTTCCAATCAACAAATTAAAAAAAAAAAAAATTTAAAAACTAGAACCACATTTTATCCTCTCAATTTAATATGTAAATGACATTTTCTAACTCGATGGATGCACTTGTTTTCTTACATTTTAAAACTCCAATAAAACATTTATTGCGCGGTTCTAATTTTAATATAGGCATAATAAAAATGAATTGATTTTTATTCAGTGAAGTATTTTAAGATTTTGAAATAAGAATTTAGGTCAACAAAGTAACCTAAATAAAGAGGTTATAATTCGATCCAAACATACCGGTTGATAGGAATATATCAGGTTTTTCTTTAGTTCGATTGTCACATGTCCTCGAGGGCTGTTGTCCTTGTTTTCAATTAGGAGTCGCAAAACAGAATTCATGTAGTTATTTTTTTTTTTTTTTTTTTTCGTGCTTGAAATAAAATTCCTTAATCCGTTTCGTTCACCAAACAGCGCAGCGTAAGTCAAACAATCCAACACTCGTGTCTTCCGTTCGCTAAAACAGTCGCACCCCTCCGTCGCCTCGTTAAACACTTTTTTTTTTGCATAGGTGCAAAAAAAAAAAAAAAAAGTCGCGAAAGACTCCGTCTACCCAATTTCACTCACAAAGCTTGGATCAACCTATGATATGGTTTTTCAGGCACTTTCCAAAGGCAAATATAAAGTATATTGATTTTCCAAGCGCAGCTCAGATATGACACAAGGCGGAAAATATGGGGCACCTAGTGAGAACTGAACTCACTACTCAGTCATAATTATTCGAGCAAGACAAGCTTGCTAACCATTACCCGACCTCGAGGTGCCCGTAAACATAAAGTATAATTATATTACATATACAGTGTGTGGACATAGGAATCAACACTGTATGGTGAGTCCCAGTTTCACTCTTCAATGTGCTCTGTAGACTAACTATACACCTATAAATGTTCTCTCTCCGATATTGAACACTCTTCCACTAAACATATTGCACATTTCAATTAATATACAAATATATCCTAATAATAAATATAAATCTGTTCCTCACCGTTTCATGCACGTAGCAAGCGTCAGGCACAAATTGAAACTTGAGCGTTGTAAAATTTTAACAGTTATACTTCGACGGGTAAGAATCGAAAATGGTTATGAAGAATCCTGCTTGTCACACGGCTTACCTACAAGCAGGATTGTCCATAACCATTTTCGATTCTCACCCGTCGAAGAACAGTTGAAATGCACTGAAACCAAATTGCATCTTTGTAGTGAGTAAAATGGTTTTGTCTATATGATAAAATCATAATATATATATATATATGTATATATATATATATATATATATATATATATATATATATATATATATACATATATATATATACAGCGTCTGCTTTAAATTTGTAGCCTCTTACTTATATATAATAATCTGAATTCATGTTCAGGATTTTATTCAAATATTTTGTTAAAGTTAATTTAATGATGCGCCAAGAGAAGTCCTCTGGGTATTTTATTGTCGTAGAACCCCGAAGTATCTTAGAACATTAACTTGAGAATTATGATTCATAAACTGAAGAACCAATGTACAATTC
>OZ010580.1:80284069-80431569 GCA_963932145.1 Acanthosepion lycidas | reverse complement strand
TATATATATATTGTATGTAGCGTACTTAATGGAAAGCTCTCAATATCAGTGATAGAGCTAACATATTCAGTTGCTTGGATATGAGTTTGTGACTATGGGTTTCACGCTTTTGCGATCATCAGACTAACTTTGATCATCGCAAAAGCGTAAAAGTTTTTTATTTTCCTACACGGGTAAAAAAAATGAATATATTCTTCAACACTCCTATTTATTTTTAACTTATTTTTCCTATATATATATATATATATATATATATATATATATATATATATATATATATATATATATATATATATATAATTGATATGTGTGTTAATATATTATGAAGTTTTACTAACATAATTCTTTTTTATTTAAGATGTAAACTTTCTCCTAGGACATTATCTAGGAACTGAACTATCTTCGTGTTACATTGACAGAGAGAAATCCGCTTTTGCGTTTATTTTAAATGCAAACGAAGAAACTTCTTAAGTATACTGTAAAATATTATTTATACCGTTAAATATGAAGGCTACATAAGAGTCTTTTCTCTCTCAGAATAATCTGACAGTTTATTGGTCACAATTCTTCGATAACAAAACGCATGACAGTTAGTTCTTTAATCCGTGGTCAAAAGTAAATAACGATGTTCTTATTTAAGTTGCTCAATTACTGTTCGCCTTGTTTATAATGTGTCAAAATCTGTACTACCCAACCGAGGGATTATTATCTCATTTACTATTTCACCAAAATTCTTATACCATCGTTTTAATTAGGGCGAGCAGTAGCTGAGTAGTACTAAAGAGTGAGACTAAACAAGACGAGATATGCATCTAGACATGGACAGTTGAATCGAGTATAATCTACTCTTTAAATTATAAAATGATTTAGTTCAAAATTCCCTGAAGGTTACCCAGATCAGCAAACACAGGATGAAGTCCGGACTACACAAAAGCCGAAACGTTGTGATAACAACGATGAAGACAATAGTCCGAAGGTAAAAAATAACTGACCATCTTAAAAATTCAGACAGAAATAAAATCTTTTCCGCAACAGAATTAGGTTTTGTATAATAATTATTTTGCATGTTTCGATTCCCCGTGAATTTTTGAAAATTACTTCACCTGAAGCAAGGCGATAAAGCCACTACAACCCAAGAGGTTAGTAAGTGTGAAAAAATATGAGAAAAAATATTAAGGAGAGAGGATAATAAACAGTAATTAAGAAGATAGAAGGTGACGATTTACCTTGCATTTGATATTTTTGATGATCAAAGTTGACGGAAGAGAATTCCACAAGTGAGAAGTGCGAGCGAATAACTTGTTAACATAAGGCATCTAGTTACATCAAACAATTTAATCTATAAAAATGATGAGACCTAGCTGCCAGTCTAGTACTGCGCTTAAATTCGTGAAGACGAGGTACCAAATAGGACAGCTCATCAGAAAATTTACCATGAAAATATTTATAGAAAAGTCACGGGAAGCTACGTTACGGTGGCGGGAAAATGACTGAAGCTGTGATGCCAGATTAGGACCGATAACATTGCAAATTATTCTTTAGATTTTGTCAAGAATCTCCGAATATATAGCAATTTAGATAAAGTTGTTTGGAAGTCAATATTGTAAAGGACCCGATGAGGTTCTAAATTACTATCAATAGCTTACAAGTTTATAGCGTTTTTCAATGAACCATGAGTTTTTTTCGTTGCTGTTTGATAGCACAATCGGATTGATGCATAAAGCTAATTGCTGATAATTTTAGGTGTAGAAATGATGCCTGTTGTAGGAGTAATACGATTATCAGCTGTAATAATAGTATTTGTATTGCTGTTAGCAGGTGAAGTCATGCAAGTTGTAATCAGAGATGTTATACTGTTATCAGTTATAGCAGTAGTAATAGTTGTAGTAATAGCGGTTATGACATGAGTTGCTTTCACAGAGGCCCTTGCATCTTGTGAGGGTGGGTGGCAGCTGCATTACTGGAAATGGAGATAACATCATGGGCAGATACAGTTTCAGTTTTCTAAGAGACTAGCAGACAATCAGCTGGGAGGCCCTCAAGCGAATGAATATGGCTAGAACCCAGTGTATCAAAAGAGAGAAAAAAAAGATTGTTTTAGGAGAAACATGGCGGGAAGCCAACCCTGAGAGAGAATGAATATGAAATCTGAATGAAAAAAAGGCAGTTACTTACATATACATACATACGTATACACACGCTCCAATATGACAGACATAATAGCTGGTATTTAATTCCTGACGAGTGAAAGGAACATTTTTTTCTGATTTTCAATAGACAACATCGGGCGTTAAGTGCTGAAAATTGCCAAAACTAATTTTAGTTAAATTTGCAACAATTTTAAATATTTTTCCCTGCCGACACACATTCTATGACCAAATTTAAGCAAAGAGTCGAGCTAAAATCAGTAGGCAGCAAAAGAATATACAGCTAGTCGACAATACAACACTACTCTGCTACTCTAACTTAAAAAAAAAACAACGATTAAAAATCTTTGAAGCACATTATATCTAAAGAAAAAGAAAAAACATTTTTTCAATCTAGGCACGAGTGTTTTCAAATGATTTTCATCTATATGGTCATCTTTTTTCCATGTAACACTAAAATCTATATCATAGACATAGCACGTGAAACCACGTTCATTTCAAACTTTGGCGTGTTAACAACACAAATGCTATACTGGCTATTTTTTGACATCTCTATCTATAAAAGACAGGATGTGTGTGTGTGTAACGAATGCACGGCCGCAATTTTTGACGGATTTGCACCAAAATTTACATGCACATGCTCCAAGTTAGCGGAAAGGCCAAGACCGACCTTGCATTTCCCAACTCCCATCGATAGTGGAAATAATCAATTTTTTCATTCGTCTAAGGCAGTTTTCATGTAGTTTGTGTCCATTTTGTAATGACCAGAGTGAGAGCCTATAGCTGGCTGCCACGAATAGACAGGAAGATTCTATTGGCCAACGTGAGAGCCAACAGCTGACTGACACGAATGCTACCTAGCATTCTAGCATGCAAAAAAAATCGATAGCTGCATTCGTCACAAGTGGGAAAATTTTAAATCTGCATGGCACTTTACTCTAATTCGCTCATTTGCTTGCTTAAACTCAACGTTGATTCTGATTCCACAAAACTGGGTTGGGTGTGAAAAAGTATTTGTTGTTAACATTCTTTTTTCATTTGGTTTTTCCAGTTACGAGTCCTTTTTTAAAGCTGATCGTTTTGTGTTCATTTTTCTTAGTTCTTTTTTTCGTGACAGATTTAATGTTTAGTATAGAGCTTCGAAAAAATTCGCAGTGAGAGGCAACAAGTAAGGCATGTAGCAACATCAGCACGGCAAAGGGCACTCCTTTAAAGGCAAGAAAGGGCAAAAATATTTTAAGTCAAGTGATAGCGATTGCTGTATGAGTCGTACGATTTTTGAATCAAGCACGGGCAACGCCGGTCCATGCTGGTAGTTCTACATACTTTCCATTAAAATGTACAGTGATGCTCAGTACAACGAAGATGGAACATATTTTCGATTTAATTCCTTTACTATTTTACCTGATGCTAAACTAGTCACCAAAAATTGTTTTCGGACATTCTCTGTCCAGCTTATTTAAAAGATTGATTTGTTTGTTTAACGATATATCAACTCCTTATGGCTCATTTAATGCCGGAATTTAATTTTCCTTGGTGATTTGAAGCAATAAAAATATATGTTATTCTACTTTCACAATTGAATACATGGTAAATGATACTCAGCTTTTGTGCATATACATATTTGTATAGACTAGAAGTGGTGATATGTGTGTTTTATGTTGTAGTTTTCTTGAAGTTATATTTTGGAATAAAATTTGATTTAAGAAATTGTCTGATATTAATATGGTTTAAAATCATAAAAGAGTTCTTTTATGTTTGTTGATTTTGTTTAGCGATAGATCAAACTCTATGGCTCAATGCCGAAATGAACTAAATATATCTTGAACGCCATCAACAGCAGATAAGATTTATTGCTGGTCTTGTTGCTTTAAGAATGTATTGTTGCCAATTTTACTATAAATTAGTATTGTTGCTAATTTTTCGCTCTTATATAAAATGTATGGCTCTTATTTTTATTATAAAATGTATTTTTATACTTTCATAGTCTTTTATTTGGGGTTTTAATATTTGTCCATAGCTGGGACCCTAACAGGTGCTACCACCCGTGTCAGAGTGGACCTGGGAATAACAGCACTTAAGAAGTGCTCTTCAAAACCCCCAATCTCCCAATCAGAGGAATTGCTGCCAGATGCAGTTTATCGTCATATTCAGGACTTACTATTTAAAAGAAACGAAGTTGTAAGATGATGGCCACTAACAAGTTACGGCTGAATGAATTCCAATTTCTAAAAAAAACCATATGGTCATACATTGAGCAGAACTGGTTTCTCGACATCAGGCTTTACTACAACTGCAAGAAGCAGTCAAAATAATTGAAGACTACACGTGTCGTATATTATTAGGTTGGTGCAAAAATAATGTCGTTTTATCACATAGTAACATATGTGAGAAAACGACATTAATTTTGCACCAACCTAGTATTTGAATAGTCTGACGGTAAAGCACTGGCGTGGTCGTTAATGTCCGAATCATATCATGAAGCTATAACCTCTGCCACAAAACATGTAAGGTCAGTTTGTCTATTCTCTAGAGGAATGCTATAAAAAGGGTAGCTACTTAAAGTTAAATTTGAAACAGTTATCTTCGTATATAAACAGCAATAAATAATACTTTTGAAAAAAACACACACACATATATATATGTGTGTATGTGTGCTTGAGCGGTTCAATAAATATGTAATCTGATGCATATTATTGAATTCACGCCATTGATATGAAAGAAGAAATAAATACTTTTTTTCAATATGCCGCGGATCTTTTCACCCCCCCACTATATATATATATATATATATATATATATATATATATATATGGATATTGAAGTCAACAGCAATAAGCGACAGTTTGTTTCATGCTAAACTCAATTGTCAAGCCAAAATTGTTTATATATACAGGTCAGTGATGTATTGGGGGTTGTCTATTGTATTATTTTAACGGTTATTTAGGTGGGAAGTAATGGTTGTGTTTCAAATCATTGTAGAGGCTACTGAGTGGGAATAAATGTGGATCCGAATGCAGTGTTTTTCTCTTTCTAGCAAACTTTTTTATTATTATTTTATTGTTGGTTTTTATTACTACGTTTTCTTGTGTTTATCTGTGGGTACGTGGCTTGCTGACTTAAATGTCCACTTTAACCTATAAATATAGCATCCGCTAAAACTATATTTTATTATATATATGTGTGTGTGTGTGTTTACGTGTGTGTATGTATGTATGTATGTATGCATGTGTGTGTGTGTGTGTGTGTGTGTGTGTGTGTGTGTGTGTGTGTGTGTGTGTATAATTGATGGCCGCTAGCGAACCCCTGATGCAGATGCTTGCTCAGGTGCGTCTGTTTCTTTAATACCCACAGTAACAATTTGGAATTTATACTGAGTGAACATTAGAGTTTCTGGGAAAGAGAGCATAATCTACTGGGAACAAAACCAGTAAACTCAAAGCCTTGGTCACAATGACTCGCGTAACCATCGACGGGTTCTAGACCGTTTCTTTTACCCAATACACTTAAAAATCTTGGGTCAACCCGAGGTATTATTTTTAGGCCACAGGCTCTGGTTATATCCCATACTGACATTATCAAGAAATTACCTCCCTAACAAATTGGTCATGCACGTTGAGATTTGTTCTCATGGTCGAGACGCCGCTAATATTCTAGCCACTTAGCTGCACGTCCACACTATATATATATTGTCAAACGCAGTTATCTTCACTTGGCTCAATCAATAAGGTATCACCGTTCTCATTCCGCTAAGTGAGGCGAGCTTGGTGTTATATAAACCCCAGCGTAACAGTGGTTGCGGGAAACAAACAATTTTTGTCCTTGTCCCATATATTTATGGCACCCCATGTAAAAAGACCTTGTGTTATGATGGTGTTGGTGGAGAGCTTAAATAAATACCTTCTCGCATCTCTCGGCCTTTTGGCTGTGATGTAGGCGTAATATCTGTTTCCTCCTTATTTCAGATGGAAGAAGGCGTCCGGTCCCGGGAATTTCTTGCGGCTGCACCTTCCTCATTGCACTAACTGATGTGGTATCGGGGTAATATCGACGTCAGTGTGTCAGCGATCAGTTTTTGTCCTTGGCCCATATGCATGCGTATGGGCAGCCCATATAAAGACGAGCTTGAGTCCCACCCTGCCTTAGTGTAAATATCTCTCGCATTGCGACAGAAAATCAACAGTTGCATGCTAACACAGGGGTACCGTTGCGGTGCTCTGGGTTAGAGGTAATGATTTTTGGAAACCATGCCTGACCTCAAAGACTTCATCTGAGAATGTTTTATTAGTTTAGCGCCGCAGCTGTTATTTTCGCAGCAGTATGAGCATATGTATGTATATATAAGATTGGAATAGTTGAAGAAAGATACATGTTGGTATAGTGAGCTTTAAAGTAGTACAAATGTACTATCTTTTACAAGGTTAAAAAAGTGTTGTTGAAAACTTTCTAATTTGGTCTTTAAAAGCAGCCTCGGAAATGCTGGCTTTTATTTAACTCGAAGATCGACTATAAACATTTGAACCAAAATAACACCTATCCTTGGAACTAAGCAGTCTCAGTTTATAATTGTTGGACTAAGCCAAATTTTTAGAGCGGCCCACAAGGTATAGACGTTCATTGAATTATTGCGAGATAAGATAAACACGTACAGACTGAGATAGATCATTCCATTATTAATAATAACTAGACGTACTTCTGAAAATTTAACGGATTTGTAATTTGAATTTTCTGTGCTTGACAAACACGGTGGATAAAATAAGTAATGGTTTATTGTAAAAACTAATACAATAAGAATAAAGGTAACAGTTATGCACAAGGTCATCACAAGTCAATCTAGTAATGAGGGCTACTAGTGGAAGGTCGGTAGTTTTCGCGTAAATCTGAGTCGTATTCAACGGATCCCAGCTAGAAATATTTACCAGCCTCCCCACGAGGTAGGATGTGGCACAAGGCCGAATTTAATGTGGGGTTTCCGAGCCCGTAGGCTCGGGCAAAAATTCCCCGTAGACCCCTAAAAAAACAGGGTTGGTTCGGTCTACCACACCAGACGAGACTAAGAGCTGAGTTACAGATCACAGCTAGTATATTTAGCTACCCCAACGAGGGTTGCATGTGGCACAAAGCCGGTTTAACGTGGGTTCTCCGAGCCCGTAGGCTCAGGCAAAAATATTCCCTTTCGAACCCGTATAAACGGGTTCAGTGGCAGTCCACCTCCCCGAATGAGACTCTGCCGTTCAGCGGAGCCTAGGCAGGGAGTTCGACTGTTTAGCTGGAACAGGTCGCAGCTAGTATATTTAGCTACCCCCCACCACGAGGGTTGCATGTGGCACAAGACCGGTTTAACGTGGGTCGTCCGAGCGCATAGGCTCGGCCAAAAATATTCTTTTTTTGAACCCGCATAAACGGGTTCAGTATCAGTCTACCTCCCCGAACGAGACTCTGCCCTTCGGCGGAGCTTCGTCCGTGTTCCTCTCTGCCCGAAGGCAGTTTCATTGTTTAGCTGGAACAGGTCGCACTTAGTCTCTGTACTACCCATAGTGTAATCATGGGGGTGACAGGTTATTCCATTACATCATTGTTGAATCATAATTCTGAAATTAGTGATGATATAAGCTCCCTGAGAGTTATACGACTATAAAATACACGAGGAAATTTTCGTTGAATACAGGGGCTTAATAAATTTAATACGACCTTACAATAATAATAATAATAATAATAATAATAATTATGAATGCGGGTCATTATTTAAAGAAGTAAGAGGGTACAAATGAAAAATTCAAAATTTAAAAGGTTTTCCATTTCACTGAAGCAGACGTTAAACGCATGTGTGTTAACGGCTCTTCTATATTCCTTTTATTTCTTATTATATGCGCTTTGCTTTTCTCACTAAGACCAAACAACGTCTTTAGTGTATCCTTTAAGCCTTAAAGCCTTTCCTTACAGTCAAAACAGAATGGTACAATTTTTATCTAAGAAAATGGCAGCTAAATAACAGTGGAACAGGAAGAATTATAATATGATAATAATAAAAACAAGTATTAAAAGATTATTAAAAAATAAAGCTGATTATTCACTTCTCGCATGCATATTTGCTTGCGTGGAAGTCTTCGAGTATATGCTTTTACCTAGAAGAAGGACGAATCTCTAATATTCTGAAGCAAGAATGGTCAAAGATTGTTTCGATAATTCCATTTTCTGGAAAGTAAAAATAGTAATTTTGCGCTTCAAGAAATTTGAAATGCAGTAATGAATTCGAATTTTTCTAGATCGTAAAAAAGAATGATTTATCTTTTGAATGAGAATCCTTAATGAAATAGATTTGAAATTGTAACCTGGAGAAGGTTACTGAACAGAATAATCAAATGAAGGTTGGTAATGAACGATAATACTTAGGACAAGAACAACACACATAAGATTCGCCAGCGGTGTGTAGGAGTATTCAACTGCTAGAAGTGAGTCAAGTAAATTCTACAATGAATCTCCAACTCTAGGATATCTACCAACCGCCTCACGCTGTCAGATGTGGCACAAGACCGAATTTAATATGGGGTATCCGAACACGTAGGCTCGGCCAAAAATTCCCCGTAGACCCCGTATAAAACGGAGTCTGGTAGCTGTTTCCCGAGACGAGACTCTTCCCTTCGACGTAGGCTCATCTGGGAACCCATTCTGCCCGGAGGTAAAGAGTTTGACCAGCACATCTTGAGACGAATCTACAAATGCAGAATATCTACCAATCGCCCCACGCGGTCAGATGTTGCACAAGGCCGATTTTAATAAGGTTCGGCCAAAAATTCACCGTAGACCCTGTATAAAACGGGGACGGGTAGCTGTTTCCCGAGATGAGACTCTACCCTTCGACATAGCCTCGTCTGGGGATCCTCTCTGCCCGGAAGCAGAGAGTGTGACCAGCACAGATGGAGACGAATCTCCAACTGCAGGCCAACATAGAGTATTTACTACTGTATTTATGTGAGTGGGGACATACCCATTATTGTCCGTAGGTATGCTACAACAAAAATGTAAATTGAGAGCGCCAGTATCTGATCAAGAAAGTATTTGAAAAATATAAAATAGAGTCCTGACAAATACATAAAGGGAGTATTATGTGAGCAGTAAGCAGAGAGAGAGAGAGAGAGAGAGAGAGAGAGAGTAAAAGAAGAGATATATACCCAAATTGGAAAAAGCATGTATTAAACGTAAATAAAGAAATTTGTAGACAGGTTGAGGTAAAAATAAGAAAGGCGTTAAAAGAATTGGGTTTTTAAGAAGAATGGATTTTTTCTATCTGAATATTTTGGATGGGGAGTTATTTAAACTATTTATCTTAGAATTATTGTCATCATCTTTGGTCGTTGTGTCCCCGGGCCTTGGTTAGGTGTATATTGATCTGGGTAACCTCCAGAGTATTCTGAACTAACCTCTTTATTTAGGGGAAACAATAGGGATATCGTCTACTTCTATGGTTCAATGGCCTAGTAGATTTAAGCGTTGCGAGCTCAGTCCCTGTGTCGTGCAGGACTCAGTAGAAATGCGAGAGCAGTAACTGAGTACTACAATAAATAAGAGCTAGAAAAGAGCCCTAGATAAGGGCAGTGGAACGAGAACAGTCTACCCACTTAAATAAAGTGTTCAGTTCAGAATTCTCTGTAGGTTAACCGGATCGGCAAACACCTGATGAAGACCGGGAGCACAACGACCGAAACGTTTCTGTAACAACAAGTGTTTGAGTGGAGTGATTAATTGAAAGGTTTCTTACTGGAAGTGAGAAGTAAGGAAAAAGGAAGGAAAGAAAACACGGAGAACAATAAATGGAAAGAAAGAAAGAAACTAAGACGGAAAGAAACAAGGAAAGAAACGAAGAAGGGAAGACAAACAGACAGATGGGGAAATAAACAAAATGGAAGGAAACCAAGAAGAAAAAAGAAATGGGAAATGAAAAAGCAGTAAAAAGAAACGAAAGAGCAAGAAAGAAAGAAAGATGATAAACCGTAAAAAAAAAAAAAAAAATAAAAAGAGAATTCAAGAAACAAAGACAGAAAAGGATAATTGAGAAAGCTGGTGATTAAAAAAAAGGTGTAGATAAAAGGGGTAGACATTGTTTACTGTGATTAAGATGTACTGATTCTACTGATAGAGATGACATCTGAACATGTCATTAGTTTTACTTCTATTTATTGTTTCTTATCTGGTGGTGTAAAGTATTGTGTAATTACTTCCTCTTCCCGCTTATGGTTCTTTTATCAAAATTCTTTTTCTCACGTGACTGGAATCCCTCCTATTCCTCAAACTTGATCTCATTTCCTCTCTCGCTCATATATATATATATATATATATATATATATACGATTACCTAAGGTTAGTTGTACGACTTAAGTTTCGCTGATTTTCCAGCTCATCCGGCACAAAGTATATGTTATGTTTTAAAACATAAGATAAACTTTAAAAAAAAAAAAAAACTTTATTAATATATATTTTTCTCTGTCTAATTACTGGGTTGGTGCAAAAATAATGACGTAATAATGTCGTTTTTTGACGTTAAAAATACGTGAAAAAACGACATTATTACGTCATTATTTTTACACCAACCTAATACATCGAACATTGTTATGTTTATAGCTCATGAATAAATTTGAAGATTATTTATTTGCTTGATTGTCTATGCACGCCAAAACGCGCGTATACGGTTGCTTATATCAGGTCGTTTGATTTATCCAAATACATACATACATATATATATACATACATATATATATATATATATATATATGTATATATATATATATATATATATATATATATATATATATATACATATACATACAAAGAAATAATCACACATAGAATCAATATCAATATATATATATATATATATATATATATATATATGATAGACTCTCCCGTCGATTTCATCCGGTTTTATATGTTCAGTGCCGCTAGTGACCTGCATACAAGTCCACATATTTTGCAACAGCGAGGATCTCATGTCTTTTCGCGGCTGTCGTTCATCTCTTAGCCGGTCAATACGACTGATTTCAGAATTTCTTAACGTAAACAAAGAACATTTTATGAAATGGACAAAGTCCGACAATTATTTTAAGATATTTTTTTATAGATACAAATATTTAAGTAAATACTCTGTTTATAATAAACAGTACTAACTACATTTACCGGCTTGAATATCCGAGAAATTGCATAGAAAATATGTGATCTCTGACAGGAATCGAATCTGTATCCTACACGGAACCGTCCTATAGCCTGATGTGCTATACCATCTAGCTACAGAGGAAGCATTTGGTTAGCAAAGTCAAATTACTGTTTTCAAGCAACAAATTTCTCATGATTTTTCTCGCATCACTATATATATATATATATATATATATATATATATATTACAAAGAGCTAATCATACCTTGAAGCAATTAGTATGATTAACTCTTTGTAATATAAAATATATGCTGCTTATTTTATTATGTTCATATATATATATATATATATATATATATATATTAGGTTGGTGCAAAAAGAATGACGTTTTTAATGTTAAAAAGTACGTCAAAAACCGACATTATTTTTGCACCAACCTAATATATATATATATATATATACAGATTATTACGTCCCAATATCATCCAGAAGGTGTTTGTTTTTGTGATATTTTCAAGTGCTTAATCTGGTAACTGTCACACAGCCATTCTTTAATGCGACGTAGATGTGTCAAATAATTCAAAATCTCTTGTCTTTTAATAGTTCCATTGTCAGAAGTCATAACAATATGAAATATATTAAAGATGAAAATAGCCAGAAAAATGTTTTAAACAGTCAGAAAGTTGTGTGCGTGTTGCTATGGTTGAATTTCTTTATCTTTCTCTGGTCATAATTTAATAATTATTCTAATAGTTTTTCTTTCTTTGTCCTTTAGTTGTTTTCCCCCAAATCCTTCCTGCGTTTTATTAATACTGTTCTTTCTTTCACCGTTTTTACCTTTTCTTTCTTTCTTTCTATCCTTCCTTCCTTCCTTCCTTTCTTTTCCTGTCTTTCTTTTTAATTTTTACCTTTTCGTTTTTTACTTGTTCATTCTTATTGGTTTTATCATGAGTCTTTTCTTTAGACCCCTTTAGGATGTGCGATCGAAAAGCAAAGGTCAAGTTTCGACTGAAGCTAATGTGCTCAATTTCGCACAAATGAGATTGGAAATGACACGAATATTTTTCCCCAAACTATGGATTAAATAACAGAACAAATCGGGATCTCAGGTTTTGGTTGGCAATTAGATTAGAACAACAAAAAATTCAATACCGATTGGGCGTTGTGTTAGCAACTCCACACCATAAAATTTACCTGCTACTGAAACCATAGCCTCACGACCTCGTGGGCTGAGGTTGTAGCCTTATAATTTGCAGGGTGTCTACACATCTAACCGATCTTATTTTGTTTCTATATCAATTTCTTCATCCTCTCTTTATTTTTCTCGTTTCATTTTCTATATGATTTTCATCTTAATTTTTCTTTTTACGTTTATTTTTTCATTCTTCCCCCTCATCGTTTTTCTTATCTTTCCTTTTATTTCTCCTCCTCTTGCTGTATTTCTTTTCCCCTTTCCTTGATTTTTACTCTATTTCATTCTACATGCTTTTTAAAATAAATTTTCGCTTGTGTAACTCTTCCGGCTTCTTGCCTATCGTTATCTTTTTAATTCTTGTTCTTTCTGCTTAATAGTATTTTTCTCATATTCTGCAACACTCAGTAACCCCCCCCCCTTGCGTCTTAGTGGCTTTATTACCTTATTTGGGTGAAATGATAAAAAGTCTTGCTTCCAAATTTTTCGTCTCCTCATCCTTTTCTGTTTATAAAACACATTCCTTTATTCCCCTTTTTAAAGATGCAAGAATCCTCCTTGTATAATGTTTAAATATTTCTTTGATTTAACAATATGAACATTCTGTATTTATAAAACTAAATATTCGATAAAACATTCATAATTACCAATATAAAAAAAAATCCCTTCCGCCAATATAAAAAATCCCTTCCGCCAATATAAAAAAATCCCTTCCACCAATATAAAAAAATCCCTTCCGCCAATATAAAAAAAATCCGTTCCACCATCTTTTTCATTTTTCTCTTATTTCTTGTAATTTGATATTAACTTCTTTTTCTCCTCGCTATCGTCATTATTCTTATCTAATAAATGTTATATTAGTAGTCTTAAATGTTTTAATCGTTGCAAGTATTTCTCTAAAATATTAGATTTTATCAGTATTATCGCTTTATACTAGCCTAAAAACCGTAAGCGGTACGGACTTTAAAGCGAGCTCTTGCAGAGGGCTAATTGTGCTTCCGGCTTAAAACTAAAGAGGCCTCTGGTCCAGCTTAGAAAACAGTAATGATAATTTTGAAGAAATAACTTTGAATTCCTCATTTCACTCTATGGAACTTCCGTCCAAAAAGACTAGAAAAGGCTAGAAATTGAGTTCTTCAAATCACAAGCTCTGTGGTACTTCAAAACCTCCCACTTTAAGTCTCATTCCTCGGTATTTCGAAGAAATAGAATTAATTTCCTCAATTCAGAAAGTTTTGAAAATATTTGAAATTGAATTTAAAACATTGTTTTTGTTTTAATTCAAATTTTTTGTGTTATTATAAACTCAATATAAATTAAAAACTTAAAATCACTGAATTTTTGTTCCGTTATTTTAAAATTTGAATGTTTAACAGTCCCCTTCTCATCCGGACAGATCTTAATACTGGATGCTCAAGCACCAGATGAAGTGCAGATTTTCAATACCAGAAAAGATATGATGTCTATGGCCCGAGGTAGAGGGGTCTTAGACACACATACGGACAGACAAAATTAACTGTTTCTTTAGATTAATATGCTTATCGTGTTTGCTCGAGTGAAAAAGATAGGGACATAGAGAGTAAAAAATAGAGAGAAGAAAGTGAAGAACTAAAAAGAGAGTGTGACACAGAGACATGATGGTGGCGCGGTCATCTCAGATAAAGACAGTTGTTTGTAGTTAGGGGTTAAATCATGTTTCATGACGAATTAATCCTCAACATTTCATTAAAATGTTGAAGATAAATTCGTCCTTGAAGTGAAAATGGCCTTCTTTTTTTTTCTTTTTTAAATCTTATCTTCTTGAATTTGTTATTTTATACATTAAAAATATTTTCATTACGGTATAGTTTTGTCTGTTCCGTAAAAATTAACTTTCCTCACGCTGTTGCTATCTTTAAATAACTTAAATAGTACCTAATCCACAACTTTACTTAATTTTCTCGGAGACATGTGCATATGATTTATTTAGTCAACCCAAGAGTAGGACACTTGTATGTCCGGGTTAAATCCCTATGTTACTATATATATATATATATATATATATATATATATATATATATATATATATATATATATATAAACAGAAAATGAATAAATTATTTAAGATAATTACTTCAATAGCTTTCCCTGACGATCCGCTTAGGTGAAACTTGGGTAGGTCTGCTCTACGGTTGCTTCATGTTTCTAGCTCTTTCTTTTTTTAAAACCATTTTTTCCTTCGAGATTGATTAGATTATATTATAATAAAGAGAAAGAACAGTAAGATATATAATCCATATATAATATGTTCTTATTAATTAATTTCATTTTTACAAAACAGTGGTCAATGCAAATCTACAGAGTATAAATATTGCAAATTTACTAATTTAAAAATATGGTTCCATCACTACACAGGAATTACCATGTTTCAAAAACAGAAACCAAAAACTTTAAATTCAATTATAGAATTAAATTAAAGTCCTATTCCTGTGTAGCGATGGAACCATATTGTTAAATTAGTAAATTTATAATATATATATATATATATATATATATATATATATATATACTCCAAAATTCGCTTGAGGATGAAATGGAACTAATGTCTTTAATTTAATTACAAAATTAAGATCGGACCTTCCATTTTTGAAACATGGTTAGAACTGTGTAGCGGAAAAACCATATTTTAAATCAATTAATTTATAATATATATATATATATATATATATATATATATATATATATATATATATATATATTTGCACACACACATATATATATATATATACAAAAAATTATATGAAACAGAAAATGAATAGATTATTTAAGATAATTACTTCAAATCTAAAGTAATTACTTCAATTCTATAAATCGACCGTTTTATAGAATTCCTCGAGATAACAGACAAATAGACTTTATATATACTACTAGTTCTTTACAATCAGACTGCTCAAATCGTATGCGGCGCTGGTAGTCTCCAATTGTCTTGACTGCTTCTTGTAACTGATTTAAAGTGTAAGGATGAAAAAACAACTTACTTACACACACATATATATATATATATATATATATATATATATATATATATATATATATATATATATATATATATTAGGTTGGTGCAAAAATAATGTCGTTTTCTCACATATGTTACTATGTGAGAAAACGACATTATTTTTGCACCAATCTTATATATATATATATATATATATATATATATATATATATATATATATATAAAGAAAGAACACCAAGATATATAATCCGGTGTCCTTATAGATATTTTTAGTTTTACAAAATAGTGCTCAATGTTAATTTTGTAATTAAATTAAAGTAGGATGAAATGGGACTAATGTCTTTAATTTAATTACAAAATTAAATTCGAAGATTTTAGCTTCCATTTTTGAAACATGGTTAGAACTGTGTAGCGAAAAACCATATTTTAAATCAGTTACTTTATTATATATATATATATATATATATATATATATATATATATATATATATATATATATATAGTGAAAGTAATACAACAAAGTGGGAATGGTTTTGACGTGATGCGTTTCGTCCTTTAGGACTTCATCAGAATAAATTATTGTTTACGTTGATGCGACTAAAGAAAAAGAATCTAAAATGAAATCGGTTAAGATCTAAAACAATAAATTTAAAATAAAACAATTCTCAGGGTCATCTTTCTTTTGTGTTCATATGTAGTCTCTATAAAGGTCGAAATCTGTCGTACGACAACGAAATTGGTCTTGATATATCAAAAAAATTATATAGCGCTTTCCCAAATATATATATATATATATATATATATATATATATATATATATATATATATATATATACAGGGGTTGGATAAAATAATTGGAACACTTGTTAAATTCAAAGAAAATTTATTTAATATGGAGTTGGTTCTCCTTTAGCCTCAGTGACAGCTTTAATACGTCTAGGAATGGAATCATACAGTTTCCTGACTTCATCCAGAGGAATTTTCAGTCATTCTTCCATTAAAACCTTATCCAGCTCTTTACGACATGGCGGTGGAGAATAGCGGCTCCTAACTTGTTGTTCCAAAATGCACCACAAATGTTCAATAATATTGATATCTTGAGATTGGGGAGGCCACTCCATGTGTTCTAGCTCACTTTCATTCTCTTCATACCAATTCTTAACCACTCGAGCGGTATGTATTGGAGGATTATCGTCTTGGAAGATGCAGTCACCATCAGGGAATAAAGGCTTGGCCATTGGATGGACATGATCTCCCAAAATGTTCAGGTAATCTTTACTGTTGATTCTACCATGCAGGGCAACTATTGGACTGAGACATTTCCATGATATGGCGGCCCAAACTCTCACTGATCCACCTCCATGTTTCACTGTTGGAAGAAGGCAGTCAGAGTTGTAAGCTTCTTTATGCTGCCTCTACACACAAACTCACCCGGAAGTTAGGAAAAGAGAAAAACTGAACTTGTTTGAGAATATGACTTGTTTCCATTGGTTTGCAGACCAGGCATTGTGATCTCTGCACCACTTCAACCTCTTTTGAATGTTGCGAGTGGAGTGAAGAGGTTTCCTCACAGCGACTCTTCCATGATATGCAGCCTTATGGAGCTCACGGTGAACAGTTTTAGTAGAAACTTAACTATTCAGATGGTTATTCAACTCAGCAGTCACTTTGGCCGCATTTGTCCGATGATTTTTTGCTACATTGCGTTTCAATGCACGTCAGTCCCTGTCAGTAAGTTTGCAAGTCCGGCCAGAATTCTTCCGGTTGCTTGAGGTCTTGCCCTGTTTCTCGAATTGCACCAGTGTTCTTGATGTGGTAGCTCTTGAAAAACCAAACAGTTCAGCAACCTTAGTGATCGAGGCTCCAATGCGAGCTCCAACAATTTGCTCTTTTACGAACTCGGAGAGGTCACGCATTTAGCTTAAATTTTACTAAATTCTAAAAATAAATAAGACAAAGACAGTAAATTAGATAAATAAATTTATTTACAATAGATATAACCCGCAATTACAAAGTTTTAGTTAAAGTTCTTAATATAATAGGTCTTTGAAATATAGGAGTGGATTTTGCAACTGTTCCAATTATTTTGTCTAACCCCTGTATGTGTATAAATATATATATATATATATATATAATGTCATCCACAGACAGACTGTTTCGCTGTATCACAGCTCATCAGTGCGGCTAGACATCCGGTTGCCTCTAGCTAGGATCGAAACCTGACTGAATTGGTATCAGGCGGATATTCTACCACTAAGCTGTCGGCGCACGGTCGGGATGAATGTGGATTTTTAGCGTATTTATTTTTGGAAACACGCCCAGTGACCGACAGTGACTCAATTCGGCTTGCGAAGAGTCTCGCTATATAGCTATAATAGTCACTGTTTACAAACCCATACCTCAGCCCGAGAGTGCTCAACTGGAATTAAATTTAATTCAGGAGCTAATATAATGTCATCCATATATATATATATATATATATATATATATATATATATATATATATATATTTATATATATATATATAGTGGATCAACACATGCATAGCCTAACAGAGATATTAGTTTAATTTTGATCTGAAATTTTCACTGTATATTTTTTTTATCTATTTATGAATGAAGAAGTCTTTGATTAAGTGCATTGACAAAGAATCTGATTATATTTTTTTCCATTGTTATGCTACTGATTTACAGACGAACCATATATGTATGTATGTATGTATAATATATATATATGTGTGTGTGTGCGTGTGTGTGTGTGTGTGTGTGTGTGTGTAAGTAAAAGAATGTGATGTGATGTAGATGTTGTTAACAATCACCATATGAAACTTAGATTTTTTTTTTTTATCTGAACCACGTTTTATGAGAACTTCAAAAACATCACTTAAGATATTCCATGTTGGAGAACAAGTTCGTTATTATCTAGTCGCTTGTTTCATTCTGTCTTCATTGACCAAGTTTCCTTCACTTCATAAACTTAAGAGGCTAAGACAAATCATATTGGCGCCCATGTTTATTGTTAAAGAAGAAAGAGAAAAAAAGTGTAAACAGTTGTCCTGATTATCATTAGATAAAGTGGCCATGTTTACGCGATGTAACGATGGGATTTAAATAGCTTAAATATTTTCCTTTTGATCTATTCATAACACTAAATTGCCAGCGAGTTTTACTGCCTGCAAAATAGATAATGCAATAGAATAGTTTAAACAACATCATTACTTTTAAAAGAGAAACGATGATCAACGCGCGTTCTCATATCTGCAGTAGATAAAAGGCAGTAAATCCACGTGACCACGATCAGACAATGACAAGCACGGACTATTTGTTACACATGCAATAAAGATTATTAATGGATGTCTTTAACGCGAGAAAGCAGAATAACTTTACACCAAAGAGACATTTTTAAAGAGCTAAAAATTCATTAAAAAGATTTGCTCAAATGTCACTGAAGCAAAAGATACTAAATTTCCTTTGTCCTTTACAGAAATATAATCCATTGTCTTAGAATTATACTTTTTATTGTTTTTCCCCAGATGTTCGATCTTTTTTATCGTTAGGTAGTAGTTTACACTTATCTTCATTCAAAAAATACTTTTCATATTTTTATGCAAGAAAATGCATTTTAAACATGGAGAAAATTGGCGCGTTTTCGTTTGTCGAACAATGCTGTATTTTTGCTTATCGAAAGTAGAAGAAAATAAGCAACATTTTTCGTTATAATTTGCTCTTCTATGTATCTTCTAAATAAATAAATGAAAAATTCTGGCTGTCTGTCCGGGTGTCTGAAAATTCTGGCTGTCTGTCCGGGTGTCTGGAATGCCTCTAACTCGGGCCACACTTACTCTACATAGACATATTATACATTTTTGAATTAGGGTGCCCTGCGATTTAAAATCTGTCCTTCATTTGGTGCTTGAACATCCAGCATTGCGATTTGTGTCCGGGTGAGGAGAGAACAGTTAAATTTTAAAATAAAAAAATGCAAAATATAATGATTTTAAAAGTTTTTATTTTATATTTATGAATTAAAAATGTTATAAATTCATTTTAAAATATCTCCAAAACTTTGTGAATTGAAGAAATCAATTTTATTTCTTCAAAATCAGAATTAAAATGACAAGTTTCGCAGAGTTTGTGATTTGAAGAACTCAATTTTCAACCTGAATTGGAATTTCAGCCCAAATCTGTCTTTTGACCGGAATTGGACTTATAGCTCGAATTAGAGTTAAAGTGAGATTTTAAAGTTCCATGGGGTGAATTGAGGAATTTCTTTCTGTTTTCTATGCTGGATCAGAGGTCCCTTTAGTTTTGAACCGGATGCCCAATCAGCCCTCTGCTAGATCTAGTTTAAAAGTTCGCACAGCTTTTAATCGGCTTTATAATAAGTTAAAAACGCAATTCAAATGCAAAAACATTTGTACACTTTATGAAAAAGTTAATGATGATTAAACATGCTAAAGTTTGTTTACGAATTTTTTTACTAAATATTTCTGGTGAAAGTTGAGAGATAGCAAAACATATATCCAGATTAATACTAGACTTATTTTCCTGTACGATTACACGTAACGAAAATATTCTGTACATGAAAGAAAATTTGACATACCATGAAAAGTAAATATTAGGTTGGTGCAAAAATAATGTCGTTTTCTCACATATGTTTGAACGTCAAAAACGACATTATTTTTGCACCAACCTAATAGTTTGGAACATTGTGGAACAAAAAAAAATAAATGAAGAATAATTACTGTAAAGACGGTCTTCGCTTTAAGATGGTGGTAATTTACCACTTGCTTCTTTTTTGCGAAGGAACAAATACTGATCTTTATCAAATCCACTGAAAAGGGAACATTTTTCTTCTTCTCTTGACCTTCAGTACAATTCTTTCTGCTCATGCAACGATATCTTTTGGTCTGTTATTATTTCTTCACTGTTATATGTTTTGACTTCAAGAGATGGTCGTTTCTTTTCTTCACATATTCAGCAATGTAGAATCCATTATTCGGTTAGGGAGGTTTCGGTGCTGTATCAGTCATAGCTTTTCTCCAACTGAATAACTGGTTGAGTTACACATGCCTGTCTTAGGTGATTATTACGTTTAATAATTCACCCGTGCATTTGATATATGCGGGAGAGTGAGCTGAGTTGGAACTGGATTTCATTGCACGATTTCCTTTGCTTGACGGTAACAAGTGAAAAAAGGTGAAACTGGCCTAAGATCAGTTGTCCAACTAATTCCTTCCGATATTTTCCCGCTCAACTCTTCGTACTTGATCACGTGATTCTGCACGTGTGTGAGGAGCTATTTTTAGCTTTCGTCCGAAACTGTTTCCAAGGTCATCAGCCTGTCTGACCCAAATGTTGGGTAGTCGGCGTCTACTATGACAGATTGAAATAGAGAGAGTGAGTTAATGTAACATATTACATAGAGGGGGAAAGAAATAGTTCGCTAAGTGTGTGTGTGGTTAGGTCTTTGGCTGCGTAAGGATGCAACTATATATATATATATATATATATATATATATATATATATATATATATATAAATTAGTTGGATAGATGTGAGTTTGTGACCCATGGTTTCAGGCTATTTGCGATCGTCAAGCAAACTCTCTCTCTCTCTCTCTCTCTCTCTCTCTCTCTCTATATATATATATATATATATATATATATATATATATATATATATATATATATATGCCCACACACAAGATGTCCATACATTATGTGTTGTGTTTTCATTTTCATTTAAAGTCAGTAATCAATAAGCACTTTTAACATCTACCTCGATAGACAAAACAAAAGCAATTTAGGCAGTACAAATTCAACATAAATTAAAACCTGAATAAAATTTCTTTAACATGCAAAAAAGTATATTGATGGATCTTAACTGTAATGAATACAAAAAAAAAAAAAGAAAAAACTGGAGTAGTTGCACAGATAATTTATAAATTCCTTCTCTCTCTCTTATATATATATATATATATATATATATATATATATATATATATATATATATATACGTTGCAACAACAAAATTAACCCTTTCTGTTCGACTCACTATCTTGCTTCTAACAGTTGGAGTGATTTAGACATTCACATGAGATGTTATTATTTAATTATTTTCTACAACCCTGAAGACATGACATCGACCCTAAACGAAGCGGTCTGGTATTTCCAAACTTTGTTTCCATATTTCCCGACTATCGGTCGTGTTATCAAACATTTTTTCCCGTCAGCACTTTTTAAAAATTATTTCTAAGGAATTTAATTTTGTTTGTCGATTTCCAATATTCGACCCAATTACAAATTCCATTGTTTACATTTTTTGTTTTACTTAAATTCGGTTCTCGGTCGACAATGGCCTTCAAATACCAACAGTCAACTTATCGAAAACAAAATTATTTACTTGCAATGTTTCTACTGTTTTACATTCCGGCCTTTTTGGGAGACTTATAACAATTCTTATGTGCGTTTCTGTTTATCAGAAGAAAAAAAAAATCTATTTTTTTCCTCGCTTCATATTTCAATTCCTGTTTCTCACTTTAATGTTTTCTTGTTTAATGTTTTCAATCATTTCAATGCTCCAATTATAAGTTTTCGCATAAACCCTTTTAACCCTAATTCCAAACTAGCAGAGTCGCGATCGTGTCACCTTCCTATTAACTTCCACCAATAACCCTCTATAGTCTCACAGTAATACTAACGTGCTGATCTGAAAGGAAAGCAAGTTGACTTCAGCTATACACGGTAAATGTGTGTATACATTTATTTGAGACACACTGTATATATGTGTATATAAAATGGCTATAGGAATGTACACTTCATAGTGACTGTCTGTTTCACGTCTCAAATGGGGTAATATATAGGATGAAATATCTGAGTTATTATCTATCTATCTACCTAAGTCAGTTCATATCTGTCGAGGGCAATTCATTTTATCTACCACAATCTATTTGTATCTTCCTATTTTGCTTAATGAAACTACACATGTAACATTACATAGAGATAAGTATTTCATCTATCTGTCTACCTCCCCGTCTTTTCAGCAGTTCCCGTGTTCCCGTCTTTGAGGCTCGGAATATGCATTTAATGTGTAACCTGAGATTACTGGCAGCATGCGTTCCTGTGAAATTACTTTTTCATCTGTTTCATCTGCAAGTTCTCTGATCTCAGCAATTAATTTTTTTTCATATACACTAATTTACCCCATGTGAACACTGCCCTGCTTCATTAGTATCTTTTACCAAGGCAACAATAATAACCATATATGGATATTTACTAAGATTTACTTCTGCTCTGTACAAGACTAAATAGAGTAAAAGGAAATTTTGCAAAGATCGTCATTCAACATTTTCTCAACTGAGAATTCTCTGCATACCCATACATATATCTCTCGAAACCTCAACGTTTATTCCGACTCAAACACTTACTACAAATGCTGTTGGGATATAGGCATCTACCCTACCCAGCGTCTCTCTAATTTTTTTAAAATTTATTCCATTAAACTAAACTTAATATTATCCATGTAGCTGATTACTCATAGTACAAAAACAGATCTATTCAATTCTTAATTAATTTTTATAGGTACCGCGCCTCTTCTTCCGGACATACACAATTATGGTTCCCCAACTTCCTATCGTTTGTAGCTCAATATTTTAATTGTTTCGTTTTCTTTTATTGTTGTGGTATCCGGGATGAAATCCGGTACCAATAAATAACAAACGCCAAGAAGGAATATAGGAAAATAAATGTATTAATGTAATAATACAAACTGGTAATGGAGGCTAGTAGTTCCAGGAGTGCGGGTTAGTAGCAATATATATATACAGTCTTTGGTATCGACGTATCACTGTATGGCTTCTTACTGAGTCTACGCGCATGCTCACTCTTGCTCGTTACGTTCGTTCTGATTCGTGCTTGTTCGTCGATCTTTCTCGTTCTTCTCCCGGGTATTCACTAGCAGTAGTATATGTATAACCCGGGTGAGTCCATTTGTGTAAAAAGGCGAGAACGCCTCAACATTTATCAACCCTTTGTAGGTTATTTAAAGACAGAAAAAATTTCAAATTGTAACATTTTTTTCTCGAGATAATGATTTAACGATACAAGTCTTATTAATTAACCCATAGCTGGTGAATAAGTGGTGGATTCAGACCGTTCCCAAGGGTATTTGCACGTAAGTGAATATAACGAAACCAACGAGAATTGGAGCTCTGCGATTAATAATTCCGGGCCATTATCAATTACACAACAACTGGTATTCCTAAGCGGTCACCCATTTAAGTATTCACCAGGTTCGGCGTTACTTAACTTCGGTGATCGTACGGGAACCGATGTTTCAAAGTGAAATGGCCGTAAGCTTTTATAGTAATGGTTATCTTCTTACTATCTCGCCCATTTCTGGTTCTACTGTCCATTTACACAATCTCTTTAGATTGATTCTTCGCTTTTCTTCTATCTTTTTTGACTATCAATATATCCTGTGAGTGTCCAATTTTCTAAGCCGTCTTTCTTTATAATTAGGAAAGAAAGGTAAGAAATGAATTCACTACACTGAATTAATTAATGGTGATTTTATTCACAAGGCCGAAAGTATGGAGCACCCAGTGAGGATCGAACTCACTACTCAATCGTAATTGACCTAGGGAGACAAGCATGTTAACGATTACACCACGTCGATGTGCCCTCTGAATGTACTAATGTATACAACAGTATATATTATTTAATTACTGTAACAATTAGAAGTTGGAAAACTAATTAAAACTAATTAGCGGTAAAACTAATGCAAAAGCTTAGATATGATTTTTTTTTTTTTTTTAGAACTAAATCCGGACTTGTTTTTGACGGTGCAAATCTGAGGTCACATGAAGACGTGCTTGGTATTAGTTTTTTTAATTTGCATATTGACGAACATCCTTTTCCATATAAGTATGGAGGATGGAATTGAGAGCAGAATGTTCAAGAGAGTTTGTACCAATTGTGGGCATGTATCACATTTTGCATTTAACGCACACAAGTGTTTTATATAATTTCCCCTGTGTTCATTCTTACAAATAACTCCAAGTATGAGTCAAGGACTGACCGCATATCACAAACGAATTGATCTGTCAGCTAACAATCGTTTCTCGGTCGGCGACCTCCAAAGAATTTATACGAGCTTATATACGAAAGATGCACGTGTTGGTTTCACTGGGGTTTGTTTGTAAAGTCATCCATGTACTATCGCATTATATATATATATATATATATATATATATATATATATATATATATATATATATATATATATATATATATATATATGCTCGGTGTGCATCAGCATCCCCTACTCTCATTGCGTTAAATATTACCGTAAGAACAAAATTACATGAACGAGAGCTAGCATTAGCAAATAACTATTTGAAAGCAGAGAAAAAAAAAACGAAAGAATCGATGAATATATATTAAGTTTTAACTTTGTTAAAGTTTTGCTGCAATCTAATGGATTGAGAAAACTGGAAAACCAATGGGTGTAATTTTCTATTTTTAAATCCAAGGGACTCTAATCCAGATGGAGAAGGGGAGAAGGAAAAATCCAGATGGAGTAGGGGACAAAGAAAAACCCAGATGGAGTAGGGGACAAGGAAAAATCCAGATGGAGTAGGGGACAAGGAAAAATCCAGATCGAGTAGGGGACAAAGAAATATCCAGATGGAGTGGGGGACAAGGAAAAATCCAGATCGAGTAGGGGACAAGGAAAAATCCAGATCGAGTATGGGACAAAGAAACATCCAGATGCAGTGGGGGACAAGGAAAAATCTAGATGGAGTAGGGGAGAAGGAAAAATCCAGATGGAGTAGGGGACAAGGAAAAACACAGATGGAGTGGTAGACAAGGAAAAATCCAGATGGAGTGAGGGACAAGGAAAAATCGAGATGGAGTAAGGGAGAAGGAAAAATCCAGATGGAGTGGGGGACTAAGAAACATCCAGATGGAGTAGGGGACAAGGAAAAATCCAGATGGAGTAGGGGACAAGGAAAAACCCAGATGGAGTAGGGGACAAGGAAAAATCCAGATGGAGTAGGGGACAAAGAAAATTTATACATTCACCGTGGGTTTATTATAAGATGTCAAATTATCTTTGCGTTGGCAACTTGCTTACTGAAAAATAAAAATATACATTCTCTATTTTATAAAGTCCATTTCAACTAAGGTCATGGTAGAGGATTGTAGGGGATTACATTAAAAATTAACAAAATACGGCTAAAATATATTGAGAATTGGAAAGATATATTCAGATTTACGGTGAAAAATAGGCAAAAATCCATGAAGTAATATAGGAAAGTTAATAAAATTTAGGCTTTCAGAAAATGTCAGTGATTTTGGTCAGTTGAAAGCACATTTGGATAGACGGAATTCTTTTTTAAAATTAAATTTAAAAAATGCACGAAGAAAACAAAAGGGCACTTCTACGCGGGGTAATGATTATCAAGCTTGTTTCTCTAGATCAGTTACGACTGAGTAGTGACTTCGATTCCCACTGGGTGCTTTATGCTTTCGGTCTTGTGCCACATCAAAGCTACACTTCTCTCTAGATGAGTTACGACTGAGTAGTACTTATTAAAACCATGGAGAATTGTATTTAATTCTCTAAGAAAGATTTTCGTTTTTGCATATACAATTGTATATCTTTTGTATGGCCAAATTCTAGTCGTGTGCACAGTTTCCAGTTCTTTGCACTTCCATCCAGTTATGAGTACATTTTCAGTTTTTCTATGCCTATTTGCTGTATTCATTTATATAATTTCTATCTTCACATAAAACGAATTTATTATTTTGCTGTTTTATTTAAGTATTTTGTGGTTATCTAAAATCTATTATATGGAATAGAGTCCTGAAGTGAATGGACGGCCAAATATTGGCTTTTATATTCAGAGGAGAAAAAAATGTGCGTATATATTAATATATTGATCTTTTTGATGGCGTCAATATTAGATTCAGTGAACGGGATTTTAAAATATATTGCAGAACTATAGAATTACATGAGTAAAGAGAAGAATGGGAAAATATATAAGGATTCAACCTTTAAAAAAAGAAAAAATAAGAAAAATGTGAGCTTTCAAAGAAAGAACGAAACAAAGAAAGAAAATGTTGAAGTGAAAGGAAAAACTAAAGAATGAGTTTGTGGAACTGAATGTTATAAAGGCAAAAATGAACCAATCAAAAGAGTTGAGATGAGGATGAAGAGAGAATATTGAGAGAAAGAAAAGAAACTGAGAGTGACAAAAAAAAAAAAAAAGAAAGAAATACAATAGATTTGAAAGAGGGAAAGGAGAAAGAAAAACTGCTATAGAAGAGGATCGATATAGCAAAACATTTAAGTATTTGTCTTTGTTTCTGCTTGTTTTTTGTTTTTGTTTTTTTACGGCATATAAATTCCTTATGGGTTATTTAATGCCAAAATTTAATTTTCTTGGGAGTTTTGAAATAACAAAAATATGTTGTTCTACTTTCACAATTGAATACATGGTAGATGATACTCAATTTTTGTACTCAGATTTTGTGCAGATACATGTTTGTACAGACATAATTACTAGAGGCGGAGGTGTGTTTTATGTTGTAGTTTTGCTGAAGTTATATTTTGGAATACAGTTTGATTTAAGAAATTGTAGGAAATTATATGGATTAATGTCATGAAAGAGTTCTTTTATGTTGATTGTTTGGTTAGTGTCATATCAACATATATGAGTTTATTTAATACCGAAATACAAAAATCTTTTGTACGCAGTTGTATGCCTTAAACTCCAGATAAAATGTAATATTGTTTATGTTGTGGATTCCGAGATGAAATCCGGTCTCAAAATGAATGACAAACACGAATAAAATATAACAAATAAATGTATTGACGTAATAATACAATTCGTAATACAGTTAGTAGATCCAGAAATGCGGTTAGTAGCAATGATAATATATATACAGTCTGGGAAATTCAGTATCGAAGTAGGACTTTTATTCTGAGTCTACCTGCTCGCAACTGTGACTCCTACAAAGCGGTTACCTCACACTCTTACCCTCTCTATTACTCTGCCTCCCGGGTATTCACCGGCAGCAGTACAATTACACACTGGTCGAGTCCACTTGTATGAAAAAGGGGTGGACCCCATAACAGTTTATTTTACTATAAATAGGTAGTGTTAATTTTCTTTTTTCATAGAAAATGTAATGTTGGTATTTTTACTATAAAAATATACTTTTATACTTTCATGGTGTTTGTTTATGTTTGGGGTTTCACTATCTGCCCATAGCTGGGACCTTAACAGGTGCTCCTACCACATATCAGGGTGTACCTGGGAACAACAGCAATTGCTGCTGGATGTAGTTTATCGTCATACCCAGGACTATGTCGTTGTTTCTAACGAATGTTTCTTTTGTTTAATATTATCCTTCGTTTTTGGAATGCATTTTTCACTATCTTAATACGCCTACAGTTTTCAGTGACGCATTTCCTTCCTGTTAAAAGACTTTCTAGATATTATTGATTGATTATGGTGGGCTGTTTTTTTTTTTTTTGCTTTTTTTTTGTGACAATTATGCATTATATTTTCTTACAACTGATGTTTAGTCCTTTCTTCTCTTTCCTTTACTACCTTGTGTTAAAAAAATTCCAAACCCCTGACAGATTTAGTTTTTTTAATTCCTAATATTTTCTATTTTTTCAGATGAATATTGTGAACCGCACAATATGTTTCCAACCAAAGAACAAATACGCAATAATCCAGAAATCGACGCCCAATTAGTCGGTAAGTAAACTTGTTTTTCTCATTGTTCGCTAACCAGATGATCGATTACGATCGAAAGCGCCTCCATTCTATGAATTCGTTTGTTTTCTGTTCTCTCAGCTGCTGATTTATTTGACTAGGTTCAGCCTGAATTCTGGAACAAATTGCTTTTTATGACCATATTATATATCAGTTAAGATTGGAGTTCCGTCTGGAAATGTTCTTATCAGACGGTAATAAGACAATGGCACAGTTTAAGTGGTTTCCATCTATCATACTTTCTGGGTAAATATCGTAAAAAAAAAACCCGTATCGCTCGCATGAACCTGCATTCCTTACAAGAAGTTATGAAGTAACGAAATAAAATGTCTACTTGCGGGAATCGTTAAAACAGACTTAACGCCTCTATTTTCCCAGTCGTAAAACCATTTGATGTAGTTGAGAGACTATAAACAAAACTTGCTATCATGAAACTATTTTTTACCATTTTCAATTTAGATTACAGCTGTCTTAAATCGATGCTCTACGTATGTTGTACTTTCTCAAACATCTTCTATCGGGGAATGATTGTCAATTCATCAAGCTTTGATGTTTATAATTGTAAAATGGTAACAAGTTTTACTTTTTTCGAAGATGAAATATATCCTGGTCTCTGTTGTGTAGGCACTACTGCTTGCGAAAGGTGAAAAAAAAAGTGTGAAACAGACGAAGATACACAATGATTGAACAGTGACTTGAGTTACCTCTCCTCTTTGGGCTATGCAGAATGTATAATATTTTCTCGTTGGAATACTAACAAAACGGGAAACTTTCAGAACACAGGAAAATATTACGTGAATCGAAATAATAACAAAATCCTCTAAGAAAAAAAATACGATTATTCGCGACATTTCCTTCCATTTGTCACTAATAGATTGTCAAAATCAATGAATCACTTTTAATAAGAGACGAATATCAAAACCTTTTAAGTACACATTTTTAGAAGTAAATTTGGTAGAATCAAAAAGCGCGCTAATTCTTAATCCTGGTGATATATATATATTGTAAATATTTATTCACCTTTCTGTGTATGCAGGCTAACGCACGTATATACAGTTGCTAATATCTAATTATTTGGTTTATATCCACACTTATTGGATAGTATTACTTATATTATTATTATTACTTATATTATTATTATTACCTATATTATTATTATTACTTATATTATTATTATTACTTATATTATTGTAACTCTCCCACACCCTCCATTACCCAGTATATTAACTTGATCAGGAAAAATTTGTTTCAAGGTCATCCATTTATTTTTTCCTTCTTTCCTTTCTTTTATTTCACACACTCTCTCTCCCCTCCCCCTCTTTCTCATTCTCCCCCCTTTTTTAATGCTATATTGAAATATTTATTCTTTTTTTAATATAAATATTTTTTTTTCCTCTTCCTTTTTTTTATCGTCTGGACGCATTGATTTCATTTCTAAAAATGCCTTCAGTCTGAAGGGATGAATATTTAAATATATTCATGAAATAAATTATAACCGGGATGGATTTATAGAATTTTCTTTACTTATTATATTACTCTGTTACTCTGTTTGGATTAATGTCCTCCTTGGAATTATCCCTACCAATTGCTATTATATATATATATATATATATATATATATATATATATATATATATATAATAAAAAGGCTTAAACACTAATATTCCATGGTCATAATTTATTCCATTAGAATCGTAAATACGATCCAATTCATCAGAACTACAAATGCAATTCTTTTTAATTTGTATGTCTGATGAATTGGATCGTATTTACGATTCTAATGGAATAAATTATGACCATAGAATATGAGAGTTTAAGCCTTTTTATTACATCCTTACTCTGTCCTGGACATTGAGTTCTACCTGGATTCTATCCTCTTGGAATAATATTTTTTTTATGCAAATATATATGTATGCGTATATTTACCACTGATATTCTCTCTCTCTCTCTCTCTCTCTCTCTCTCTCTCTCTATATATATATATATATATATATATATATATATATATATATATATATATAATACTGCTGGTCCACGTGCCCTAGAAATTAGTGTAACATGACCGACACGTAGGCTACATAGTTAACATTTCCATTGAACAGGTACCAATGTTTATCATACTTTAAAATATTGTTTAAATATGAATGACTATAGTAAGTGTAAGTAGTATTGAACTTGGCAGCTTATATGTAGATATATATCTACAGATAAGCTGCCAAGTGCAGTACCGTGAATTTCGATGCGCTAAGATGAAACTGATTCTTAAAAGGAGGAGATTTTGATTCGCTTAAATTTAAGAATTTATGCTAGGAAATTTGGTTCACTGTCGTAACGGACATTTTTTCTCTCCAGAACATATCTTACATATTTATACGTCACCCATTCGCCTATGTTTTTAATAATTCTGCTACATCTGGATTGATGCTCTCGCTAAATATTTAGAGATCCTTGATAATATCCAAAGAAGAATCTGCAATGTTATTGGTCCTGACCTGGCATCCCAGCTTCAGTCATTTTCCCACCAACGTAATGTAGCTTCCCGATTTCTTTTTTAAAATTAAATAACTTCATGGCAATTGTACTGATGAACTTTGCTCTTTTCAAATTTTCATTTATATAAGACAAATTGTACATATGTGAACTCGTCAGGTCTTCATAGAGAATCTGAGGTATTATGGTGACTGTAGTAAGAATGGTAAGAATGTGTTGTTTGGGTGTAAAGATTTCTGTGGTATATTTGGGTCAGAGATTGTGACTAGCTAAGTTTAAGACAAGACAGATGAAGGCCACCCCCTCTTTTAGTTTTGTGTCACATTTTTGTATAAAACAAATTAAATATTACTTTCCTCTACGGCACCTAGACTTTGTGAGTTTAAGCGCAGTGGTAGTAGTAGATTGGCTGCAAGTTCTCATCATTTTACAGAGGAATTGGTTAGATGTAGCCCTAAGTTAATGTTAGTCTTTATGTTTCACACTTTCCGCTCGTGGAGCTCACTCTTGGCTTTTTGCTTTCCAGCCAATTTAATTTTTCTAAATGCAAAGTCAATTGTTATATTCTGTATTAACTGTCTTCATTTATTGAATTCAGTTTCTATCCTCATGCAGGCGATTTGCTCCTAGCATAAGTTCTGTAGTATTTTGATATCCTTCCCGAATAAATCCTGCTTACTTAGCAGTTCAGTGGGACGTACTTTTTCAAACTCTCGTGTATAATCTGTAAAACTTTGGTATATGCCTGTCGCATTTGTATTGCGCTTTTTGATATCATTCTGAGCATGAATATCGCATTCCTTGTTTCAGCGTCTTAACAAAACCGCATAAGGCCAGTAAATGTCTTCCTTGTGTGTCTGCTGGACATGTAAGCCCAGCAGACACACAAGGAATACATTTACTGGTAGCTTGTCAAAGCTATCATCTAGCCTCTTGGATCATCTTGACCGTAGGATAGTTACAACGGCACTCAGTATTAACTTGGTAACCAGTAATCAATGCGAATTGAGAATACTAGCGACCAATGTTGGCAAACACTGATCATGAAGCAGTTACAATTCGTTAGCTTCAAAATTTTATAATAAATTCTTCATGAGCTAGTTTGATCTTTATGCAGTGTTTGTACCTAGATAAAATAGCATGGCAGACTTGGTTCTATAGCTTTGCTTGCCATCCGGTCTAGGAGAAGGAAAAATTTGAGTTTTAAACCGGCTTCCCACCAGAACGTGGTCTAATAAAACACCAGCAGTACAAATACAAGAGCTGTTAAAGTCAATGGCCATTCATCCCAACTATAGGTTAAATAGCCTCGCCAACCTGCAATTGGCCAAGTGTGGTGAGTATGGCTTCACTCCTGAAGACATGATTAATAAGGGATGAGTTCCTCGAACAGGAATGAGAAGATATTGGGTTTGGAACAAACTAATTTTACTTTATATTTTATAGTTAAGATTTCTTTATTTCAGTGGTGTCACTGTTAATGATCGCTTTGGCAGCTGAAGAGAAAGTGTAATATTTAAAAACCATTTTATCGAACTCTTCCTTCAAGTCGTCAGCCTGTCGACAGGCTATAAATATCAACAATCCTGGATCTTCTAAATATCTCGAACATCGTCGAAAAATCTAGTTAATTGTGCACTTCGATGGATAACATTGGATAAGAATTCTGGGGTTGCGAACTTATTCTGCAATTGGAGAACAATTTCGATACTGCCTTACAAATTTCGGTTGATTGATTTGAGTGGAATCTCCTAAGAAATAGAAATCGAAAAGAAAGGAAGAAACATTGGCGTTTTTTCCTGTATTTTTTCGGTTTAATAACTTTTACGTCATTGTTGCCTTGTCATTAATTGGTTTTCGCTTGAGTTCACTTCAGAACTCAAAGAAAATAAGAGATGAGAGAATATATTGGACGTTTTAAAGCAATGGCGCGGGGAAACGTTTGCAGAGAATTATTACTCTTTTGAATTCAATCCTCATTCGCTGCGCTTCCAACATTTGTGGCTTTTGGGCTGTACTAAGAAAATATTAAAGTGGCACTATGCCATAGCGTAATCGTTAGCAGTAAGGTTCAGTTCTTAGAGTGAAATTTTTTTTACTTTTTACTTTGTTTTGCGTTTTTCTTTTTTCTTTCTTCTGTTTTTCCATCTAGTTACTTTTTCTCAGTTTTTAACTTTTTCTTTAGTTTTTAATACTTTTCTTTTTCATTTTTCTTCCTTGTGTTTTTCAACTTATTATGAGTGCATACTGCATTCTCTTTCCTTATTCTGTCTTTCTTATTTTGACATCAAAAGGTTCACGCTTTCTTTAATACTTTTCCTTTCTGTTTTGTTTCCTCAACTTTCGTTATTTTCCTTCGTTGTTTTACAAATCCGACTTTCTTCTTTACTCCTGGTTTATTCCTTCAAAAATTTCTAAATTAACTGATTTTTCTTTCTTAAACTTTTTCATCTTTCTTTTTTGCTTTTCGAAACTTAATATTTCATTGTTTCTTCCCTTTTTCCTTCCTTTCTCGCTTCCTTCCTTTCTCGTTTGTTTCTTTTTCTTCGGCTCCTCCTTCCTTTTGTTTTTTCTCTCGCACCTTCCTTCCTTCTTTCCTTTTCTCGCTCCCTTCCTTCCTCCTTTTTTCTCTCGCTCCCTTCCTTACTTTTTTCTCGCTTCCTTCGTTCGTTCGTTCGTTCGTTCGTTCATTCCTTTTTTCTCGCTTCCTTCCTTCCTTCCTTCCTTCCTTCCTTCCTTCCTTTTCTCGCTCCTTTCCTTCCTTCACGCTCCCTTCCTTCCTCCCCTCCTTTTTTCTCACTCCCTTCCTTCCTTCCTTCCTTCCTTCCTTTTTCTCTCTTCCTTCCTTCCTTCCTTCCTTCCTTCCTTCCTTCCTTTTCTCGCTCTCTTCCTTCTCGCTTCCTTCCTTCCTTCCTTCCCGTCCCTTCCTTCCTGCTCTCCTTGTTTCTCACTCACTCCCATCCTTCCTTCCTTCCTTCCTTCCTTCCTTCCTTCCTTCCTTCCTTTTTCTCTCTTCTTTTCTTTCTTTTCTCGCTCCCTTCCTTCTCGCTCCCTTCTTTCCTTTTTTCTCACTCCCTTCCTTCCTTGAAAATATTTCTTATTCTTTCATTGTTTCTTTACCTTATAAAACTATTTTATCTTCAGTTTTCCTTGTGTCTCGGTCTTTATGCCTTTTCAGCGTTATCTTTGAAACGGGCAACAAAAAGGCAGACCTAGAACTCGCCATGCCATATCCATGGAGTCGAATCATTCACATTTCTCCTGTATTTCATTTGTAAAGAGAAAGCCCTACTGAGACAGCTTTCAGTTAAGAACTGCTATTTTGTTCACCAGACTCCCGCGTCGATGTCACCCTAAACAATATAATATTTTTTCAAGTCAAGGGTCAATCGCAACCTATCCTCCTCATCCTCATAATTTTCCCTTCTCTTTATCTACTGTTATATTTATATCACGCACCTCTCATGCAGTAAAACCTTCTGTCGGGAGTGGTTCTTTTGACCCTTACACAGTTAGTTTCGACAACAGCTGTAACTTATTTTCGGTCATCACGTCCCGAATATGGCAGACAATTCTTAATGCGGTTGGAAGAAAGTTAATGTTTCCGTTTCATATATAATACGCAACCATCACGCTTAGGCCTAAGAATAGGGTATAAAAGTGCGTATTATACACAAATGATCATGCTAGTTGCTGTTTATCATATGTATTACAAAAATTTAAAAAAATGAAAGCATGAAAGTGTTTACTTCTCACGTTACGCAGCAAGGCGACTATGCTATAAAATTGTTAAATGAAAGAATCCTGAAAAAAACCGTTCCAGAAATATTTGCTATTGTGTAGATTGTCAAAACAACAATGAATTTGTTTTATATATACATACATACATATATATATATATATATATATATATATATATATATATATATATATATATATATATATAAAAGTATACACGTGTGTGTGTGTGTGTATTGATGTAATAGGAAAGAACAGTTAGATTAATAATCCAAAGTTCTTTAGTATTTATGTATTTTTAAAAATTTTTTAAAAACAGTGCTCGATAAAGTAGAGCTTAAAATTATAATTATTTAAAAAAAAATATGATTACATCGCGACACAAAAATTACCATGTTTTGAAACTGAAACTTAAGTTCTAAAATTTAATTTCAAAATTAAACTTAAAATTTAGAACCCATTTTCATTCTCAAGCAATGTTTGAAATAACTAACCGAAGAAATGTTTTACTCATTTATAGGTTGGAAATGGTGGTATAATCTGGGTTTTGTCTTTCATCATCAAGGGGTCTCTGCTTTGATGAAAGTAGGAATATTTATTATAAGTGATATTTTTGGTGTCGTTTAAGGTTGTTTTGGGGAATTTTGTTTGGCTACAATGGCCTTTTCTATCAGGCTCTGTTATTGTATTACTATCTGTTAAATCTCTTACTGACTGATGTTCTAGTTACAGTAGTTTTTGGCTTTTATTTATCTGTTTTTTTTTTCTTCGTTGATGGTTTCTTAAAGGGGTGCTTAGATATGACTGGGTTGTATTTTTAATCCTGTAGACTTATACGTTTCTAAAATTAATTGAATTTGGTAATAGATTTTATATGGTATTGTGGAATTTTTTTATATTAGGTTGGTGCAAAAATAATATCGTTTTTTGACGTTCAACTTTATGTGAGAAAACGACATTATTTTTGCACCAACCTAATATATTTTGGATTTAATTTCTATTGTAATTTTTTTCTATCCATTTATAAATTACTAATTTTTAAGGCGTATATTTGGTGGTGTCTGCAAAACCCTGTCAGGATAAATTATATATCTATTTTGTTTTAATTTGAGCCCCAAGCAATATTGAATATTCATGACCTTGCATAATCATTCGACTCTCGCGTAATTACGTAAATCTGATTGGTTCTTTTATGATTGATTAATTGTTGCTCGATCTTGTGATTCGTCATTTAAAGGTTATTTGCAGATAACTTTCGTCTTTCGTTTTGTCCTTCTCATATGGCTAAAACTCACTCATTTTGAGCGTCACTTCTCGTACTTTTCAAAGAACATCCAACGTGGGGATTGACGAAACGTGCAGAAATTCTTCCATAATTTTTCAGTCAGATCAGTCGTCATCAGTTTTCCACAGTTGACTCACTACTTTTACTGAGCATCCATATATATATATATATATATATATATATATATATATATATATATATATATATATATATTAAAGTGGGGTAATAGATCGGATTGTGTTCGAATTCCAGTCAAATTTATTCAATTCACTTACTTACTTACATTTGAGAATGTTATAATTCCATCTCTTCTCCCCCAAACTATGAATAAGTAGGAAGATAGACAAGACCTTATAGGCATAGATGCTAACTGGTGTAGAAGAACAACTCTGAATTCAAAACTCAAAGGGGGTCGCTTAGGGACCTTGTGGCACCCTGTGCACCAGTTCTCTGTATTCATCTCTTCCCAAAAAGTTTGGTCGGTTCTGCAAGAAAACGACGGGAGAATTATATATATATATATATATATATATATATATATATATATAATTCTCTCGTCGTTTTCTCGACGTATGAGTGTTGATAGCGGTGAAGGCTTGTGCAGAAATAAAAAATAAACTAACGTAATATTATGCAGCATGCACCAAATTTTAATCCTCATTAGACGGGCTAACATGACAGCTTCCAATTCTTACACAGGAAATGAAAAGACAGTCAAGCACAGCGACTAGGAGATAACTGACATTTGAAAGTTTTTATGTAAACATGAAACGTTAGAGATGAGTGTCATGTCATGCTAACCAACTTTTTCTCGTAGAGTCTCGGTGTCAATACCTCCTCCATTTCTTTTAAATCAAAATTATGATCAGAGTCATTACATTGAGTCACTAATGCGTTGAGTACGTATATATATATATATATATATATATATATATATATATATATATATGATCACTTTTAAGTTCATATGATCTTTTATTTAAATTCCTTGAAGATTCTCCTACGCATTCCTTGTGCCAATTATTTGCTGTCTTTTGCAGCTCTTAGAAAATTTTGTTTTTTCGGTATATCTTCTAATCCTTGTTCTGCCAACTATTTTCAGAAGCTCGTTAGCTAGGTTATGCGCAGGTGATAGAGTAAATTACTCCTTCATGAATTTTCCCCCACTGACAGATTTTCCTAAAATTGTTCTGATATATAAAAATATATTGTTTCACCCCCTCTCTCTCTCTCTCTCTCTCTATATATATATATATATATATATATATATATATATATATATATATATATATAGTTGATCTAGGAATTTAACTATATTGTCGACATGGAAAAAAAATCCCTTACTGTTATGATGTTGATTCGGGGTTAGTAGAGACAAACGCCAAATAACACGTAACAATAAAAAGGGTTTTAATAGGCTGGTAAAAAAGGTACAGAAATCGCCTGAGTAGTCAAAAACTAGCTCAGCTAAGAACTTCTCTGTCTCACTGTCTGTATTTATCTATCCACCCACGAGGATAAAATGTGGCACAAGGCCGGTTTAATGTGGGTATCTCCGAGCCCGGAGGCTCGGCCTAAAATATAGCCTTTTTGAGCCCGCCTAGACGGGTTCAAGGACTGTCTCTCCCCGGACGAAACCTTGCCCTTCGGCAAAGCCTCGTCCGGGTTCCTCTCTGCTAATGCAGAGAGTCTGACAGTCGCAGAGAGTCTCTGTCTCACTGTCTGTATTTATCTATCCACCCACGAGGATAAAATGTGGAACAAGGCCGGTTTAATGTGGGTATCTCCGAGCCCGTAGGCTCGGCCAAAAATATAGCCTTTTTGAGCCCGCCTAGACGGGTTCAAGGACTGTCTACCTCTCCGAACGAAACCTTGCCCTTCGGCAAAGCCTCGTCCGGGTTCCTCTCTGCTAATGCAGAGAGTTCAACAGACGTCGAGTTCTCTGTCCCACTGTCTCTCTCATGTCAACTGACATGCCACTCTTTAAAGTCTTTGTTCACAGACGCAGACAAGTTCATCTTCAAGAGGGGTGGTAGGTTTCCGACACAACACTTACTATAAAGGTAATTTACATTAACCATAAAAAATAAGGCTTAGACAGAAGCGTCTATCTTTTTAAATTTGGATTTTTTAATGTAACTATAACAACAAAAACATTTCGATTTCATTTTTGCCTTGAAAAGTCGGAAGACGAAACGCGTCGGCAAAATTTAAGATTTTTTTTCCAATTGTCATTTTATACCATATATATATATATATATATAAAGTGCGCCGCGTCACAATACAGGTACGCAATAATACCTAGAACTTTTCTAATTCTCTATGATAAAGTTGTCAAAATTGTTGAAAGACGAATAACCGCTGATGTTGATATGTAATTCAAGGGCTTTCTGTCGCCTTGGATAAACTAAACTATTTATCACTTCATATAGATCTTGGCAAGGTCCAATGAAAGGTTCAGAAATGTATCTTAATTTGATTAGACGGAAAATTAATTTTATTTTGTCAGATGTAGCTCCCCGCTTGAAAGTGCATCTCGGATCCCTACTATTTCATATCAGTAGACTCCCCCTCCTCTCTTCACTTTTGAGAAGATGTTCAGAAAATCGATCCTCCAGATTATTTAATGCCAAAGTTGACAGTCACATCCAACAACGAGAAAGAATTTTGGCGTACAAAATTAGTGAAGATAAAAACTTAGTTCATATTGATTGTAAATAATTTCGTTTGGGTCAGGTGATATTAAATTTTATTCTCAAAATAGTTCGTAATATCATAAGACATACGATGTCTAAAACAATTTCCCAAAAGTATACATTTTCTATATAATTTATTTTCTGTATACACAGTTTTTAGACTGTATGATCTATCTACTGTCAGTCAGTTATGTGATATGCGTGGTATCTTTCGCTAGATGACTGACGAGGCAGTTTTTTTCCCCACAGTAGGTTGCCATTTCTTTCTGCGGTAGACAAGTTTCCATCCAAGGCTGTTCTGCTAATTACCCATAACTGGGGGACAAGAGGATTTATGCCTGTCCCAAGGGTATTAGCACGTAAGTAATAGATTCAAGTGGAATTCGAACACGACTCGCTCATTCCTCATTCCGAGCCACTATCCTTTACTCCACCGTGCAAATTATCGTATAATAGTTTAGTTTGTTTAGATTAGGGGTTGTCCAACATTTTCGACCAGAGACTCCGCTTTTGTTTCTCTTTCTTCCCCAGCAAACCCCGTTTAAAATATCTTTGAATCTTAAAACTTGCACTGATGTTGGTAATTAAAATGTTAATGAAAATGTATGAATAATTCAGAAATTTAGAGAAGGTTAAAAAATTTTATTCTCAAAAAGGTGCAGTATATACGCACTTAATTCAGAGTTCGCATTCAAGCTCGGCTTCATTTTCAAATTTTCAAAGTTCACGTCAAAAGGTGTTGCAATCTGTAATGGTAATTTCATATTGTCAGTATCTTCAGACTGAGAACGAAAATAATCTTGAAGTTTTTGCAAGTGATTTGTGAAGATCTTGATACCATCGTCTGAAATATTTTGTTTCAAGACAAGTGTATTAAGTTCGAGTAATACGTAAAATCGATTCTCTCCAATTAATTTTTGAACAATCAAATCTTCACCTGGAAACCCACGATGACTGTCCGTGCTTTTGATTGATCGTCGAGCTCAGTGCCTTTCTTTCATCTACAACATAACTGTACACTAACTAAAATTTAGCTTAATGTTATTCACACAACGACCCCAATTTGACCCCTTCACTATCATCGATCCTCTGGAACTCGTCACCGACCCCCAGCTCGGATCCCGTTTGATGACCCTGGTTTAGATAAATATAAAATGTTTCATTTTGACGTTCAAAATTGTTTATTGTATATATTTAACCGCACGCTTCCTCTAGTAGAACGTCACAAGTTCGAGTTGAAAATGGGTTAGTAACCCATGCATATGAGAACTGGGGATAAATATTCCTCAAGTCCCCTAGACAGTTCCATTTTTGGAAACCTCAGGTGTCATGTAATAATCTTGGCTGTCTCCGAAAGAAGATGTGGGGGTAGTCCCTTTAGAAATCCAACTAACATTGATTTAACGCCCCAACCCCGCATAGCTAAAACCTATACTGCGTAAGTACACTAAAGTAAGATTGTAAGTGTGTCACGGTGTATGTGTTTATATGATAATAGGATATATTTGGGTTTCTCTAGTTTAACCTAAGGGAGATATCAAACTTTTTGACAGACGAATAGCCGTACTGTTGGTAACTTGTGACCAGTCGTTTTGGACAGAATCTTATTCTTCTATGTGCCGTGTTCCTTCAGGAGGCGATCATGGTTCTCCAGTTTCCTATCTTTTGTAGCTCTTAGCAAAATTTGTCTTTTCACTATCCTTCCTAATCTCTGTTCTGCCAACCATTTAAAAGAAGTTCGTTATCGCTATCTCTCCTAATTCCTATTCTACCAACCATCTACAGAAGCTAGTTAGATAGGTAATACACTCCTTTATTTTTTCCCTCTTTTTTCAATATGTCCTCTGAGCGTCATATTTTCTAAGCTGTTTTTCCTCATTGTGCTCTCTTGAAACTTCAACACTTTCAAACTAAGTGTAAATTTCTTTTTTGTTTACATTTTCTCTAAAACTTGGTCATTGCTCGCAAGTTATTTCCATGGCATTCTGATCACTCATTTTTAGAATCATGTTGCTGTTGCTTCAATTCTTATCTGTAAGAAGATTATGCAGCATTCACTGTCATATATGAGGATCGGTATTACGTAATATTTAAGTACTCTTTTCTTTGTTTATAACGAATTTTTTCTGTTTCTTAATCTTTCGCCATTCCAATGTGCCTTCAGATTTCGGTGTTGCACTAAAAAAAAAGTTCTTGGATATTTAAAATTTTCTATTTGATTTTGGAATCTCCAATTCTTAATTTGCATATTGGGAATGTACTATTATCGCCGGGTAAACCAATGAAAACACGAAACTGAATCTCTTGTACGTAACATAACTGCTTATTTAATTCCGGACTTCCTCAGTTACAGTGTTGCCCGGTCCACCTTTTCTCAATATGTTCCCTAAATTCTCACATGGATGTGAAAGAGAGACTACCTTTACTACCCGACGGTTTTTCCCACTTGTGTAAATATCAGGCACAGATGGATTGATCACGTGGAACTGCATTGCTTGGTATTAATCTTGTATCTGGCTTCTCCGAAGGACAATGATTGTAAACGTCTAGCATGATTTTAATATGATATCCTGATTTATCTGTTTATATTTTCATACACATTTTAGCAAGTTGTGCTCCTCTCACTTCCACCGTTGCCTCCATTAATGTGAAAAGACTTCTAGATAAAAAAATGTAATGCGTACGTTGTATTCAACGTTGCAAAGTGACGAAAGGAATATATTAAATCAAAGACAACATTTTAAGATACGTTGGGATTAAGTAAGAAAAAATTAGAACTGATATTAAAAAATTGTTAACACTTGACAACAAGGGAGTGTTTTTTAGCTCCTATAAAAGGGGCAATTATTGTATAATAAATTTTAGTTTGTTAGGAAAATCAAATATACTACTAGATTGGCAGCTAGGTCTCAATGTTTTATTGTTGAATTGGTTAGATGAACCGTATGTTCTACTCCAATAGTCTCTTTTCTCGCCTGTGGAAATCCCTCCCGTTTTCTTGCTTCGCTGCCACCTGCAACGCCAATCGCCATCTTCTGTCTTTCTGTACCCTGTTCTTTTATTGTTCTTTCTCCTCACTAATGTCTTCTCATTCTCTGACTCCATATAACCTCCCTCCGGCCACGTGCCATTGAAGGTGAAATGATTAAAAATAAGTAAATAAAAGATATTTCTTGCTGAAGGTCAATATTGCTTATTGTATTTGAAGTGAAGTTTTGTAAGTGTGCCACACTAGTATGGATGTGCGTCTAAGAAAATAGCTTATATTTAATTCTACCTGAGACAGTTCTCAAATTTAATGGCAGACGAACAGCTGCATTGTTGGTGTGTAATTGAGGGACATATTGTTGCTTCGGATAAACTATTTGTCTCTTCATAAAAAGGCCCAGAAATGTATGTTAATGTAACCAATGTATTTAATTTAATTATACTATTGCCAAATTTATCTTTCTGTTTGAAAGTGCATCTTGGATTCAAATCCTTTGATGAAATTAGCCTGTTTTTCCTTAATTTTAGACAAGTAAAGATGTTTAGAAAATTGAATCTTCTAATTTGTTGATTCCGACACCAACGTTCACCGTCATATCCAAAGATGCGAAGGAATTTTAGAGTAAAAATTTAGTAGAGATAAAAAACGAAATTATACTGACTGCAAATATGTTCTTTTGGCGGCTAATATTAAACTCTTCTCAGTGCATGTTATCATAACAAAACACTCGTTGACTAAAACTATTTTCCCGAAAGTACACAGTTTCTGTATTCTTCCAAACTTAATTTAGCGTATATCCATTTTATTCAACTTAATCTGAAGTTAATGGCGTTTAAAAACAGATTTTTGGTGACTTTAAATAATAAAGGGGTTTTTTTTGTGGCGGAATTGTCTGTATAATGTCGTACTAAACAAACGTGTGTGTGTGTATGTGTGTATGTGGTAGATTTCTTTAATTGTATTAGTACATTGTATTCAGTTTTGCCCACAAACTAAAGGCAAGAAGATTGGAATATATTTAGTTATAGACAACAGTATTTTAAGGTATACTGTCATTAAATAATGGTGATTGTGGGATACTTTTTGGTTGAAGTTTAGGCCTTGAATAGATTAACCCACACAATAGAATAGACATGAAATAAAAGGAAATAAAATAAATCAAGTATTATAAACCACAATATTTTTATTTTTCAAAATAAAAATTAAGTCAATGTAAATGTTCTTTGAAGGATTTATGTATACGTAAAGAAAATCATATCTAATAAGAAAGATGAGTTAAAAAAATTAAGTTTAAGATCATATAACATTTGTGAAAAGTACTTAAGTGTCCTTTGATGTGAGATCTTCTCTAGGTTGATGTGTGAGGAGGTGAGGAGGTGAGGAGAGGTAAGCGGTCGCTGGAGTTGAGGTAGCTTTGATGTGATCTGTCCTCTTTGGAGTCTATTTTCCCCTCTGAGTTTTGATTGAAAAGACGTCTTTTTATATTCGTTGTTGGGATCAAAACGGCTCGACCGAAATCATTTATTATTTGGACCCGAAAGCTTTTGACTGGTTAAGACGTTTTATTTATTAGAATCTTAGTTATTCATTTTTAACCGGAATAAATGCATGGGAGGTCATGCGCATAAACCAGTTTATGACATTATCTCTTTGAACGTCTTAGGATTAACATCCGGTTCTGTGTTTATTTAATATCACTACAAAGTAACAACTGGAACTACCGTATTTTCCCGAGTATAATACGACCCCGTGTTTTTGACGCTAAAACATGGAATAAATTAAATTCTTGACTATAATACAATCCCGTAGTACAGACATCACTATGTTTTGGGTTTTTTTTTTTTAAATCATGTACTATATACATTAAAATCCCATTGTTGTACGTATATTCCACTAAAATATTTAATTTTTAACGATAAAGAATAGAAATACACCGGATGTTTAGATATTGCCTGTTTCTTCTAATTTTCGTTTGAAAAACATTAAAATGTGACCTTCGTTTTTTTTTTCTTTGTACTTTTCAAAAAAATGGTCAGTGGAAAATGGCATGATGCCATTTCTGACCGTAGGTCACTAGAGGTAAGAACGTGCAGGAGATGAGAGTGTTAAGCTATCGCTGGAGTTGAGATTCCTTTGATGTAGTCTGTCCGCTGTGGGAGTCTGTTTTTCCACTCTGTTTTGATTGAAAAGAGGTGTGCTTTATATTCGTTTTTGGGATCAAAAGGGCACGACCAGGAAAGAAATGAGTATACATTAGGTTCCTCCTTTAGGTCACATAAAAAAACAGCATATCACGATTAAAAAACGCTAGATTGTGACGAGGTGATGACAGATTACTATGGATGATCAAACAAAATTGACAATTTTTGCAAAGTAATTGAACGCGGTTTTTCGTTTTTATCTAGTACTTTTTAAATATTAACATTTTTATTCAGCAATTGTGTAATATCTATTTTTATTTCATACTTTCTTAATTAGGTAATAATTATTTAAAATTTTTTATTAATTAGATAATTGTTTTAATTTTTTTTTTTTTTTTTTGATTATGTCATGTATACATTTTCATACGTAGAAATTATGAACGTTTTTTTTCAATAAAATTTTTTAAAAATTATTTTAAAATATTTGGGGTCAAACAACTGTTATCTGCTTTTCAAATTTCGAATTGTAAATTTACTTTTTCATTAACGTTATCATTGCATTACGTGCTTGAAAGCAATAAAGAATTTTAAATGATTTTTGAATTATTAAGAAGTTAATGAAAAAAATTTGTAAAAAATACATTATTCATCGAAAATTTTTTATTTCTTTACAAAATAATGTCCTTAGTATAACGTATTTATAAAAACAGGTGAAAGCTTTTCTAATTAATTAATGTCATAGTTTTTTTACATTTTATTTATAATTCAGAGCAGATTTTCTATGATATGGGGTACTGTTTTTTAAAAAAAACTGGTGATTTACTTTCTACAAAGAGTCCTGTTTATAACTAATAAAACAAATCCCGCGCTTGAATATTTAATTTCTCGAAATTTCATGAAAATATGTAAGTGGGTGGAAACGTAAAAAAAAATCTCTTTTTAACAAGATTTTCTAAAAAAAATTTCAAAAATAATTTCATTCATTTGTGAATAAGTCCTGAAAGTTTCATTAAAATCCGACAATTATTTGATTTTTGCAAGAATTTTTAAACTTAGGTATCGAAAATTTATGACAAAAGTAAATAAAAATAAATAAAAAGTAAATAAATAAAAATAAAAATAAAAAATAAATAAAAATAAAAAATAAAAAAATAAAAATAAAAATAAATAAAAATAAATAAATAAATAAATAAATAGATAAATAAAAATAAATAAATAGATAAATAAAAATAATAGATAGATAGATAGATAGATAGATAGATAGATAGATAGATTTGTTGTGAAATTATCTGTATAAAAAATGTGTTTGTGCGGTAGGTTATTTTCGTTTTTATACTTCCCCTTTCCTTCTATTAGAATTACTATTAAGCTGGTAACACTTAAAAATGGATTGTTTTTTTTTCTGCAAAAAATGTTTAATTATTGTATACTAAAGTTCAGTTTGTTTAGATGAAGATAACATCTTTCTTCATGAAGTTAAATATTGCTTATTGTATGCGAAAGGAATTTTGTAATTCTGCTGCAGTTGGATGAATGTGTAGATAAGAGAAGACTGTATACATGACCTTGCCTAGTCTTATCTGAAAGAGCTCTTAGAATTGTTGTTGAAAGATGAATGGCTGCATTTCTCTTCTCACAGGATATACATCTGAGTATATGCATTTCTTTATGTCTATTTATTAAAAAAAAAAACTTGGATAGTTTCCAGCAAAGGATTCAAGAATTGGATCCATGCCACTATGTTTTTATTGGTCGCAAAATATTTATTATTTTGCCGTCAGTTTTTTGGCTACTTGAAACTGCTTTTAAAAAATTTCTTACCGTATCGCAAGTGAATCTCCTAATAGGAAACTGTGTTCTTGCGCTACCTTCCAAGTTCAATGTACAGAGGATGACGGGAGCGCTATATTGTTAATATAGGCATTCATAGTTTGGACAAGAATGATCTTAACGAAAAAAAAGTTCAACATCCTCTAGCAAATGTTCTAATAAGTGGATAAACTTTTCGCAAACAGAAACTGTGATTTGGAATTTAAATGTAAGTAGAGATGGTTCCACCTTGACTCCATCATAACAATTCAAGATGTGAAATTAGTAAATACTAAATACTTCAAATACCTTAGTGTATGGATAAGTTATAAGACATTTAGTATAGGAGATATAGAAGTTGAACAGCGCATATATTTTGTTAGGGTTAGTTTCGCCAACACTGCAAGCAACTACAAAAATAAAGAATTAACCTAAAAACTCAAGCCATTTTGGATTACTTCAACCAATGGACTAAATAAACGGTTCGGTTCGAAATTCCAACGTATGTCACCTGAAGAAGGCTGGAGCTTAAAACGGTTGAAACGTTGTGATAAAGATGAGGGCTTATAGTCCGAACAATGTAAATTAGTGTAAATGGAATATATACATATTCAAAACGGTAGCGTCTTTCTAGACAATTCGTATGTGGATTATAAATTTATAATGTTGAAAAATCAGATCCATTGAATGGATTTGATTACCTAACGATTGCATTTCTTTTCAAATTCAGAGAAATTTCATCCTGTATTTCTGTTTTTGAAAAATACAGTGTAACCCGGATATAAGAGAGTTGTCGGGACCGGAGAAGAAGTCACTTATATCCGAGTTTCTCTTATATCCGTTTTGGTCTATTATATATATATTAACATAGTCTCTAATTTGGGACCAGAGAAAATATCTCTTATATCAGGGTTTATCTTATATCAGGGTCTCTTATATCCGAGTTTCTCTTATATCCGGGTTACATTGTACAGTAAGTTTCACAACTGAATTTAAGGTAATAGCAGGGAAACAATTTTGGTATTCTCCTGGGTGGCCCATTCTACTATCTTCGAAAGTGTTCCATATTTATTGTGAATTTTTGCAAAAATATGGCTACACACAATTTGCTCTCCACAATTTAATTTTACGCATTGGTAATTTCTCAATATTTCTTCTGTTTTCACCATCTAAAGTTAAAAAATTAAAATAAAGTTAAGCAAGAAAAACACATTGATTTGGGAAAATTTTATAATAATTAAAATCTTAATACTTAATTCTGCCCTCTTAACACTAATTAATTACTAAACAATTTCTAAAACATTTAACAATTTTTTAAATAATTAACGTTCAGTCAATTTTGTTACATGAAGCATACATTTTTAATTTTCTTTTTACGTCAATACAAGAAATCGGTATTGAAAAGTAAACGTTTTCAACAATTTTTTGTATTGTTTTCAAGGAAAAGTATTCAGAATTACAATAAAAAAAAAAAAAACTACTTCCAAATGTAAATAGAATAAAGTATTAAAATAAGAACTTCAAATGAAAATTGTATAAGAAAGATTTTATTTAAAAAAAAATAAAAGTTATTTTTTAGTAGAATCTGGGTTTCGGCTTTAAGTTTTCGTAATTAATAACTTACTAACTTAAATGAAAAATTACTTAACTGAAGTATGGCCGAAACTAAAATAAATATACAAAATAAAAATATTTAGTGAAATAGTAATTTTAAAAAAGTAAAATTTACTTTGAAATTTTGAAAGGATGATTTGCAAAGACGTTAATGATGAACCAGAACAGAATAAGTGAAAGTGAAAAAATTGCAGTGTGTCAAACGACACTTAAATCACGTGACCTTTTTAAGGATTTTGTAATGTCTAGGTTTCCATAGGTAGAAATTGGGAATGCTTAAACGTTATTTTTATTTTTTATTTTTTTTTTAACTATTTTTTAAAAAAACTGTGTTACAAACAACTGCTATGAGCTTTTCAGTTCATAAATGTACTTTTCACTCAACAATATCAACAAACCACCGGCTTGAAGTAATGCAGGATTTTAAACCATTTTTTAATATAAATTATTTAATTAGAATTTTTAAAAAAATGAAAACAATTCTCGTAAAAATTAATTATTTATCGAAAAAAAATTTCTTAAGACAATAGTGTCCTTAATAAATCTTATTTATCAAAACAATTAAAAGATCTTCTAATTAATTAATGTCATACTTTGTTTGCATTTATTATTTTACAATTCAGAGCAGATATTTGGTGAATGGATTAAATATTTTACAAAAAAATTGATGATTTACTATCTCCAAGGACTCTTGCTTATAACTAATAAAAATACCCCACCCTAAAAATTTAATTTCTCGACATTTTATGAAATTAAGTAAGTGGGTGGTAACATATGTAAAAAAAATATTTTTACCAAGATTTTCTAAAAAAAAGAAATTTAAAAAAAATTTCATTCATTTCTGAATATGTCCTGAAATTTTCATTAAAATCTCACAATTATTTAATTTTCAAAAGAATTTCCAAATCAATCACTGGAAAAAGGAAAAAAAAAACTAACCTTTATCTTTGGTCCGCTGCTGACGTAAAAAAAAAAATTAACCCCCACTCCAAAAAAAAAAAAAAACAGATTTTAAACCAAAGGAGTAAAAACATTAAAAAAATAATGAAAAATACTTTTGTCTTTCCTCTTAATAATAACGAACATTTTAATGACAAAACTTTGTTTTTATTGAGTTTGGGGCCTTTTTTCATCATGCTATGCTGTTTTTACGCAACCAAGTGGATGTAACTACTATAGTCGTTTTACGTACGCAAACAGACTTTGAAGGAGCGGAATATATTTCTTTTTAAATATTTTAAGATTTATTTATTCTATAAATAATCTATAAGATTTATTTATTTTATAGAGTTATACATTTTTAATTAAAGAACAAAATTTGACATAATGAAATTACGTTTACGGTTAATCTTCATTTAAGATAATTATGAACGTCAAATTTTTGTGCATGTACTTCCGAAAAAACTCCAATACAAACTTTTTTTAGTTAAAAAAGGGTAGAAAATTGAAAAAAAAATATGCAGATATCAATGATGTTAGCAGAGTTTCAAACTTGACATTTGCAAATAATAGCCAAGTGATTTAGGCAAATTTGTAAAAGTCAGGAATCGAATTGGCACTATATCGACATTATAAACAAGACTCTCCCTTTTAAAATGATAATAAAAATCCATTTTTTTGATTCTGACAAGTGTCGTGGCCTAAGAAAAGCTCAAAGAATGCTAATCTACAAAAAATATTTCTTTAAAAAATTCCTTTTTTATAAGTGGACCAGTTTATTTAAACAGTGTCAATTTATGTACAAATGTTTAAGTAAATGTCTTTTATATTCACTTAAAAAAACTCTACAAACTTTTGTTCTGACCCAGTATACGTCTAGTAATGGAACTGTGCACAAATGGAAATAAATTCAATTCTTTTCTAAGAGCACAATCGTGCAAGCAGTGTAACCCGGATATAAGAGACCCTGATATAAGAGAAACCCGGATATAAGATAGATTTTCTCTGGTCCCAAATTAGAGCCTGTGTTAATGTATATAAAATAGACCAAACCCGGATATAAGAGAAACCCGGAGATAAGAGACTTTTTCTATGGTCCCGACAACTCTCTTATATCCGGGTTACACTGTATATATATCTTCGACGGTTTTGTTTTATATGCCGATAACCGTTTTGCCTTATTCCATATGAAATCCAACCACAGAACCAATTTCTTCACAACGTTGTGACAAATAATCCTTTTTGGTCATCAGAGCTTTTTTTGTTGTTGTTTTTTTTTATCGATTTATTCATTTATTACAAATATCTATAAACTGTGGTTTCTAATCTTTGGTATTAATCGATCTCCTGACCGTACATTCTCATAACAGACTTTTCCTGATCGATCTTATAATATTAGACACGTGATTGATATGGACACAATGTATCGATTTCTTGTAAGGTAAACTAATGTATAGCAAGTATAGTATGAAAACAATGAAACTGTACAAGGCAAGGGTTTCTGTTTCGGCTGTGGATACGCTGATGACAAAGTTTGCACACGACGATTAATGAGGTTAGCAATCAATGGAAAGAATAAAAAGTAATAATTGGAAAAGACGCTAAGAAAATGTACTATAGAAGGATACTAGAGTTTGCACGCGAAAAAAAACAACCAATACATATTTCAAGAATATTATACAGACAATAGGACAAAGTTTTAGAACCGCCTTCTAGATTTCGAAGAATAGCCTAAAAATTGAAAGTTGCATTCCTTTTTTCAAAACTAATTTTCCAGCTTCTTGCCTTGCTTGGGCTGAAACGCTTAAAAAAAAAAAGTTCACTTTGAACCAGATAGAACCTTCAAAGAAGATAAAGTTTATCTTATATGCAATAACAACGAAATCAACACATAACCTCATAAAGTTCCCTAGAAAAAGCTAACAGTTTTAGGGAACTTTATGTGGTTATGGGTTAATTTCGTTCTTATTGCATATATGATAAAACCGGGGTGGTTCGAAAGTCTTGTCCTCCCTACCAAAAAGTAATGAAAACAATAGAAGAACAAGGAATACAGTAATACAAAGCACATGTACTGGATTCATTTTCATTAACGCTGTCACACATCGAGAAGGTCTCTAGGAATACCATTTTCGTGGCACAAAATGATGCCGTACCATGTCCTGTGTGGTATTTTACGAAGCTGTGTATTGTTGATTCTTTCAAAGGCTCTCCGAACGACATCTTTCATCTGATGGGTATTCTGATATCGTTCATCTGATGGGTATTCTGATATCGTTATCTCTTTTATAATTTCCCACAGAGCGTCGAAATAGAAAATTATGTAGCAGTGACAAGTCTTTCGGACCACCCTGTACTTTGCTGATTAATAGTAATCTTAGGTGTAGCCAATTTCAAATTTTATGCAACCTCTTCTCTATTTAAGCCATAAACAAACGGGTTAAATAGTTTCAGCATGCTAGCTTAGTATGAATTAAGCCAAAGAAAGAATGAAACTTGCTAATTATTAAATCCAAGTGTCTCCAAATATTTGGCCTAGAGTGTAGATATTTCAACCCATATAATACTTATCAATGTGTATTTATTTATATACTTCCTGTCCCATGTGTAGTGGGATGGAAAGTAAATTAAGTTAGACAAAATTTAATTCCCGAGAAAAATGAACCGTTTAGTTAACCAGTTCCTTTACTCCTAAGTTTCTTAGATTACAGTCTTATTTCTCCAAGCCTTCATATGAGTCTTTTAGGTACCTTTGTCTATTAATCGAACGTCTTGCTTCAAATGTCTTGAAATAGGCTTCGTTGTCACCGACTTTGTAGTTCTGTCGCTAATGTTTTTCTTACGAGAGATATTTTCCATTGCACTGTTATATTAAACACATACAAGTTTTAACATGAAAAGACAGCGTAAAAAGCGATTTATATAAAAGCAGAAGTAAATAATGGATCATAGATAACATTGAATTTATTTATAAATAAAAATTACTTTCAAACAAAATATATCACTTTTTTGTTAACGTTGCCACAGAAAATGCATCATGTATTTAATTCTGAATATGTGAATTATGATATTCTAAATTCAACACATTTTTATCCTCTAAATATATAATTAACTATTAAGAGATAAATTCATTAACATTATAGGTGTAATTAAACGTTCTCGTTGTTTAATTACATTTTAGTTTTGAATTGGTATCCGACATTTAACAGAAACTTGCTCTATAAATGCAAAATTAAATTTAAATAATTCCTTATGTTTTTACATTGTTTTGTGCATTTAAAACAATGTTCTCCAGTGAAAATCATAAAATAGGAAATTGTCTCGAAGAAACGAGATTAAAACGAGAGCTAAAACGAAGGCAGTTATTACGCCTATATCAGGATCAGATACAGGCACGGCGGGAGGCTGATAGGCAAAGATATTCACTGGCATCACTGGAATGCCGTGAAGCAATAAGAGCACAAGCCAGGAAATGCGAGGCTCAGAGGCGAACTAGTGAAGCAGAGGAATAGGGTAATAGGAGAGTAGACTTAGAAGTGAGAGAGAGAGAGAGAGAGAGTGAGTGAGAGAGAGAGAGTGAGAGTGAGAGAGAGAGCAGCTCAAAGAAGACAAAATGAAACAAAGGGAAAAGCTAATGCAAGAAGAGCTGTTATGAAATAACATGTAGATGAAAGGATTCAAAATTAAACAGAACAAATCTAACGAAAGAAAGAAAATATGAGAATGCAAACAGAAACAAATGTAAGGAAACTGAGAAGGAAAACAACGGAATGAGAATAGCGGCGCCATGAAAAATGTCAGAAATGCACAAAGCATTTTATAGAGTAAATAATATTCCATTCACTGAAACCAATTATCATCAACATAACTGCGGCTGATAAAAAGAAGCCGTCATATATATATATATATATATATATATATATATATATATATATGTGTATGTATGTGTGTATATATGTATATATATGCATATATATGTATGTATGTATGTATGTATATGTAATTATTTATTTAAAAATATGATTCCTTCGCTACATAAGATTTCTAATAAATAATTATGTTTAGGCTCTACTTTTGTACCGAGCACTGTTTTTTTTTTTAAATAAAAACAAAAATACTAAAGAACTTCGGATTATTTACTTAATGAGTTCTTTCCTATTTTCTATATATTTTCACACACACACACACACACACACACACACACACACACACACACACACATATATATATATATATATATATATATATATATATATATACACTACTCACACACAGTGTCGAAAAAAACAAACTGACATTTTGTAGCTTAATAAATTAGTCAATTCTCGCTAAAATGATCCCAAATTTTAACAAATTGTGCAAAAACTAAGTTTAACGTGCGGAATTTTCACAGTGAGAATCTACCAGGAAGATGGATCGGGCAATGCCAGTGGTAATGACAATGTGCTGTTGAAACAGCCACACCTTTCATGTGACTTCATTTTTTTCTATGGGACTATGTAAAAGAACAGGTTTGTATCCCCCTCTTCCTACAAGCCTATAGAGACTCAAGCATAGAATCACTGAGGCGCTAGAGAATGCTACGCAATACATTCTACAGCGTGTTTGTCAGGAGCTGGACTATCGTGGTGTGCATAGAGAACCTTTTTGAAATCAGTTAAATAATTACATCCTTTTGAATATATAGTTCGAATTTTGATAAATACATCTTTTATTGTGCAACACGAAGCCTATTTAATTTTATTTGCCTGGAACATTTTACTTAGATATTCACATTTTAAGTGATGTCTATGTTTTAGGGACACCCTGTATATAAAATATCGCACAGTGACTATTGGTAGTAATAAAACAGTGCTCGATGTAAAATAACTGAGCTAAAATTAATACTAATAATAATAAATATACATTTTTTCCTCACTACTTGTATATTTATTATTTAAACAAGCTTGTGGCGTTTTTAATGTAAGACATTCTAAAGCTGTAAAAATAGTTTATTACTGCTCTCATCATCCCCTAACTGTTTGCCTTTTCAGACAGAACATTTCTGTCAACAGAAACATGCTTCCACACAATGTTCTCTCGCTTTCTCGATTTAGCATGCACTTTTTGAAATCAGTTCAAAAAACTACATCCTTTTGAATATATTCTTCGAATTTTGATAAATACATCTTTTATTGTTCAACACGAAGCCTGAGATACTATTTTCGCCATTGCAAGCGGGACGCTAACACGTCTAGGAATATCCTTATATATTTTATTTTTTTTCAATTTTGTGCTACGTTTTTCTTTTTTCATCATTTCATCCCAAACAAGGCCGGAATGACACTAGTATGCATGGGATTACAGGGAGTGAAAGTGAAAGAGAAGACTAAGAATAGGGAGGATTGAGGAAAGGAAAAAGATGAACGGGATCTAAGAAAACAGCGGCTTACGTTGCATTTAAAGTTTTGAACAGGAAGTTCCACAAGTGGGGAGTGCGAGAAAAGGAACGGTTAGTGTAGAACTGACGGTTGAATTTAGTAGTAAATCGATGGAACGTAGATGTCAATCTAATAGAAACGCTTAAATTCATGAAGTCCAGGGGAAAAAGACCGTCAGAGCAGCCATGAAAATATTTGTAGAAAAGACAAATTGAAGTCACGCTACGTGGGCAAAAATGTGACTGAAGTCGAGATGCCTGGTCAGGATAAATTACATTTTAGATCCTTCTTTTGATTTTGTAAGGAATCTCGAGATGTATAGAAAAAAGCACCGGATCAGCAGAAGTAAATGGTAAAGTCATCTGCAGAAATCCCTAATTGGGTACTAATGTCATCGAGGAGATCATTTATGAAGATCAAAAACAGCGTAGGACACAGGACAGAATCGTGTGAAAGGATCTGGAAGTGAGCCCATTCAACACAACCTCTAGTTAACGATTTGATAGGAACGATTGAATGAAGCCAAATATTCTTCTCGTGTCCTCGTAGCCCTGGAGCTTGTGTAGAAGTCCAGCATGCCAAACCCTGTTAAACGCCTTCGAGATATCTACAGCTACAGACTGAGCTTCGTCGTTCTTACGTAGAACTTGATATAGAAATTCAGTGATAGACCTGGCGAAACGGAAGCCATATTGTTTGTCCAAGAGAGGGTCTTGAAAAGTAAGATGCTTAACAACTTCAGTTCGTTTATTGATATTGTTGATGCAGCACTTGCCACTTTTGTTGGAAACTTAGCAAAACCCTTCTTGCTTAGACCTTTCATCGCTTTTTTTAGTGCGTTTACCCAACACTTTCGGTGTCATTTTTCACGAACAATGCAAAACAAAAACACAACAATTAACGAATGATACAAACGCAACACATGTAGAGAGAAGTTAGGAATTTTTTAATGCAGAAGAGGAAACTAAAGAATAATGGTAGCGGAAGGGCTAGAGTATACCCCTTTAAATTAGATAATAGGGAGTTAAGAGTTTGGAAAATTGTAATTTTAAATAACAATAATTAAAACATAAGATACGGGTCCACCATATATATATATATATATATATATATATATATATATATATATATATATATATATATATATATATCGCCTTCAAATGACACTTTTGTAGAAGAGCAGACATGGGAAGATCCTGATAGACGTTGCGTTTCATGGGGATGAGAACAACGTGTAGGCGAATAAAGCGAAGAATACAAAGGTACCACGATATGGCATGACAAATCAGATATTTACATAATAATTTCACTTCAAGCAAGGCGATAATGCGACTATGACACAGAGGGTGACTGGATGAAAGAGACATAGATTTCAGTGAACAGGACAAACTAAGAACAAGATTCAGGAAGGCAAGATTGTGTGAGTTAGGTTGCATCTAAATTCTGGAGATTTTAGTTGACAGGGAAACGAAATCAAAAGGAAGTACCACAGGCGAGAAGAGCGAGAAAAACTATTAGAATAAAACTGATATATGCACCTGGTAGATTTATAAATGTGCAAGAAGGATTATAACGGGAAGAATTGTCTTGTACGGCACAATGAACCGACTTTGGTAGGAGTAAACATAGCAATTGGCTCAATATAACCAGTACCGAGTGTAATTTCTTATATTTATAACGTTACAACTAGTATATATATATATATATATATATATATATATATATATATATATATATATATACCGTGTAACCCGGATATAAGATACCCGGATATAAGAGAAACCCGGATATAAGAGAGATTTTCTCTGGTCCTACATTAGAGCCTGTGTTAATGTATATAAATTAGACCAAACCCGGATATAAGAGAAACTCAGATCTAAGAGAAACCAGGATATAAGAGACTTCTTCTCATGTCCCGACAACTCTCTTATATCCGGGTTAAACTGTATATATATATATATATATATATATATATATATATATATATATATATATATATATGTTCCACTTGCATGAGAGGTTACTGGATTTTAAATAATTACAAAACAGAAACATTTCTACGGAGCAAGAACAAAAGAGTAATCACGGAGATAGTAGATAGCGATTGACATTTAAATTTTTCAAGACGTGGAATCGGGAGCGAGAAGTGCAAGAAAAGAAACTGTTAGCGTAGAACTTACGGTTACGGCTAGACAAGTCAACTGCAAATTGATGAAACCTGGTCACCAGTTTAGTACAGCGCTTATATTTTTAAAAAAATCTAGTCATCATAGTGAAGAGCTCATCTAAACAATTACCATGAAAGTATTTATAGAAAAGGTGTTTTGATCCTTAATTTTTTTTTTTTTTTTTTTAAGGATTTCACCCCAAGCAAGGCGGGAAGCCACTAGAACGCAAGGGGTTACAGAAAATTTAGAGCAAGATCAGATAGGAGTGATAGAAGAAAGGATGAGGTTAGTGGATAGATCAAGGCAACTGGAGATGTCGATTGACATTACATTTGAATAGTTGGAGATTATAGCTCACAGGGAAACAGGAATAGGGAAGGGAGTTCCACAGGCGAGAGGTGCGAGACATGAAGCTATTGGAGTAGAAGAGACGGCTACATTTAGGAGTTTCAACAGTGAAGGGGTGAGAGCGGGATGCCAGCCTCGTATGGCGCTTGAACTCATGACATCTGGGAACCAGTGAATGCAGCTCCTCGGAGCAATTTCCATGGAAGTATTTGTAGAACAGACAGAGGAAGGCGACGGCGCGTCTGTGAGAAAGTGACTGTAGACGAGACGACAGAGCAGGGCCAACTACATTGCATATCCGCCTCTGGAGCCTATCAAGAACCCCGAGGCAAACAGAAGGGGCACCAGACCACATATGGCAGCAATACTCCATGCAAGGGCGAATGCATTGTCTTTTGATTCATGTAACTTAATTTTTTTTCTGTTGTGCTGCCTGTATTCTAGTAGCGTTTTTCTACATTGTCTATGTTGAAATGATTTCTTGTGATCTATACGAAGTGACATTTTTTTAAAAAAAATGACGTCTGCACTAACAAACCGCAACATTTCTAAAACGTCACACACACACAAATGTTTTGTAATTATTTAAAATCCAGTAACCTCTCGTGGCTTTGCTGCTTTGCTTTGGGTGAACTCGAATAAAAAACATCGAAACTGAACTGAATTAAAGAAAATTAAAGATGTAATTTATAATAAACAATTAAAGGTATGCTAATGTTGATGGGATATAATGTTTGCCGCCCGGGGCGGAGATAATATATGTCATACCTTAAATTAATTGCACAAATCCGAGTTTCACGCCGAAGCATTTAGCAAGTGCTGGAATTATTATTTTTTATTTCTGGTTCTCGCAAGATGCTTTATTGTTGGGGTGGAATATTATTGTTGTTAAAATATTTTAATGAATTGTACAGTGCTGTTCGATAAAAGTGACTCACCTGATTTTTTTTACTAAAAATATATATATATATATTTTTTTTTTACTAAAAATATTTATTTTATTATTATTTGTTTTTTTGGGGGGTTAAAATAATTTTTAATCTTACTAATATAAGGACCCATTCCCGACCACCTAAGAAAAAAGTTTATTCACCCTAAGGTATTCTATTAATAATTATAAATTTGAATATAAATGAGATTCAGGAAAAAACTCTGTGCAAAAAAAGGGACTCAGATATCGCATTCTAATGATTAAACTGATACATTTAAAGAACTTTTGACAAAACATTGGAAACTATTTTACAATACACTCAAAACAATATTCTAGAGAATTCTAGAACAGCTTAAATTAAATCTAGAGTATTCCAGAATATTCCAGAAAGCATCATACAGTATAAAACAGCTTGAAATAGTCACTCAAGTCACTAACCAGACGAAAGGGTACAAACACGCATCAGAACCACTTAAGGCATCTATTATTGCCCTCTCAAAAGCAGGCAAGTCTACGAGAGAAATTACGATAAGCTCGCAAGCAACTGTCTCTCGAGTGCTAAGGACACATAATGATGATACTCCTGCTCCAAGGAAGGAAACAAGGGGATGAAAGAAAAAGATTGATGATAGAACTGTCAGGGTAATCAAGAGATAAGTTGCGAAGAATAGGACTATAACTAGTCAAGAAATTGCAGCCAGTCTAAGCGAAGAGCAAGGTGTTAGTATTGCCACTTCAACAGTCCGCCAGAAGAAGGTTACAAATCTTGTTAGAACAAGGCTACAAATCTTGTACACGAAGGTTTAAGCCGCTAATAAGCAAAGCAAACAAACCAAGAGACTTGAATGGACTCACTATTACAAAAATTTCACCGTAGAAGACTGGAAGAATGTTCTCTTCTCCGATGAAACGAAAGTTGAGCTAAATTCAAAGGATAAGGTGAGTCACTTTTTATCGAACAGCACTGTAGTTTAATTTTGAATATGAATTCGGCACAGATTAACATTTAAGATTGAAAATAAGTTTTGGAATAAGAAATATAAATTCTAAGAGAGTCGCTGATGCAGAAAAAGTAAGTAAACAAGAAGGAACGTTGGAAAATGTATTTACATACGATCACTGGCTCAGATACATACCTATGTTTATCCATTCGGTTATATATATATATATATATATATATATATATATATAAATAAATTCAATTTAATTAGAAAACAGACAACCTTAAGAGTCCATTGATTATATTTTATTTCCCTAGGTAGGTGGTTTTTACCTGGCTTATTAGATCACATTTACAAGGGTGAGAAAATGATTTTAAATTTACGTATTATTTTTATACACTTTTGAGGGGTTGTTTAAGTTAATTATATATATATATATATATATATATATATATATATATATATATATCATTCGATGCCAAATCTGTTCAATAACAATATTTGAAAGTCTTAACATTTGGTGTTAAAAAAAGAGCTTACAACAAGAATGTATTAGGTTGATGCAAAAATAATGTCGGTTTTTGACGTATTTTTTAACGCCAAAAACCGACATTATTTTTGCACCAACTTAATAGTAGCTCCTGTGGCCGGCACTTTGCTATGTTTTACAGCATAGAACTACGTTTCTGAAGATAGTTATGGTTTTCGTGTCTCCTCTGGGCTTCTCAGTGTCCGTAAGCGTCACTGGTGCTACTGAAACCAGATGTTAGTCATTTGTTTTGCATCACTGAACCCATCTTTTGCTGCGCTCGTTTTGGGTTCCCAGTCCGAACTTGCCAACTATTTCACCTTCTGTTTCTCTTCCGACCTTAGCATCAAGGTCTCCCATGATGATAATTTCTTATGACTTACATTGAGTCTTAGCGTTGTCCATTTAACTGTAAAATGTATCAACTTCTTCCGTGCTGTGCTATCGGCACGTATACTACAATAATTGATGTCTTAAACGGCTTCCCAGTCAATTTGACTAAAAAGAATTGACAGTATCTCAGAACACATTTCTTCATGTCGTTATCTACTATTAATCCTACACCTCTTTCACTTTTCTCTCTACATGCACGTATCATCCTGTGCGAGTCGCTGACGAAATCCCCGTAAACTTGCTCACCTAATTTCACATACACCTAGAATGATTTGATCTAATCTCTTCATTTATTGCTTGATATTTTCAAGCTGACCCCATTGGTATAAGTTTCTTACGTCCCATGTCCCTATTATTTTTTTTCTTTTTGCAGACAGTTGTCGGTCTGTCGCTCAGTTACCAGGCAAGAAGTTATCCCCAGTGGACTTTGCCCTTAATATTTAGGTTTCTTGATGCCATGCTTATTCTTGGGATAGATAGTATATTGCTTTTGCCGTTGCTTTCTACACAGTTATTGAAACACCAACTCTAGCTAACTGTCTGCTGTCTGTTCTTATTTTTCGTCCTACAGGGTTGCTAATGATCTTCCTCGCACCAAACGAAGAGGGAGACGGTTTAGTCGCCGACTATCCGGCAAAGTTTGGTCTTTAGAAAGAAGAATATTTCGTACCTTCATTCGAGTGAATGGTGATCTATGAAAGGAATAAAATAAACAACACACTATTTCATTCTTTTTAGTAGAAAAGCGAAGCCAGGAAAGACAGAATCTAAAGGACTTTAGTAAGAAAGCAAACGTATAAAGCGTCTCAGCTGGAATGACCGATTCCGGTTTGTGTTTCCCTATTTAATATTCATATTGATCATCCTTGCCTTCGGGACCAAGAACATTCAGATTGCATCTTCCGGAGTCACGCTTGCGAAAGGGCTCCGATTGAAAGTGCCACCATACGTATCACATCTCTGAACAATGTACAGTTCATTTGAATATATGTCCTAAAAAAATAAAAGATAACAATAATGTTTCCTCCCTGCTACCTCAACAACCAAAATGTATCATTTCTATTACTTCCTATCTTGCTAGGTGGGAGAGGCGAGGGAATCACCCGCTAAAATTCTAAGAAATTCTGCATCCATTTTCTTCCTTTAAAACAAAAAGTAAACAAAAAGAAAAAATACCTTTTCAATCTATTAGGTTGGTGCAAAAAATAATGACGTAATAATGTCGTTTTTTTACGTATTTTTTAACGTCAAAAAACGACATTATTACGTCATTATTTTTGCACCAACCTAATAACATCCAGACTAGACAGAGAAAACAACTTCTCGTGGAAATAAGGGGTATTTTTTTTTTTATCATTTCACGCCAAGTAAGGCGATAATGCCACTACGGTGCAAGGAGTTACTTGGAGTGAATGAAAATAAGAAGACTTTAGTAGCGAGAAAGAACGATAACAAAACAGGATCCAGGAAGACAGAAGATGGCGCTTGATGCTTCATATAAATCTTTGAAGATTGTAGGTGATATAGAAGCAAGAAATCAGAAAGAAGTTCTACTAGTGAGAATTGTGAGAGAAAAACTATTAGATTGGAGCATACGGTGGCATTTAGCTAGTTCAACAGTAAAACTGCGAGACTTAGTTGCTAATCTAGTAGCACACTTAAATTTATACACTTGAGACACCAATTGTTCGAATCTGACTTGCCGAAAAGTCACGCTTTTCAATTCGATCAAATTCCTATAAATATGTTATGTTAAATTGATGAACGTAAAACAATCGTCTGCTTTGTTTAAACTTCTGTGAAATTTCCAAATTTTATTATCTTTCCCAAAGCTTTCGTAAATTTAATTAATTCTCAGAAAATAAAAAAAGAAAAATGAATCACGTCAGGAACCTATGTTAATGATTATTAATTTTTTAAATTTCGTAGAAACCGCGTTCAGTAGAAATCAAACCTCGTAACGCTATGGCTGTAAAGAAGCAGTCTTCTACCATTTAGTCAGTGGCTTTAAACATAATATTCGGCATATTATAATTTTCTAGCTACCTTTCAATATAGAGATGTAAAGATTTGCCGCGCAAGGATGAACCAATACATTGATTTTTCACAACTAACATCTATTTTTCAACATAATCTCCTTTGACAACGCACTCAATTCAGTAATGAACATTAATCCCAAATATTGAATTTTATATAGTAAAATATTCCAACTCATATTTCATTAAAATACACGTATTGGAATTACTGACCTACCTTTGTAGGGATCGAAGACGCGATGAAAAGCGAAACACGTATAATTAAGAAAAAAGATACAAGAACAATATTAAAAAAATTGTTTAAATTAATTTGTTTCAATTATATCGTTAAGGATAACATTTCTTTTAAAATCATTTCACTCCAAGCAAGGCAATAGCACCTCTAAGACGCAAGAGGTTACTGAGTGAGGGAAAATATGAGAAAAAAAAAAACATTAAGGAGCAAGCACAATAAAACGGGAATTAAGATGACAAGATAACGACTGACATTGCATTTAAATTTTATTTAAACTTTATTGGAAAGCAAGAAGCCGAAAGAGAGTTACACAAGCGAGAAGTGTGAGAGAAGAAACTGTTAGCATCGAACTTATGGTAATTTCTATCTATTTCAACAGTAAAATGATGAGACCTTGCTGCCAATCTAGTACTGCACTTAAATTCATAAAGTCTAGATACCGTAGAGGAAACAATTACTATGAAAGGCAAACTACGTATAATATGTTAGTCTTGTGAAGGGGGACAATAACGAAAAAAAAAACAACAGATAGCTATCAGAGTGCAATAAAGAAAGCTAAAAGCACATGAAAGTATCATATGTGGATTCAAGAGACAATTCTCTTACCATTGCAAGATTTTCTCGGATGTAAACACCAGGCTCATGCATATGTATTCTAGAATCTTCTCAACAAACTGAAATATAGCCTGGAACATAGAATTCATTGGTAGCGATAGAAGAATTTAAATTAGTTTCGTAAAATGCTAAGATATCCGGAGAACGTTTCAAGAGAAAATATTCTACACTACAGAAATTGGTACGAATATTGGAGAAATATGACGGGTGGAGTAGGTGATTTTTTTTTTGTTTACTCCTATTTCTTTTCATTGTATCTGCCATAAGATTATGTTTTACGGAGAAAAAGGTAAAAAAATTGTCTATGACAATACAAACTAGCCAGAAGTTAGGTAAGAATAAAACATAATGGTACTTCAGGGTTACCCACAGGAAATACATTTAGAGACACTGTAAATACACCGATATTATGCGACTGTTGGTTAGAGTCACCTCTCTAAGCGCTACCATAGAGTTCGGTCTCCTTACTAGTAATAGGGAGGCAGTAACCAGAAAACTGCTAACCCAGTATCATCATAATGAAAATTCGCAGTCACATGATTAGTCAGATCACCAAAACGTTAAGACAGTTAAATCCTTAAGGCCATGGGAGAAAGGAGCCAGTAAACCATATCATAAACAGGAAATAAAGGATAAACCTCTATTCTTATTCAATAAATATGGAAGGAGTACTGTTCAAGCGATAGGCGAATCTATCTACTCCTATTAACCTGTGCACAACACAGAAGGTTGGGCGCTTTTATCGAGAGACCATCTCTAGGGAGATGGTCGAATAGGGCTCCACCCAAGTCAAGGGGGAATTGCTAAATTATAAAAAAAACCTCACTGAAAGTCATCCCAAGAGTTGAAACGTTGATAGAGTGGTGTGCAAAAGTAGGTATACAGTCTTAAAAAAAAAGAAAATTTACTCACAAAAAGTATTGATTATAGGAGCACTATTGTAATTGTTATATTATTTATTGTATACCTACATTGGCAACCCCTGTATTGCAATATGTTTTCTTTAAAAATTATTTTCCGAAACTCGTTGTTAGAACCTTATGGACAAAGAGGAAATTAAGCGTCAGGTTTATTTTCTCATTTCAAAAAAATCGAAAAAAAATGGTTCCTTCTTGAAAGGAAATTATTTTATAATGGAAACATTACTTTGGAGTAGGTTGAAAAACGACTTCCGTTTCGTCCAAAACTTTACATTACTGACGTCATCAGTCCGCCATTTGGCCATTAATTTGTGCTTCTATATTCGGACCGGTTGTTGCAAATAATGACCTTTAACAGTGACATTCAATTTGATTGTTTTGCTCTCTATCTTTTACTTTTTCCACTATCTGATATTACGATTTTCACTTTGATCCGACCAAAATTTTACCAAACGTATTTATTCATATTTATCATTCATTGAGTGATAGAAGTCTTGTAAACACAACCTCCAGTATTCCAGATCCAGTCAAATATTTTATGGAAATTTGGCGCCAAATTAGGCTTTTAATGAATAACAGATACTGTTTTGCGTAATGAGCTGATATTTCGAAATTTTACAGCTAATTTTCTGCACTGAAGTCTTTACGATCGTAGATGATTCATTATAATATTCTAATGGTCTCATATTAACGACTTTTCTGTTTCAATAATATTTAAGCATAGAATATTCTAAGTCTTCCAAATATCAACTATGAAAATAGGTTGTAAATTGTTAGATATTAATTAAATCATTTTAGTTGCATTAAATACCAAATAAAATAATTACGAATATTGGGCGTGTGGCTAAGTGGTTAGAATGCTGATGTTCGGACCATGAAACCAGGATTTCAGTCTAATCATGGTCGATTTGTCAAAGTGTTGGCTTCTTTATAATATCGGCTTGGAGAGGCGATCCCAGCATTCGACACTGTTGGGAACTGTCTAAAAACTGTACCATGAGTCGAACCAAATCCTCTAAGTGAAATTGAGTCGAAGGAACTGTTTGGAAGCCGTCGACGATTCGATGTAACACGAAGTCACAAGTCATTTTGACAGCTTTTGAACCTTGTTCAAACTAAGGATCACATCAGATTATGTGCTGTCTGCCTGAAACTAAGGTCAGCTCATCACAGTTGTAGTATAAACAACAGGTTGGCGCTGTGAGTGTTGAAGAAACGCTAATGTACCTGAGCGAGAGTCTCCAACAGGGATTATCTAGTCATCCTAGCAGATAATCATATTCGGAAACGAGCAGTCAGCCATACTAATAATAATTATATATGGTGCAAAGATTTGGGTCAACATAATATGAGTTTCGGCCAATTTATGTACATACAACCACATTGCGTAAGATAATCAAATATAATAGATGCAAACTATTTATTGTTTTCAACTATATATATATATATATATATATATATATATATATATATATATATATATATATATATGTATGTATATGAAAATTTCTCAGAGTTAACCTGTAGAAAAGACAATATTTATAAATATAAATGACAATAGGTAGTTATCGCTGACGCGTTTCGTCCACATTGAAAGTCCACATTGAACGAAACGCGTCAGCAATAACAACAGTTTTCCTATTGTCATTTATATATATATATATATATATATATATATATATATATATATATATATGAGTGCAGTTAGTGCAATAATTAGTGGTTCGGTATGTGAAATTGATGGGCTGAGTTGGGTGCATTCATTTTCGCACAGATACTCCCGGAAAAGGTATTAATCACTGTCTTCCTTCATTTCAGCTATTGGTGAAATAGTAGAGCAGACTGAGCTCTCTTGCAATGGTTAGTAAACAGTCTCAGAGAAGAGAGACGCTGAAGTCAAAACTAAGGATAGAAGGTTGAAGACTTCGTGGTACACAATGTACCATTGCTAGCAGTACTTCCGAAATGGCTAAACTTTGCCCATGCAAGCATTCAAGGCTCTGACCAAATCATGTGCGTAGATGTCCCGGTGGTTATAAAATAGTGATCTGTCAGGCCTTCACAAGTCGAAATCTTTGGGAGAGTTCACTAATACATACATAAGGAAAATCTAAAACAATGTGGAAAAGGTTTCGTGAATGCATTTGTCCTTTACTACTTTATCGGACTAAAATGATAACGTTGATGTGATTACATATGCGCATGAAGGAGAGGGAACGCTGGTATTTTAAATTGAATTTTTTTTTAATATATATGTTTGAGTATATTGTCCAGTCGATTTCATTTAGTTTCTTTTTTCTCTTTATGTTTCCATCTTTTTTTATTAGATGTATTGTGATAATAGAAAATATGTGAAGAAAGGCGAAATGTAAGAACATGAATGCAATTTTGCAGTGTATAGTCTAGGAATTAAATCACTTTCTATATTCTTTTCTCATTAAAATTCTTTAACTTTTAATCAATGTAATTGTAGTTGGTTTCTTTTGGCTTATAATAAAATTCCTTAATTCATTTCCTTCTACAAACAAACGTGTGAGTCAAACAATCCAACAACACATGTCTCCTGTTCGCTACCACAATCGCACTTCTCTCTGTCACGTCTTTAAACGCCTTTTATACGTTGATTGACATTTCAAATTTGCATATATTAAAAGAGATTCTCGCGAACGTCTGTCCGACTCCGAAATCTATCTTCTAAATATACGACTCGTAAAGTCGCCATTTTCTTTTTGGAATCTTTTATATGCAAGACATGTCCGAATCCGTTTTCGTCTCGGAGGTAAACCATTTTCTCTAGTCTTACAGTAACATTGTTACATTTTAACATTGTTACGGTAACATTTTTTAAAATTATAATTATGGAGAGTAACTAAAGGATTTTAAGTGATTCATTTTCTTCGGCTTATAAATTCTTTGCAGGTTATTTAAAGCCAGAAAATATTTTTAGATTTAAAAAAATTGGAGTGGGGTAGATAATATTGGTTTAGTGTTACAAACTTTACCCATAACTGGGGGTGAAGATGAATTCATGCCTTTACCCAAGGATATTTCCTCAGTAAGTGAATATAACGAACCCAACACGAATTGGAACTCGGCTCTCCGATTAACAATTCCTAGACTTTATCCATTACACTACCCACACATCTAAGCTTACAAGACCAGGTATTCCCAAGAGGTTACCCATCTAGTTACTGACCAATCTCAATGTTGCTTCACTTCGGTGATCATACCGGAACCAGTGTCTCAATGCGATGCGGCCTAATATGTTGTTCACGATTTTATTTATTCATTGACAATATTTTATTGAGAAAATTCTACCCATTTTTACATACGTTAAATTATATAATTTAACATATATCAATATTGTTGTTTTAATCATTATTATATGACGATATTAGTGGAAAATAAAATAATAAATTTCTAATATGACTTAACCAGGAATGCTAGCGGCCTGACATGTTTGTTGTTACAGTGATGTGCATCTGTAGAATTGCTCGTTTTCTTGGCATCTACAATTAAATTAGTGTTTATTGATATTTACAAGCTAAATTGTGGTGCATTAGACTTAACCTGTTTTCTTTTGTATTCTATGAATTAAGTGCATTAATTAAAACGTAAAAATTATAGCGATTATTGCATTATTTTTATCAAAATATTAAGTAAAGAATTAAAGATAATTTAATTTTAAAGTGGCTTTTTGATTTATTTAATATGAAACAAATATTTAAGTAGAATACAACGATTCACTAAAAAGTTCAAATATCAAAGAATAAGCGTGAGCTAAGAAGATTCTGTTAAATATAAATAAACATCCTGTAGAGAAAATAAACAAACGTGCCTAGAGGAATAACACCATTGTTTGTTTGCCATTCAATATCATGTTATCTATAAAAAAAAAAAAACTTTTCAAAATGATTTGTACTCATTCGAAAAAAAAAATCACTATTTTCGGTTGTGTTTTTATCACAACATTAAATTAAACTCTGGGAACTTAGAACAAAGAATAAACTTCGGACGAGGCTCGTCTCTCGAAGATAAGAGAGGAAAAAACACACGAATAACGAAAATAGTTTATCTCCGAACTTCATACTAGTCAGAAAGAATTGCGTGAAGAAATAGGAAATAAAGGCAATAAAGAAAAACGTAATTATAAAACCGCCATCAAGTTGTTAGTCCTTCTGATGGCGTAGAAGCTGCATAAATATGTCAAATTTCTACTGAAACACACCGAACATAAAGCTATTTGCTTGCTCCAAATTCTTACCAAAATGCGGAAGAAACATTGATAGAAAGGAAGATATTCCCATATTCCAAATTCCTACTGAAGGACGAGGATTGCATCGGTTGAAAAGAAACTATTTCTATTAAAGGCTGAAGAACACGACAGCCGAAAATAAACTATTTGTATCTTGCAAATACCTACTGAAGGTCGAAAAACAGATTGATTAACAGCAAGCCATTCTTCTATGTGCCGTGTCCGTTCAGGACGTTGGCTATCATGGCTCTCCACTTCCTTCTATCCCTCATAATTCTCAATAAATTGCTACTTTTCCCAGACTCTGTTCTTGCATACTGTTCTGCTTAAGCTCGCTATGTCACGCGTTGCTTCCCCTTGTCCCTTTTCCCCTTTATTTGCCCTTTCCTGCTGAAGGTTAAAGGACACATGCACTAAAAAGGAGGCAGTTTTTATATTCCGAATTGCTACTAAAGGTTCGGGAATGTATCAACTGAAAGATAACTCCTCCCATTTCCCAAATATCCACGGAAAGTCGAAAACTGTTCGATTAACAGGAACTTACAGGTTCGACATGGCTCCGATGACATATTGACCGAAGTTCAAAGAACATGTCATTCGAAAGTGTTATAAAAGTGTTATAAAAAAAACAAAAAACAAAAACAAAAACAAAACGTTTTAATGAAATTACTCCGTTTCAAAACAATTAGCCACTTTTGATTTTTGAAGGCGAATGGATTTTAGGGTCGGGCGCCATATCCCTTGTTTCGCTGCAGGGATACCTGACGTTGGCAGAAATAAAAGAACTGAACAAAGCATCAAATTTCTTTGTTTTTCTGTCTCAAGCTAAAGATTCAATAAACAAAGCACAAGTTTATAGAAGAGTTTACAGAAAAGGGGATAGCATGCCAAGATTGATGTAGGAATTGAAAGAGTGGAATAGATAAAGTGAAAGCTGAATAGGCATCTGTACGTGACATCATCGAATAAAAACGCCTACATGATGTTACAAACTGGAAGAATATCCAAGAGAATGTAAAGATGTTAATAAAGACAACTATGATATGGGGTTGAAACGAAATCGCCTATTTTTCCCTTGACGTTGAAAAAAATGATAGACAAATATGCTTGCTTGTCAAGCAAACGTGTGGGCGCACATATAAGCACTACATTATATATATATATATATATATATATATATATATATATATATATATATATATATATATATATATGTATATGTATATGTATATATATGTATGTATGTATGTTATAATAAAAAAAAGAACAGTAAGATATATAATCCGGTGTTCCTATTGATATTTTTATTTTTACAAAACAGTGCTCAATGTAAATTTACAGAGCATAAATACACAGGAATTAACATGTTTCAAAAACCGAAGCTAAAAACTTCAAATGTAATTATATAATTAAATTAAAAGAATTAGTTCTGTTTCATCTTCAAGTTAGCTTCGATTTTTGAAACATGGTAATTCTTGTGTAGCGAAGAAACCATATTTTAAATCAGTTAATTTATAATATATATATATATATATATATATATATATATATGGAAAAGATGATAGAATTATCTATTGTTTATATATATATATATATATATATATATATATATATATATATATTCTACATAAATAATAGATACTCCTATCATCTTTTCCATAAATTTTCTTTTACTGCTATTGTAATTTTTTCAGAAAGGATTTTCCATTTATTAATCAGACATTTTATTTTATTGCGTAAACGTTATTTTTAGTAAGTACCCATATTTGAATAGATGCCCTATTTATTTATTTATAAAACAATATATTTAAATATATCCATCTACCGGCCTAAATCATATTAAAAAACATATGCGTTCTCCGTCAAGATTCGAACCTGAGTCCCCTTTAGTGGAAACCGTCATTAGATCTGACGTGCTTTATCCTCTCGTCTGCAGAGAATCTGATGATTAAACAAAGCCTTTCTTTTGTAATATATAAGTAATTCTTAACTTCTCATGTCTTTCTTGCGCTCTTCTGGTACAGCAACAAAGCAAGTGAACATATTAATAATTACAATATAAAGTTAAACAATGATCATTTGAAACATTCGATGATACAGACGATGTTTGTATGACCGGTCCTCCGGGAGAGCTCCTAGTTGTATACAAGATAAGATTGAGCATCATCGCTTAGCGCCGCATTCGCTGGCTCGATCACTTCGTGCGATGACCTGATGACCACCAGTTTGATCAGACATCTGCAAACGAATGCTGAAACGACGTCGACCGTCTGGACCTCCTGCAGATTAATCTGGCGCTTGAGGAAGTTCCGACGCTTTACCAAGACCGTGAAAGCTGGAGGTACATGGTGGCCCACGTAAACTCAACGCCTTCAAGGAATGAGATTTAGCAGCATCAAAACTTATCCATATTGATCTTAGTGCAAAATATAAATTAACTTATTCATTTAAAAATGTTATTTTACAAACTATGACGTTAATGAAAGCAAGGTCGTTCACAGGTTTACAAATTACACTTTTTCCGGACATCTCAATTTCAGTTATTTTCCTTTAGTAACTCAACTCTCCTAGTTTTTGTTTGCCTCTGCTGTAAGATATCCAGAAAAGGCATGGCACGTGGAAGTAGAAGAATCTACCGCAGTGGATTAAACAAACGGCTTGGCTCGAAATTCCAACGTATATCAACTGAAGAAGGCCAAAGCGTACAACGGACGAAACGTCGTGACTATAACAATAAAGATAAGGATAACAGTCCGAACAATGTAAATAGTGTAAACAATGTATGGAGTTGTGCGTTCTTTGTACTAAGTTGCCACGATTTTTCTTTTCGAGAACTATGCATGCAGACATAGCATTATCTTTGGCTTATTCTTCCAGCTTTATTTGCAGGCAAAATTTTCCAAGAAATGACTAGGCCCAAAGTCGATCTACAGAGTGTTCTTAAAGTCTGGACACATAGAAAATCTCATTAACTATATTTTTTGCCTCCAGAGATTAAAGAAAGAAAGAAAGAAAGATAGATAGATAGAAAGAAAGAAAGAAAGAAAGAAAGAAAGAAAGAAAGAAAGAAAGAAAGATAAAACGAAAGATAAATAGATAGATAGATAGATAGATAGAAATTCTTTTTCTGGGATATGCTAAAGAAGATGTACACAATGAACGTCACAGATGCAACACACTTGATTGAACACATAAAGAGTGGATGTGCTAAAATTGACGGCAATATGGAGTTATTGCATCAGGTTCACGTGAATCTTGCAAAGCGCTTCAAACTTTGCATCACAAATGATGGAATCCACAATGAATATGTTATATGTTAATATTCCAATTCAATAAAACTTTGAAAATTTCATTTCTTGAAATATGCATTTTTGCCTATGTGTCCAGATTTTAGGGATACCCTGTATTACCGCTCTTGTAAACAAATATAGTAACCTCATGAATCCTAGAGTTGCCAACTGAGTATTTAAACTAGAATCATTAAGGAATGACACACGTCTCATTGTAAAAGTTTGAAATCATCAATTGAGGCTAACCGCTGATCTCCAAATAAAATTTTAAAAACTCGGATAAAGAAAATGTAGGTATTTGGCGACTTTTGAATTGTCTCATTAACCTATCCCTTACAAGTTCAAATTTAATCGGAGACGCATTTACTTTATGCTGCTTATTTAATGGCCGCAGAATGCATACACAAATGATTTCGGTGTTGCGACAAAAAAAAAAGAAAAAAAAAAAAGAAGAAGAAAAAAGAAAATAAGATCAAAGAAAAACGTGAAAACTTCAATAAATCTACGTTGGGCTTACTATATTTTTTCTATAAAACACAGCGACTCTCCTGCTTTACTACCGACGGATCCGTTAGTATATAATTAATGAAATGGGCGATCACCATATCAAAACACTAATCGCATATTTTTCTTTTTTGTTTCAGATTACATGCGAACAGAGACCGCTTTCAGTGTTATTTCAATATTTCTGATGTTCTTAGTACACATTTTTGCCTTCTATGCATTCAAGAGGCCAAGGTATGTCATCAAGCGACTCACCGCCCTTTTGCATATGATGACTGGTAAGTTATAATCATGTCGATACTTTCTTTTTTCTTACTATTATTAGGTTGGTGCAAAAATAATGTCGTTTACTCACATAGTAACATATGTGAGAAAACGAAATTTTTTTTGCACCAATCTAATATTTACTTAGTGTACATTAATATGTCAGAATGAAATGTTATATTTAATTTTTTGCATAATCCTGTGTATCTCCTAATGTTTCGAGGGATTGCCTTCTCCAATTTTCCATACAGAACTTTTGTCTCGTTACATAATGAAAAAGAAGGAGATAAAAGAGATCAATATATTTTTTTAATCGGCATCACCCCATGCAAGACAGTAAAGTCACTAAGGCACAAGTGGTTACAGAGTGTGGAAGAATTAGGGGCAGAAACGTTAATAATGAGCGGAAAGATTAATCAAGAGGACAGTAGATAGCGATTGACATTTGAACATTTCCACAAGAGAGGTGCGAGAAAAGAAACTGTTACCATAGAATTTACGGATAGAGCTAGCCAGCTCAACTGTAAATTGATGAACTTTCGACGACAGTCTAGTACTGCGTCTAAATTGAAAAAATCTAGGTACCATAGCGAAGAGCTCATCCGAACAATTACCATGAAAGTATTTATAGAAAAGACACAGAGAGGCAACCATATAGCGGTGGGCAAGTGACTGAAGCCGAGTCGCTAGATCAGGACCAGTAATATTGCTGATTCTTCTTTGGATTTTATCAAGGAGTTCAAGGTAAATAGTAGGGGTACCAGATCTTATGTGGCAGAAATATTGTAAGCGTGTAACAGACTATGTGCAGAGAGGAATCGATAAAAGAACCCTATACGCATGGAATGTTTATAGATAAAACAAGAAGTTGTCTTCTCGCCAGAATAAGGTGAAGCTAATTAATACATACGGGATACAGATAAAAGAACCCTATCTCTATACGTGGACGTCAGGTTGGCTCAGAGCGGCAGAAATGATGAGAGACAGTATAGGAAGACAGATATAGATACCTTCACAGGCCTGAAAACTGATATTGTTGGATTTATGTACACATATAATTGCGAAAAGATTAATCAACCGTTCTCTGGTCTTCCTAGTGTTGTCCGAAGTTATGAGATGAAGTATTTTCCACACTAGTATTTTCATTTTTGTTGTTTCGATCGGTATGTTTTAGTTCTCGGCTTTTCTCATGAAGTATACCGCATTCCGTAAATTTTACCCCTACGACCCCAGGGACATGACCACATGTCGATATTCTATCCTATATTTTCAGCTTCAGAATTGCCTGTATAACGAAACAAATCGAAAGTGAAAAACAGGAAATGGATGGTACAAAGTTGCTCAGTCTTGTTTCATACCATCATATACTGTGCAATTATTTTTGATTACACGCCAGACGTGTTGTATTGTTAATCTGCTTGAACGGATCAAGGCGCTTTGAACAAGATCAAAATATTATTTTCTTTTAAATTTAGCCAAGATTACGTCATTGCACGGGGAATACATCCATTGAAATTCACTTGTAATCGATGTTCTTATCTATCTACTGAAACGCTATTTCTTTATCTATTCCGGTGTGTGGTCAAGTGGCTGGAACGTTATTGTTCCGAACCGTATAATCTCACCATGGAGAGATAATTTTTGATAATATTGAACTGGGGAGAGGATCTCAGTGCGGCACCGTTAAGATAGGAAGTGCCTGGGAATCATATGACATTTTGATTCGATCATTGTGAGAGAGAAATGTGGTAGACCAAACAGGCCTTGTTTAATTCTTGATCACACCAGATTATGCGGTCTCTTCCCAAAACTGTAACTAAAGTCCACTCGGCATGGTTATCTGGAGTGTTGAAGAAATATAAATGTGTCTGAGTAGATGTTTGCAACGGGGATTAGCAAGCCACTCTAGCAGACAGCCATGCTCGGAAACGAGCAACCAGTCATTATTATTAGGTTGGTGCAAAAATAATGACGTAATAATGTCGTTTTTTGACGTTAAAAAATACGTCAAAAAACGACGTTATTACGTCATTATTTTTGCACCAACCTAATATTTTTCTTTTTTACCTACCTATGATTGGTATAGTGCTTGCTACATGCATGATTTAAAACCCTATTTACTATTGTTCAAAGTAATATTACGACTTAGATACATCGTTCCTTTATACGAAAAAAATTGTATGGAAATACGGTACCTGCGCATCGCTCTCTGGTGTCAATGATTGGTGTTCATCCGCAAATAAATACCAGGATTGTAAATACTGATTTTTTTAAGGTTAATTTGCAGTTTAACACCCGAGCTCTGTTCGCATTAAAAATTTCCAAAATACTTACATTTATGTGTAATTGTACATGCTCCATTCGAATCTGGATTGATAAATTTGATAAAATCTACCGTTTTAGAGTTATCGACAGTAAAATTTGGGATTCAATCGCATCGTTGGCGGCAGCCATTACTGGCGTTGTTTGCATACATTCGCTGCGCAAAGCTAAACGCGGAAGACTACGGCAAGCTAAGCGCGGAACTGATCTTTCTTGTATGAATTTATCTCAATTAGTGCGCACGAGAACTATTTACGTAGACACGCTCAGTTTGCGCAATGATATCTGCACTGATAGCTATTAGGTTGGTGCAAAAATAATGACGTAATAATGTCGTTTTTTGACGTTAAAAAATACGTCAAAAAACGACAATATTACGTCATTATTTTTGCACCAACCTAATATTTTGAAGCGAATGCAAGCAAACAACGCCCGTAATGGCTGCCCGCGACGCGAATGAATCCTAACTTTCATTGTCGATAACTTCAAGACGGTAGATTTTATCAAATTTATCAAAGCCAGTTTCGAATGAATCTTGTACAATTACACATAAATGTAAGTATTCGGGAAATTTTTATTGGGAACTGAGCGCGGGTGTTACACTGCAAATTAACCTTTTTTAAGGCATGCAGAACCTTTCTGGCCCAATATAATTTTTCTATTCTATTTCTTATTATTTGTTTTTGTATCGCATAAACTAAGTTTTAAATTAGTTTATTCTTAATATCTAATATGCAGTCTGTTTTTTTTTTAACAAAATCTTCACATTTTAAACCTAAATTTTCATTTCCAGCTGCCTGCCTGCTTGTTCTCAATGAAGTCTACATAAAAAGCGTCGACCATGGAATTACCCACATCCCAGCTCGACACCCAAAGATGAGCGATTACAAGTACGGCTTCTCTTTTATTCTATCCTGGGTCAGCTTTGCGGTCTACTTCTTGGCTGGTTGCATCTTCCTATTCGCCTCGCATAAGCGGAAGAGCGAAATGGCCGACGACGACGACGAACGTGCTGAACAGGATGAACCCATGAGATTAGGAAGAATATAATTTGCCAACGACAGGAAGAAACAAAAGTACTCTGAATAATGTCCATATTTATCTTCCTTACCAACTTTTTTTAAATTTATCTTTTGTATGAAATCGGTTTCTTATATATAAAATGCCTGCAGTTTGCTAGGCATTTTTGGCATAGCAAGAAATGACACATGACTAATATTGTTAAAAAACGTGGTCTCAAATAGGGCGGAGGTCTACGAAATAACGAAAGTACACATGCATACAGACTATTCTCTATAATTGTGTGGGCATAAAGAGCATATCAATATATGCGTTAATTGGTGAATATATATATATATATATATATTTGTGCGTACGCACCAGTAAGATTACCTACATATATGCATACGCACGTACACACAGGTACATACAGATTTTTACTGGTATATATATATATATATATATATATATATATATATTAGATAATCTTATTGGCATGCATACACGCACACCGAAATTAATCAGTAGAAGTGTGTGTGTAAAATATATATTTCTATGAATAAAGACAAAAGGAATATTTTCCTTTATTAACGTATTTCGTCATCTGATGTGCTTTATCAGGGCAAATGTAAGGTTTTTTTTTCTTTTTGCAACATGTATTCATATACAGGAGCAAAAACATCGTTAAGCTTGCAAAAATTTTACATTTATGAGCGCTCAAAAACATATTGATAAAATTTCATCAGAGAACGAAACGTGTTGGTAAAGAACTGTTTTCCTTTTCTCTTTATTCTTTGTTTTTTTTATATTTAATTTATATCTGTACTATTTTTACACAAACATACACACGTACACACACACACGCATATATATATATATATATTGAATATTCATTGGTACATACATATTTGTATTCGTGTGTGACACGAATTTCTTTGATCAATGCTGCTTGAGCTGCTACTCATAATCGATACTGATCTCACCGATTAATAATAATGAAGGTAAGACTCATCCTCTTTTTGATATCATTCATCGCTTACCTTAATTCATTATCTTTAAAGTCTACGTCCATTTTGAATCAACTGTGTGATATATCCATCATATCTGATGGAAGGACGAAGGAGCCAACTGATTTTTTTTAATTAACGAAGATTTATTAATTTAATACGACTTTTTTTTTTTAAATCATTTTTTAAAATAACAAATAAAAAAGTAAATTTTTTTTGCAGGGAACTTAAGAAAGATAAGAAAGGAATGTGAAATGTTTTCCGTACTTTTGGCTTTATCGATAGAATTTGTAAAATTACGCAGTCATTGAACGGTTTTGCAGTCGTTGCTTTTTGGTTTTATTTGGTCCTAAATTCGCAGTAATAACCAAATATGCTGAAATCATACAAATTCAATACAAAATATAACGTCCTCATAGTCATATTTAGCTCGACATTTTTAGGAGTCTTTGTTCAGATGTTTCGCATTATTTACTGAGAAAAGACTAAGAACCTAATATATTAGGTTGGTGCAAAAATAATGTCGTTTTCTCACATATGTTACTATGTGAGAAAACGACATTATTTCTGCACCAACCTAATATCTGCGTGTGATAATTTATATGACTTAATCTTTCTGTACGTCGATTCTGCTTTCATGTTGGGCATACGTGTTCAATTGAGAAGAATCCCAAGAAGTATGACAATAGTAGACAGTATAGAGATAAAGAAAAGTGCATGTTATACTTAGTGTAAATACTAAAGCAGAGGAAGTGTTAGACTGAAAGGAATAATGTGACTTTATTTAATGTCACATGATGACTGAAATAATTTAGATCCGAGATGTGGTAACGAGAAATTGACATATTTTATTGTAAGTTAAACAGTGTTATCGGGCTGTAAAGTGTGGGGGAGGGTAAAAAAAAAAGAGATAACTACTTGGAAGGAGGCCATTTCAAGAAGAAAAAAAATCTAAATTTTGAAACTCTCAGCGTCTCTCGTTCGTGCGCATGTGTAATCACAACAACGTCAACAAATTCAGTCCGATGAAGTCCTAACGGATGAAACTCGTCACAAAAACTTTTTTTCCCAATTTCTCAAGCATATTTTCTTTGAAACAAATTATAAAAATCCAAGAAATTTCCTTTTAAGAAATCGTAGGAAATATTTCTATATCTTACAACAGAACGACATACAGATTATTTTAATGTACTTTCAAGAAACGGAAAAATAATTCAGTAAAATAAATGAAAACATCTTTCGTTTTCAAAAAATAACGAAAATATCCAAATCACAATCATTATCGCATTATATGAACTAAAAACAACTAAATATATTTTATTTTTGTAGTGACTAACATTCTGTGAACTATTTTAAGGATGATAAATTTTATTCTACCTGTAATAAAGAAATATACCAATTTAATCTCATTGGAGCAAAAGGTATATTTATATACTATATTTATACAGAAAAAAGGATTTCACCATAAAATCTCAATGGCTTTGGTTAGTTTTGATTTATTTCATGCCCTTCTGTCTATTGACATCAACTGAAATAGCCATGTTATTCGTACTTAACATAGGTTTTATATTTAAATGAATAATGTAAAGAGGCATTTACTTATTGAGCTTAGAACGACACGAGGCCAAATGAAACGGAGAATATTGTTTTGCGGTCATCAACCAAATGAATAGGACCTAGCCAAGAGATCAACATTTGAAAGCTTGTTTTTAATCAGGGCTCAGACACTAAACTCTAGCACTGGTGGAAAATATGAAACTATCACAAAACAAGCCCGGCTTTTATTAACTTCAAATAATGCAATTGTATTTTACTGGATTTTATACTTAGTTTTTACTTTATATTTTATTAGACATTAAATCCGTAAAGTGCGTTAAGGAAGGGAAAAATAAGCAAATGTTAATTTCATTAATGCCAAAGCTTTAAATAAACGCCTCTTGATATATAAAAAAAATCATGATTTTATTAAATTGTACAATTCCTTCTCTACTTTATTAGCTGCCGTTTTCGGTAACCTCGTAATTCTACGAGTTGTTCGGTCAACTGAGCCCGTTCTGAGGGCGGGGTTATTACGTTTCGGTCGATTCATTTTACAAACTTGGGGTGCATAATCCGAAAAAAAAGTACTGTTATGGTCCAAGGTTAAGACCATAGAAAAACAACACGAAACACAACAGTAGAAATAACAAAGAATATATTACACAAGAAATAATCCAAGTGAAAGTGTTAGTAAGACTGCCCGACTGATTTGGCGTGACTGCTATCAACTCGACTCGATTCAATACCGTTCCAATACCAAATCCGTACAAATACTGTTTCAATACTGTACGTCTCTCTTGAGAGGCGTAGTATATATATCGTTCGGAAGAGTTCATTCTGTCGGTCTAGGTAGGCACCATGATACTATCGCTCATTTAAGGTATTGACGAACAGAAAATGGCAGCTCATGCGCAGCATGATCAGACAAAGACAATACAATTTATTTTACACGAAGAAAGCTGTAGAATGGCTCGACCGATACGTTGTAACAACCTAAGCAATACAAAGAATGAGTTTCATTGTAACAGAAACCATCATTTTGATATGTAAGAAGAGAAGGAAATATATTTAAGCGTGAATTTCATTATTCTTATCTGGGTTAAATGAAAAGAATTTTATATTAAATTTTACTATTAATTTGTTTACTTCTTTTAATCTGATTTTTCAATAGTTCTTTTGGGCCGGTATCCATTTTTTTATCGCAACACTTCGATCGATATACTCTGTCCTTCGAGTTACTCGCTACGTAATATGGATTAAACAACGTCGAACTTTTTCAGTTATTGATTGACTAAAGACATAAGTATCGAACGTTCAGATAAGAAAAACAAACAAACAATGGACTGTCTGTATTTCAAACAGCAACGAACTGCAAGCGTTTGAAAGTTTTTTTTTTCTTTGTCCAGTTTCCCTAATTATCTCCCTTGAATTTTCTCCCCTTACTTGATTTTCAAAGCAGTAACAACCTCGTCAATATTAAAGCGCTAAAAGATACTTTATTTTACATTATTCAAAATCGGATTAATGTTCTCATTTTTATTGAAATTATCACAACATTTCGGCCGTGATGCATTCTATCATTCTTCAAGATCAGTCTCTTCAGGAAATTCAATCTGAACACTTTAATAATTTTATTATTATTATTATTATTATTAATTATATTAATTAAATATTAATAATAATATTATTATTAATAATGATAGTAATCTGTTTACGGGGGTGGGTTGGTTTCGTTCTGCTGTCAACAAAGTAATCATATTAATAATAATAATAAAATTATTGAAGTTTAAAGTGTTCAGATTGAATTTCCTGAAGTGACAGATCCTGAAGAATGATAGAATGCATAACGGCCCAAATGTTGTGATAATATCAATAAAAATGAGATCATTAGTCCGATTTTGAATAATATAAAATAAAGTATATTTTAGCGCTTTAATATTGACGAGGTTGTTACTGCTTTGAAAATCAAGTAAGGGGAGAAAATTCAAGGGAGATAATTGTTGCATTATTAGTACTCCATGTCTAGAGATATCTCATTTGTATATATTTTAGACAGCAGAAGGGAACATATGCCATCGTAAATTAAATAAAGAGTGAATTTCGAAATAGCCTGAACGTTACTCGAATCGACAGACACCCGAAGAAGGCTGGAAGGAACAACAACCTAAACATTGTGATAACAAAGTAGAGGATATTAGTGTGAATGTAAATAATGATAACTCATCTCTTAAATTTAAAGAGAAAACCCCTTTTTTCACTGAAATTTACGGTCTTAATTATAAAACAAAAGCAGCTCAAGCACAAAAATAATCGAAAATAAAATCTAAAAATGAAACCACACTTGATCACCCAGAATGAGCTAGCAAGCCATACCTCACGTCTGATCAGAATTGAGGCCTCGTGAAAATTTCCATGGTCAAAGATGAACAAAAAATTCTTACATTTCTCTTCAAACTAATATAATGTTAATGAACTCTTTTTTATTTCTTTTCAAAACATATGATTTATTTTAAAGCAGTGTTCATGATTTAAAATCGTCCGTTAAAACCACAACCATTATTTTTTTAAAGTCATATGATAGACAACTCCGCGTCAGGGGTGTTGTGGCTTATTTGGTAAAGAATAAATTTCTTTAATGAGTCATGCTCAAGACTGATTGAACTTCAAACCTCCGGGTAGATGTCGAAGTCTTCAGCAAGTCTTTTACATGTTATGCCCTATTCAGTCAAAAACTCTATAATACCATACTGGTAAAATATATATACCGTCGCCTTTATGAAGATATCTTTTCAAAAAAGACATTTATTTATTGTGTTTCAATGTGTTTACTTAACACCACATTTTCAAATATATTTATTTTCATTCTTCCCACACCCCCCTAAAAAGACTTTTTGCCCCCAACCTTTTTGATCCAGAGATAACTATTTTGCCAATTAATTTTTGAAGTGTGTATGGCCCATTTTTTCAGGAATAAAACAAATCGTATATCAGGTTGTACCAAATTAAATGTCGGATTTTGACAGGAGAAAATTAATATGTGAAAAAAAAAAACAAAAAAACCATTCACTAAAATCAAAATGATTTTACGATTGTAATCCAGCATCCATAGTTCCATCGCAAGTGTCAGAAATTGGTCACTATCGTGAGTTTGCAGTGATGAGCAAACCTCAATACGACTGGGTTGCCATTTTCAGTCAATTTTTGTGAACTCAGTTTTTTTTTTGTTTTTTTTTCATATGTCTTATCGCAATCTAATGAGAAATAATCGAAGGAGAATCTCCGAGTTTTTGTGAAAAAATTCCTTTTTAAAAATATTTTCCATTGTTTTTTTTTTTTGTTTTTTTATTTTTCTCCATTGACCATCATTGATGTTCGGGATCTCCAAAGCTCATTTTAAATAATTACATTGGCAGTTCCTTCCTCAAATACCTGTTTTTATTCAGATGCATGATCCAGTTTAAAGTCATCCAAAAGAATAAGTATAGATGCACCACACGATATATTAAGGGTTAAAAAGATGGAAAGCCAAATTTCCATTGATTAGACTTTTTGAAAAATTGGGTACAGCATTAAAATATTCAGATTTACAATAGTAAAATTCGAAAAATTGTAATCCATCTTGAAACATGATGAATCCGACACAACCTAAATTATTCTGAAAATAAAATTCCTAAAAATGAAATTAAACAAATCTTCATTTCAACAAGGAAAATATCCGAGAAAAATATTGAACCGTCCCAATATAGTTTGCATTAATTTCTGACATTTGGAAGTTTCATTTAAAAAATAAAATAAACAGATCTGTCATTGTATCAAACATATCACACACACACGCACTCACGCACACACATACACGCATATAAGGTATTAATGGTTTTATTTATAATATGACATTATCTCTTACTACTTGAAACGTTATATTTAATGGATAATGTGTAAACATCACTGTTTTCAAAACACTGTAAACCTATGTTTAACTCCTTGTTCATTCCCGAGTCTTAAAAAAGAAAAAGTGCCTTCTCGCAGGGTTCGAACCGCTTGTTGAGAAATCCACCATTAAACCCGCCGTGCTTTCTTAAATGTAATAAGTGAATTTTGCTTGACTGTGAATGTTTTCCGTGTCTGAGTGGTCTAAAAACACGCCTGGCTTAACTATGATTCTCGCCACAAGTGAGATGCTGTTTTGAACCTTCAGAAAGCGCACTTTCTTTATTAAAACACTCGAATGCTAAAGCTGGTAGACATATATTTACAGTGTTTAAAAAAGACGTGTATCTATTAAATATTTAATTTAAAGTAATAAATAATATCGGATTATAAATAGAAATCGATTATTCTTATATATATATATATATATATATATATATATATATATATATATATATATATATATATAGCTATTAGTTTCCGAGCACATATGCCAGGAAGGCTAGAAAATTCCTATCACAAAAAAAAGAAAAGTCCAGTAGGCTCAAAACCTTCGGTCACGATGACCTTTAACCTTATACGAGCAATATATATATATATATATATATATATATATATATATATATATAATTCTGAATGTTGAATGTATCGTTACGACACCGGTTGCCAAACGTTCATTACTGTCGAACTCCCTGCTTCGGCAGAGAGGAAACCGGACGAAGCTTTGCCGGAGGGCAAAGTTTCGTCCGGGGAGGTAGACAGGCCCTGAACCCGTTTTTACGGGTTCAAAGAGGATATTTTTGGCTGAGCCTACGGGTTTGGAGAACCCACATAAAACTGGCCTTGTGCCACATACATCCCTCGTGGGGGTGACGTTAAATATTATCGTTACGACACCTATACACCTTTAACAATTTTAACCTTTCGCAATTTTAAGTTTCATGTACCAGCAATCAACAGGCTGTATAGTAAGTATGCATTTACCAATGTTAAAGGTGTATAGGCATTGTAACGATACATTCATCATTCAGAATTATATATGTGTGTGTGTATGGATGTAAACATATGTGTGTGTGTGTGTGTATGGATGTAAACATATGTGTGTGTGCGTATGAATGTATACATGTGTGTGTGTGTGGATGTATGCATGCGTGTTTGTGTATTTATATTCATGTATGCTCGTGTGTGTGTGTAGATGTATATGTGTCTGTGTGTATACTTCAAGATAAAAAAAAAGTAGATGTTAAATCCTGAGATTGTAAGCTGCTAAGATAGGATCAAAATTTCTGACTTCGAACTGTTTAAATGAAAAGTATAGAAAGTAACACATGATCTATAACGAATTATGTAAAATAACACATACATGTATACATGTAAATATGTCGGCACACAGACACGAAAACATATACAGACACATTTAACCAACAAGATGAACAGATAGATCGATAGATGGAATAGAGAAATAGAGAAGGGGGAAATTAAAGCCAAGAATAAAATTGGTATATTTAATTTGGGGCGTTCACTTTTCACCTTGTGTTTAAATGGAGTGAATAATTTGTTCGCGGACTTTTTTTTCTACGCTACAATCTTCAGAATCGTTAAAGAAATAACGTCATAGTTAATTTTATTTTGAAGTATTTCATTTCATTAAAAATGATTAAGCAAAAACGAATAAACATTTTAGGTGTTAAAATTAATCATTAATCATTGAAATAAAACGAAGAAAAGACTTAGAAGTTCGAATTGCCATATATAAGTATGCATATTTCTGGAGCATTTTCGAAACCCGATAGAAAAGTCGTTACCATGGCAAACCTGTTGCACATAGTAACGGCATTTACGTAGTTTTTTTTTTTTATCTGTGCTTTGAAAATCTCGCTATTTTACGTTCACGTAAAGCGAGATTTCAACACAAAAATAAAACATTTCAGCATCTAACTGATCTTCTCATATTCCACCTTTACATACTTTGTCAGATATTTCACCTCAATTCTTTAAAGTATTTAAGCTAAGCAGTTTTTTTGTACGAAGTCTCCTGAAGAGTGGATGTGATTCTATAAAACTCAGAATAGGAACAACCAAGAGATAAGCGAAGAAAAATATTGTATTTATTATATGCATTTATATGTATACGGCAGTATAGCAACAGAATTATATGTTTAACTTATCTTCCCCGTCTTCTTAAAAGACGTTACTTATTTTCTCAGTCTAATGAACACTCTTTATTAGACTTCAATAAGTATCACTGAAGAAAAAAGAAGCAAGAAAAATAAAAAAAATATTCCCTTTCTGTTTCTATGAGAATAATAATAGTGATTTTCAATTCAAATTCATCAAGTGTGTAAATATATAAAATACTTCAAACTGATGACGCAGTAATCTTCAGAGTGTTCTCCAAGAAACAACTGAAGATTACATTGTGTTTGAAAAACCAATAACCGAGTGGTATCGTAAGGTACTATTGGGTGATCTGAATCGGTGATAATGGGGCTTCAGGTCCGAAACCATACCTCCAAGTCATATAATCGTATATAGGTTTTTCTTTGTACTACAACTTTCATTTGTTGTATCAGTATGTGTATGAAATTACAGGTACATCAATAAGTCCGTATCTTAATTAGGAAAAGGCTTTAATTTTACGCAACCGTTATTTATCTCTCAACATAAACTCCCACATTATCAGTCCAATTCAGGAATAAATATTAATCAGCTATATCAAACTTATGCAGTAAAAATTTTAAATCATATATCAGCTAATAAATGCGTATCAGGCTACACACTCATTGAACAAAGAGTTCACTAGAAATTCGAAGATTACAATTACATCCAACTTCCATTTTACAGTTCAAATGATATTTTGCGTAAATATGAACAGTTTTTACTGATTTTGGTTTGGATGTAAAGTTTTAAAATTGAAAAACTTTTAAAAAGAATCTTAAAATTATCAGTATTTTGAAAAAGTAATTAAATTTTACGAGAAATGTTGTAAAACAAATTTAGGGTAAATTTATTTAAATATTTATCAAAAACGTAATCACCTTCATTTTTAATGAATTCAGTCCCACGATTTTCGATTCCATATTTAAAAACGTGTTTTTTTTTCCTCGTTTGAAATATTTTAACATCTTGTTTGTAATGTTCTACCATTTTTGAAATATCCTCGTCATCAAAACCAAGGAAAAGCTGTTTGTACTAAATCTGATGTGTATGTAGGACATGGAAGAACCTCTCATTTTGATGAACTTATTTTTTTTTTTGGTTTCTTTTTTAGAGGACGCTCTTGCATTGTCATAATGGAGAGTAATTTCTTTTCCGTTTATCGACATAATGTTTCGTTTCTCCGATCAAACTACTGGCAACAGGTATCTGTACGGATGACTCATCCAGGTTCCAAACGCTCGTAATAGATGACACCATTCAGAATCTTCCAGATATAAAAAGCAATGGCCTCTGTAGATAGAACCTGGTTTTCACGCTGGCACTAGTTTCTCATTTTGTGATAACCACTGTTCTTTTCTTCCCATTTTTCAGTTGGCATGCAAAACCGATTTTTCTTCTACTGTAACAATGTGATGCAAAAATGAAATGTTTGCATTCCTGTGGAAAAGATTACCCCAGATGGTAGAACACTGTTCATCTCAAGCAAAAGTTCATTAGGAATCTACATTATCTCTTTAAAATTCTCGCAATCAAATTTTGAATTGTATTATAAACGACATTCTGTCGAGTAGAAGAGATTGATAATTCTAGACGCAGTTTTCTTCCATTTAACCTTGTCTCTACTTTGGCTGCTTGACTCATAACTCGCAGCGGTGAAATACAGAATTACTTTCCGAACACATTAATATTTATATTTGTTGTTAGAAATAGTCGAGTAGAAATGGCGTATTTGGACTAACGTTATCACCTTTTTGCATCTTTGAATTGTATCGCCAAATTTCCTTTCCTTTTTCGAAATGCAAGATTTTGACGCTGTAAATATTTGTAAAAAAAATTACGGTCCCGGCAGAATATTTCTTTAAGGATTTTTTTGTTTGATATATATATATATATATATATATATATATATATTGCGTCTAGCATGAAACAGCCTGTCGCCTCTGAGTGTTGACTTAAATGTTCACTTTTATATTTACATACGCTCTATCTCTGTTATTGAACAATTTATCCCATAAATATAGCACACCTCAAAACTATATTTCTTCATATATATATATATATATATATATATATATATATATATATATATATATATATATATTAAAATAATAGGAAATAATAGGAAAAAACAATGAGATTTATAATTCAGAGTTCTGAGCATCTAATTCTATTCTTTTAAACAGTGCTCGATACAACAGTAGAGCATAATATTATAATTGTTTTTTTAATATATTACCATCGCAACACCGAAATTGCCATGTTTCAAAAATGAAACTTCAATTTAAATTGAATTATAAAATTAGACTTAAAATACAAACTTTCGTTCCATTATCAAGCGATGCTAAGAATAATTTGATTTACTTAATTTATAAGTCCAGAAAAACTTGACATTTTGAGATGCTGGGGTTAAGTAAAATTCAATCTTCATTATTTTAGAGGTGTTAAGATTTAATTTATTTAGAAAGCCATGTGTCTAATGTATTGTAGCTATCAAGTCGGTCAAGTCGAGGTTTGGGCACGGGTATCTGTCCATTGGTACACATCGTCTGGGTTTCAATAGCAATATGTTTGGCATTTTTTATTTTTAAGTAAATCAATTTCTAAAAAGTTATTCTTAGCATTACTTGATAATGAGACGGAACTTTGTATTTTAAGTTTCATTTTTATAATTGAATTTGAATTGAAGTTTCATTTTCAAACATGGGAATTTCGATGTTGCGATGGTAATATATTAAAAAAAACAATTATATATATATATATATATATATATATATATATATATATATATACATATATGGTCTAGGAGAAGGAAACCTCTGAATTCAACACCTGTGGAGGGTCGTTTGGGGACCTTGTGGCACGTAGTGCACCAGGTTTCTGTATTCGGCCCTTCAAAAAGTGTGGATGGTCCTGCACGAAACCTTCACCACTATAATCAAATCTCATGTGCCGTTGTCGGGCTGTCGGTTTCCTGGGAACTGATCTGCTTGACTCTCATACGTCGAATTCGGCAGGAGAGTCGAGAGTATATATATATATATATATATATATATATATATATATATATATATATATATATATATATATATATATATATATATTAGGCAAAATGTCAAACATGAAAGAAATTTATAAATCATATCAATCATTTTCCGAAAATAATGTAGATAAGCAACTAAATGCTCAAAATCTTTCATTAATCGAATGCTGATTACCTGTACATTTATTTTGCAGTGTAACTTTCCTTCTTTTTACACCCACAATGCAATTTGATGAACATTACAATCGATTTACATCCTTTTTAGCTGAAAGTCTTTTCCAAGAAGATATTTCATTCTAAGTGAAGAATTTTAAGAAGTATTATCTTTCGAAACAGATTCGTTTTATATTCTACTCCGGATAAATTCGCGAAATGACACTAGTGCCTTTTTTTTGCACGGGGTACAACGGTAATTTGACATTTCGTTTCTGAATAACCGATCCTTATTTTTAGCATTACAAGCAGAAAATACAACAGAACTAAGATGTCTATTGTAATATTTCGGTAATCGGTTAATTGTTTTAAGAAATCGATCCTAATTCGCACAAAAGTATTTGATAACATTGCTTTAATCTGGTATAATGACACAAATAACCCAAATCGTGTCAGCAATAATACCCTTCGCGATTGACTTGTTAACCATTGCTCAACAACGAGGTTTATGTTAGCAAAACATTGGGGATAATTAAATTTTAGAAATCAAAGAAATTATTTCCGACAAAATTCGAACTCCTACCGCATTACCAAAGATTTTATGAGAAAAATTTTATGAAGCAACATTAATCCACGATGTTTAAACCGAGTTATTTGATCCCACACTTCTTCCATTACAAGAAAAAGAAAAAAATACCTCCTACTTGGAATCTAGAAATCCGTCCTCTGGACGAAACCTGCCACTGACCGAGATTCCGCGGCAACTGAAGACGTCCATGGTTTGAATCATATGTATTATTAAGTGGAGATGTAAAAGAAAATAAGTCTTATTGCTTTTTTTACACTGTAATCTATATCACTTGTTTCAGTGATTAGCATTTAAATAACGATTTTATTAATATTTTTGTCATGATTTCGACATATTTTGTTTTATTTTTTACGGGGTAATTGTATGTTTGCACATTATCTTGCACTTAAAACATAACTTCTTATTGTTTTGTCCTTTCTTTATTTTCCCCACTCCGCCTTTTCCAGTGGCTGTCTTCTTTATTTCTATCAAAAAGAGTTGGACTTTTGAAGAACAAAGCAAACAAACTTTTAAACCAGCGAACCGTAGAAAAAATTGAATTATCAATCTATTCCTAAAAACGCTGTGTAGAATGGGACCTATACTATTGTCACCTTTTTCGTATTGATTCTCGAAAAATAATGGGGTTCCTTCTCCCCTTATATCGCATCTGTAAATAAATCATTAAGAACTGTATGTTGGAGAAATGATTTCGTTTTCAAAGCGTATTTGAATTAGGGTATAGCACTACCTGCCAACAGGGTTACATCGTTTGTCATGGTCAATAATTAATGTAACAGCTTTCGACCGTCGCTTACATCCGGTGTTGTAACCACGTTTAGTGTAGAGGTCCTGAGTGTGTTAGGACGACGTTTTAACAACAGGGCTAACTCTGCTCTGGTCAATGCTGGCGCTGGTTCAAGTAGGTTGTCGGTTGCTTGCCGCTTCCATCCCCACCGACTCTGCCCTCACTGTGTTCTTGATCTCAGAGCAGTGAAAGATTGGAGATCATCTTAATCGCAGCCCCGGTTCAAACCGTGGCGGGTGCTGTATTAAGGAAGAAAAATATCTTTACGACGAAAAAAATAAAACGAGTGATTCATAGGATTAATATTCAATCCTTGGAACAACAAAAATAACCTTTCCAGCATCTGGGCCTTCTCTAAACATCTTGAAATCAGGAAATCTGGTGGCAGCTGACGTGAATTTCAGGGGCACTCGATAAGTTCTCTCAGTACACTGATCTTTCCCCAAAATCATCTGCTTTATGCATCTCGGCCCAAAACTGGCGTGATTCCCCAATATTCCCTATTCTGCTTAATAAACTTATTATCCACCTTCCTTTCGAGTAGCCACAGTAGTCTTAACAACTTGCTTCACTTCACATCTCGCACCGCTACGCGCACAGGTGGAGCTAAATTGTGCTCTTTTCTTCTTCCCACTCGTTATTCGAGCTCTGTCGACTTCTCAGGACTGGCATAACTGTCTTTGTGATAAATCTAATTTTTAAAGTGTGTAGGAGAAATGACGTGGTTTATTCTCCTCATTAATTTCAATTCCCTGACCCTTTTCCTGGACACACTTGTCCAGTGAAAACACAAACCAGATCACCTTCGTCAATGAAAATATACTTGTTTACCTACTTCACAACAAAGAGACAAGTTATTTTCCATCGTCAGGCCGGTTGCCGTCATAGCGAAAACATAAGCCAGATCATTTGCCTGTTATGATGTATCGATTTTCATAATCCTAATCCTCGCAACGGGTTCATTCTGCTTTCATTTCTCAATTTGTTTTCGCTAACGAAAATATAATTCATGTTTGCTTCAGTTTTCGCCAATGACATGTGTTTTTCTAATTTCCCAAGAAAGAAATAAAACCATTTCACAATTTGCTTTACCCACATGCCAGATTTTCGATAGATAAAAAAGTAAACTCTTCTGTATCGTTCCAATTCGTAGGGGTGAGGCAACACAGATGGCCCATTCTTCACGTCCACATTACCAGGGAAAATGTCTTTCATTCTCTCTTTCTATCTTCCAGTTTATATTTCATTTTGGACTTAACCCTTTTTCTGCTTAAAATTAATGTTTCTCACAGAGAACTGATACGTTTATGAATTATTTTGGTGCTAAGAAAAATATTGGTGTGCATATGTCATGAGTATGACTAAGTAAGGTATTGTAAAAATCAACTCAATCCCTATCGTTGTATTAGTTGCGTGTCAAATCTTTCTAGACGACGGCATGCGAAAAGTAACACTGTTACTTTATTTTTAGGAAAATTTGAGGTGACAAAAGCAATGGTTATCAAGTCCTGCTCGCAGACCATTACAACTGTAGAGAGTTCGATACTAAATAGGTTCAACTGTAATGACGTCAAGATATTTATCCTACAGGAACTGAATATAGCACAAAGCTGTTGTTAAATGTTGTTCAGACGAGTACATATTTTCTTTTCCCCCGATTGAAGTTCTGGCAAAAAGACCAGGTTTTACATTAAAATATGAATTGGTATCAAATATGCAATTGAGTAGAAAATCTTGTTTCTTAAGGAGTAACCTGATAACAGTTTTTTGTATAGACGGGTTCAATATTGATGTCTTATGTATATTCCGTTTTCAGACGAGACCAGCAAAAATCTACGATTTCAAATTTATAAAATGTTTCTTATTTGTTCTTATTCGATCATTAAAATATATACTAGTTGTATTATATATATTTTGGAGTTAACTTTATAGAGAAACTAATTGTATGGTGGGCAGTTGCAATTATTATATGAAATTCTGATGTCGCAAAAATATATATATACTTGCCTTAGTCTAATCTGGTATAAAGACATTTGAGCAAATCGCGAGAAAGTGATAGTTGAATTTTTTTTGGAAACATAATGAGGAAAGATAGCTTAGAAAATTTGAAATATTGAAGTCAAGAAGGCAGAGCGAAAACGAGGTTGTGCAAATGAATGACTGAACAGGGACCCAAAGGCATAGAAAAGAGACAAACATTACTTAGCTTCGAAGGATAGGAAGTTGTGCAGAACCATAATGGTCCACGTCCTGAAGGGACACAGTACACAATAGATGGAACTAGCGAAGTATTAGGTTGGTGCAAAGATAATGTCGTTTTCTCACATGTGTTACTATGTGAAAAAACGACATTATTTTTGCACCAACCTAATACCTTCGGGAAAAGATTGCGCGACAGGCTATTTTCATCAAGTAAATAATGTATCATAATGTATTACCTATCTATCCGTGTGCGTAACTTTGTTAAATTTTGTAAAATGTCTCAAATTAAAAGAAAATATGTAATATTCTATCGAAATATCACTTGACTGAACTCGAGTTTCTTTGGTGACCAGGCAAACTTTGTTTTAGCTTAGCAAAAAAGTATTCACACACTTTTTACCAGATATTACACATTTTTGGTTAACACTGATTTGGGTCTTCAGAAGCCTCTAAATGAAAATTCAGCTCTCTGGAAGACTGCAAAGCGCAGACTGTAGTTCGTTACGGTGTCAGATAATTGATTATGGGAGGATGGAACTATGAAGTTGCCATAGATGGTAGATTTAAGAGAAACAAAACTGCAAATATAGTGCTCTATAATATTTACGTTGAAAATATGTGTATGCGTGTACTATTGAATATCAGCAAAGATATCGCGTAGATATCTCTAGATGCCTAATAACTGTTGTGCTATCATATCAACTCTCTCTCCACTATTATTATATCTAATAGTAGTACTGTATCTAATTACTGAATATTCCAGTATCAGAACATAATATTTTAAGAATGTCATTAATAGATTTGAACAAATTCTTATATATCCAGATGTTTAGCTTAAAATTAATGTGTTACATGTCTAAAAATCGTTCCTACAAAAACAATGACTCAAACCTGAATTACTTTTATATCATTGCTCTTGGCCTTACTTATCCACTTACAGAGTCTGTAATGTTATAATCAAATTGGTGTGTGCGAGTCGTTATTACTATATACAATATTTGTACGTGTATTTATTATTCATATGTAATATCAAATAACATTATACTATCTGACAGCTTAATTCTATAAGGATTCTCCATTTTACAACTAGTGTATACAATAAAATCTCTAACGCTCAAAACGTATGTCTTGCACAAAGACTATATTTTAGAACGGTTATATAAGAATATTTTAGTCATTGTTTCCACCACACAGACGCACACACACGCACAAAAAGAAAAGGGAAACACGACAGCACCAGACGAACCCAGGGGCAAGCTCAGCAGGAGTTTCATACTCGTTTTTCTTTCGGGTTTAAGTGAATAACGGAAAGGGACAACATGCCAAACGTAACCAGATGTAAATAATCAACATGAACGCACGCGTAAATCTAGCAGAACTTCGGGAAAATGAAAATCAGGGTGCTAAGTCTGACGTTAAATTTTTAAAATTCCCGATTCTTTATTTTTTTTAATCTGTTCCTCCCATAAAATGAGTTTTAGATCTATTATCGTACTGTAAAAAGACACGGTGGAATAATGGATAGCAGCTCAGATTGAGGAATCGGAAAGCCGAGTACGAATCCATTACATTCATTTACGTGCTAATACCTTTCGGTAAATAGCAGGACAGACCGGGTTCTTGGATAGCAATTGGTCTACCGTAGAAAGAAATAGCAACCTACTGCGGGAAGAATATCTCCCTCGTTAGTCATGTATCCCAAGATTCATGATCGCCTAAACGTGTATTACGCATGACACATAACTGATCATACTGTAACTTTGTTTTGTTTTGATTTTAAATACACAATCTTTTACTTTTCTCTTATATTTTATTTCTGTAGAGTTTGTTAGGCATATAAAACAAAAGATTTAGAAGCTAATATTTCAGGGTAAAAAAAACAAAACAAAACGGAAAATTAAGTTTCCCCATTTATTTTTGTTGTGACGTTGTCTTTATTCAAAAGTAGCTGAGAATTAGGAAGGTTGTTATTAGATCATCGAAAGAAAAGAACAGAAGACTGGGTAGGCAAAACAAACTGGTTTATTAAATACTCATACAAAAAAATGGAAAAACAAGCAAACGAGTAAATCAACTAATCTTCAAATGATATTTATTTCTGAAATAAAACAGAAAATGTGACACAAGGCCAAAAGGAGCCCGAGAAGGGCTGGTTAAAAATCTGTCTTATCTTAAACTTAGCTAGCCACAATCACTGACCCAAACAAACTATACAATATTCCTTACACCAAAACACCACATCCTTTCATATAATTCTTACTACAGTCACCATAAAAACTCTATAACAGCTACTCTTCAAATCCTACTCTAATGTGGCTACTTGTTATATTTATAAATGGAAGCAGTCCATTGTCACAGTAGTAGCGAAGAGCAAGACGTACACTGAGTCCTACTCTACAACAATTTTGAAAATAAATAACGGTAATTATTAGATCTACGCCAAGAGAAGAATTGTCTTCAGTTTAGTTTTTAATTTTAGCAAAAAAATATTCAGTTCCTTATATAATTCAGTAGATTTCCTTTTTTTAATGAGTTAAACAGTAAATAAATATATGAATATTACACTTACGAGCGAAAAGATTTCCACACCAGAAAGCAACTCTCCGTTAAAGAGATCGCTTGGGGGATAAAGTCAGTTCAGTCCTTGTACTTTCTTTAGCACAAGACAGACAAGAATCAGAAGGATGCTTAGGGGGGGAAAGGTTAGTCCGATAGTGTGAAATTACCGTTCACCTATACGGTCGCGGTGACACCATGAACAGAGTCAATTTTGTTTTTCTTGACCTACGTGAAGTTGACTGACCTTTTTCTGTCTCCCCTCCCCAATATTGTTACCACATGGAATGTTTCCTGCCCGACTTTCTTCCCCAAGGCGCTCTCGCCTCCACTATTTCTGCCTTAGCAAAACACTGAAATTTATCTACACCATTCTTCACACTTCCCTTTGCTTGTGCTTCTCCGAATCCGCCGGTGTTTTCCATGACTAGCATCTTCCGCGCGTAACCAGACTACCAGGTCTTCGACTGTCTTCTGGCAGCCATTTTTCTCAATACCTGCAAACCTCGGCTCTGGTTGCCTCGAGCCTACAGGTCTCTTTGTTCTCTTTCCGACGACACTCTTCTGCGTTAAATCAAAAAACTCTTTCGGTCCTCCAGTCTCCCCTTACTTTCATGTGTATTGTTAATTTCATTTTTTTTCTTTTTCAACTGTTTTTGCTTCTCTCGCTAGCTACAAAATCCTATTTTTCAGCGAAGTATCATGGCAGCCTTACCCCATACCAACGTAACAATTCAAACGGCACATAAATTTTCGCTTGATTTATGTACTTGTTTGAATATATAAAATATATATCTAATCATATGCATATTAGCCAACTCGTATGGGTTATAAATAACCCAAGTTTGCTATGTGTTATTGTGCGGATGCTTCAACAGCTCCTTAACATCGTAAATGTTCCATAAAATATGCGCGAAGAATTATTGGTATTACTGAAAGTATATCCGATACCATTACTGTAAAGTTAGAGGCAAGTCTAATTAAACCGCACCTTAAAATAAAAACTTTTGTAAGCAACACAAGAATCAACATAATATCAATATTTTAAACCTATTTCCTTTACAAAAACCTTCGTAAAAAACGACCTAGTTTTAAGCACATCTAAGAATCTTTCTATTGGTCACTTTTTAATCCCTCCCCACCAAAAAAATTAGCCAATCATATGTGATAAATGATGGCAAGAATTTTGCTCTACTTTGGGCGCGTTTAAGTGGACATTTTCAATATTTTTTGAAATGACGGTTCCAAGATTCTTGGCGGCGATGAAATCAAGGGAATGTCCTGGTAATCTACCAAATTCGCTTTTCGGAGACAAAAAAGAAAAGGTTTTAATGATTATTATTATGGCAGTCCAATGCAAATAAATGTGATGGCTCATCGATATAGCAGTACCAGGGTACATAGGGTAGTTGAGAAATAAAATGAGAGAAAGTAAAGGCATCAATATTTGAAACTTGAGATAGCACACTTATAGAGAGGTTTATGAAAGGGGTTGTCCCTGTTGTTATGGGCACCCTTGGAACTGTGAAAGACGCAATCCAAAAATGGCTGGGTAAAATTGGGGCTGTGATTCGATGTGATCTTCTTCAGAAAACAAGACAGCTAGAAATCTTTGTCGATGTAGAGAAGCGAAGAAATGGCAGGATCCTTGGTCAGTTATGACGCGCTCTTGATCATTATATTACGGCACAAGAACATCTTCAAAAGAAAAGAGATCAAATGCTCTTGAGCGAGAATCGTTTCTCTCATTGTTAGAGAATTTGAAATAGTACTAAATTGCCCAAAATAAAATAGAAGTGGTAATTCAAAATAGAATCAAGACAACACAAATAACTCTCGTATCTATAGAAATAACGCGTGTACACACATACATAAATATGAAAACTCTTAAACAGCTTGTTTCGTTCCGAGAAGGAACTTCATATTTGTAATGGTCTTATTGACAGAGCCAGGCTTATATAGGTGGGACAGAGAAAATGTAACACCGGTTACAGTTTTATATCGAAAACGATAAAAATGCTACAAGAACACTCGATTTTAAATTTATTTTTTTTAAACTGAAGTTCAATTTATCTAGATGTGAAAGCTTTTTAATTGATCTTTCTATCACTTTTGTTTCAATTTTTGTCGCTGTTTTTAAATACCTCGGATTGTATAAGTTAAATCGGCCAAACTATGGTAAACCTGACGTTAAAAATTTAAAGCGGGCATTCATGTATTTTTATCGTTTTCAATGTAGTTTGTTGTATTTCTTCCTCGCTGTCTACATAATATATATAACTGATTACGTCTATTGTCTGAAGAAGTTCCTGCTTAAGATGAAACGCGTTAATTAGGATTTTTTTAAAAAAATATTTTGTTATTCGATTTCCAACTATTCGTCTGATATATGGATTTATATACCATATGTACACATAGATAACACGAATATATATTTTTATTATAGTTATGACTGCTAACTTAAGTGATGAACGCCCAATTTGTTTATTGCTTTCTTTTTTCTCATTTCCCCAACCCCCGTATAATTAAAGACTTTTTGTTTTAATCATTTTAATTATTTTTTAAAGAGATGTTGAGATGGAGTTCTTTTGGGAAAGTGTCAATTTGCTTTTCAAAACTCCGCGTTATTAAACAAGTTTAACTAAATATTCACTGTTTGTTTATTTATTACCCCGGAACCCACTTAATGTTGGATTTTTGCATCTTCAAAGCATTTAAACGAAAAGAAAACTTATTCATCTTTTTTCCTCGTTCTTTAAGATCTGTTTGGAAATAAGTTAAAAACTTAAAATGATTAAAAAAAGTAAAAAAAAAAAAAAAAAATTTTAATACGCCACACACACACACACACACACACACACACAAAATGTTTGAATATCCCCCCTCCGTTTCTGCTGGTTTCTAATGCACTTGTCTTCGTTTCTACTTTAACCGTTATTTGGAATATTTCTGTGATTTATTCTGTTTTTGAAGGAAACCAATTATTCGCCTTTTTAAATGATGCATTGACAAATAAAAATAACGAAAAAAACAAAAAACAAAAAAAGCTTTTAAATCTAAATTCTCTTTATGAGCCTTTTTCTTTAATTTCCAAATATCATATTTATTTTTTAATTGGTCGTTTCAAAGCGAAACGCTATCGACATTTTTTTCAGAACGTGCTACATTTGACAAATTTCTAGACCACCATCGATTCGCTTTTAGTTGTGCTTCAAAGAAGTACCCTTTCTCGTTCACGTGTTCACTCACATCTAAACTTGATCATTTAAAGATTCCTTCGTCACGATACGAAAAAAAGCATCTTAGAATATTTTTTTCATATTGGCAAAATATAGTTTTCTAATCTTGTACTTCCAGTGGGATTTCTTTTAACGCCTGCTAAGTGGCGTTGTATAAAGCAGCATAAAAGGAAAGGACACTTTTTTTTTCGCACTTCAACTACAGGATGCCGCAATTACATATCCTATTCCTCGGCGAACAACCTTCTTTTAGTCCCAATCGAAACATGTAGCGTATCGCATACAAAAATACCATAATGTCTTAACAGAAACCTATCATATGGATATACAGTGTAACCCGGATATAAGAGACCAGGATATAAGAGAAACTCGGATATAAGAGAAATTTTCTCTGGTCCCAAATTATTCCCATACTTACCTAAACAAAATAGGCCAAACCCTGATATAAGAGAAACCCGGATATAAGAGACTTCTCCGGTCCCAACAACTCTCTTATATCCGGTTTACACTGTAATTCACTATTCAATAATAAATATCCCAATTCAACAAAGGAGATATCGATGCTACAAATTGGACTCCCATAACAAACTTGTAACCATTAGATATTTCAAAGAAAAATTGTCAATCCCTTTTTCATCCATATTAGAAGAGTTCGTTGAAGAAAGAATTTTTCTCTCATTTTCTGATTTATGTTACACTTGGTTCTGTATAAATATTATGAGAATTAATGAAAAAGCGGGAAAAAAAATTCGTGTGAGGCGTTTCGTCCTTCAGCACATCATCGGACTAAAGTGTTGTTTATGTTGTGGTAACTACACATGTGAATGAAGGAAAAGGGAAGCTGACATTCTAAACTTTAATTTTAAAAAAAATGTGTTAGCGATCATTCTTGGACGCATTTAAATGAGACACTTTAAAATTCTCATGGTCAGTCGTCATTAAAGTCTCCCTCTGTTGCATTTGCCTACGCCGATCCGGATCTCAAAAACAAAAGCGACACACCATCCCTTACAGTATTTTTTTTTTTTTTGTTAATCTCGTATTCTGTTTTATCATCAAGATGAACTTTAAATTGACCAATCAAGACGAAAACGTATTAAAGTAAAAATAAAATTAATTGCATCCAAATATATCACAATAGAAATGGCAACGTAGAGGCGAAAATACCTCAGTTATTAGGCCATACAACATATCCCATAAGATCCTAAATTATAGACACCGAAAGATATCCCGAGGATAATTGACTGAAATGTGTTTCTTTATAATTCCCATCATAACTGAGAAAAATAACTCTAATGTTAAAGGTTAGAACGAAAGTACCGTCAGATTTTATCGTGTATATTACAAATGAAATTATCAATGCTTATATTAGGTTGGTGCAAAAATAATGACGTAATAATGTCGTTTTTTGACGTATTTTTTAACGTCAAAAAACGACATTAATACGTCATTATTTTTGCACCAACCTAATAGGAATGCTTAATCATCGATATAATCTCCAGTGCTCATTCCATTTGTCAGCAAGTTTATATTAGGTTGGTGCAAAAATAATGACGTAATAATGTCGTTTTTGACGTTAAAAAATAGGTCAAAAAACGACATTATTACGTCATTATTTTTTGCACCAACCTAATAGATGCCACGTTTGTAAGATTCGTTAGGTTTTGATGTAAAGTACAAGAGTCACTCCTGTTCAAGGCTTTTCTCTTGATATCAACTTTAGGTCATATAAATGGTTCTACAAAACCCTAAAAAAATATTTTCAGAAGGAGGAAGATTGGAACAATATAAAAACGGGGAGAGGAAGCACAAGAAGTCGGTAAGGAAGGATGGCGTAGATGTACGAAGCACAAACTACTGTCCTCCCACATGGTTTGGATGGTTGATTTTGTTTTTGGCCTATCAATCTCTATGGATTATTTAATGCAGAAATCTAAATATTTCACCGCTTCACCTAAATGTAATTTGAACGCAATTGTATGCCTTCAACTAAATATTTTATTATATTACATATTTTATATTTTCAAGGTAACCACATGTTTTATAGATATAGTTTGTACATTATCTGTTGTGTAATGTTTTGGTATAAAACTCCCTGTTAAGGATAGATTCGTCCGAGACCAGACGGACTACGTGTTTCGCGGCCCAGAAACTATAATCAAACTGTAATATCTGTTCCGTGGCCTTGGCCAGCCATGTCCTGTTAAGACAAGCTTTGTGTCTGATCCCGCGCAAGTGGGGGCTTGAGTAAATTTGGACAAGCAACCCGAGTGTTTGCGCTCGGGTTCCCCACGTTACATAACCGACCCTGTGTCACAACCTAACCCAGTAGGGGGTCATTGGTAAATACCGAGACCACAGACGGACTGCGGCCTCGCGCTACTTCCAAACGCCCGACGAGTTAATTTCCAACTGCAGAGCCGAACCAGACGTTGATTATCGTGCAAAGGGCTGTCTGTCCATTGAAAATATCTGAAAAGAGAATCTCCTTGCCAAGCGTCCAATCGCAAGCCAATAGACTTATCACAGTTCATCTTGGCCCATGTTACCGTCTTATACTCAGATTTCTAAGCCGACTTGGTCAATCTCGGTGGTGCTCATGACAAGCACGCACACATCGTCAGCAAGCACAGGCCGAAGTGGCCGCATTAAATAGTGTGATTCCGCGCAGGACCGGATTACCCTGTAATTTGCGAAGGAACGATGAGGTACAGACCCATGTTTCATCCAGTTGTAAATCATCTCTAACAAGGGAACAAATATCGGTGGGTGCCTCAAGTACAATTCGTAATGAAGACCATTCAAGCCCGGAGTCTTGTCCTGGCCAAAAAGTTTTCAAGTCTTATGAGACCCTTGCACCCAGCCGCTTTAAAGCAAGGGAAGTTGGCGTCGAACTGAGCTAAGCTCAGAAAGGACTTCCTGTTGAGCAGCTCCTGATAGTAATTCTGAAAGGCCCCACATAAGCCCGAGTTTGCAGTCACGTTTCGTCCATCCGGCAATGTGACGCTAGCGAAATGTCGATCAACTGCATCCTGAAATAATTCTTACCGCAGTTAAACGGCTATATACGTCGCCCCCAGAGACACACGTTTTAACCTAACCCTAACTACCAGTGCCTCATCATTTTTATCAAGCCATATATATTCTATATGCCGTTTACACTGCTATTCAATCTAGACTGAGCCGCCTCGGCGACTCTGGCTAGTTGTAAACGACCTAATTCTAGACTTTAAGTAATCTCACTACCTGTTCCTAACCACTGTCCGACAATTCCCGCTGTAGTGTAAGTAATAACTATTCTCTGAAATCCTTCTCCTCGAACAATGACAAGTTGAATTTCCGGAATCCAGCCAATTTAACCTTACGTCTAAGTTTATTCGAATCCAGACGAGCCTATAGTCCGTATGAACTACCGAGTGGAAACTCACATTCTATGAGCACTAAGTTGACTCTAAAACTGGGTCGATGTATTAGGTTGGTGCAAAAATAACGACGCTTCTCTTGAGCCTTACCCACGACGAGCCATAGCTTGGACTCTTCTACGTAACCATAATTGCGGGCGGCTAAGAAGTATAAAAAATAGTGGCCCCCAGAATAAACCCAACTGGGGTCTTTTGGCCACCGGTTCCAGGCGTGGGCATGCCTGTTACAAGCGCCACGGAACTAGAAGGCATTTTAGTGTGGTTTTTACGTATCTTCAGAGGCCTTCTCTTGGCAGCAACGAGACGAGGTAACGAGTTTCGTCACACCCTACCCGGTAACGATAACCGTATATTTCCGTCCGCTACTCTCCAAGTTGTTAGGAATTGAATGCAGAGGTTTTGAGGTCTAACATCAAGTCAAACCCTAACTCCCTACGCGTAGGAAATAAGGTAACACAATATGACCGTAATGCATTAGGTATACGCCTAGGCGCTCCCATTTACAAAATCAGGTACCCCGTACACTGCCACCATGTTCTTCCTCTACGGAGATATTCCATTTAGATTATAAAATCACTTATAAGGTCACAAGACATCATTTCGATGAAATCTTCTGGCGAAGCAGCAGTATGTCCCACAAAATAGTCTGCGTTTCTATTTGCTGAGGTTTTACCCCCCAAAGAAATCAGTGATTTCATCACCATATAATTTGTGTAGACTAATTTTGCGCAAGCGCTTGTCCACCACAAAAACTGTCAGTTTTCTCAAAGTGCTATACTTCGTCGGGGTCAACTAATATTCTGTCATCTGTGATCAGAGCTTACTGTTTACATCGCTCGAGATCCTCTGTCACGATGATGATACACTTTGAGGAGGAACTCCAATAAGTGGGTGATTCACTAGCAGCTACATCGGCCACATCATTCTTAAAATTTTTACGCTTTTAGTCTTCTGTCGTAGTCGTATATTTTGGTTTCCTCTTTATTTGCCTCTTGTTCTTCCATAAATTCTAATCTTTCAAAGGTGTGGTGGGATTAAATTATTTCAGTCTGCTAAATCTTAGGGGATGATCCGTTTTTTTTAAAAATTAGTTTTATCTAGAATCCTTCTTCATATCTAGATTATTGTCGGACATATTATAAGAAATTAAATTTCCAGTAGAAAATAAATATCTCCAGCCAAAGAATTTTTAAATATATTTTTTTTTTCGGGAGAGAATGAAAATAATTAAACAAAAATAAAAAAAACTAAAAAAAACTTGTTAGATGAAGTAAACAAATCCGACTGCAACAAAAATATAGTTTCATTTACTCTAAAGTTTACGTCGTCAAAGAAAGTTTTTGTTTCAAAAAATAACACAACAAAAATATATATATGATATAAGACAAACTCTAGTGCATATTTACACTAGAAAGAACAATACAAAAAAATTTAAGCAAATCGGATTAAAACAACTCAAACAAAAATTATTTAAATAAAGTAAATGAACTTAAATAGAATCCGGGGTCCAAAAACGGTTCCTCTTGGTAAATTTCACAAGAAACACCTGCAAAACTTTGTTACTTGTTTTGGTCTAACAAATGTCGAATGAGAACAAATATGCCATTGGCTGCATGATACGAAGGAAAAAATGGGACGGGTTCATTCCATCGTTTATAACAGAAAACGATTAATGGAATAACCCAATTGTACTGCCTCCGGATTAGTGTACTCACTACGGATCATTATTTATATTATTCAGACTATTGTCCTCATTTTTGTTGCCCTATTTATCACAACGTTTTGGCCGTTGTACGCTCCGGTCTTCTTCAGGTGGTTGGAATATCGAACTGAACCCTTTATTTCGCTCGCTGGGGTAGACTGTTCTAGTTCCACGTGCCATGTCTAATGAATGTCAGTTATCAGTTATCTCCTGTTAATTCTTCTCTCCAAGTTCTCCACTGCCTTAACCAGGTATTGAGTATCCTATTGCGGTACCCTACAACGTAACAACTACCATGGGTACATGGCAGCAGCCCCAATAAATTAGGATAGGCGTGTAGAAGAAGAGGACAACAACACTCAGAAAACAGTCTGCCTGTCTTATATGAAGGGATTATTAGAGAAAATACAAAGGATCTGCGGTCCATTTAACATCAGGACAACCTTCAAAAGCTGGACGACACTTTGCAAATACCTCTCCCGAGTAAGACCCCCTCCTTAGAGGAGAACATGATTAACAACTGTGTGTACACCATCCCGTGCAGATGCGGAAAGAAATATAAAGGGGAGACAGGCTGCCCCTCAAGGTAAGGCTTGAAGAACACCAAAAAGTTGTAACACAAGGGGAAGTGGAAACATCAGGCGTGGCTGACCACATATGGAGAGAAAAGGGAGATCACCGCCCTCTGTGGGATCAAGTTGAAATCATAGACAAAGAATATCATTGGAAAATTCGCAAACTTAAGGAATCAGCACATATGCTAGGCCACAAAAATCTTCTGAGCCGAGCAAGCATAGAAATGAATACAATATGGGAACCAGTAATAAGAAATGCCAGAGAAAAACAATAACAACGAAAATTGCAATATGAGTTCTGGTAAAAATATGATATGATAACAGCAAAAATTGCAACATGAACAATGGTAAAAATGGTTACTGAAGACATTAAGTTTATAAGAACCAGGAATTCATACACAGATGTCCTTGAAGACACATGGCACAGTGTATAAATGCATTGGTTAGATCTAGTGAGTTCAATACCTAGTTAAGGCAGTGGAGAACTTTGAGAGGTGAATTAACAGGACACAACTCATAATTGACATCCATTAGACATGGCACGTGGAACTAGAACAGTCTAGAGCGAAATAATGTTCGACATTCCAACCGGAAGTCCAGAGCGTACAATGGCCGAAACATTGTGATAAATAGTCCGAATAATGTAAATAGTGTACATATTACCTTATCTCAGAAATATAATGTACTGACTACCGAACTCATATAGAGTCAGTGGCTACTAACAAATGGCGAGATTTGTAGCATTTCGCTGGCCGGCTTTGAAGTGGGTCTAGTGGTTACTGCCATATACTTGCAAAAGTTTGTTAGGTAACTTATACGCTTGCAGCCCTGTGAGTGATCAATTCTCAAAGCCCATTTTCCTCATTATATCCCAGAAACTTAAGCTCTCTGTCTGATTCTAAGTCAAAGCACTTTTTTATTATCTTGTTATGATTCTAAGCACTTATCTTTATATCCGTTAATGGTATTCTAAGACTCCTGTAGAAATGCATCTCTGGGTGCCTGAAGTCGTTATCTGAAGCAATTGTCCAGCATTCACTGCCATATTGAAGGATTGATATTGCGTAGTAGATCAGCACTCTTTTCTTTGTTTGTAATGAAATGTTCCTGTTAATATTCTGAAAGCGGAATTGGTATGATTATTCTTCGATTGGATTAGTGATTGAGTTTACAATGACAGGAAATCTAAAAGGAAAGGGGACTCATTAAGTTGTAACTGATTCGACGAAATGCAGTATTAGTTTCTCTGCTTTGTTCGACATTCTAGCCGGAAATTGAAAATTACTGAGTACAATGGCTACTTAAATACAATGATACAATTTTCCAACGACATCGTATTTACAAACATTTGCTTACGCGCGAGCATACACAAATATATATATATATATATATATATATATATATATATATATATATATATATGCCAACGTGCAAATAATCCTCACTCTAAATCCTACATACATATGATACATACGGAGCGGGGGCAGATATTTGGACGTATGTAGATGTATAAATGTTATTCAATCAAAACAGACATCATTTGGTTAATATTTATTTCCTGAGCTTTGTCTCGCACAAGGTCGTAAGTAAAGACTGCAAATTGAAATAAGTTTTTTTGCGTCAATAACAATAGTATAAAAATATTACACACACGCACACACACACGCACACACACACACACACACACACAAAAAACACACACACAAACAATATATATATATATATATATATATATATATATATTTGCAGCAATCCCTCTTTTATACAAGTTACATTAAAAACGATTAACAAGGTACTGTGATTAAACTTATTTAATTTTTTTTCCTTCTGGCCATGTGTATAAAAATCCCATTATGTATATCTGGCTATTTTTTTTAGCCATTATCAAGAATAATTTTTATTTCTATTTTTAACTGAATGTATAAATTTCTTTATCTATGTATCTAGAGTTGTAGGGATGTTTATATTCCAAATACGGTCATCAAAGTCGGGCCGTGTTCTGTTTTTATGTTTTTTTTTTTATTATTGCTTCTATTGTTTTGTTTATTATATGCGGATAAGGATATTATACTCCTATTTTCTACAAGTATAACACCCTTTATATATACATACATACATACATACATACATATATATATATATATATATATATATATATATATATATATATATATATATGTATGTATATATATATATATATATATATATATATATATATATATATATATATATGCACATAAAATGAGAAGTCAAGGTTTACTTAATAACCTGTATTAATACATAGAATTAACGCGGAGAAAAATAAAGAACGATAAACTTTCGTTTACTGAATTGAGAACGCTCTAAAATATTCTAAAAACCTGTTTAAAAAGAGAAAACTATGGTAGACACTAAGTGACAAATTAATTTGATGCAATTATTTTTAATCTACACTTTTGTTTATGTAAATACTTTTGAAGGGTCAGATTTTAATTTTAAATATTTATCATCATACGTAAGTATATTGGCTTGAGAAAGGAGCACTTTTCACACGTGTGTGTGTGTGTATGTTTGTGTTTGCAGTATGTATAATAGTAGTGATTTTCCAAACGTAGCTTAGATGTGGCACAAGGCTGAATGTAGGGGGCTCCCAGTGAAGATCAAACTCACTACTCAGTCGTAATCTAGCGAGACAAGCTTGCTAACCATACACCCCCTCGAGAAGCCCTGCAGGATGTATAATAGTATCCGAAACGAATGAGTCAGAAAATGTAACGACGGGTTTCGTAGTGGCTTTTTGGCTTCCTCGGCTTAGAATAAAAGACAAAACTGAGGAAAATAACTTGTGATCAATGGTGACAAATTAGGTTAACTTATCAGCTCCGATTTACAGACCCGAGTGAGTGTTGTTGGTTTATTAATTAGAGCCATTTATATATATACTCCAACACCAATGAACGTCTCTAATAGATAAAAACAAACATGCGGACAAACTCACTTGTGTTTGGACATTGTAACTGACAAGGTAATCTAATTTATCTCCGGGTATTTTCCTCCATTTAATTTGCTTCTAACATGAAGCTGCAGCTGCTCTCTGCGAAACGCGTCGTTAACAAATTTTTCCGCTTTGTTTCACACACACATACACACACATACACACACACATTGGAATTAAGACTTTCTTTATACAGTCAAAATTTCACTGGGCTGGACATGTTGCAAGAATGAATGACGACAGAAAGACAAGCTCGAGTACCCTCACAGCTGTCAATGAGCCTCATACTAACTTCGAGCGAGTTGCTTTGGATAGAAATAACTGACGATATTTATACCAGATTGGTATAAGAAATTTCGAAATCAGTCGTATTGACCTGTGAAAGACTACGGCGAAAAGCATCATCAAATATTTCTGTTGCTATGTCCCGATATCCTCGCTGTTGCACAATATGTGGACTTGTATGAAGGTCACTAGCGGCACTGAAGTGTCACATACGACACAAACATTAGCTCTCAGACTAAGGCTCTTTGACTCTATCGTACCTACACGTCCGTCGGTATTAATGACGGACACCAACCAATCATATTCCAGTGAGGGGTAACACAGGTGTATGCATATTCCATTATATCAATATATATAAAAATTATACAAAAGTTTGTTCGGCCAAGCTATTAGTCATTTTTAAAGATTTGTTATACTACAATAATGACATGTAAATGCTATTTTTAGTCTGTACAAAAATTCGTGAAAGTAACATACTTAATTTCCAAATACGGTCAGTACACTGTCGCCGTATTCATAAGTGTTTTTTTATTTCGGCTTTTTTTTTTTTTTTTTTTCTAAAATGTCCAACACTTTAAAACTTCTCGCAGTTGAAGGGACGTATCATGTTCGTATTCTAAACGGGTATATCGGATGGTAATATTTCATGCTGGTTTAAATGTGTCTCTGGTCAGATGTAGAATCAGTCGTCTTGACAGGCGGTTTGTGGCCTGTACGACAGTTAGATATATAGGCTTGGCTTCGTCGAGAACACTCTTTCCTATGGGGCGTCACTATTCCTATATTTTGGGGTAAAATAAGTAAAGCGTCTGGAGAGGAGACGCTGAAGAAAACCTTGTAAATCTAGAATATTGTTCAAACTGTTCTGTTGCTATTCTATAAACAGAAGCGATGAAATATGGCAGCAGGATAATGACAACCAACAAGATACCCATGCTACTCACCATGTTCTGCAAGATTTACAACTTTACTGACCAGCACGAACGTCAAACATGTTAGTGTTGTGGATTCCGAGATGAATTCGGTCTCCAAGGAATGACAAACTCAATAATTAAATATAAAAAATAGAATGTATTTACCCAATCATACAAAGAGTAATACTGTTAGTAAGTCCAGGAACGTGGTTAGTAGCAAATACAGATAGATATATACAGTCTCGAAGTAGGACTTCCTTAGAGTCTACGTGCTTGTAACTGACTTCTACCAGAGGTTACCTCACACTATCTCCGTTCGTATATTCTCTCACTCTCCGTATATCCTCTCACTATCCGACTGCCGACACCCGACTACCCTCCTGACTGTAACTCTTGGTATTTAACGGCAGTAGTCCAGGTACACTTGGTAGAGTCCACATATGACAAAGGGGTGGGCCTCATAACAGTTAGTATCCACCAACGGTGACAGAATTCTAGTCTGGTTCATTGTATTCACATGCAGGAGAAAGGTATGAATCCATCTCCCCCAGCTATGGGTGAAACTCGGTTTGAATTTGGAAAAATCATTATTTTCAAACTTTATTCAATATTTACTTGCAAACGATTAGTCTTACAATACGAACATTTTTCGATGAACCATAAAAACAATTCATTGTTGTTGGCTTATATATATAACTAGCAGCATGGCCCGGCGTTGCCCGTGCTTGATTCAAAAATCGTACGACTCATACAGCAATCGCTATCACTTGACTTAAAATATTTTTGCCCTTCCTTGCCTTTAAAGGAGTCCCCTTTGCCGTGCTGATGTTGCTACATGCCTTACTTCTTGCCTATCTCACACAGCCAATTTTTTCTAAGCTCTATACTAAACATTAAATCTGTTACGAAAAAAGAACTAAACAAAATGAACACAAAACGATCAGCTTTAAAAAAGGACTCGTAACTGGAAAAACCGAATGAAAAAAGAATGTTAACAACAAATACTTTTTCACGCCCAACCCAGTTCTGCGGAATCAGAATCAACGTTTAGTTTAAGCAAGCGAATGAGCAAATTAGAGTAAAATGCCATGCAGATTTAAATTTTTTCCCACTTGTGACGAATGCAGCTATCGATTGTTTTTTTTTTGTATGTTAGTAACATAGTCAACATTCGTGTCAGTCAGCTGTTGACTCTCACGCTAGCCAATAGAATCTTCCTGTCTATTCGTGGCAGCCAGCTATAGGCTCTCACCCTGGCCAGTAGAAAATGGTCGCGAACTACATGAAAACTGCCGTAGAAGCATGAAAAAATCGATTATTTCCACTATCGATGGGAGTTGGGAAATGCAGTCAGTCTTGGCCTTCCAGGTAACTTGCAGCATGTGCATGTAAATTTTGGTGCAAATCCGTCGAAAATTGCTGTCGTGCATTCGTTACACACACACACACACACACACACACACATCCTGCCTTTTATAGATAGAGATTAGAGTTCATAATAAACTCGAATTTTTGCAATTAACTACAATTGATATTTTGATTTGATTTCTCCGCCTCCTCAAAACGTCACAAAATCGAATTTCGATTCAAGAAATAGATCGAAATTCTGATTATTTCTTTTTTAATTTTTTCCAATCACTCGAATCGAATTCTGTAGTGAAACTGGTCGTTATTCTGGGTTTTTCTAAACTTTCCCTTCTGATGGTTCAAAGACTTTTGTCTGAGTTTAGCTTAAGGATAGGCACCTCGGCGTGGTGTAATGGTTAGCAAACCTGTCTCGCTAGATCAGTTACAACCGAGTAGTTAGTTTGATCCTCACTGGGAGCCCCATACTTTCGGCCTTCTGGCACATCTAAGTTGTGCTTAGAGAGTTTAGCTTAAGGATGTCAATTTTTCTGGAAAAAAAATGTTTACGTCTACCAACGCGTCAACTGCAACCACGTCTTCACCAATGAAACCGCCCATCGAACCCCACAAGAATAGGCAAATATTTGGTACAACCCGCTTAAAAAAAACATCGGTCATATGCCAGATTGCCATTATATTTTGGTTTACAGTTGTGTACGAGCTTTTTCTTTAGCGAAACATCCAGCAACAAAAGGTTGGTTTTATTATATTGCCTTTATGAACGTTAGCCGAGCAAATTCACTCAGAATTGATAAATTGATTATATCCGTTAAGTAAAAACAATGTTGTTGAATAAAAGCTGATTTATTTTGAAGTTCTGTAAAGTGATTTTCAGCAACGAAATCTTCCAATCAAAGCTACCACTTACACATCAGTTCTTATAATGATGATCATTATAGGCATTATTTTTTTTTTTATTATCTATATCGTAGTCAATAACACCAGTGATATATATTTTATGAAAGTTTTTGCCATTTTTGCTTTTTCTTTGTACCGCCCCAAGCGGCGCGTGTTTGCTTGCCAACTGATTAAACAGCATCTGTTTGGAGAGTTATTGGCATATGCGAATGCGACGAATCTGTTGGAAGACAAGCTTTCGTCTGAACGTGGAGGCAATAAAAAAAAAGTAATGAATATTTGAATATGAGGGTTGCCCGGTCACAGCTTTTTGTCATTTTGAAAGTGTTCGGAAAGTAAGAAGAGAGACAGAGATGGATGAATGGAAAGACATGTTGACATGATATATATATATATAGATATATATATATATATATATATATATATATATATATATATATGTTCACCTCTGCCAAGGTCAGAAATGGGGTAACAGCTTTTAACTGATACTGCCTATATAGCCAAGGTAGAAAAGGCTGTTGTCAAAATTCTGAGTATCTTTCCTTCGTCAGTCATAACATGTTAATGATGAGCTATTTGTAAAAGATATCTAGCAGTGGGACAGATTACAAAGGCAAGTAGATTCATGCCTTTCCCTGATGTCAAAGGGAACCTGAGAGGCTACAGTCGAATAACTTAACTCTTATCGCTGTAATACGAGGTTGCCTAGTGACAATGTTTAGATTGTTCGAAGCTTCTGTTGATATTACCTGTGAATTGTTAAGTCGTGGTTTATTTTTCCACTCTTTTCTTTCCTTCTTGCCATTTTTTTCCCTTTTTGCTTCATCTATAAGACTCTTTCTAATTACATGTAAATATGCATGGCCAGACTTGCAAAGACAATTCTGGTTCCAGGAATTATTTTAAGAAAACATTTTTCTTTATCAGTGTCCACATGCCACATCTTCTTGCTTGTTTTGTTTGCCATACTTTAAAAATACATTGTTGATTAACATGCAGATATAGATTAATATAAAACAAAAATTACATATATATATATATATATATATATATATATATACCCAAGTATATGATTGGTGTATATGGAATGAATTCCAATAACCAACAATTACTATTCTTAAAAGAGTGCTCAATACAAAGTAGAGCAGATATAATTATTTATTTTTAAAGAAAAAAAATTTATAACATAAATATGTTATAAAATCACTACAAAAATAGCCATTTTGTTTCAACACCCTCGGTGTCTTATCAAGTGACTTGATAAGACACCGAGGGTGTTGAAACAAAATGGCTATTTTTGTAGTAATTTTATAACATATTTATGTTATAATTTTTTTTTTCTTTAAAAATAAATAATTATATATATATATATATATATATATATATATATATATATATATATATATATATATATATATATATGCACACAAACATAAGGGAGCACTGAAAAATTATCACCCTGATATATTTTAGCCAACATTCCTTTGCTCACCTTTATTTTTTTTTTATAAGGAATTATATGGGGAGGTGCTGAGATGTTCTTGATCCAACTCACTTTCAAAAAACTTTCCTTGACATTGAAATACTGATTTAGAGAAGAGTGTTGTACTGATCTTTTGAAACTTCTGTGTCTGTATACACTTGATGAATATAAATTAAAATAATATTGTACAACCATGTCACTGTTATGGGTTAAAGAGTAATGAATTAAAAGTGCTTGACATAAAACAGTACAGAGTTAATATAAAAGCGTTTCTAAAACACGCTACTACAGCTACCCAGATTTCACTGAGCAGCTCGTCAGGTGGGGCAGTGGATTGACATTAGAAACTAGTATACATATATATAAAATAAAGTGTAAATATAAACTAAATAACGAGATATTAGCAACTAAAATATACGTGTGATACATATGAGCAAATAAATATTCATTTAATTTAAGTTGTAAACTAAACAGTGCTCAATGCAATTAAACAAAGCTATCAGATATATATATATATATATATATTAATAAATACGCATATACCTACGTTTTTAGTGCAACTCAGAGTTTCGTGGTTACCCAATTTATTAGGCACAAATTGTAAATGAACTATTCAATACGGTTATTTTTTTTTAATTCTGGATCTCATGAATGGAACGCTATATTATACGCATATCCAAAGTTCAATGTTATTATAAATTTAATATAATATTGGGATATAGATTCAAAATATAATGTTGGCAGGTAGATATTTGAAAAAAAAAAACATATGTGATATAAACTTTTATGAAACTCATAATATGAACCAAATCATAAATGTATAAAGGTGTTATTTAAAATACTATCATTAAACAATTTTATTTTGGTTCCACTGCTAACCACTGGAAGACCCGTAATTACCATCATAAAATGGCACTTATCAATACTACGGCATTTTTCTGTGAAATTTATACAGGTGACTACAGACCTGTAGTAAAGTGGGAACTCATCGTTAAAACCAAATCTTTTACCCTCAACAAATAAATGAATGTACTTTGTACCTCTTAGAGAAACGAAACTATTCTCAAAGTCAAATATATCGATAATTGTAATTTACTGAACAAGCGAAGTGGACTTATGATCACATGCATTCACAGAAGAAAACTTTCTTCTCAAATATTTCGATGCTGGTTAGAGCAATTAAACTAACATCTGATTTAATACCCCCACTGAGCTACATCTAATATTTTTTTTCAAATTCAATTACCTCTCTTGCACTATCCGAGCGTTTAACTGTTATTATAGCCCGGCATTCATTTTTTTAAATTTTTTATTTGTTTTATTATGTTTTTTTTTTATTAATGTTTATATTTTTTACTTTTCTTTATCTTATATTCATTTTTGTCTACCCACCGATTTTGTTTGGTTACTACCGCCCTTTTTTTTTTAGTTCGTATTACAATATCTTAACCGTTGACTCAATATACATTAACGGATCAATAGCCCTATTAAACTTACTATTAATAATTTAGTTTATCGATATCTACCTACCAACACTCTATATTTTGAATTTATACCCCACTGCTAAATTATATTTATAATCTTGAACTTTGAATCCAATGTACAATATAGCGTTGCTCCAACGAGACGAAGAATTTAAATAGAAAACAACCATATTGAACAGTTCATAACTTTTTGTACCTGATGAATGGGAAAGCCATGAAACTCTGTCGTACTGTAAACATAGGTATATGTGTAATTATATATATATATATATATATATATATATATATATATATATATATATATATATATATATATATAAATATAAAAGTGAACATAGAAGTCAACACTTAGAGGCGACAGTCTGTTTCATGCTATATGCTAGGTGGCCTGACGATTGCATATAGCATGAAACAGACTGTCGCCTCTAAGTGTTGACTTCTATGTTCACTTTTATATTTACACACGCTCTATCTCTGATATTGAGCACTTTATTCCATAAATATAGCACACCTTAAGACTATATTTCTTTATATATATATATATATATATATATATATATATATATATATATATATAAACAAGCATACATATAATATATATATATATATGTATACATACACACACATATATATATATATAGAGAGAGAGAGAGACGTGGAGAGAGGGGGGAGAGAGATATCAGACACGACTTGAAAAAGTGAACCAAGCTGAAAGACAAGTGGATTAACACATTAAAAAGAAAAAGCAACTTTTTACCTTCATCAAATTATCATCGATAAATTAATCGAAGACTTTTCAATGTACGACTTAATACAGTCACTAATTATATAATGTATCCACAAGTTAAGGAAAGACATCAAACTGAGTAATTGACTAAAACAAAGAGATAATTACGAAATGGACGTATAAAAGAAAACAATGAAAGAAAATATAAGAAACTTGTAAAAAGCAAACGGATGACCAAAATCGATTAAGATTCATTGAAAAACATTTCTTAATTTGTTTGTAGAATATTCCCTCAGGAACGTTTCGTGACTCGCATAATATTTACACAAAAATGAAAAGTAGGTCAATGACCTTGAAAAACAAATAAAATTTGCATTAAATATTGATCGTGGTGGATTGGAAAGGTGAAAAACCATCAAGTTTGTACCCAATTACAACGCGTTTAATGGGCACTTTTAGTGAGACATATAATATGGGCACGTGGTAAGGGAGGTGACTTTCTGTCGTGATTGAACTGGGAAGGCGACCCCAACGCATGGCACTTTTTTAAAAAGTTCCTGAAACCCTCCTCCCACGAGTTGAGTCAAGAGATGTTAGTGAAATTGTGTAGACGGAACTGTTCGATGGTCGTGAGCGCAAGTGAAATTGAAGTCGGCTCAAAATAGTTGCAGTATCAGCAACAGAGCAGTCCTCTGTAATAGGGTTTTGCAAGCCACCCTGGCAGACAGGTTTACTCGACAAAAAGTACCAGCCGGTCAGCATCTAATAAATTTCCGACACTATTTGATACAAGTTATTTTCATTGGGCTTATGTATTTGCGTGGCTATCCATGTTTTGTCTTTTTTTTTTCATTCAACTGTTAGAAAATAAACAGGGATAGCCACCCAAATATTCACGTATTATATATATATATATATATATATATATATATATATATATATATATATATATATAAATTAAATAAGGGCGAATGCTTGATTTGTATATTTGAAGTATCGATTCCGGGGAGAAAAATTTCCTGGCGCGGCACAGAGAGCCAACTTTCCTTGCGGTGGACGAAGCAATTGACTCAATGTATTTGTTCCTTCTCGGGTCAGCAGTCAACGTGAGACCGAGCAGCCGCAGAGAGTTGCTCTCAAGAAGTTGACTATCAGACATTCTAATGGGGGAGGGGGCATGGAAGGATCTCTATCGTGATTAATAGAGAGTAGTTTAGTTTTCGAGGCGTTAAAGTTGACCAGCCAATTCTTGCCCCAATTAACAACCGATTGGAGGTCCATTTCAAGACAACCGTCCAGGTTAGTTTTGTCACCGACACTAGATTTGTTTTGGTGGCAGGAGTAAATTGTAGTGTCGTCCGCGTAGATGCCAACTTGGGAATCTATGGCGTCAGGAAAGTCGTTGATGAAAATAAGGAATAGAGTGGGGCCAAGGATGGAGCCTTGGGGAACACCTGCGTTCGTGGGATAGGAACTGAATCCGCTGAGAACGACCTTCAATTCACGGTTTGACAGGAATGATTGTATTAGGTCAAACAATCGGCCTGTAATACCATAACCCTGGAGCTTGCGAAGAAGGCCGGCATGCCAAACTCTATCAAACGCTTTGGAGATGTCTAGGGCCACGGCACGAGCCTCACCGTTATTTTGAAGGTCTTGGTAGACGGTTTCAGTGATGGCCGTAAGCACATCAGCTGTAGATCGGGTGTAGCGGAAACCATATTGATTGCTTGAGAGCAGGTCGTGTGAGGTAAGGTGGTTAACCACTTCGGCGTTGATTAGGGCTTAGAAGACTTTGCCGAAGAGGGACTAATAGGACGGTAATTAGATGGGTCAGAGGGGTCTCCAGAGTTCTTAAAGACAGGAACAATGGATGAGGACTTCCAACAGTCAGGAAAACAGGATTTCTTGAGGCGGTAATTATATAGTTTAGAGAGGGCGGGCGCTAGCTCAGCCGCGCATTTCTTCAAGATAATGGCTGGTATCCCATCTCCACCACTAGCCTTATGGGGGTCTAAATTGGAGATAATGCCCAATACCAAAGACGGGGTTATATGCAACCCGCTCAATAGGGCCTCAGTTCTGAGAGGGAAGTTTGGTATGGGTACACCGGAGGAGTCGAGCGTTGAATTAAATGAGAATTTCCGAGCAAAGCATGCAGCCATGTCGGTAGAGGAGGTCAGGACCTCGAACTGGTTGAACTGATTTAAAGAATGGTTTCTTCGCTACACAATAATAACCATGTTTTTTTAACGGCAAAAAGTTTTTCGCCATTTTTTCGTACTTATATACTTAAAGATTCTTTCTAAACAAAACAAAAAAAAACAAAAAAAAAAAAAAAAAAAAACAGACCATATACGTTTAACGGGTGTCAGAATTCGTTGAAAAAATACATCCCTTCCCTCCCTAAATTTAACCTCTTTTTCGAACGTAACTCATAACTGATACAACAATATTTAATAAAAATGAACACGCTACCGCCCCTGTCTGAATGATTGGATTTCTCTGTATCCTTAGAAACAGGAAATTATGAATTTATATGTGCGTTTAAAATTCAGTAAATTTAAAAATAAGTTATTCCAAAATTCGCCTGAAGCTGAAACAGAACTCATGCTTTTAATTTAATTATATAATTTAATTTGAAGATTTTAGCTTCAGGTTTTGAAACATGTTTATTACTGTGTAGCGAAGAAACCATATTTTAAATCAGTTAATTTATAGTATTTATTTTGTAAAAATAAAAATAAAAAAATATCAAGAATAACGGATTATATATCTTACTGTACTTATATATATATATATATATATATATATATATATATATATATATATATATATATTATGTATTTAGGCAGCAATCCTTCACTCATATATGTTTCATTAAAGACGACACAGAATGTACGACGATTAAGCTTTTTATTTATTTTTCTTGTGTTTGAACAAATGTAAAAACTGCCTAAATGTTCTGTAATTCCGAGCACTTTCGGCTATATATTTAGCCATTATCAAGGATGGTTTTTATTTTTGCTTTTTAATGTATGGGTTGTATGTATGTTTTTAGAGTTATAGGGATGTTTTATTTTCCGAACACAGCGCATTGTGGCCGTGTTCGTAGTTAATATTATTGTTGGCTTTTTTCTTTTTTATTATAAAGGCTTCCATTATTTTTAATCTTTTTTTACATGTGCATGAGGTTATTATGTTTGTATTTTCTACTAATATCTTTCGGATGGAGTCCGGTAAGTTTGTGTGTGTATTTAAATGTATTCTAATAGAGCTGTGGTCGGATAGATGTGAAGTATGTCATCTGGATAGGCCTGTAGTCGTGTGACCGATGTAATTATTCATGAATTCGGTTTGATCAAGAAAACAGTTCTTTAAGGGGCATTTGAGCTCATAGATAATGTTCGTTCGTAGTAATTTTGATTTTGCTGGTGTGTATATATAATTAATAACCAATAAAATCCCAAATTACCTCACATGGGGAATAGCCTATTCCAGCAGACGGAGATATCGGTCGTCTGTCTTATCAACCCCGGTCTGGACTGAGTTCGTGTCTATACAGATAGCGGGACAGGAAGTAGAATTTAACTGTGAAAGCTAAAAAAATCAACTTGTCGAAAAACTAATACAGAATTTATTTAAGACAAATACCTTCCGCCCTCCCCTGACTCATTTCGTCTTGAAATGGATAAATTCTGTATTAGTTTTTCGTCAGGTCGATTTTTTGGCTTTCACATTTAAATTCTACTGAGCTTTTTTAGCTTTCACAGTTAAATTCTACTTATAGTAATTCATCGAGTCTAGAAGAATCCTCAAACAGAATTCAGGAAGCACTGAACCGCCGTTTCATCCTATTTCGGGACTCATCAACAGTACGCATCCACTACCGAGATTCGAACCAGGAACGTTTCGACACAACGCAAGCGTCATACCAACTGTACCAACGATGACGAAGAAGAAACTGAATAGACTCAATACAGCCCCACTACTCACAAATTCTGTGGTGATACTCATCCAAGAATTCATAATCCAACGGATTGTGCCCCAAGAGCCATGTCTTTCGTTTCCCCCGAACAGCTCCATCGTAGAGCATTAGCTGGGTCAAGCAAGGATATACAAGCAATAGAATTTTGGGGATTTAGGCAAAGCATTATAGTAATTCATCGAGAGCTTTCTGCATTCTGTTGAAGATTCTTCTAGGCTCGACGAATTACTATAATTATTTGCCTAATTCCCCAAAATTCTATCATATATATATATGTGTGTGTGTGTGTGTGTGTGTGTGAGGAACCACCGTCTAATCCGGCGTACTTTTACTGTTTCGTTAGAAAGAACGGTTATATTCTAGTTTTACTTGAAACGTATAACTGCTCATTTTCATACCCGAAACGTAAACAGTGCAATTTTTAAAGAATCATTGAATTTTTTAAAAATCAGACAATATTAATATTTTTTGGTGGATAACCATATTTGAGTAGATGCTCTGTTTAATTATTTCATCTACTGGCTGGTGAACACGAAAAAACTCTTCCACTAAAACGCTTGAAGTAATAACAATATCGGATTAAAAAAAATAAAATCCATTAATTCTTTAGAAATTGTATATAATCACGACACCAGGAAATACCACTTGAAAATGCTTTAACAAACCAACATGACACGCGTAGACGTGATATATGAAAAACGATAAAAACATAATGTAAGTTGGAATGAATGAAAGATATATCATACAAGTAGATTATAATAAATTAGGTACCTCCTCTTGTTCGCTGGAAAAAACAATATAGCATGATAAAAAAAACGGCCCCAAACTTAATAAAAACAAAGTTTTATCGTCAAAATATTTGGTCTTTTCGCTTGATAATAACAAGGTATTTTATTATTTTATTAACTTTTTAATTCTTTCTAGTACGTTCGAAATTTTGGTTATTTTTATTTTATTTTATTTTATTTTATTTTTTTTGCGACAGTGGTCGACGTAATATTTACGATATTTTTTCGAGTTTCTTTTTTCTTGTGAAAAAACATAATTATTTGGAAATTCTTGCAAAAATCAAGCGATTGTCACATTTTAATATTAGGTTGGTGCAAAAATAATGACGTAATAATGTCGTTTTTTGACGTATTTTTAAAGTCAAAAAACGACATTATTACGTCATTATTTGTGCACCAACCTAATACTTTCAAGATTCATTCACAAATGAATTAAGTTATTTTTTATTTTTTTAGTAGTTTTTACTTTTTTTAAGTTTATTCTTTATCGTGAGTTGTTTTGATAAAAACGTAAGTATCTAAGTAACTAAAATTCAATAAAATATTAGATAATTGCTGAAAATATTATGGTAATTATAAAAACTTGCTACATAGTTAAAAAGCAAAAACAAAGCGCTCACTTAGATTTTGGAAATTTTTGTCAATTTCTGGCCAAACATACTTAGCTTTTCAAAACGTTAGGCTGCCGATCAAACGATTAACATTTCAGAAAAACAAGACCCTGTGGTTAAGAGATACTTGTATACTACGTTTTATGCTATAAGTAATATTTCAAATCAGATTAATTCAATTTTAAATTTGCTAATTTTCCTCAAGTAACGTGTCTTAAATATATATATATTATTTTTGGAAGATCCGAGAATCAACTTTTGTTTATAAATTTCTCAAAATGGCCGATATGTATCGATTTTTATTAGTTTTCTGAAAGAAACCAAAAAGTTGATTCCAATCAATATAATTTCTATTTGAAATACGCCAGAGTATTTTGCCTGATTTCATTTAGCTTTCAATTAAAGCTGAAAAGAACGCTTCAAGAATGCTTTTTCATTTTTAAAAATTCATTTTAAACATTAGGTATCGAAAATTTTATTATAGATTATAATTTTTTAAAAAGAATACTGCTCCTTTTATTCTTGTATCCTGTCTCCTAAATTAGATTAGACATTGGTTGATATAATGAAACTGCCAGCGGGGAGGGGGGGATAAAGAATGAGAAGCAATATTAACGGTTCTGTTTTTCGCAAATAGGTTCCAAAACAAGGCAATATGAAACAAAACAGTATACTGGGTGAGTCTATATGTTGGCGATAGTGCAGGGGTTTGTATGTTTGTTCCACTGATATTTACGCAACACAGCAACCATCTTTCGTCGTATCAATGCTCTTCTCCGATATTTGGTTTTACCTTTTAACATTTCAAAGTCGCAATAAAAGAAGCCTGAAGACTAACAAAGATGTTATTTTCAGAATAATAAATATCGTCGGCAACACTTTAGAATACAAGACACCAGAGCTATTGCCTGAGGTTATATGGCCCAAATCCAAAATTGAAATGAAAGAACGTGGAAATTACGCGGAACCAATTGCATACAGCGATTAGAACACTGCACAATATTGAGATAAAAGTCAAAAATAACTTTTCCTGAAGTTCAGTCGATATGAAGGCCAAAGAGCCACTGAAGCTAGAGGATTACTGAATGAGGGGATATGAACGTAAGGGATGAATGAAGAAACGACGATATAGAGGATAAATAACGAGACTGGAAGAAATTAAGCGTGTAGTGTTAGGGGAAGCATCCCCGCGGCAACCTGCTCCACAAAGTAATAGTTCTTGGAATGACACTTTCTGTGTGGAATATCTTCCATAACAAATGTGGGGGTGGTTCAAGGCGCATCTGAGCCGTAAAGGTCTGCTCTGGTGGTACTAAAGGATGGAACACGTCGCAACATTTGCCATGAAAATGGTGGTAGGCTTGCGACGTTGTATCCATGGGAAAGAAGTTGTAGGATGGAAAATAATTAACCCCCTAAAAAACGACGTAACTCTGAATTCTGTCAAGGCTAGAAATTGAGGATTTGGCAACCCCAGCCCAGATATAGAGGCAACACTGGATTGTTGGTCTGATCTGACGCTTATAAAGATAAAGTATTATTTTCTGCAACGATAGAATGACCCGGCCATTGAAAGAATGTATGAGTTCCACTTGAAGTCTGGAGTGAATACGAGGCGAGTGATTGTTGATTCCACACTGTAGACATCGAGTCTCGGTTGTAAACTTCTGAATTGGTTGCTTTAACGAATAAAGAATGTCTGAACATGTGAAGCAATAACATATCGGTAGGCTAGTGACATTACGCTTGTTGGGTAGATGCTGCAGAGTGGAAAATACCTCGCATGACCAAATAAACGCCTTTAAACTCTGTCACAGTCGGAAAAAGAGGATTAAGCAGCTCTCATCCATATACGGTAGACATATTCTGTATTTCGTCTGATCGGATGCTTGTAAAGCTAAAGTATGGAGTCGTCAGATATTTTTTTAGGGCGGTAAAATGAATCATCCATTTTTCCAACATCTTAAGCTATGGATCGTATATATAAGGTCCACTTGGTTTGGTTGCTTTGTTTTGTTTTACGGCATATTAACCTCAATGGCTTATTTAATGCCGACAAGATTTTTATTGCTGGTAATATTTTTTTCAAAATTATATTGCTGCTAATATTTTTTTCAAAAATGTATTACTGGTAATATTTTATTCAAAATTATATTGCTGGTAATATTTTTTTCAAAAAAGGTATTGCTGGTAATATTTTTTCAAAATTATATTGCTGGTAATATTTTTTTTCAAAAATGTATTGCTGGTAATATTTTTTTTCAAAAATGTATTGCTAGTACTGAAACCTATTTTTACACTTTCATAGTGTTTTTACTCCAATTTGGGGATTAACTATTTGCCCACAGATGTGACCCTAATAGGTGCTACCACCCCGGGTTAGGGTGGACGTGGGAACACCAGCAATGAAAAGGTGGTTCCATGCTCCTCAAAACCTCCCGATCTTGCCTTGCTGTTGGATGCAGTTTATCGTCTTACCCAGGACGCAGGTCCAGTTCGAGTAAACTTCAATTGCACTGAACGTTCAAAACAATGAGCTAAAATGATTTTTTTTACGCAATCAGACAACAAAAGATAAAATTTTCTCTTCCCTCTTTTATGTGCTGTGCCCCTTCAGGACGTAGGCGAACATGGCCGGCAAAATTTTCCTGTCCCTTAGTAACCCTGTGACACTATGAGTTGGATATATGCACACGCGTGTGTGTGCGCCCGCACATCTGCGTGTGCGTGCGCGCGCACACATATGTGCGAGAAGATTAGTTAGATTTGACCTGGTTATCAAACTCCAAGACCCAATGAGTAGATTAGGAATCTAGATAAAAACATGTTTTGGACATATGGCCAAAAGGGTAGATAAGTGTTAAGTACTTGTCAAAATACGAAGATAGTTAAAAGAAAAGACCGGCTCGGGTCAAAACTTAAAAGGGTCTGAATTTAATGTCCCTGAATCGGAGTCGGCTAGGCTAAGAAATATTTTTATGTCCACTTTCTTCAAAGGGAGAAATGGTCATGAAAAAGTTATGGGTTTATTCGTGGGTGTCCCTTTCCCGGAAATGATGAAAGAGGACTCTGCATACATACGGGAGCGCTTTAGGTTACGAACAGTGAAACTTAGTTTAGGTTCGAGGAAGGTTGATTTAGGCCGGAGCAAATAACAACGAAGAGCGACACATTAGCAGCCGGACAGTTAAGATATATTTTTTTTGACAGCCGAGAATCAGCCCAGAGTTAATCATCCACAAAAGGTCACACGCCCTCCCTCCTATTTTCGTCCTACCCAAGTTTGTAGTTGTGTTTTTCTTTTGTCTGTGAGCCTGCCTCTCGCTCGATCCGCCGCACAGAAATTCTACGACGTGGGGTCTATATCGAGTTGAAGAGGTGGGTAGTCTCCCAGCCCTGAGTAAATTTTAAACCCTGTTCCGCCATCTATTTACTCAAGCTCATCAAATATGTTACGCGTTTCTTACTTGTGTCCTTCTTTCCCCCTCAATCTGTCTTATGAGTATCACATTTTCCAAACCCTCCTTTCTCATTACGTGCCCCAGAAATTTCAACTATGTCTTCCTGATGTTAAGTATAAGTTTCCATTTTACTTCCATTTTATCGTCGTTGCTCACATATTCTGTCCATCGTATCTTCAGCATCTTTCACGATGAAAGAATAAAACGTGTATTGTTATAGGCGTATTTATTAGATAACGTCAATTTTAGCAGAATTCATTTGTGTAGCCTTTAGTTTCTCGTTAGTGCCTATTCTTTATTGTAATAACAGTTCGTTACCAAGTATACTGGACATGTCTTCCGCTATACGAAAAAACTATTTGCTCATCGTTGCTAACCATAACTTCCTGTACGTGAACTCGATATTGCTGCTACTCGCTTTTCTTACTTTCTTGACTTAATATCACTTTCTTTTTTGCTACGTCGATACAAAATGAAGGTATCACCTGACTTTGGGTAGTCAGAGCTGTCTTGATGAAAACATATTTCAACCGGAGATATTTCTTAGAGATTTCATTATTAGGATGTGAGATAAATTATTGGCGCATGGTTGGCAACTCCACCTCGTAAAAAAAAAGTCTACTTGCTACGGAAACGAGGTGATGTTGTGACCCTACACCTTATATACAGTGATAAAGACTTGTCTTGTCAAAATATATTACAGGTCGTGCATCGAATTTTTCAGCTTTTTATAGATGCACACTACACCTTTAGAAGGTTTAGGGAAATATACATCAACGTAGCCGCCATATCACTGCTTCTTGTACAATCACCGAAGTTAAGTTGAGCCTGACCAGTTCTTCGATGGGTGACCACTTGGGAATACCAGGTACCGTAAGCTTGGATGTGCGGGTGGTGTAATCGATAACGGCACCGACTTGAAAATTGGAGAGCTGAGTTCCAATTTCTGTCTGGTTCGTTATATTGGCTTACGCGCAAATACCCATTTGGGAAAAGTATGAATTCACTTTTCTTGCTTCCAGCTATGGGCTAATTATTAGGGCTTGTATAAGTAAATGATTATCTCCAAAAATTCTTAACTTTCTAAACATATCTTCTGGCTTTAAATAACTTGTAATGGTTGATAAGCCGTAAAAAACAAATCCATCAATCAATCCAGAGTTAGTGTGATTTTTTATTATTGTTTTTTATTCCTACTTCTGTTTACAATTAACTTTATTGTTACATGGTGCATGTATTTGAGTAGACATGCCTGCTTGTTTTGTTTTGTTGTTTTTTGTTGGGTTTTTTTTTGTCTTAACAGTGGAATTTAAATCTATCTGCCAAAAACGATCGAAAGATTTATTAAAGAAAATGTACCTCTCGATAAGGATTGAACCTCTATGCCTTTTTTTTTAGAAGAATCACCTTGTAGCCAGGAGTGCTTTTACATTTTCAGCCATGGAGGTATCTGCAGCAAGGTTCAATTACTCATTTTAAGAAATATACATCTCTTGGGACTTTCCAAGTCTGTATTTGCTAGTTTTGTTTTCATAGACGTTTCGTCTATGAAAACAAAACTAGCAAATACAGACTAAAGAGTAAAAGGAATTTTTATAATCTTTTTAAAAATCTTTTCACCCCCAAGCAAGGCGATAATACCACTAAGACGCAACGCAAGGGTTACTGGGTGTGAAAGAGAATGAGAAGATTTTGTGAGGAGAAAGGACAATAATAAAAGGATTCATGAAGACAGACAGTGCTGATTGGTGTTGCATTTGAATTTGTAAAGACTGTAGGTGGTAGAGAAGCAAGAAACAGTTAGATTTCCACAGGCGAGAAATGCGAGAAAAGAAACTATTAGAATAGAACATACGGTTGCATCTAGCTAGTTCAATGCATTTATTTTCTTAATCAGAGATTTTATTTTTTTAATCAATTCGCCCCAAACAAGGCATCAATGTCAAAAAAGTGCAAGATGCTACTGGGAATGAAAGAAAATGAAAAGATTTTAGAAGGACTCGGAAGCTCGATTCTAAATAGGCAAGAAAGGATAAACCTATATTCCTGTTCAAAGGACCGAGAAATGTGAACCGGGCGATAGGAAAAACCTATCTACTCCTATTGAAGAGAAAAAATAGTAAATAAAATTAGAAATTTTAAGCGGAAATGTTGCATATCAGAAAATAGGGAAAGATAAAATCAGATAAAATTAAGGACAATGAGAGTGCGTTGGGGTTCCAAGTGTAGGGGTCAACATGGAATATATGTATTTTGTTATGGAGCTTGGAAATCTGTCGGAGCATTAATAACTATTGTTTTAACTTTGTATGAGTTGCGTTAACTCCTATCAATTAAAAATGGAGCGGAAAATTAATTTACAACAGATTTTTCCGGCGTTTAATAATTAATATTTAATAGGTACGGAATAGAGAATCTTTAACAGATTCGTCAGTCATCGAAAGGACGAGTGGGATTGCAAATGCGATAAATGCAGCTATCTGTAGGCAAATATATTTTTTTTAAATTAAGCAAAATTTAAAAAGTAAAAATAGGTAAAATTACAACTACAATTGGACAGGAAGTAATGGTGATGATGACAGTAGTAGTAATAATAATACTATTAAGGGTAACAATTAATAATAGTAATAGTAGTAGTAATAGTAGTAGTAGTAGTAGTAGTAGTAGAAGTAGTAGTAGTAGCAGTAGTAGTAGTAGCAGTAGTAGTAGTAGTGGCAGTAGTAGTAGTAGTAGGAAGAGGACTAGAAAATTCAGAGAGAGGAAAGAAAAAACTATAAAATAAAAATTAAACATTTTGAGTAAGTGATATCAAAAGTAAAAAAGCATTTTTCTTATGAAGACGTGTTCAGAACGGATTTAATATGGTCAAATGTTCAGGTTTTCGGAGATTGTTTATTATAATAAGCGTTACTTTTAGTGGGTAGACATGACTGAGTAGATATCCCCAGACTATGAATAAAAGGGCTTATTTCTCTGTATCTGCCTCTCTGAAAAGTGCATTGGGAGCTGTATCATTTGCGCTAAGCTATCTTTTCATGGGGATATGGTTAAAGAAGTATTTAATGAGATTAAGTTGCTAACCAACTGGCAGTCCTGTAGATCTTTATGTAATTTACTTTAAATTGGCACAAAGCCACAATCGTGTAGGACGTATTAAGGATTGAACCCACTACTTGAGACAATGGTTTGCCGGCACAGCCAGCTCTACAGTAGAACACTGACGTACATTTCTTAAACTGAGTTTTTGTTTAACACAAGATCACATCAATGGAACACATAGGGAAGAATAAAGCAACTGACAATGGTTAGCAAGACCCACTTTCTTAACATTTCATTATGCTGATATTTACGAAGTTTAACGTTGTTTGGGATAAAGTAACGCATATAGACCACATAGTGAGGATCAAGTCTACTAGAGTTTTAATGGACTGCAAGACTTGGTAAGCATTTCTTCACGGTGAGTTACACTAATCTTTATTCAACAAGGTAACTATTGAAAACCAAATTCAATAAGGGTCTAGGGGATTCAGCTGAAATTTCTTTATGCACATAATGCAGAAAGAGTTGACTCCCACACACCATATTGAAGGTAAAAGGGTTCATAAGGAGCGAATAACCTACGTAACGATCTCGTGTAAATGATTAGCAAAACAGTGATTAGGAATGATAGCAAAACGACAAACATTACCAAAACCTACATAGGACAGGCTGAAGTTAAGGAGGGCCATGATCATCCACGTCCTAAAGAGACAAAAGTTAAAACTTATATATAAATATGATAGGATAAGAAACAGATAGAAAAAGGTTTATAAATTTAATGTTTCGCTTTTATGTAAACTTCATAAGAAAATGAAATATGGTGGAGAGAAGAACATTCTGGTATTTTTATCTTTGTGTTTGTTTTTCATTAGTTAGGACAGATACACTTGAGGTGTGCTTATCAAGCAACGACCATGTGTGTTTGTTTATCCCAATTCTGACACTGTATCTGCCAAAACAGAACACTCTTTGGTGAATGCTACCATAATCCTTGCCTTCAGTTCATCTTTGGTGTTACAAGGAATTTTGTTGGCCTCTCACTCATCTGCGCCGAACACATATTAATCAAGAGGGTTGCAGTCTAGGGAGTTATGTGGCCAGATATAAAGGGTGATATGGTCGCAGAAATTGTCTGACAGCCACGACTAGGTTCTCCTGCTTGTGTGGTATAGTGCAGAGTCCTGTTGCCAGGCATAGGGTCTTCCAGTAGCGACCCTATTGACCCAGAGTAGCACTACCTCCTCAAGGAATTAAATGCGGGCATTCGTGTTGAATCTGAGGAAGAAGAATGGAGGCATAATGTCTCTATCACTAGTGATCATTCCAAGTACCTGCGTAATCATTAAATTCTTCCAACTTTTTCCGAATCCACTGCACTGTCCTCAAACTGACACCAAAACACTCTGAAATGTTCATATTGGAGCTTTCGGCGAGAATGCCAAGTAGTACAGCATGCCGTTTCCAAATTTCTGGCGGAGTGAATTACGTCATGGAGCTCTTTTACTCACAGACGGTGACTAACCGACCCTACTATACTGTACAATCGACAAAATCAAAAACAAAAAAGGGGCATTTACCCATAGCACCCTATATACAAGGTGTATCAAAATACTTTGGGGGTGGGTTGCTCACACTAAACAAAGAAAAAATTCGTTTTCGAATTATTAAGATTAAAGGTTACTGTGAAATGTACAATGAAAGGTACCATCCAAAAATATTTATTACCATAGTTTGTGGTATCACAAACAGCAGTAAAGGTTGGATGACTCGGTTGCCTTCGTTCTAGAAACGCAATCTGATACAGCCGTGCAGCAACGCATCTATTACCATTCGCCCGGCTGTATGTAAAAATCATATCTGCCTGCGCACAATATGAATAAAAGTTTGCAAAAGTATTTTTCATACACAATCTGTGTGTAGGCATATATATATATATATATATATATATATATATATATATATATATATATATATATATATATGTCTGAATGTCCGAGAAATTTTCATAGAAAATATTCGTTCTTTGATATAGGATGCAGCTTCGAATCCTGTCAAAGAACGAATATTTTCTATGAAAATTTCTCGGACATTCAGGCCGGTAAATGTTATTTAATACTGTTTATTATAAACAGAGCATTTACTTAAATACTTGTATCTATAAAAAGAACGTTAAACATAAAAATGTCTTTAATAAATAAATTGTCGGACTTTGTCCATTTCGTATATATATATATATATATATATATATATATATATATATATATATATATATATATATATATATATATATATATATTGATAATATTAGTGGTCAGTATATATATATATATATATATTTATATACATAAATTCCCAAGAAGATAGAATCCAGATAGATCTCAATGTCCAGGACAGAGTAAGAATATGATATAAAAGGCTCAAACATTAATATTCCATGGTTGTAATTTATTACATTGGAATCGTAATCACGATCCAATTCATCAGACCTACAAATTCAAAAAGAAATCGGAATACATATATATATATATATATATATATATAGATAGATAGATAGATAGATAGATAGATAGATAGCTTATTCTGGGCCAAAGTTACCATAGTGAGAACTCGATCAGTAAACTGAATTCGCTTTAATCTGACACTATGTCACAACACTAAGGTATATTATAGGTCGGTTTTAACTACATATGAACTCTTGTTGGATTATTTAGTGTCAATGTTTTTATTATACTTGTCTCCAGGCAAATATTGGTCGTTCATACTCTAGTCAACAACTGTCCACCTGTTTGCTTGGGAGAAAATGTATCTTATTTTCCTCCCTTTGCATTCAAGTTCCATTCAAGTGTAAAACGAAATCACAAGTTCAAACGCCACCTCTTAAAAATTATCCTCATAATGAATCACGTGTTAATCTGGGATGAATATGTGTAATAGAATTTACTTTTCCTGGCTATAGGTTGTTCTGTTGGTCAGGACAATAACTTTTCAGCATACAATATTACGTTAAAAAATAAGTCAAAAAACGATATTATTTTTGCACCAACCTAATAGTAATATTTTATTCCAGCATCAAATTGGATACAAATATTTTCACACATAACTTGTTGAAGCTAACTCAAGTAAGAACAAGTTATGATAGTCATTAGCGTATAAAAGAACCAATTTAACCTTTATATTTACGCTAGAGTTCAAAAGTTTGAGGTCATCTTTGGTAATTTTTTTATAATTGGCCGCAAAAGTAGTTGCTCTGTATTTTAATAAGAGAAAATTATTTTACATGGTTAAAAAGAAGACAATATTTGTTATTAGAAATTTGATTATGACAAAAAGAAAAAAACTTTATGATTCTCGCAAAAATATCCTCATTTAGACTCTTCACTCAAGTTAATCCCATGCTAATTCTGGAGTTGTCTTCGAAATTTCGAAAGTATATATATATATATATATATATATATATATATATATATATATATATATATATATATATATATATATAACAAAAATATTAAGAAATGGTACATTAGTAGTAAATAAGTAAAATAAAAGGATCAAACAGTGAATGTTAAATGGAGGCATCAACAGATGGATGACGTAAATAGTGCAAGATTTGGTGAGTGAAGACGAAATCATTTTGAGTGATGTTACAGAGAAAAAATGTGTTGTATTTTATGCAACAAGAGTTTTTAGATTTGGTGTCAAGTCGTGTCTAATATTTCTCTCTCTCCCCCCCACTCTCCCCTCTCTCCCCTCTCTCCCTATATATATATGTGTGTGTGTGTGCTTATGCATACATATATATACATTATATGTATGCTTGTATATATATATATATATATATATATATATATATATATATTATAGGTATGCATATTGTATGTATATATATATATATTGTATATATGTATATTATATGTATATATATTGTATGTATATATATATATATATATATATATATATATATATATATATATATATATATATATATATATACATACTGTTTGTATATATATATTGTAAGTAAATATATGTATATTGTATGTATGCATATAATAGGTACGTTTATATATTGTGTATATGTATATATTAGGTATGTATACATATTATATTATATCTGTGTATGTATATATGTTATATGTTTATATATATTATATATATGTATATATATTATGTATGTCTAAATATATATTATATATGTGCATATATATTATATATATATGTGTGTATATATATTATATATAGTAAATATATAATATATAATATATATATATATATATATATATATATATATACTATACAGAACATATATTATATACGTATATATATGTATGTATATATCATATATGTTTATAGTTTATGTGCATATATATTATATGTATAATTTATTATATATATAAATTATATATATGTTTATATTATATATATATATATATATATATATATATATATATATATATATATATATATATATATGTATATTGGTATCTTCACGAAATCGCTAAAAAAAAGTATAGCTTGATGAAAAAGACGCCAACCTTGCCGAAAACAAAATTTTATCGTCTAAATGCTTATATTATTATTAGGAGGAAAGACCAAATTTTTTTAATTATTTTTAAATTGTAAATTTTGATTAAAAAAACCTTGTTTCTTTTTGTATCAGCGGAACTATTAAGTAACATAGACAATTTTTTGCATGTTTTTTTTTTTTGGTATTACACACATTAATTTGGAAAATCGTGCAAAAATATAAATAATTGTCGGATGTTAAGGAAACTTTCAGGAGCTATTAACAGATGATGGAAATTATTATAAATATGTTTTTTTTTTAAAGTGATGGCAGAAATATTTTTTTAAATATTTATTATCCCACCACCATGACTAATTTTATGAAAACTCTAGAAATTCGATCGAGTCCACTTTAGTAATTACAATAGTTAAAAGCACAAGGCTTTGAGGAATGCAAATCATGTTTGTTTTTTTGTTTTTGTTTTTAATTGGACCCCCACCTACCTGAAAATCAGCTCTGAATTGTAACATACAAAACTCAATAAAACAAAGATATTATTTAATTTCAAATGCTTTTATTTGCTTTTAGTTGTTTTTATGAATATGGACAATATTTTCTGAAAGCAAAAAAGTTTTTCGATGAAAAATGAATTTTTAATACAATTATTTGTTATTTCTTTAATTATAATAGATTTTACATTTAAGTTGTTAAAATATTATAAAATTAGTTAAAAGCCCCATCGACTTTCCTAAGTGTCCTTATGTGATAGATCTTTTTTAGCGCGTAGTAAATTGTATCATTTTGACTGATCAGAAGATCTGCAGTAATTAAAAAATGTGATTTTGTGTTTATAATCGAGCTGTAATTATAAAGTACGGAAGACCAACCAGAATACAATTAATTTGCGTTATTTGAGTTAATCATTGTTCTCCGCCTTTACTTTTGCGAAACACGTGTGGAGAAGTTAATTTGATTTTTCAATTTCAACTGAGAAGGGTACCTACAAGTATCAGTATCATCTTATGAAATTTATATGATCTTATTTTTATATTAATCTCAGTTACGACATTTTTCCATAAATGAAATATCAAAATTAATAATAAAATGAATGCAAATACAAATAACAGTAAAATGTAATAAATGTACATAAAATTATAGTATTTTATGTACAGTTCTGATAAAATTTCATAAGAAAGGTACCTATAAATTAATTAGATACATTTCTTAGGAAATATGAAATTTAATGTCACTCTTAACAGTCTTATTTTAATTTCTTTAGAATATATTTTCCATAAAGCATCGTAAACGTAAAGGTGAAAGCTAAGTAAAAAAAAAAAAAAAAAAAAATTAGACCGCTGAAAGTTTTCCTTAAAAATAACGAGGTAAATAATTTGTTCACTTAAATGTAAATTATTTCAATTTTCTCCTTCCGTAGAATAAATTAGCCTCACGGAATCCGTCAATATGACATTCATCACCTGTAAAGTGACGCGAAAGTTTATGACCTGTTTTGTTTTATTTTCAAATTACATCTTTTCGATGCAAAACTAAGTTAAGCTTGGTTCAAAATATTTTAAATAAACATTATAATTTCTGATTTTCTTAAAATAAGTTTTGAAAAAATGATAATTGATATTTAAAAGAATTTCAAAGTGAGATTTCCAGTTTTTTTTTTATAACGTCATAGTGGAGGTGATGGGATCTCAGCCGTCGTCCTAAAGAAATGTGATCCCGAACTGTATCCAGTTCTCTCCAAACTATACAACTATTGCTTCACAGCTTCCTGCTTTCCAGCTTGTTGGAAGTCTTCCTCTGTAGTCCCTGTTTTTAAGAACTCTGGAGAACCTTCTGACCCTTCTTACTACCTCCCTATCGGTCTCCTATCGAATTTCGGCAAAGTCTTCGAGGGCTTAATCTATGCCGAAGTGGTTAAATATCTTACCTCTCACGATCTACTCTCTGACAAACAATATGGATTCAATATTGCCCGGTCTATCGTTGATATGCTTGCGACCATAACTGAATCAAGCTATCGATAATAATGGCGAAGCTAGAGCTGTGGCTCTAGATATCTCGAAGCCGGTTGACAGGGTTTGGCATGCTGGTCTTCTATGCAAGCCTCAGGGCTACGGCATTGCAGGACATTTACTTGATTTAATCCAATCATTCCTATCTAATCGAGAAATGAAGGTCGTCCTGAACGGGCTCTCCTCCAGAACGCGCGTGTTCCCCAAGTCTCTATTCTGGGCCCTACACTATTTCTGATCTTCATCAATAATCTTCCTGCTGTCATCAGATCCCAAGTAGTGATCTATGCAGACGACACTACCATTTATTCCTGTCTCAATAGTAAGACCGACAGCGCTGACAAAGGTAACCTGACCGCTGCTCTCGAAAAGGGCCTCCAATCAGTGGTTGACCGGGGTAGAAAATGGTTAGTAAATTTGAATGCCTCCAAAACTAAACTGTTCCCATTTAACCATCAGAGAGAAACATGGTTGATGCTCGGCTCCGCGAGAGCGTCTCACTACGCTTTCTTGGTCTCACGTTTTCAATTTACTTTAAGTGGCACAACTACATTGAATCAATAGCTGCATCTACCGCAAGGAAAGTTGGTTCACTGTGTCGTGCCAAAAGGTATTTCTCGTCAGAGTCCATCTTACACATCTACAAATCTACCTTTCGTCCTTGCATTGAATACTGTTGCCTTATCTGGTCTGGTGCCCCTGCTGGTCATCTCGAGGTTCTCGACAAAATCCAAAGAAGGATCTGGAACGTAATCAGTGCTACAAACACTTTTCTCACAGACGTAATGTAACTTCCCTCTGTCTTTTCAACAAATATTTTCATGGCTTTTCTGACGAGCTTTCTTCCCTGGTGCCCCGACTACATGGATTTAAACGTGCTGCTAGATTGGCATCTAGGTCCCACCCATTTACTGTTGAAATAGTTAAATGTAACTGCCACTTCTACTCCAACAGTTTCTTTCCTTGTACTTTCCGACATCGGAACTCCCTTCCTCTCACTTGCTTCCCTGATAACTACAATCTTCAAATATTTAAATGCAACGTCAGTCACCATCTTTTGTTGCCTTGATCCCTATCCTATTTTCTTTTCTTCAATCCTCCCTACACCCACTCTTTTCTCTTACTTTCACTCTCTGTAACCCGTGGATGCTAGTGGTGCTCCTACCTTGCTTGGGGTGAAATGCTTAAAAAATCATCACTGCAATACTAGATCTCATCTAAGTGCTTTTTCATGTTGGGAAACAGATGATAGTCAGATGGGGTTAAATCAGGAGAATAGGGTGGGTCATTACTTTCAATGCCATAATCCCGCACAGCAACCATTGAAACCAAGGACTTGTGTTCTAGAGCATAGTTCGGATAAATCAAGATCCCTTTCATCATTTTTCCTGAGCATTTGGCCTTGATAGCTTTTCGTAACTCTCTCCTCAAATTTACCTAATACTCTCCATTGGTGTGGCCCTTCTGAAGAGAATAAATTTTTGCATCACCAAACCTGAGACCATCACATTCCCTGCAGATGAAACGACCTTGGCTTTCTTTGGAGCAGGTGTGGAGGTGTGTTTCAACTGCATAGATTCTCTCTCTGGCTCAAAGTGATGGATCCCACCTTGGATAAATAAACCAGCTTCAAACAATATCACATTTTCCCGTGATGTGATCAGCTGGGTGCGCTTTTGATAAAGTGTGACACTGAGGCTATGCGGTAGTTAAACATTAATTCAGAACAGAAAAGGGTTAAGCCCCAAAGGAAATATAAACTGGAAGATAGATAGAAAGAATGGAAGACATTTTCCCTGGTAATGTGGAAGTAAAAAAAGGGCCATCTGGATTGTACCACCCTTAAAATTTGAAAAGATTGCACTAAGAGTTTACTTTTCTTATCTATCGATATGGGTAAAGCAATTTGGGAATATGGCTTTATCTCTTTATTGGAAAATTAAGAAAAAGACATGTCACAGGCAAACAGAAAAGCAGGCGGGAATTATATTTTTGTTAATGAAAACGAATTGAGAAATGAAAACAGAATGAACACGCTGCAAAGGTTAAGATTATGAAAATCGATTCGTCATAACAGGCAGGTGACGTGGCCTGTTTTCGACTCTTTGATTTATAGTCAACCACCACTCATCCATCACCATGTTTTCTTCGGTGGTGGCAGTTGCCGTCTAGACGTTGGGTCATCTTCAAGACTCTCCCTTCCCCTCTTAAATTCAGCTGCCCGTTTTTGCACTGTTGATAAAGTTGGAGCGTCAACTCCTAATGTAGCAATCATGTCATCATGTATGTCCTTGGTGGCTAAATCTTTTTTTTGCAGTTATTTAATAAAACCATGATGCTAAATTGGGTAATTTGCTTTTTTAAGCCCCGCGCTAAATATGTAATAAAAATTTGCCGAATAATTATATTATGTTCGAATTCATTCCAATCGCAGCTTCCATTGCTGGCGTTGATTGCAGATATCTCCCGTGCAATAACCTTTTTTATTGCGCACGCAATGAGTCCTTAGTTGTGAAGTAATTCAGTCAAGTAAGAACCGTGAAAAGGCCGTTCGCAAATCTAATCAGTAGCGAATCTATGCAAACCACGCCAGTAATGGCTGCCGTATCGTAACGAGAATGAGTCCGAAATTTTATTGTCGATAACTCCTAAATGGTAGATTTTATCAACATTTATTTGTTATTTTCGAATTAAGCACATAAATTCACACCTAAATATAACTATTTTTATTACATATTTAGCGCGGGGCTTGAAAGGCAAATTACCCGCCAAATTTTGTCTATTTTCAAGAGAAGTCGCTACTAGTTACATTTGAAGTTTTCTTTGAATAGTGGAATATCAATTTACCTTGAAACAAAGCAGTTATTAATAAGATTTGAAATTAATGCATGCAAGTTTCACAGTTCTAGCATCGCTCTTTCATAGTCACCCTATGAACGTTTCAGCCCAACCTCGTATATATATTTTTGATGTTTATCGCACCATCTACAGAATATCATTGAAATATTTACAAATCGAAAATAAAATAATTCATAACAATCGAGGTCTGTTAATAGAGATCTTATGGGAAATAAGTTTTAAATTCCTATTGTGAAGAATTAGTTGTGAATTGGGCTAAATGACTTAAAATAAAACCTCTTACAAATATTTAAAATTATAAAGAATAAAATTAAAGTATGCTCTGCTATTATTATACCCGTTCACTTTTCCTGATGTTCTGCGAATAATCTCGGAGAATAATATTTTATGGCATTTTTTGCTTCGTAACTCTGGTCATCCTAACGTCAAATGAAATTTTAGTTCAGAATAGACAAACTTTTCAGATTGAATGCCAAATATACAAGAATGAACATGTTCGATATCTCTGCTTTTAATCAAGGCGACATTTTTCCTGTTAAAAAAAAAACTGAAAAAACCTGATCGGCGATATAGGGTGATTATTCAACATGACACTGCTCGACTCCACATCGCTAACATGACCATACATGCAAATAAGTGCTCGGTTTTCAGACTAACAACTTTTATCGGTCGTTTTCTAATAATTTGAGGAGTGTTTCGTTCAACAACGATGTGGAGCTTAAAACGTGGCTTGATGAATTTTTCGAGTCAAAACCTAGCGATTTCTCTCGTCGAGGCTTTCAAAAGTTAGTGAATCATTGGCTGGAAGTAAACAGTGAAGAACTATTACATAAGTATTAAAATAAATTATAAAAAAGCGAACGATTTTATGTAACAACCTATTATGTTTCAATGCCAAAAAAGCCTGCCTATCCTAAAAATCAATATTTGAGATTATATCCTTATCTTTAATTGGGCATCGAACGCCATAATATATATATATATATATATATATATATATATATATATATATATATATATATTATCACATATCCTTATCTTTAATTGGGCATCGAACGCCATATATATATATATATATATATATATATATATATATATATATATATATATATATATATATATATATTGCCATATAGGACATAAATGAATGGGTTCGTCCGTTTATGTAAATAAGCAGTTAAGTGGAGTTGAGGAGGGTCAGCATTAGGTCAACTGCTAAGAGTAACTTCGTGAAGTAAACCTATTTTATTACTTACCTATGAGTTTGTCTTCCTTATTTATTTCCATCTGTTATCTCGAAAACACGAGATGCAACATTTTTTAAAGCATTTCACCCCAAGCAAGGCATTTGTGCCACTAGCACGCAAGGGGTAACAGAGAGTGGGATCAAGAGTAAAGAGGCGTGATAGAAGAAAGGGTGAAGAGAAGGACGGGGAATTAAATCAGGGTATCTGATGTCCATTGGCATTACATTTGAATAATTGAAGATTATAGCTATCAGGGAAGCAAAAAAGGGGAAGGGAGTTCCACAGATGGGAAATGTGAGACATTAGTCTATTGGAGTAGAATAGACGGCTAAATTTAACCGTTTCGACAGTGAAAGGGTGGGACTGAGATGCCAACCTAATAGCACGTTTAAATTCATGCAGTTTAACACACACACACACACACATACACACACACACACACACACACATATATATATATATATATATATATATCATACTTATTATAAAACCCAATTTGTGTGTGTGTCTGTTTGTTTATATATAGGATTGGATTTTCTACATTTTTCAACCGATTTCAACAAAACTTCACAGGACTACGTAAAATTACCTTGCGGTGGTTCTGACTGCGCCAAAAATTGGAAAAACACAGTTGTTTTTGCATGAAATGAATTTGAAAACACGATTAATAGGCATCACGAGAATGAAAGGGGGACAACTCATATCGAGTTATACTTATTATAAAACCCAGGTTGTGTGTGTGTGTGTGTATGTGTGTGTGGGATCGGATTTCCTACATTTTTCAACCGATTTCAAAAAAACTTCACTCTTTTTTGGCAGGTAGTGTTTCCTATTGTCTTGCACACTTTTTTCTTTATTTTTGCATTCAGAATACTTTAAAAATTCCATTTACAAGACAATTGTTTATAATAAAATTCTATTCAATCGGTAGAGACTCATAACGATTAAAAACAATGTTTTTGTTTGAGTTTGGGTTTGACAAATTCGTAACCCCCACCCCAAAAAAAACAAACTAATTAAGACATATTATTGTTTAAGGTTGACGGACACCGTCAACCTTAAACAATATTATTTTTCAGTCTTTATGACGATACTTGATCTATCTCTTACTGTTACATCACCGGGCAACGCCGGGTTCTACTGCTAGTATATATATATTTATATATATATATATATATATATATATATATTAAACGTTTCACCCCAAGCAAGGCGAGAAGCCACTAGGACACAAGGGGTTAAAGAAGATCAGATAGGAATGATAGAAGAAAGGATGAGGAGAATGGTAGTGGATAGATCAAGGGAACTGGAAATGTCGATTGACATTACATTTGAATAGCTGGAGATTATAGCTCTCAGTGAAACTAGAATAGGGAAGGGAGTTCCACAGGCGAGAGGTGTGAAACATGAAGCTATTGAAGTAGTAGAGACTGCTACATTTAGGAGTTTCGACAGTGAAAGGGTGAGAGCGGGATGCCAGCCTCGTAGGGCGCTTGAACTCATGAAGTCTGGGAACCAGCGAATGTAGCTCCTCGGAGCAATTGCCATGAACGTATTTGTAAAACAGACAGAGAGAGGCGACGGCGCGTCTGTGACTGCAGACGATATGCCAGAGCAGGGCCAATTATATTGCATATCCGCCTCTGGAGCCTATCAAAAACCCCGAGGCAAACAGAAAGGGTCCCAGACCATATATGGCAGCAATACTCCATGCAAGGGCTAATTGTTGATTTGTAGATCTGGAGGATCGATTCCGGGGAGAAAAATTTCCTGGCGCGGCGCAGGGAGCCAACTTTCCTTGCGGTGGACGAAGCAATTGACTCAATGTACTTGTTCCATCTCAGGTCAGCAGTCAACGTGAGACCGAGCAGATGCAGAGAGTTGCTCTCGAGGAGTTGAGCGTCAGACATTCTAATGGAGGACAGGGAAGGATCTCTGTGGTGATTAATAGAGAGCAGTTTTGTTTTTGAAGCATTAAAGTTGACCAGCCAATTCCTGCCCCAGTTCACAACCGATTGGAGGTCCTTTTCGAGACGCCCGGCCAGGTTAGTTTTGTCAGTGACACTAGATTTGTTTTTGAGGCAGGAATAAATTGTGGTGTCATCTATGTAGATGCCAACTTGGAAATTTATGGCGTCAGAAAGGTCATTTATGTAGATAAGGAATAAAGTGGGGCCTAGGATGGAGCCTTGAGGAACACCTGCGTTCGTGGGATAGGAACTGGGGGAGAATCTGTTGAGAACAACCTTCAATTCACGGTTTGACAGGAATTATTGTATTAGGTTGGTGCAAAAATAATGTCGTTTTCTCACATATGTTACTATGTGAGAAAACGACATTACTTTTGCACCAACCTAATATTAGGTGAAACAATCGACCCGTAATACCATAACCCTGGAGCCTGCGAGGAAAGCCGGCATGCCAAACCCTGTCAAACGCTTTGGAGATGTCTAGGGCCCCGGCAGGAGCTACCCCGTTATTTAGAAGATGTTGGTAGACAGTTTCTGTGATGACCGTAAGCACATCAGCTGTAGATCGGGCAAAGCTGAAGCCATATTACTTGTCTGATAGCAGATCATGGGATGTGAGGTGGTTAACCACTTCGGTATTGATTAGGGCTTCGAAGACTTTGCCGAAGAGGGGTAGGAGACTGATAGAACGGTAATTAGAAGGGTCAGAGGGGTCACCAGAGTTCTTGAAGACAGGAACAATCGAAGAGGACTTCCAGAAGTCAGGAAAACAAGATTCCTTGAGGCAGTAGTTATATAGTTTAGAGAGGGCGGGCGCCAGTTCAGGCGCGCATTTCTTCAAGACAATGGCTGGTATCCCATCTCCACCACTAGCCTTGTTGGGGTCTAAATTGGAGATAATACCCAATACCAAAGACGGGGTTATGTGTAACCCACTCAGTAGGGCCTCAGTTCTAAGAGGGAAGTATGGTATGGGTACACCGGAAGAGTCGAGCGTTGAGTTGAATGAAAATTTCCGAGCAAAGCATTCAGCCTTGTCGGCAGAGGAGGTCAGGATTTCGAACTGGTGGAACAAAGGAGGTATAGAGGGTTTGCAATTGTTCAATACGCTCTCGCAGAGACGCCAATAATCTATATATGAATTGATTTACTTATAAGATCCTGTGTCCTCGTTTGATTTGGCATGTTTTATCGCACGACACGAGTCCCTTAAGAAATATACGGGCACTACAAGTACTTCAACCGCAGAAGTAGTGGTGGGTCTTGGGCAAGATCTCCAGTCTATTTAAATTCAGTTTTCCTTCTCTTCGATCAAGGCCATAGAAACCAGTCTTTCCTGCTATTTATCCATAGCTGAGGGAGAAAAGATGGATTCTTACCTTTCCCACGTAAGTGAATGTAATTAATTCGACTGGAATTCGAAATCAGCTCTCCGATTCCTGGGTATAATGATAAACTACATCCGATAGCAAGGCCTCTGATTAGAGGTTTTGAGGAGCCTGGAATCACCTCTTAATTCCTGTTGTTACCAGATCCACCTTGACCCGAGGTGGTAGCACTTGTTAGGCTTCCATCTATGGGAAAATAGTGGTTAGATTTTTGTTCGGTGGTTCGCTGAGAAAATATAAAAATACATGTTGGTAAAAATGCCGGTAACGTATTTATATGAGAAAAAAAATACCAGTAGTGATAGATTTTAATTACAAAATCACAATAAATTCAGCACTAATGTACAAAAGATTAAAATTACCAACAATACATTTTATCATCTATTAACTATATATCGAAAAAAAATACGTTTGTTCTAAAAGTATAAAATTATGCACTAAATATCTGTAGTTGAAGCCATAAAATTGCATACAAAATATTTAGATTTTGGCATTAAATACACCATAGATGGTGATATGTCGCTAAACACACATGGTTGAATTGGCTACATAGATTTATCCGCGAAACGAGAAGCCCCATGAAAGATCAAAAATGTCATAGTCTACAAAACCATCGTGCTGTCCAATCTTATATATAGTGCCGATTCCTGGGCTGTATACAGGCGCCACTTGCACCGACCCAACGCTTACTACAGTATGATTTCTACCCCGTTATAAAAGAACATTGGGCGAGCCAATAAATAACACAGGTTCTAGACTCAGTTATATACGCATATGTTTTAAAGCTATGCTATGAAATACAGAACTTTATTGAGTTAGGTACGTGGCAAGAACCGAAGTCTATCGTTTCGAAGTTCTTTCTGTTCGAAGAACGAACCTCTGGATGACGAGGAAGTGGCGCTCACTGATGCGATTCGTGGATTCTCTACAATAGACACATCACTTTTGCGGATTGCGCTACATTCAGAGAAGCAGCTGACTGGGCAACATGAAGGCGTAATATTTATCCGGCAAAATCCCTCGTAGAATTAAACTGCAAAAAGGAGGGGAGTAAAGAAACACCTCCGCAAGGGTGGAGCATCCGCCAAGCCCTTTCCTGCAGTCGATATGGAAAAGTATGCTTTTTTTGTAATGACCTCCTTAGCCAGTTCAGAATTTGGATACATAGATAGATAGATAGATAGATAGATAGATAGATAGATAGATATGAAGACATTGAGAATAGATAGATAGATAGATAGATAGATAGATAGATAGATAGATAGATAGATAGATAGATAGATATGAAGACATTGAGAATAGATAGATAGATAGATAGATAGATAGATAGATAGATAGATAGATAGATAGATAGATAGATATTACATGCATATTAATACGGGTGTGTTTAACGAAGGCTAATTATAGATACTCTGCACCCATCTTCATTCCATCAAATAAGCGATTGCCTTGGTGTGAGATGATGTGTGGTTAGACGCATGAAAAACCAGGCCTTCGTAAATAGACCTAAATAGATCCACATGCTTTATGCATCCGTAAGTGTCGAGTTTCGACTTTGCCGTTATTTGCTTTTCTATAATCTTTCCCTTGTGCGGTGACAAGTGTTGCAATTAATTATTGTAATCAAATGTAAGTCAATGCAAGCAGGAGTAGAGTAAGGGACTGGACAGAATAACGATTAACGGCTTGCTATTCACTGTTTTCTTAAGGAATGACAACTCATAATGTTGATCAGCCTCGTCATTGTTTGAAGTGCAGTAGCACATAGAAATCGTCTTTAAGTTATAATCTACAGTAGAAATTAGTCGGAATCAATTGTATTTCAACAGGTATTTATTTTTATGCTTGTATGTGACCATCAATTCATTTCTCTTAATAAGTTAGGGTTATTAAAGGTTTTTTTTAAGATAGCTAACTTTTCTACAGGACATAAGTTACATCTATAGCTTTTCCCATTGAAAGATTTGGTTTTTTATCTCCAATATCCCCCGTGATAATGGGTGTATTACCACCATTCCTTGATTGACAGAAATGTTTGAAGAGAACAGTTCTATTCATGTGTCTTACATCGTCTGAAGTGATTCGATGATGATAAAAACAAAATTTCCAAGAATTTTCAGTGGACCCAATATATTTTACATCGTTTTCGGAATGTCTGCTAGCAGGGTATACAATATTTTCAGTCATGCATTGGCCGTTTAAGGTAGAAATTGTATTTTTTCGGCAGTTTCATTTATTTTTTGTAAATTGATTAATATTGTTTTTGTGGGCGAAATATTTATTCAATATAATATTATGATGGGATATCAATTTTTAAATGTTTCTAACGCAGCTATAGCTTATCTTTAGATTATTTTTGCTAAAATTATTTCATATTGTAGTATGATCGAAGTGTTCATGAATTAAATTTAAGAAAATTCTTCCAATTTTCGTTTGAACTCAACATCCGAAGATTGCGTTGGGCTACTTGTGAGGTGGGTAGGAGTATATATATATATATATATATATATATATATATATATATATATATATATATATATATATATATATCCAGATGCAATAAGATCGAATCAAATATAAATTCAAACGTTCATAACATTAATTTAAACAAGGGGTCAATACAAAAGTAGAGCTATAATTCATACATCTCATCCGGCGGTAAATACCGCCAGATGAGATGCTATGTTGCATCGAAACATTAATGCATTTTTGTAGCGGAAATATGCATGTTCGAATGTAATAGCCTATAAGAAAGAATATATATATATATATATATATATATATATATATATATATATATATGTATATTAGGTTGGTGCAAAAATAATGACGTAATAATGTCGTTTTTTGACGTTAAAAAATACGTCAAAAAACGACATTATTACGTCATTATTTTTGCACCAACCTAATATATAAAATTAAATAATAAGACACGCCTGAGCGATGAACACACGGATACTTCGAAATCATTCCGCGAAAATGAAAGAACGTTTTCTATAATTTCCTTTAAGGAAGACATTTCACGCTTTAATTTTGTCAAGCCTTACATATATATATACATATATATATATATATATATATATATATATATATATATATATGTGTGTGTGTGTGTGTGTGTGTGTGTGTATAAAAAATTTGAACATTACATATAATAAAAATGTTGCACTCTTGTCAATATTGATAGAAGTTAGTGTCTTATGCTTGTGTGTACGCGCGCAAGCATGAGCGAATGCAGTTACTTGCGGAATGAACGAATGTTTGTCGGTTAGCTTCATCTCATTTCCCATGAAAACAACCCCCCCCCTAAAAAAAATTAAACTTATTAAAGAACAGGAATCATATCATATCTCTATATTCTTTACTCAGTTTATTATAACGAGCTTTTTTTTTATTTAATTCTTTTTAAGGAATTTCTTCTGTAATTCTGTATGTCATACATGCACATATATCTATCTCGATAGATAGATAATTTGTACTCAAAAAAACTTTCGTGTAAGATGTTTGAAAGAGACATGCTTATATATCTATATCACTAATTACATATCTGATCTACTTGGTACTTAGTATTTCTTACTGCGTGAAGGATTTTAAAATCAGATTTTCTAAGTTGGCACTCACATTGAGAAAACTAATGCCACCCAACATTGCTTATATTCTTCTGTTTACATCTGAGCACCATACAGAATATATAGCTATTTAGAACTGTTAGATTAATCTCGACAGTGGAGATCGAACTCGTTGCCCAAGTAATGATTTCATTGGACAATTACTTTCTTACAAATGTTCAGTCTATCAATAGATATATAGACATATATGTATACACAAACAAGCAATGATAGGTTCAGAGGTAGATACTTATATTTTAAAAATAGTATATAGTTAACATCCATTTAAATGGCAAGATTCATTTAAATGTCTAAATGAAACCGACTGTACTCGGAACATTACACACCATTTCAGCAAGATCATTTACAAATATCAAGCCGATATTGGACCATTTATTCGACACCAGAATAATATCACAAGGTCACCATACATTGATCTTTCTGTTTAATAGAACATGTTTAAATGAGTGTATATATACACAGCTAACGGAAATTGTTATGGTAATTTACCCACGCACGCATGGACTCTCTCAAATAGGAGCAGGTACTGCCTTTTGGAGAGGAAAGTTTGTAGCAGTCAGCTCTGACAGCCGGACGGAACATTCTTGCTGTAACACTCCCGTTTTTATGTTTGTATTACTGTTTCTGTTAATATATTTGTTTAACTCAATTCCTCTCTTTGTGTCTTTATTTCTGGCCCTTAACAAGGCCACAACAGAAATAATATGCATGGACTAATTTTATTTATTTTTTATTGGAAATAGTAGCAAAGATAGTTCATCAATCCAGATCATCTGGGAAAATAACTAACAGTTTTTTTTAAAATAGATGCTCGGTTCAGTATTTACATTATGCGGACCATTGTCCTCATCTTTGTCGGCATATTTGTCACAACGTTTCGGTCATTGTACGCTCCGGCCTTCTTCAGGTGGTTGGAATTTCGAACTGAACCCTTTATTTCGATCCTCAAGGACACATGGCACAGTGGATAAAGGCGTTGATTAGATCCAGTGACAAACCCGAAGAGTGTGAGTTCAATACCCGGTTAAGGCAGTGGAGAACATTCAGAGGGAAAATTAGCAGGTGATAACTGACATCCATCAAATATGGCACGTGGAACTAGAACAGTCTACCCCAGGGATCGAAATAAAGGGTTCAGTTCGAAATTCCAACCACCTGAAGAAGGCCGGAGTGTACAACGGCCGAAACGTTGTGAGAAATATGGCGACAAAGATGAGGACAATGGTCCACATAATGTAAATACTGTACATAATACCTCATCTCAGAAATATAGACAGACTCAGATGCTCGGTTATTACCTGTTTATATATTTACTATTTAAATTTTAAATAATTATGAACCAAAGAAAATAATTATGTTCAAAATCAGTGACAGGAAAAAATTAGCAGGTCAGCTGCTAAGAAAGTTGGTTCACTGTGTCGCGTGAGACAATTTTTCGCTCCAGAATCTGTCTTACATATCTATAAGTCTACCATTCGTCCATGCTTAGAATATTGCTGCCACATATAGCCCGGTTCTCCTGCTATTTACCTTTAGGTTCTTCATAAAATCCAAAGAAGAATCAGCAATATTGTTGGTCCTGATCTAGCAGCTCGCCTTAAGTCACTTTCTCACTTCTGTAAGGTTGCCTCTTTGTGTCTTTTCTATAACTATTTTCATGGTAATTGTTTGGATGAGCTCTTCGCAATGGTACCTAGCTCTTTTGAATTTAATCTCGGTACTAGACTGGCGTCGAGATCTCATCGATTTACAGTTGAGCTGGCTCTATGTAGCCGTTAATTCTATGCTGTTCCTCTTCTCGCACTTCTCGCTTGTGGAATTCCATTCCAGCTCCATGCTTTCCGCCCAACTTTAATCTCCAAAAATTTAAATGCAATGTCAGTGCTATTTAGTGTCCTCCTGATTACTGTTTTCTATTCCCGCTCATTATTAATGTTTCCGCTCTTAATTCTTCCACTCCCTGTAACGCCTTGTGTCTTGGTGGCTTTACTGCCTTGCATGGGTTATACCGATTAAAAAAAATTGTATATATTTTTTGGTAACATTTTACTATATGAGCACCAACATTTATGGGGATATTTGGCCACACTTCATGTGTATACTCTTCTACTTATTGCAGATTCCTTAGTTTTCTTGCTCTTAAGCGTCTTTTCAATTCATTCCTTAAATTTTCAGTTAGATTCAGTTCGTGACTCTGAAGGTCGAGGTAAAACTTTTATATTCTTATCCTGAAAATATTTCTGGATTAATTTAAATCGTATTTTTAGATCATTTGTTGCGTCCTGTGTCATCTCAGGGTCTGCACGTTGCTACACAAAACGGTATCAACAAAAAGGGACATTTCTTTTTTTTTTATTTGTTTTATTAGAAGAGAGTGGCGGCAATTTGGATTCCAAGAGGTAGTAGGAGGAATGACGTTACAGGAGCCCATGTTACATGTTGGCTCCGCCGTCCCTCGGCGAGTGGGGTCTTAGCCGGTCTCTCAACATGGGTGTGTGCGGGGCGTATTGACTTTTCAGAATTATTGCGGATTCGCCCAGTTTTGGAATTATATCCAAAAACCAGACAAACGCAACGCCTCACTGTCAAAATCAATCGCGTATAAAAAAAAAAAATAAAACTCAAAATGCATTTCAGTTTCAGATTTCTAAAATAAACTTTCAAGTTGACATTGAATATTTCAAAATAATATCCTTTTTCTTTTCATTATAACATTAACATTTACCAAGGTACCTGTTTCATTTGCAGCAAAATAAACGCAAAATATCCGGGATACCATCCTCAATGTTCTGTTGTCGGTACTGAATTTTTTAAATTGAAAGCCTCGTTTTGACTTCTATTTTATTACCAAGATCCTTGCTTGTAATATTTGGGTTATTTGCAACTGTTATTATTAGGTTGGTGCAGAAATAATGACGTAATAATGTCGTTTTTTGACGTTTAAAAATACGTCAAAAAACGACATTATTACGTCGTTATTTTTGCCCCAACCTGATAGAAAATAAATTAATTTTGGTTCTGACCGACTTGTTTCTTCTAACTACATCTATTTTGATCTATGACGGGTATTTTTCCTCTCGAAATTTAAAGTGATGTTCCAAAAATATGTCTGATCTGAATATTTATCACCAAGCTAGATTCTTCTTAAAATAAATGAATATTAATATATTAACTTTTTAATTCCCACCGTAAAATCCAGTATTAATTATGAAAATTAAAATTAAAATATGTTATTAATTATAGGTTTCAGCCCACAGTCAGAAAATGGGGTCAATGTTTATTTCTGAATATTTTGAATTATACATGAAAGTATTATATTTTTTTTTGTTTAAACTTTAATTGTGCCATTAATTTTGGACATAGAATTAATGTTCTTCGTTTTGACTTGTGGAAGATACATTGTGGACTGTTATTAGTGTACATACATCCGCCTAGAACTTACAACTGTACCCACCAAAATGAAAGACTCAACAACCTGCAACAATACTTAAAATTTTATTCTCCAGAAAGTAAAGGAAATAACATCAACCATCAGTGTAAGTATATATATATATATATATATATATATATATATATATATATATATATATATATATATATATATATATATATATATGTATATATATCATGTCATCCCATAAGTTCTGTCCGAATTTTGAATAAAGAAAACAAGTGACCATATATTACATTTAATTTCAGATTCAATCGACAATGTATTTTCCCTGATTATCTATGACTCCCTTCCATCTATTAACAAGCTTACTAATTCCATTACTGTAAAATTATTTTGGCTTTGATTCAAAGAACTCACAAATGTCAGTTTTAACCTCTTCCTGTGTTACAAAAGCTGTTTCTTCCAAATGATTCTGTAAGCTACGAAACAAATGGTCGTCTGAAGGAGCAAGATCGGGAGAATAAGGTGGATGAGGAATTTTCTCCCAAACAAGTTCTTCGATCTTTTGTGACGTGATTCTTTCTGTGTGGGGTCGCGCATTGTCCTGATGAAACATCACCCCTTTTAGATTCACTAGAGCAGGTCTTTTTTCCCTCAAAACTTGGTTCAAACGCTGTAATTGCTGACAGTATATTTGAGCATTAATTGTTGCATTAGGTGGTAAGAATTCAAAGTGGATTATTCCTTGGCGATCCCACCAGATTGAAAGAAGAACTTTTTGCCCATGAAGTTCCCTTCTCGGCTGTGGCTGGGGTCCTTCTCCTTTACCAAGCCACTGTCCACGACGCTTAACATTTCGATAAAAGAACCATTTTTCGTCACCAGTCTATCCAAAAAAGGAATGGCGAGAATGGAGAGAAGAGCAGATGCCAACTCGGGATTTGAGGTTGTTTTCAGACAATTCATGAGGCACCCATTTTCCAAGTTTAGCAACTTTTCCAAGTTGTTTAATATGATGATAAACAGTTGTATGGTCTGAACTGAAAACCACTGCCAATTCCTCAACTGATAAAGCAGGATTTTCTTCAAGGGCTGCTTCAAGAAGCTTTTCCTCAAACTCAACTGGACGTCCGGTTCGATCTTCAATTTCAAGGGTGAAATCTCCACCTCTGAATTTTGCAAACCATCTTCTGCAAGTTCTTTCATTCACAAATTCCTCTCCATAAACTGAGTGAATGTTTCTAGGCGCTTCGGCTGCTGAGTTTCCTTTCTTGAACTCATAAAGCATTATGTGCCTCAAATGATTCTTGGGTACTTCCATGTTAGCAGGGTTTTAATCAAACAAAATTTAATTTTATTGTTCTCTGAAATAAAATATGATCAGTTTAAATGCATCTAAACATAAAAATAATGTTCAGCTCCATTAGACATTATAAAATACTCTTTAAATTTCGTTCATTTTAAAAAAGGTAAAATTCGGACAGAACTTAAGGGATGACCTGATATACATACATACATATATATATATATATATATATATATATATATATATATATATATATATATATATATATATATATATATTGCTGTATTTTCTCTATTAACTCGGATAAAACATTTTACTTCTTTTGTGATGATCGGTAATATTATGTATGATCCTGGTCTTAGGTTTATTATTTACATAATGCCAAAAAGCTAGTAAAGGAAAAAAAAACAGATCTATTCGGTGATGTATTATTTAAAATCCATTAAATACATAAATATGACCTGAAGATTGTGTTCAAGCATGCAGTAGACTGTTATCATTCGGTGTTGAACTCAGTATACACATTTACATACGCTTTATCATGGATATTGAGCAATTTGCCCTCTTTCTTTCTTTTTTTCTCTCTCTCTGTCTCTCTGTCTCTCTCTCTCTCTATCTATATATATATATATATACATACATATACATATATATATATATATATATATATATATATATATATATATATATATATATATATATATATATATATATATATTGTTATATGTGTGTGTGTGGTGGGCTCTCTCGTCGTATTCTACCTATCAAACAGCTCAGTTTCTAGGAATCGACAGCCAGACACCAGCACATATGATTTGATTATAGTGGTGAAGGCTTTGTGCAGAACCAACCACACTTTTTGAAGAGCCGAATACAGAGATCTGGTGCACACCTCAAACGACCCTCTGCATGTTTTGAATTCAGAGTTGTCCTTCTCCTAGACCATCCAAGGCTATAGAATCTTCTTCGAAATCATCCTCCAAGGCTATAGAACCGAGCTATTTAGCTGGCGGGAGAAGAAGAGGCTATTAGCACGTAAATGAATGTAATGGGCTCTCCGATTCCTCAATTCGAGCCGCTATCCACTACTCCATATATATATATATATATATATATATATATATATATATATATATATATATATATATTATTTTATCCCCAAGAAAGGCGGGAATGCCACATACGTAGGGTGTTACAGAGAGTGAAATTGAGGGGAAAAACTGAGTATGGCGATGATTGAGGAAAGGACAAAAGATATTAAACATAGAAAGATTTTACCGCAATTCTTCGCTTTTACATTTTTTATTAAATAGACCGGGGTGTGGAGTTGCCAAAAGAATCAACATGAATTCCATGTCCGTTCTACTTAATAATAATAATAATAATAATAATAATAATAATAATAATATGTGTGTGTATGTGTGTGTGAAACGTTTAAAAAAATAATGAAAATTTTTGCACACACCTAATGTCCAATGCGTTCTAGATTCACGCACGGAAACAATTGAATTCACAGAAACCAATAAATTGGGAGCGTTATTCACAGATGACAGAGGCGGGAAATATCAATGTTATAGCTGACATTCGTAAGCAACGCAAAGTAATGAGTAAAATGTCCACATCGGCCATATTTGAAATGACGTCACGCAACCCGTCAATATGTTGTCAGGCGATATAAAAGATATGCAAAAAAAAAAAAAAAAAAAAAGAAAGTAAAGTAAAGAAAAAAGCAATTATCGAATTCAAACGCAGCATTGAAAAATATACATATGTGAATTGTAGGTGTTCACATATGTGCACGCACACAGAAACACATTGACGTTATGATAAGACGCCTTTAAAACTGTATACGTAAATAAACCACTCTATAATATAAATAAGCAATTCACACTCACGCACATAAATATATGTTCGTATATATGATTATATTATTATATTGCATATACAGAGATCAACTCAAAAGCGCGCATTTCTTTCTCCCTCATATATATATCAGTCAGTTATGTGACACGCGTGATACATGGCTGACAAGGCAGGTTTTTTTTTTCCCGCAGTAGTTTACCATTTCTTTCTGCGGTAGACCAGTTGCCATCCAAGGCTATAGAATCCGGT
>OZ010580.1:80194069-80279069 GCA_963932145.1 Acanthosepion lycidas | reverse complement strand
CTCTTGTTCCCCTTTGAATCGCTTGCACATTTCTTCCATTGAATCAAAGTGTGTAACTACATCACTGCCAAAACCTGGAATTGAACTCACAACTGCTACAGAACCAAATATGTTTTAACAAAAGTTTAATCCATGTGTCTAGGCCTCGATGAATTTATTGTTAAAATTCTGGCGAAATAAACCTAATGATTGTGCGCAGATGTTCGGACTGTATGAATGTAATTAACCATTAATTGTAATTTTGTGACCGAAAAGATAAAATAGATATAATGAAATTTTATTGGGACCAAAAAAAGAAAATCTACAAGTGAAATTATGTTAAAGGGTTAAATCGTTGTTTTCTGGTCGAATAGGATTTGATTAAAAGGAAACTAAAAAGTTTGCGGAAATAAATAATCCTGAAGAAAAAAAGGTAGACAATTCATGGCGTAGATTAAATAATTATTCATGAATTTTACTCCCTTGTTTTTTTTTTCTATTTTCCCCATTGTTTCGCATCTTAAATCACACGAAGGCGAGAACCTTAATTTATTTTACTGAATGGCTCAACAATGTCCGATGCAGCTGCCATAGTAAATTTCCTCGTGTATTATTATTATTATTATTATTATTATTATTATTATTATTATTAACATTGCTTGTGTTTGCTTGTAGTCGATTTTCTTTATCATTTTGTTGTCTTTGTGTTTATTAGAAGAAAACTGACAAGTGTCTGTACTCTATCCCCACTGATTTGTATCCGACAAAAAACAACGAAAGAAAAAAAAGAAACAAAAAGCCAAGTTACTCTAGCGACATTTGGTGGCGTTCGTTAATCGATAACAATAGGCAAAAAAATATTTATTATCCCTTGCCTGATTACCTGGAGTTTTCCGACACATAAATAAAAGGCAAGTGACATTATTGCTAGTAGTAGTAGTAGTAGTGGGAAGATAGATAGATAGATAGATAGATAGATAGATAGATAGATAGATAGATTTTGCATGACAGTCGCCGTCCCAGAAATTGGAACCCGTTAAAATTTCGATCTTTCTATAAGTCTTCCTACACAGACAAAACGCAGAGTAAACGCCTTTTTAAACACAAGAATATTCACATATATATATATATATATATATATATATATATATATATATATATATATATATATGTATGTATGTATGTATGTATACACATACACACATATATATATATATATATATATATATATATATATATATATATATATATGATGCACTCTCCCGTCGTTTTCGACTTATACGTGTCTTTCAGTATGGGCAGTTGTTTTTTGTTTTACACCCCTGATCTGCTTAGGTGTATGCCTTGGTTGATGGACAACTTCAGTTTTCTTTATACTTATAGTTAATCCGAATGCGTTGGAAGCGGTAGAAAAACGATTGACGAGTGCTTCACTTTCGGCGATTGAGGTGGCAACAGTCGGAGCGTCATCAGCAAACAAAAGATCACGAATAATGCTTGCTCGAGTCAGCGATTTTCTTTTAAAACGTTGGTGCTGAAAGAAGTCGATACGTGTGCGCAATTCAAATTTTACGCCTATATCAAGATCACTAAAAGTATGGTGTAGCATGACCAAACGAAGAGAGCGAAAACTACAGGAGCCATGACACAACCGCGTTTTGTTACATCAAAGGTTTCTGAAATCTCACCATTAGATAGAACAGATGCTTTCATTCCTTCGTGAAAAAAAAATGATGACATTCAACATACTTTCATTCAATTATATCAATGGTCCCACGACCTGAACGAAAACCGCACTGAGGTTCAGGATAGATGTCATCAATGAAATATTTGATTATTTTGTTGAGAATAACACGAGCGGGAAATTTGCCAGCGATACTTAGAAATGCAATGGCACGGGAATTATCACATACAACATTTTTGCCTTTGTTCTTAAACAGATGTTTTATGCAAGCATCTTTATAGTCCTGTGGAACAGAATCAACCTTCTATATGACTTTAGAAGGCTCACCAGATTAAAAAATTTCGAGTGTGGAATAGCATCTTTTCCAGTGACTTTATTCGAGGACAATTGCTTGATGGAATCCTGGATTTCATTTAGGCATGGCTCACAAGACAACTGGGAAATTTCTGATGAACTGAAGCAATGACGTTGTCATCAATGGCAGAGGTGGAATTAAGGACACTTTCAAAGTGTTCTTTCAATCATGATATAATTTGCTTCTTATCTGTGTGGGGGTGTTAACATCAGACGACAGAACAGGTGAAATTCCATTTCCTTGTGGGCCGTACATCTTTTAAAGTCCTTCCTTGAATGCTTTGGGATCCTTTCTGTCAGCTGTCGTCTTGATTTCCGCAGCCTTAGTAGACCACCAGGACTCGTTCATTTTCCTCATTTTTCTGAGAGCATTGTGTGCTTCCCGCTTACTGTTTATATATGAGCTTTTTTGATGGGCAATCTTTTGTTGTTTATGAATATTTTGTGAAAATCGTGAATCCTCTCGATGATACGTTGAGCATGAACATCATTTACATCGAACCAGTCCTGATGCTTCCTCATGGAAAGTCCTAGAACTTCAAGGGATCTTTAATAAATGGCATATCTGAAAGATTTCCAGGAAGATTCAATGTCTTCTGAGATCACAACTGAATCAAACCTCGAATCCAGTGTGTCAGAGAGTCATTTCTTCTTAACATCAGAGTTCAGGGGTGAGATGTTGATTCGTTTAGGAACCGTAGTGCTAACGAGAGGTTTCTGGCGTACTAGTTGAAAAGATGCTTTGCTGCGTAGTAGAGCATGGCCTGAAAGATAGCTAGGGTTGTGGAAAGAGCGTGTGATATTGAAGTCTTTCGCCTCACGTTTCTTAGTGGTAATGTAATCAATCATATGCCAATCTTTGGATCTGGTATGCATCCAAGTCGTTTTGTGATGATTGGACTGCTGATAACGTGTGTTGGTGTTGATGACTTCTTGACAGAGAGAAAGAAGTCGTAGCCCATTATAATTTATACTCCCGACCCCATGAATGTCAAGGGCACCAGGCCATGTCTGATGGTCAGCGCCAACCCGTGCATTAAAGTCTTCCATAGTGATAAGTTTGTCTCTATGTGGAACTTTGGAAATTATTGAACGTAGTTGATCATAAAAGTCATAAATTTCCGACACAGGTTGGGGCATAACAGCTAACAAGAGTGGAAGAAGAAATGTTGTTGAGTTCTAAGTCTAGAGTCATAATGCGTCCATTTATTTCTTCTGAAAGAGATGACAGACATTTAGCAATGTCTGCTTTTATAGCAAAGCCTACACCTGATAGACCAGGGATCTTCGCGTTTGCCAATTCCCCAAAAGGTATATCATGCACTACATTCCCTTGAGAACAGCAATGTCAATATTGTGCTTGCTGAATGCATCAGAGATGAGGGCTGTTTTTACGCTCTAGAGAAGAATCGTTTTCTTGGAGGGTTCTTACATTTCTGTTATGGATTCCGAGATGAATTCGGTCTCCAAGGAATGACAAACTCAATAATTAAATATAAGAAATAAAATGTATTTACACAATCATACAAAGAGTAATACTGTTAGTAAGTCCAGGAACGTGGTTAGTAGAAAATACAGATAGATATATACAGTCTCGAAGTAGGACTTCCTTAGAGTCTATGTGCTTGTAACTGACTTCTACCAGAGGTTACCTCACACTATCTCCGTTCGTATCCTCTCTCTACCCGACTACCGACTACTATATGACTACCGACTGTAACTCTGGGTATTTAACGACAGCAAGTAACTCTGGTAGAGTTCACTTATATGAAAAAGGGGTGGACCCCATAACAATTTCATAACTCGAGGTTAACATGTTTACGAGCTTTATTTCTACTAAATCGATTATTGCGACTGCGTTATTTTATAACAAGACAACAGCAGCGGACTGCTAAGTTGATTAAGAGCAAGCAATGTTTAGGGCACCTTTTCTATCCTCCTCCCCAATTTAGGGAAAGCAGCGCTATGTCTAAATCGACCTGCTTTATCACCATCGGAGGACACGAACAGCACAATTGCTCAGGATTTTGTGCAAGAACGGTCATCACCCGATAGCCGCCAGTGTGGGAGCGCCAGCTAGAGACTTCCAGTACTATTCCCATCGCCTTAACTCCTTCGCCAGTGGACTTGCTTGCTCAGGTGGAATAACAAAGAAGGAACACAGAACTGAACTGCAGACTATCCACGCAGAAGATTTGTTTAGAGTGGTGAAGGCTTGTGTAGAACCAGACACACTTATTGGAAATGCTGATAAAAAGGAGTTGATGCAAATAATTCCCACGATCACAATGAGCAACAGGCTGTATTATCCTGGAGTTATATCTCTCCGGTATTCAGTGCACCGAATACGATGGTAATCTTACGTGATTTAGCCCGCCTGCTGAAGCGGTTTACAGGGTGTGGTGCGTGTACATATATACATACATATATTTTACACTGGATGCCGGAGTAAACAGATCGTGATCAATGTGCAATATATTGCTATATATAGTAAAGTATTAATTATTATAAAGTATGAGAAATTATTATTATTATTATTATTATTATTATTATTGATGTTGTTGTTGATGTTGTTGTTTAAAAATATTTGAAAGATAAATAATAAAACAAATTAACTAGTAGTAAAAACGAAACAAAATAACGTTATAACTGGGAATGCTTTTTCAACAAAATTGAAAGTACGTTACTTTACAATTAATAAATAAGAAAAAGTTTGTAAAGGAATAAAATTCACCCCAAATGTTGTTAAAAGAAGTTTTCAATATAAATAATAATAGATAAAGAAATCGGTGATAATGATCCAAAGATAAACAAAATAAACATTACAAAAATGTTTTCCTTTAATTTCGAAAATTACGACCACTTTCGTAAAATATAAAAAGGTTAGATTGATTTATGCTACTATCTAATTAATTTAACAATTACAATACATAATCAAATGTTCTTAATATATATAACACTTAGCGAAAAATTACACTTACGAAATAACAATTATTTTAAAATAAAAAAAGAAAAATCGTTGTATACCACAACTAAAAATAAACAAATATGTACAAAAGATTATAAAAATATGTATATTAAATATGGTAAAATAAATAATAACATAACTAATATTATAATATAAACAAGAAAAATATAAGAATAATAGATAATTAAAAACAAGAGTTTCCTTAAGGTCGCTTTCTTTAAGCAATGTAAAAAAACACGTCCGTTTACTCCGACATCAGCATTCTTACCCCCCCACACACACATATGTATATATATATATATATATATATATATATACACACACATATATATATATATATGTGTGTGTGTGTGTGTATATATATCTATATATACATACATATATATATATATACACACACACATATATATACACATATATATATATATATGTGTGTGTGTGTGTGTGTATATATATATATATATATATATATATATATATATATATATATATATATATATATATATATATATATACCAGTTTGGTATAAATAATTAAATTGGATATACTACAATATGGCAAGCAAGAAGACTCACATTATACCTCTTTGAGCATAGCTCAAGTAGGTCTCATTTAAATACATATGAAGATCTATCAAATTGTACCCACAACATACTTGTTGATAATACGAATATAATAACCTTATCCACATATAAAATTACTAAAAATGGAAGCATTATTTAAAAAAAAATTAAATTAAATTAAATAACATCTATGACTATGAACACGGCCAGAATGTGCTGACCGTGTTTGGAAAATAAAACATTGCTCTACCTCTAGATACATACATAAAACAATATATACATTCAGCTAAAAGTGAAAATAAAATCAGCCTTGATAAGGGCTAAACCTATATCCGAAAGGACTCGGGTGGAAATATCGAGTAACCTATCTAAATGGGTGACAGAACAAGGAGTAGAAGGATGAGTAACGAGACAAAAACTACTTATAGGTAGGAAAGTTCTGAGAGCCATGATCATCAACGTCCCGAATGGATACAACACGAAGAAGACATATAAGCATTAGAATGTATTGCTGAAAGCAAATAAATTGTAATTGAATATCAGTTAGCTTCTACATTACCGTGTGTCTGTGATTAACTATCATTAATTAGAAATATTCAATAATACTTGACACGAAGTTTCATGAAAATTTGAACATTATAATCGAATTCTCGCTTTCGGTTTACATAAATCTGGATAGATTAGGAACATAGATTTTAAACCTTTCTTTCGTTGATCAATGATATCACTGATTACGACAACTTTATTCAACTTGTTTCGCTCTCATTGAATGACCAAAATTATTACACGGTATTATGTGGTTATAAGAAAAGAAAAACTGTCTTTTTAATTTTCACTTTCAGTTAAGCCGAACATAAGGAAACATAATTCCATGGTATTTAAACAAATACGTAATGTCAGCAATGTGTGATGGCGTTTTATTTGGCAAATTAAAAAAATGTATTTCATATATATATATATATATATATATATATATATATATATATATATATATATGAATGATAAAAATATAGTTTTAAGGTATGTTACGTTTATGCGTTAAAGTGCTCAATATCTGAGATAGAGCGTATGTAAATATAAAAGTGAACATTGAAATCATCACCCAGCGGCTTAAACACTATCGTCATGATCTATCTATCTATCTATCTATCTATCTATCTATCTCTCTCTCTCTCTCTCTCTCTATATATATATATATATATATATATATATATATATATATATATATATATATATGTATCTGTGTGTGTGTGTTATGAATAATCAAGAGTTTTCTCCCCTAGTTTTGCTACTCTCCTCTTTGAGAGAGCTATTTCTGTTTAATGGGACTATAAAAGGCCACTATACACGAACTTTGTATTCTCAGTTGAATAAAGCTTTCATAACGCCTACACCAGCGTACTTTTGTCATTACAATATACATACATACATACATACATATATATATATATATATATATATATATATATATATATATATATATATATGTATATATATATATATGTATGACACCTCATGACTTCTAACTATCTTGATGATGTCTTAAGTTCAAATGCTTGTATTATATTTCTTGTACTTTTCTTCCGAAATGAACTTCGGACGATTTCTGACGGAATTTGCTCTTTGTCTGAGAAGAATTATTCGTATTTTGGAACAGTCACTATTTCATATATAAATCGCACAGTTCAATGCACGTAGAACAGAGTTTCTTTACGTTTCTTTAACCTTTCACCCACATTTTCCTATTTTGGGACAATGACATACTACGCCGTTGTTGCTACCATATCCGAATCATTCGAAAATTCTCCCCCCAACTCTTCAAACCTCTTTTAAGGTTTGAAAACGGGAAATAGTCAAATGATGCAAGATCTGACGAGTAAGTGGTGTGGTCTATGTGCGCTCTTAAACTCCAAAATTATTCAAAACATCGATTTTCTTCCCGTTTTTCTTTTAACGCCTCCGTTAATGGGTACAATATTTTAGAGCAGTATTCTATATCGATCGCTTGACACACTTGGATCGTCCGTTATCAAAATAATTCCCTTGTATAAAAAAAAAAAATGTAGTCATCACTTTATTTTATTTTGGCCTCTTTTCTTTCTCGGTCGTGAAGATTGTATCGATTATTGTTTGGGCATCAGATTATCGGGAGTGTAACCCTGTTCCATCAACAAATGGTTCGCAAAAATTGTCACTAGATTTGCTGAAGATGCTACAAAGTCAAATTGGAGGTGTCTACTCGATATCGTATTTGTTTAATAAATCCTACCCGTGATCTCATGGGTTGCGTAAAAAGTTGATCAATTTTAACTATTAACTTAAAATATAAATCCGACTTTACATCTTTACGCAAGTAACGTAAAGAGAAACGTGATGATAATATTCTCATGAACTTTTGCGAGATTAACACCTACGATCAGAAATCCATTAGTACAGGATATCAAAGATCATTCAATGTTCACAATCTTTGTAAGAAGGGAAAACATTCTGATATAAAAATGATTTTGTCCAATGTACAGAAAGTAAGCATGGCTTTATCTTTTATATTTTCGGTTCTTACGTTTTTCGGTCATGAAGAACCACCAACGCTATTGATTGTTGTTCGGACGTCTGATTATAGTGGCGTAACCATGTTTCATCAACAAATCGTTCCCAAAGATTTTTATTAAACTGATGAAGATGTTGCAAATTCCAATTGCATGTGCTTACCTTATATCATTTCTGATATTCACATTATGATAGTTTCTTAGCTGGCAGTTTCTCTTACGAAACGGCATGTGAATTATAAAAAAGTCCATTGGATGACTCTAGTTTCTGAGCAGTTCGTCGATCATCCAAAATTAAGTCATAAATATGTTAAACCTTTGTTTTAATCATTTCACCCCAAGCAAGGCGGGAATGCCACTAGTACGCAGGAGGTTACAGAGAGTGAAAGTGAAAGTGAAAGAGAAGACTGAGAATATGGAGGATTGAGGAAAGAACAAAAGATGAAGGGGGTTTAAACAGAATGAAGGTTGTGATCGATGGTGCATTTAAATTATTGAATATTTTAGATATCAGGGAAGGAATGAAACTGAAGAGAGTTCCACAGGTGTGAAGTACGAGAAAAGAAGCTTCTGTTGCATTTAGCTATTTCAAAAGTAAAAGGCAATCTAGATGGCAATCTAGTAACACGCTTAATTCATGAAGTCTGGGCACCATAGAAATAAGCTCGTTAGAGCAGTTTCCATGGAAATATTTGTAGAAAAGACAGAGGGAAGCCACATCACATCAGTGATAAAGTGAATGAAGTCGTTATACCTGGTCAGGATCGATTACATAACAGATCCTTCTTTGGATTTTGTCAAGGACCTCAAAATGAATAGCAGGAGCACCAGACCAGATATGCCAAGAATATTCAATGGACGGACGAATGGTATATTTGTAAATTTGCAAAATGGACTCTGACGATACCATTGAAGGTTACTTACATAGTGATGAATTATATTTCTTCAGAATCACCTCACTGGACGTTGGCAAACCACTTCGTCACAAGTGATTATAAGACACACTTGTCCTCAGTATTTGCATCATGAGTTTACTTTGCAATATTTTTTTCTAAAGGAACAGGAATTTCTTGACAGTCAAGAGTTCAACACTTGAAAATTCGACATGATTTTTTGTTAATGATTTGAAACCCATTCAAAAATAAAATCAAGAATCCTGAAAATTTACTTATTACAATATAAAAGAACGCTTTACACATACAGTATCAAAATAAAGGAGCCTGACAAAAATTTTCAGAAATCTCCTGTACAAACTTATTTTTGTTTCGATTGGTGTGCACTCCGAACGTCCAAGAATTTTCTGAAATTCCCAGAGGAAACATTTTCATTGCTTCAGGATTTCTCTGTTGTGAGCATTATTTTTAAATCGATATATTCTTTCATGCGAACTCATTTTTCAATCGGTGTGCTCTCCGACCTTCCAAGGATTTTCTGAGACGAAACATTTACATTGCTTTAGGAATTCCGTTATGAACATTACTTTTAACCAATATATTCTCTGGTTTTAAAATCGTTGTCTGAAATTCTTAAATGGATTATTGCCATTATTCTGGATACTATTTAGACGAATATACTCACCTTCGTAAGCTTTAGCAGGAAGTTTTAATCCTTCCTGACATGTTCTTAAATTTTCAAGTAGAATATTATCATTATTTTACAAATTATTTGGACAACCTCGGTCATTTTCTTGTATCAGTTATTAGGTTGGTGCAAAAATAATGACGTTTTTTTGACGTTAAAAAATATGTCAAAAAACGTCATAATTTTGGCACCAACCTAATACAGTGTTTTGACAGATTGACTTTGTTTTTCTTCCTTTCGTCTAAAATTCTAGTCTTCTCATTACTCAATGAATTATTATATTAATATCCAGAGCTTTGTATTTTATAACAGCGTTTTGCCTGATGTTTTCCCTAGCATTCTAAACTGAAGTATTATTTAATTCCATCACAGATTCCGAATGGGACCCCCATATACAGTTTAATCCGCATATAAGAGAGTTGTCGGGACCGGATAAGAAGTCTCTTATATCCGGGTTTCTCTTATATCCAGGTTTGGTCTAATTTATATACATTAACACAGGCTCTAATTTTGGACCAGATAAAAAATATCTCTTATATCCGGGTTTCTCTTATATCCGGGTTACACTGTATATTGTTTTGAATACAGTGTTTCGGTTGGTGTCCTTTCAAAACTTACTGGTCTAATGTGAAGTTTCAAGATTAAAAAGAATTGTTTAGACGTCATCAGTTTTTCAGATTATCTTTTTCTTTTTTTTCAACCGGAGTGTTCACATTCTAAATTCGCCTTTATGTTCATCTAGGTCGGAAGGCTCTCTGGTCAGTTCACTGACGGTTGTAATCAAGGAACTTTGAACGGAATACTTTTTTTTTTTTTTTTTTTAGTTTAACGTTCAAAATTAACTTTCATTCGATTAAATTATAATTTACAGATCTGGGTGTAGAAAATTTACTTTCTTGTATTATTTCATGATTTAGCGAAGTTTTCATTTTATTTCTATAGCGCTTCACTCGATCAGTTCTTTTTGCTTAACGATTATAGATAGTTTCGGTAAAAAGCAACAAGAAGTGTAATTAAAAAAATACTCGTAAGAAGTTAAAAAAACTAAATTTATTGAAACAAAACAAGTACAGTTAACCACTGATGACAATTCCAGAACAACGTAACAATAAACAATTTTTTTTAACCTCTGACAGCCGCAATGATGGAGAAAGCATTACCTCGAACCATCGCCAGGGAAACACGCTGCAAGAGCCACTCCGTTTAGCGAGGCTCGTCCCTTGATCGAGACGCAATCGCGCCAATCCTCCGAAGAAACGCCATCGAACGAGGGCCAATAAGCCCTGTTGTCTCCACTGCCACAGGAGTAAAAAAAAACTAATAAGATTTCATCTAAGAAATTCAAATAATTAAGAACTCACTAGTGATCTACTCTTCTGGACACCTAACCATGGAGGAAAACGAGTTGGTCACACAGCAACCACTTACATTGACGAGCTATGACACAGAATGCCTCCCTAATGAACCTCCAACCTTGATGCAAGACCATAATGGTTGACGTGATAGTCATGAATGTCCGAGCTAACTCGACCGAATAAAAAAAATTGTCACAATTACTGTTTGAACAGCAAAACATGAAGGGCAGCAGGAGCAGCATCAGGCAAAATATGACAGGGAGCAGCAGCAGCAGTCAAAACATGAAGGCCAGCAGCAGCAGTTAAAATACGATAGGGAGCAGCAGCAGCAGTCAAAACATGAAGGGCAGCAGAGGCAATCAAAATATGATAGGGAGCAGCAGCAGCAGTCAAAACATGAAGGGCAGCAGCAGTCAAAATATGATTGGGAGCAGCAGCAGCAGTCAAAACATGAAGGGCAGCAGCAGTCAAAATATGATAGGGAGCAGCAGCAGCAGTCAAAACATGAAGGGCAGCAGAGGCAGTCAAAATATGATAGGGAGCAGAAACAGCAGTCAAAACATGAGGGGAAAGCAGCAGCAGTCAAAATATGATAGGGAGCAGCAGCAGCAGTCAAAACATGAAGGGCAGCAGCAGCAGTCAAAATATGATAGGGAGCAGCAGTCAAAACATGAAGGGCAGCAGCAGCAGTCAAAATATGATAGGGAGCAGCAGCAGCAGTCAAAACATGAAGGGCAGCAGCAGCAGTCAAAATATGATAGGGGGCAGCAGCAGTCAAAACATGAAGGGCAGCAGCAGCAGTCAAAACATGAAGGGCAGCAGCAGCAGTCAAAACATGAAGGGCAGCAGCAACAGTCAAAATATGATAGGAAGCAGCAGCAGCAGTCAAAAGATGAAGGGCAGCAGCAGCAGTCATAATATGATAGGGAGCAGTTGTAGCGGTTTTAGTAGGTTAGGTTTAAGGCTCCAAATTCATTCCATTTCACTTCAGCAATGGTCTAGTGGATTAAGTATTGGCTCGTGAATTTGTTTACATAATGTTTGTGAGTTACATCCCTGAGTCGTGTAATGTGTACTTGGACTCAGTGGAAACGATCAATAAGCAGTACTAAAATAAGAACGAGACGATATCCCTAGACATGGACAGTGGAACGAGAACAGTCTACTTCCGTAGATTAAATAAAGGGTTCAGTTTAGAATTACCTGTAGGTTACCCAGATCAATATACACTTGATGTAGGCCTGACGGTCCAACGGCTGAAGCAATAGCCCGAATATTAATAGTGCAAATGTTTTCACAATTACTTACAAATAATAAAATTTCAATTTCACACTGATCGTCTCAATATCTTTAAATTTTCGATGCAGACTATAATCATTGTAGAATAGATATAAAATCATTATATCATTATTATAGTATATATATAAAATTATATCATTATTATAGTATTTATATAAAATTGGAACGTGTATTTTCCGCGTGTAATCATATCAAAGCGCAAGGAAAATTAATCGAATGATGCGTTATAATTATTTATTAGGTTGGTGCAAAAATAATGACGTAATAATGTCGTTTTTTGACGTTAAAAAACGACATTATTACGTCATTATTTTTGCACCAACCTAATACATTATTTTTCATTGCCCTCATCTTTGTTGTTAGTATCACAAAGTGTGTAAACTGCTCTCGAGTAGTTTGTAACACATTGTTTATCTTCTCTCAGTTGCGTCTCTGTCTTTGGGCATAGTGTGTTCAGGATCGGTTCCGTCAAAGGACAGAATCGCAACTTAGGAAAATTATACTGAGAGATGCCCAGCCCTGGTGAACAGCTGCCCGAGGCCGCGCCTACTCATTGCACCAGACTGGGATCGGCGCTCGCACCGAGGCCAGCGCAACTGACGGTTGAGGGCAATTTTTATTCCTAGCCCGGGTGTACGCGCTCGGGTCCCAAATACCTTGTGTCACAACTCGTCTTAGTGGGGAGACAGAGTTAATACGTAGCATCACAACATTTTGGCCATTGTTCCGTCCAGCATTTTTCAGTTGTGGGTCGATACGCGTAACCTTAAGAAAATCTCCAATTTTACCTTTGTGAGTAGATTATTCTCGTTCTGTTATACATGTCAAGGGATATCTCGCCCCAAGGGACAATAGGATTAAGGCGTTGGTTCATGAATTTGAAGATAAAGTAATTCAAGAGTTCAATCCCTAAGTTAGGCAGTATAGACTCAGTGGAAACAGGGTGAGCAGTAACTGAGCACTACTAAATAACGTGATATTGCTCGGCCTGGACAATGAAACATGAAGAATCTAGTCCAGTAGATGAAATATAGGATTCAATTCAAAATTCACTGATTGGCTGATATTTTGCAACGAATAAAAAACTGTCTATAGTTATTTCTTTTGTTTATAATTCAAGAATACTCATTTGCATTTATTTATTTAAAAAGAAAACCAGTGTTTAGAGCCATGTGCTAATTATAAGCAAAATGCGTTGCACCGACCTCCACGATAATATTCTGATTACGTAGTAGAAATAATATATATATATATATATATATATATATATATATATATATATATATATATATATATATATGTACAGCTTGCCGTTTTCCAAATTTCTGGTGGAGTGAATTGCGTCATGATGCTCTTTTTCTCACAGACGGTGCCCAACTGACCCTACTATATTGTGCAGTCAACAAAATCAAAAACAAACGACGCGCATGCTCAAAATTAAAAATATATAATACCCCCTGTAATACATACATACATATATATATATATATATATATATATATATATATATATATATATACACACACACATTAGAGAATGTTATACAGTGTAACCCGGATATAAGAGAGTTGTCGGGACCGGAGACGAAGTCTCTTATATCCGGGTTTCTCTTATATCCGGGTTTGTTTATGTAAGTATGGCTCTAATTTGGGACCAGATGAAATCTCTCTTATATCCGGGTTTCTCTTATATTCGGGTATCTTATATCCGGGTTACACTGTAAATCAATGCAAGATAACTGTTGTTTTTAATAATATTTGGCTTAAAGAACATTTGCTGCCTAAATCCACAGAATATGAAATCGCATATACATTTCATGGTTCCAGATTATTTTCTTAGGCTGAGAACTTAAAATCAACTCGTATTAGCCTCCCTTGTGACTGAAGCAACGGCGTATTTCCCACTGGTGTCAATACTTAGTGTTTGATCTCAGACAAAAATAAAATACTCCCAGTTTGAGGCATGAGACAACCCGACTTCTCTACTCTCATTCCTTCTTTTATCTTTGTACCTTACGATGTAAAAATTAATAAATATAAAGATGCGCCCTTGTATGTCATGGAAGAAATATCAACAGAAGAAACAGAGGAATCATAGTTTGTGAAAAAAAAAAGGGGGGGGATACGAAAAAATAGAAAATGAAGGGAAAGAATGATGACAAGAGATAAAATAAAGCATTAAAGAAATTGAGAAAGAAAGTTTTTGAAAAGTTGTAGCTGATGCCAGCACATAAAGGAGTAAATGTGTCACCCCTGGTGTATCAGTACAGAAACTCGAAATCAGATCTCGTAAGACACGAGAATATAAAACATCATACTTTTATCAGATTTTCTTTTTTCTGCATTTGCATTTTATTACCCCCTTTTATCTGCCATTGCGTCATTTTTCTCTAATGTTTTTAGTTTTATATTTTTCACTCATTCTCGTCATTTTATTCCCAGTGTTGTGTCTATTTACTAAATGTCTTGTTTTTATTTTTGATCATTTTACAGGACTAATCTTTTTCGTCTTTTATTGTTCCTTTTTTTTTCTTTTATATATGTTCCATGTTCTTCTTTATTTGAACAATAACATTTTTTTTCTTTCTAAGATTACGATATTCATTTGTTGTTTAAATTTTTTCTCGCTTTTTCTTTCTTAGTTTCTTTCTTTTCTTAAAGAATGCGTTTATATTCATTTTGCTTAGCTTTTCTTTTTCTTTGATTTTTCTTTCTTATAGGTTTGCATTCATACTTTATGCTTTTCTTGCTTTAATTTCTTAATCTTGTTCCTTCATTTGTTCTTTCTTTCTAATAATGATTGCGCTCTTATAACTTATTCCATTGTGGCTTAAGTCTTCGTTCTTTCCTTCTTTTGTTTGTTTGTTCTTTCGTTCGTTCGTTCTTTCGTTTGTTCTTTCTTTCTTTCTTTCGTTTGTTCTTTCTTTCTTTCTTTCTTTCGTTTGTTCTTTCTTTCTTTCTTTCGTTTGTTCTTTCTTTCTTTCTTTCGTTTGTTCTTTCTTTCTTTCTTTCTTTCGTTTGTTCTTTCTTTCTTTCTTTCGTTTGTTCTTTCTTTCTTCTTTCGTTTGTTCTTTCTTTCTTTCTTTCTTTCGTTTGTTCTTTCTTTCTTTCTTTCGTTTGTTCTTTCTTTCTTTCTTTCTTTCTTTCGTTTGTTCTTTCTTTCGTTTGTTCTTTCTTTCTTCTTTCGTTTGTTCTTTCTTTCTTTCTTTCGTTTGTTCTTTCTTTCTTCTTTCGTTTGTTCTTTCTTTCTTTCTTTTGTTTGTTCTTTCTTTCTTTCTTTCGTTTGTTCTTTCTTCCTTTCTTTCGTTTGTTCTTTCTTTCTTTCTTTTGTTTGTTCGTTCTTTCTTTCATTCATTTTTCGCTCTTTCTTTCGTTTGTTTTTTCTTTCGTTTGTTTTTTCTTTCGTTTGTTTTTTCTTTCGTTCTTTCAGTGGTTCTTTCTTTCGTTCTTTCTTTCTTACATTATTTCTTTCTTTCTTTCGTTCGTTCGTTTGTTCTTTTTTTCTTTTATTTGTTCGTTCTTTTGCTTGTTCGTTCTTTCTTTCTTTCTTCTTTCGTTTATTCTTTCTTTCTTTTTTCGTTTGTTCTTTCTTTCTTTCTTTCTTTCTTTCTTTCTTTCGCTTCTTCGTTCGTTCTTTCTGATATTAATTTCCCTCTTTTATTTTATTTCTTTGTTGCTTTATTTGTCCTGTAGTTGATTGCGTACGTTTCACCAGTTTGCAAAGTTTTACTTGTTAGGTTTGTCACCTTAACGGTAGTTTTTCTTCCAATATCGGTCACCTGGAACATACAGATGCATCCCACCTTTTTCTTTGCCTGTTTCGCCTTTTCCCCTTTTCTTTCTGCAATTTGTACCAGCAAAACCAGATTACTAACGGGTCGATGCTTTTGGTAAGTGCGAATGCAACTCATAAATGTGAGATGCATTTTACTAACTAATCCGACTGCTCTACTTTTTACGAAGATTAATGAATATCTGGCCACAAACACAAAGGGTCCCCAGACAAACAGAATCGTTATTTGTTTCATAACAATCATTATCTTTAAAGTTAATGGAACACTTTAATAATAAAAAGAAAAATATGTCTGTACTTAAATAGCGCCTTATTTTTACGAATTAAAATATCTTCTGCAGCGAAAAATCTTCGTATAAAATATGAGTCGGGGAGGCAAATTTACTTTAGCAGAACTCTCGATAGATAGATATTAAGTTCACTGTTCAAAAAATAAATAAATAAATAAATAAATAAATAAAGCAAGGACGTTAAACGCGTGTACCCACTAAATATAACGTTTAGAGTAATAAAAAATGACCGGGTACTTTTGTAAAAAAATAAATATAGCAGTTAGATTATATAGTGGATTTGTACAATAGTGCCTTATTATTAGGTTGGTGCAAAAATAATGACGTAATAATGTCGTTTTTTGACGTTAAAAATACGTCAAAAAACGACATTATTACGTCATTATTTTTGCACCAAACTAATATATAGGAATAAAGTGTCGTTGTTGACACTGAAGTTTTAGTTACGTGTAATAAACTTGTAAAGTTGGATTTATTTTTTTAAAATGAGTCAACTTATTTTATGTAGCGATTTTTCTAAGCCCGGCTTAGATGTGGCACAAGGCTGAAAGTATATGGCACCCAGTGAGTATCGAACTCGCTACTCAGTCGTAATTGATCTAGCAAGACAAGTTTTATAACCATTACACCACGTCGAGGTGCCCAACTTCGTTTATGTAACCCGTGAAATCACGGGTACGATTTATTACACAAATTCGCCAAAATTTTATTCTATTTAATAATTACATATATTTCGATATAAGAAATGCTGGCGTGGGTGTGATAGAATTGAAACAATTATCGGAGTTACATTTTTACTAACGACTCTATTTGAACCTGATATACGTAGGCCAGGTTTTGGGTTTTCTTATCTTTTCCCCCTGACTTGATTCCAATTTTATCGCAACCAAGTTTCGCTGTAACCATTTTCGCCACTCAGTCTGTGTCATGTACGAAAAATCAAAAAGAAAAGCGTTACTTAAATGTCAGAACAATGGTAAATTTATAAGAATAGACGAAAGAAATTCTAAGGATTTTCGGAATGAACTGATTTCATCTTAATGCAAGCGAGGATCGGACAGAAAGATCTTTAATTAGCAAGATTTAAGATGGATTTACGCTGCTGTTATCTGTTCGCAGTTTGTTCTGCCGACAGAATATAATATAGTTATTATTATAATGTTCAATATTATAATTATTATATTATTATAATTCTTCTTGTCACTCTCTTAGCACGATCGTTACGCCTTGCCAATAGCTCATAAATAATGGAATATTCTGTTTTGATTATGTGTAAAGACGAAAAAGACATATCAGAGGCGCTTCTTGGTTTCATTGAAAAGAAAGAAGTGTTTATCGTCTCCTGCCACTACCTTACAATTAATGTATTATTCCTTTTTGATCGCGTAGAAAGACAGAAAAGATATATCAGTGACGCTTCTTGGTTTCACTGATAAAATCAAAGAAAGAAAAGAAAAGGAAGATAGAGAAGTTTAACGTCTGTTTCAGTGAAATGGAAACGTTGTCAATTTCATTTTTTTTTTCATTTGTACCCAGTACTTTCAATAACGACCAACATTCATATTTGTGATTGTTATTGCAATATTTCGCTAAAGTTGTTAAGCTCAAATATTTAACAAGTTAGGGAAATTTCTGCGCATATTTTATTGTCGTAGAACTCGCCGTGAGTTTACTCAATCATTATCTTAAGAATTAAGATTCATCACAAAATTTCAATAGAAAAACCGTGAAATTTTCACGGGTATGTCTAATAGTATTATTATTATATATGTTAATGTTCTAAAGAATTAATAGTTTTATTTTTAATCCGACATTTTATTACTACAAATATTATTATATTCGCATTTGAAATAGATGGGCCATTTTATTTTAAACAGTGTGTATTCCATCTATCGGCCTGTGCATTCGAGAAATCGTAATAAAGAACATTTGCTTTCCGACAAAGATCGAACCCGCGTCTCCCTTTGCAGGAGAAAGTACAGTTTGATCCTGCGCGCTTTACCACTCGGCTACAGAATGTTTTACAGTCCAGCGAGTGGCTATTTTTCCATTTCAAGGAAAAGACAATTCTTCATTCGGATATTTTTCTCGAAAGCCAATATCTGCTCAGTTTCGTATCCGAAACGTAAACAAAGTAATTTCTAAAGAATTCATGGATTTTTTTTTTAATTCAACATTTTTATTACTTCAAACGTTATCATTAGTATATATTAGTGAATTTGAAATAGACGCGCCAATTTTTATTTTAAACAGCGTATATTACATGTATCGGTCTGAACATTCGAAAAATCTTAGTAAAGAGAATGCTGGAGAACACATTTCCTTTATTAATATTTCTCAAATGCGTAGACGTAATGCACACTGTTTAATAAATAAAAATGGTCCGCATTCGATTATAATAGTTTTTCCATCGAATATAATTTATTATTATAATATACAATATTATAATTATATTATTGATAAAGATATAAGACAGTTAGGCAAACTTATTTTGTCTTGTTTCACTGATCAAACTGTATTATCGATAAATGGATTTTATTTCAGCCAACTCCACATTGCCGAGATTTTGTTGAAATAAAAACCATTTTTCTGTGTTTGATCAGCGAAACATCAAAATATGAGTTCCCCAAATTGCCTTTATATATTTAACATTACGTCGGGAAGGAAGGCGATAACGCCACTAAGCCGCAAGGGGGGCTATTGAAAGTGGAAGAAAACGAAAAGACTTTAAAAGGAACCGGAAGCCCAATCTTAATCAGGAAACAAGGTATAGACCTTTACAAGTCTAATATAGTCTGTTCAATCGATAGAATTTGAGGTTGACATGGTAGATTCTATCTCAATCCGAAATTAAACTCTTTACTGTAATATGTCCATTTTTAGGAAGTGGTTTGGGCTGATAACTTTTCCGCACCCTTCGTAATATGTTCGAAAAGGCTCGTTCAGCTTGAACATCACACACGCACGCACACACACACACACAACTTGACATGAAAACACTCCGAGTGCTCAGGATCGCCTCGTCAGTGATGTTATGACTTGGGGTCATGACAAGTTTCGGGTCTTCCAACATCATACTTGTTCGCCCAAGAGACCCTACCGAAACAGTACTATTCCGGCAGGAGATCCTGAAGCAAAAAAAAAAAAAACTACGCCAAGCACGCAACAAATGAACTCGTTAAATAAATGCCACTGCTGGACCAATCGTTAACGACTTACGTCACTTCCTCCTCAGCCAAAGACGATACAAAAAAGAAAAAAAAGAAAAGACAGTATGCTCGTCTTTTCTCTTCTTTTTTTTCAATCTTAGGTTGACTTTATTAAATGTTAAAGAATATCTCCTCCTAAAACCTTTCCAAATGTTATAATAAATACATCACCACTTTTTCAAATAAGGTAAAAAATCACATCAACAAAAATTAAATCTGTTTTTATTGATTTAGTTGTTACAATGTCATTAACCGTATTAGAGCTAATATGTTAGGCAAATCAATTAAGACATTCCAGCATTGAGTTATCTTCTCTTGTTGCGTGGGTTTTCAGTTTGAAAATTAAACATTATGCGGCGTCAGTTATTAGCAAGGTTACCAGGTATTGCCCGGTGTACACTGACACTTTGATAAATTCAATTTTTCACGTTAACTTTTTAATATACCTATGCAGGAATTTAAAAAGCGATGACAGTGAAAAAAGTATTTATTTTAATAATGCAAAAAACAAAATTGTTGACCTTCGCTTTTTTGTAGCATATTCGGTGATAATGGCTGAGATTCCATGAATTATGGTTAGCTGATATTTTATACGAAAATCCTCATCATTACTTTTTTGATTATTCATTTTTAAAACTACTTCCACAAGACTACCCATAAAGAATGCCTGGGTTAGGTGAATTCTTCACACTTAGAAAATCAGTAAATTGTATTTGGAGAATTTTTTTTCTTGACATTAACCAGTGGAAGGCCGGAGAGCGTAGTAGCTGCAAGGTAAGTGAGAACGTTATCGCAAATTATACACCGAACAAAGAATCTGCTTGTGGCGTAGAGAATCGGGGTTAGAGGTTGACAGAGTTGTGTTATTGTGCCGGAATAGGCTTCGCTTCAAATTAACACCAGACCGACGAAGAAAGCCAAGTGCATAGTTGACTTGTAATGACCCCAACCGAGTGAGGATCTATGCGATTTTTTAGCGATGACTCTAAAGGGGAACACCTTTAGTCCTGACAGTGCCTGATATATGCGTGCGTAAGAAAAACTGTTTGACTTATAAACATTCAACTGTGAGAGGAAGGGGACAGTCTTTCACCCATTGCAGAGAGAATATAAGACCCGCATATTGGATTAGGACAAGGAGCGCGCACCACAGACGAGAGAAACTGATGAAATATTGGTGTGAATAAAAGTAATGAATGTTCAAGTCTTGTTATCATCGGCACACTCACTTCATTACAGAATCAGTGCTCTATTTAACCATGCTAGTTTCACTTACCGAAATGGGTTTGGTGACGTCCATGAAAGAAAAACCCGGATTTTGAATTGAGATTCAAGTTTGTGTTTATGCATTTGCGATTTTGCGCGCTATTACATATAGCAGTTGCTCAAGATGCTGGGATAAATAAAACTACTAAAAGTGAGCAAGACTAAGAATAATTTTTTAAAAAATCATTTCACCCAGAATGTTCGAGAATTCTTAGAGAAAAATATACGAGATCACATATTTTTCTCTATTATATTTTTCTCTTATAAGATTTCTCTAATATTCAGGCTGGTAGACGAAAATAAATAAATATACTGTTTAATAAATAAACGTAGCGTCTACTCAAATACGAGTATCCACTAAAAATAACGCTTATGTGATAAAAATCTGCCGAATAAATAAATAAAAATCCATCCTTTTCTTTACAAACATATATATATATATATATGCGTGTGTGTGTTTAGGCAGCAATCATTCTTTCATGCACATTTCATTGAATAAGACAGACAAGGTGTTTTGATTTAGTTTTTTTTATATAATTTCTCATGCGATCTAATATTTTTTTCTTTTCAGATGATAAATAAAATCTGTCCGAATGTTCTTTTAACCCGAGCGCTTTCGGCTATACATTTAGCCATTTTCAAGGATTAAATATTTTTACTGTTAAATAAGAAATAGTTTGTTGCATGTATGTATTTATATAATGTTTTCATTTTTCAACACGGTCAAGATATTATGTCCATGTTCATAGCTGATATTATTAAGCGTTGTTTTATTTTGCTTTTATTAATAAAGCTTCCATTATTTCTATGCTTTTTCCATGTAGATGATGCTATTATATTTGTGTTGTCAACAAATATGTTATGAGTAGTGTTCATAAACATTTAAATGAGATCTAATTGAGCTATTATCAGGACGGTGTAGAGTGACCATGTTTTGAAAAATGAAAACATTATATAAATACATAAATGCAACAAACTATTTCTTATTTAACAGTTAAAATATTTCATATATATATATATATATATATATATATATATATATATATATATATATATATATATATATATTCCTTTTCTAAATATCAGTACAGTTCAAAATTCTACAAATTGTTCTTGAAATTTAAAACCGGTGTTTTTTATCGACACTTTTGCACGGTAGAGTAATGGATTGCAGTTCGGATTGAGTTCGAATTCTAGTCGATTCCATTATGTGCCTATACCCTCGGGAAAGGTATGAATGCTCTTCTTCTCCCTCCAGCTATGGCTAAGTAGCAGGACAGACCGGGTGGCAACTGCTCTACCACAGAAAGAAATGGCAACCTACTGCGGGAAAAATCGTAAGTCATGTATGGAAAGATACATGGTCGCCTAAGCGTGTATCACGCATTACGCATAACTGACTGTTTGCTGCCTCCAAGCTAAAGTTTGTTTGTTTGTTTTTTGGGGGGTAAGTTTCTAAGAAATGTAGATATGGTGACGAAAATAAAAATGTATGAAATCATCTATTCTCCCTCCAGACATGGTTCTTTAGCCTTGAGTATCAGCCAGTCTAAGACAAAGTATAACCTGAATTCCAAACCGCAGAGAACGCAACATGAAGCGCCATTACTTTTGCCAAGAATCATGGCGGTTTACAGATAATAATAATAAAAAAAAAAGAATCTGATGAGAGCCCTACATCCTGAAGGGGTTTGACGTTAAAAATAACTACAACTATTTTATTCTACGCTCGAAACTTTTTACAAAACCCCTAGAGGAAAAAAAAATCTTTATTGTAGAAAAAGCAATTACAGAGATGAAGAATATTTCCTGTTAGCGTACTTCCATAAGCAGGCCGGTCTTTTGCCTGTAGTGCTAGTTGTTAAAGTTTGTCATATTACTTTTCTGTGTTTTTGATAATTTTGAATATTGCGAGTAATGACGTGTCTGCTGTCGACATTGATTAACGCAACACGTCCTTATATTAGACAAGAGCTGGAATTGGGATTAACATGAATAAGTGATAAGAGAGAAAAGAGAGACAAACAAATCACGTGACCCAAATAGTCATTTGGCATTATAATACCCAAGAGCATTTTAAAAAAATATATATATTAATGAAATTATTGACGTGGTTTTCCGAGGTTTAATGTTATCTGCCGTGATTTGACGAGATTCCCCTGTGGTTATCAATTAATCCTGTTGCTTGTTCAGATATCATTTCTGGTCAGCCATATATACGCGTTCGCGCGTCGGTTGCTCTTGGAAATTTGGAGAATGCACTTTAAAATCCTTTTCATTTCGCTAATTTCTTAAGTATTGGGCAATGTTAACGAATCAAAATACAAATATATAACGCATTATGCCAAGTATTGCGTTCAGCTTAAAAATATTTAAGTTGATGCTCTCTTCGTTATTCCTCAAGTCGATGCAGTTAGTAATGCAGTGACTCTATTCAAGGGTTGCATTGTATTTTCTTCTTTGTTTTTCTCTCTCTCTCTCTCTTTTTTTTTTTTTTTTTTTTTTGTCGTCACCTCAAAAATCCTGACCAAGATCACACAGAGTCACGGAATCGTGTACCAAAGCTTTTATTTTGGATCAGGAAACGTGATTGTTTTTATCAAGAAAATCTATCTGCTGTTGACTTATGCGATGAATGATCTTAATCGAGTTACGGTGTGCGCTAAAGTTCCGTGTTAACGTGAGGATGTTCAGGCGTCTTGTCCGGTTCTGCGATTTTGTTAAACTGAAGTTTTCTGGCCGAGAAAGAGAAGGGAAAATCTAGCAAATGACTTCTAAAGACCCACCCCTAGGGTGGCTAAAACTTGCAGGAAGAAATGACAATGTATCGGCGAATGAATCTGAAAAGTTGGTGGAACATATAGTTGACTGTTTTGATAGGCATTCGGTTTAAATCCAATACTAAAACCCAAAAATGATCGCGAAGACAGAAGAATGGAATTCAGATTATTCGCAGGCTCTTTTTAATCAGTATCACCCCATGCAGGACAGTAAAGCCACTAAGACACAAGGGGTTACAGGGAGTGGAAGAATTAGGAACAGAAACATTATTAATAATGCGCGTGAAGAGAAAAGAGTAATCAAGAAGACAGTAGATTGACAGTAGATAGCAACTTACAGTGCATTTAAACTTTTGCAGATTAAAATTGGTTGGCAAGCATGGTGCCCGGATGGAGTTCCACAAGCGAGAAATGTGAAAAAAGAAACTGTTAGCATAGAACTTACGGTGATATCTAGCCAGCTCAATTTTAAATTGATGAAATCTCAACGCCAGTCTAGTACTGCGCTTAAATTCAATAAGTCTAGGTACCATAACGGAGAGCTCATCCGAACAATTATCATGAAAGTATTTGTAGAAAAGACACAGAGAGGCTACCTTTCGGCGGTGCGAAAGTGACTGAAGCTGAACCGCCAGATCAGGACCAATAATATTCCTGATTCTTCTTTGGATTTTATCAAGTAGTTCAAGGGGCACTGTATTATATGTGGCAGCAATATTCTAAGCATGGACGAATTGTAGACTTATAGACAACTAAGATATATTCTGGAGAGAAAAATTATCTCGCACGACACAGTGAACCAACTTTCTTAGCAGCTGACCTAGCAATGGATTCAGTATAATCTTTGATGTCAGCCGAGAATGTCAGTCGGAGAAGGCGCAATGTGATACTTTCCTGGAGGTTAGCATCAGCCATAATGATGGAAGGCAGAGAAGTGTCTCAGATGATTAATGGAGAGAAGTGATAAAATTTGGAGTTAATGCAAAAAAAAAAAAAAAAAAAGAAGCAAAAAGAAAAAAATTCTGTTAAAAATGAAAAATTGGCCATAAGCTGAAACGAACAGAAACAAATGATTCTGACAGCAATTCTTAACACTATTGTGGCGGGTTGTGGGGGGATGGAAGATGGAGAAAATAAAAGAGCGTGATTTGGGCGAGGGAAAATTATTTGCGTCTTTGGTGAATGATAAAAAAAACAGCATGTCAATGTTTTCGCCTCAGTATCTGAACGCCTGTTTGCCATGTTATTTGCTGTCCATCTGCGTCAATTTCCCCCTTTTTATTTGAAGTCCATTCATATTCTTTCACTTATTCGGCTTTAAAGGGAGATTAACAGAAAGAAAAAAGAAAAAAAGCACACAGTCACGAAATAGAAAATAACATCAGAAAATTGCAGAAACAAGGAATGAAAGGAAGTGGGGAAGATGGCGGATTGATTAAAAGTAGGATTAGATAAAGATGAAAATCCTCAACAAATATAATGTTTTCAATATATATATATATATATATATATATATATATATATATATATATATGTGTGTGTGTGTATATATATATATATATATATATATATATATATAATATATAGGGGGGTCGCTAAATAAATAAGTCCATAACCTGAAGAAAAAGGAATTTATTTTCCGCACCAAATATTTGTTTTGCAATAAATTATTCTTTTCCGCCATTGCACTTAACAGAAATCTTCCTCATAGATTATATAATCGAACATTATACAATGAAAGTTTTAGATCGAAATTCACTTAATAATTGTTTGAAGCTAATGACTTGTTGATCCACTCTGTATTTTAAATTCTGCTGACGTAAGGAACCAAATTTAAGTTAACCAGTGAGAAACGATGTTTACTTTCAGATTCTTGTCAGAGGTAAACTAAATTAATTGGCCATTCTACATAAAGCAACTACCAGATAGATAGATAGATAGATAGATAGATAGATAGATAGATAGATAGATACGTGTGGACACTAGTCCTTTCGAAAGAGAGGAAGATAGCCAGGAACAGAGAAGTTCAGTGATAGATAGATAGATAGATAGGCAGGCAGGCAGGGAGGCAGGCAAGACTCTATAAGAATTTTTATTCATTTATTTCAATCAGAAAATTCCGAACCCGCAAACAGAAGTTCCGATGCATCGTAACAAAAAAGAAAACAGATCTACTTGACCACCTTTCATTTTTGTAATCACAGCTATAAAATAAGCAACAAGTTTAAATCGAGTCATTTGCTATGAAATTTCTATTCCTATTCAGTGAAATTGCTATTCATATTGGATTCTTATGGATAACTTCCGGCGCAAGAGAACACGCTATCAGGACGCTCATAATGAAATAATCTGTTTATTATAAATTATCTATTTATTATGAAATAATCTGTTTATGTCTCTTTACTTTCTTATCCTAATCTTAAATTGCACTTGAATTTCTTACCAGTTCGATAATCCCGACTCCGATTTTGTTCCCAAATTTATTTAGTCTAACCAATACCTACTGATTTACAGATTAGCCATTATCAATATAATGTTATGGTGATTTTCTAAGCGTGACTTAGATGTGGCACAAAGCCAAAAGTATCGGGCACCCAGTGAAAATGGAACTCACTTTTCAGCCGTAATTGCTCTGGTGAGACAAACTTGCTAACCATTACATCACGTCGAGGTGACCCTTAGTATGTTGTTATTCATAGGAAGTTAATCTTCCTGACAAATGTTCATGATCACGACCTCTCGTCCCGTGATATATTAGGGTTATTGGGGCATCACATGTTGCAACCATATCAGCAGTGTATGTGTGTATGTTAAGAGCACCTGACGGAGCCCATCCCTCATCAGGTTAGTTTTGAGTTCAGAGTCATCCTACTTCGAAACTGATTGCCCTACCAAGGCGAAAGAACACAATCTACACTACTATTTACAGAGATTGTGAATTCAGAATTTTCCTAGACTTACTATCACCCAAGGTAAGAGAGACCCGTCTAGGAAAACTGAATGCAAAATCCCAGTAAATAAGGAAATGGTAGGGCAACTAACCTCGAAGAATTACCGATATTTAACTGATAACTAAGGATAGACGGATTCATGCCTTCTCCATCGCTTTAGTGTAAAAATGAACGAAAGATTCGATCAAATTATGAAGTCGGTACGCTGATTCGTGTTTCCGCACCAATAACCGTTATGCTACCCATTAATATTCTATAATTAAAGCCTTATACTGAAATGGGCCAAGTAAATATCAGCACTAATAGATAGGTATTAGAAATTGATTTCCTTCTCTCGGGTTAACTTCGTAAGTCACTGGGTTAAAATAAAAGTTAAAATTCGTATCTATTTATTCTCACACATAGATACTTATTTGAGAGACGGATAAGGTTAGACTCACAATTATTTATGCAGATGCAGATCCTCACTGGGTGCCTCCTGCTGGATAACACAATATTAAACTTAGTAAATTTCTTCTTCTCTTCGTATATGCCGAGCTTAGATTAGCACAGAAGACTCAGCAAAAAATAAAAGAATTTTGTTGCGAAAATTCTTTAAGTGGGGGAAAATTATATCAATCAGTTTTATGGCTTTCAGTTTAACCCTTATCACTCTGTATCTGACTATTTACAGCAAAAAATAAGGTTATCCTATCACTGAAAGCAACTCTGATCCCTGAACAATAGTGTGTTCGAATTTCATAATTGTGTTGTCATATCCTGCTATGGCAACATAAAACAACTTTGAGTGAAATTAACAATAAGAATAGGAGTAATGTAGTGCTGAAGGTTAACTTAGTCCGACAGGAGGCCATAATGATATTTATTCACCCGATAAGGCTTGAATACAGCCTTTTTAGTGGTAAATATGCAACACCCTCAGTCACGCCTCTTTTTAACACTTGAAATTACGCTTGAACTACTGTTCCTATTGCTTCTTATTTCACTTGTTGATTCAGGGTTAATATTATGCATTTAATTTCACACAGCCTAATGTGATTTTCTTTTAAAATGATACAAACTCAACAGGTATTTACAGTATTTTATTTTATTTTATTTTATTTTGCTTATAACATGGATTTTATTTTTAAAACAAAAATATGCATTCAAGAACCAAGTTTTATAATTCAGATTCTATGGTTCAAGGGTCAAGTCAGATTAGTCGCCTGGTGGAACTTTTGAATAGTGTATGCGTCCTAAAATGTACTTGGAATATGACTTCTGCAGATAAAATAAAAATACAGACCTTCATATGGTGCATGGGAAACAATTTTTTCATAGATAGCGAAGAAACCTGAAGCGAGAGAGATGTGCATATACCGGTGAATGCAGGAGAATACCATGGACAGAGAATGTGAGGCACAGTGAAGTTTTAGGGGAAATAGGTTCTATAAAGAAACCGCCGATAACAATCAGAAAGAGACGGAAAAAACATTTTGGAAACATGATGAATAAAGAAGGTTTGAACACGGTTCAACACAAACATTCAAAACTCAAATTCATTGTAGCAAAGACTTTGTATTTCATTTAACTTCTTTTTTGATAGTGACTGAAACCATTCAAAAGCTCAAAATATGGAGAACGCGTAATGGTTAGTGGCTTGGATTTAGGAATCGGAGAGCCGAGTTCGAATTACATTCACTTAGGTGATAATACCCTTGTGAAAGGTATGAATACTCTTCTCCTGTCAGCTATGGGTAAATAGCCGACAAGATTGGCCTTGAATGGCTACTGGTCTAGGGGAAGGGCAACTCTGAATTCAAAACCTGCAGAGGGTCGTTTGGAGGCCTTGTAGCACGTAGTGCACTAGGTCTCTATATTCGGCCCTTCAAAAAGTGTGAATGGTCCTGCACAAAACCTTCACGGCTATAATCAAATCTCATGTGCTGGTGTCGGGCTGTTGGTCTCTAGGAACTGATCTGCTTGACTCTCATACGGAAGAATCGGATATATATATATATATATATATATATATATATATATATATATATATATATATATATTGCTGATACCCCCTGACAAGTGAATGGAGTGAATGCTGGTGGGTCCGTCTCCGAAACTCTAGTCGGGATGCTGAAACTAAGGCAAATCAGCTAAATGACAAATTATATATATATATATATATATATATATATATATATATATATATATATATTCAGACAGGTTTTGTTAAATAATTTAGACACGTTCTGTTTACTTATTTTCGATAAGATCCTTTCATATACGCGAATACGCGGTTGTTAAAAGATGAGAGGAAAACATTGAGTTGGCTCATATTGTAATTTATTCTCAGTACTTTCGATATAGCATAATGTCATCATCAGGTTATTGTTAAATATAGAGTATGTATTTAGTGTTCATGGTTGTGAAGGGCAAAAATTGTTGTGGTCATCTGAAGATTGCCATTTTTATATGTGGAGTCACGAACGCTGTGTCATTACTGGTTGGCAGACACCGTTTAAGGGAAGGTAACTAGGTCTGGTGTAGAAAAGTTCAGGCTTGAGTAGTTGCTAGATAAAGGAAAACTATTAGTGACAAGCATTAGCATTTAAAGACTATCTATTGTACACATTTTAAAATGTTTGTGGAGTATTCGTAATTATTGAGGTTTGGTTTCAATTTTCTTATATAAATAACGTCGAGAATTTTTAGTTTGTGTTTATTCTTTTCGTGGAAAAGTATTTTCGACAAAGATTTTTCAGAATTGCTAGTGTGGACAAGTATGTTGTTTTTGTTGTAAGTGTTTGGAAATATTTTGAAATATTATTCAGGTGAAGACTTAGCCTACATGAAAGCGTTGTTGTCGTGTGTCCAACATAGATATTATTTGTGTCGTTAGAGATGCAGTCTTCCAGAGGACATTTAAACGATAAACGATATTAGTCTACTGCAACACGCAAGTGTCCGGGGAAGAGTAATGACGAATGATTTTATTAGATATAGTGGATTTAGTGTAGTATATAAGTTTGATTTTTTAGTAGGGTTTGTGGTGGATGTATTAGTTTTTATTCATTTTTTAGGATATTTTCGTCTTATTTATAACTAGCATGCAGCTGGTTACGATATAAAAGGTTGATATGTTTGTGGTTAGTTGGTGGGATATTAAGTTCTATATGTTTTGTATAGAGGTCTCTGATGGAGCATCTTATTTGCTCGCCAACAATGTAGTTGGGGAAGTTGTTATTGATGAGTGTTTGTTTTATATTTTTAAGTTTGCTGTAAAAAAATCTGTTTCGTGGATAAATTAGTTTTGCCCGGTTTATTAGGTTTTTTATAATAGTTATTTCATAGTAATTTGGACATTCGCTTTTATAGTTAAGAGTACAAGAATTTATGCTGGTAGGTTTTTTATATGGGGAGATGTTGAAGTTATTATTATTGGTGTTAATCAGTATATCTAGAAAGGGAATTTTGTTAATAGCATTAAGTTCATATGTAAATTTAAGGACAGAGTTGTCTTGGAACTGTTTTGGAGTTAACATATTTCTTCCATATTTTTTACAAATAGAAGAATATCTAAAAAAAAATTTTTTTTAAAAACACGCCATCTATCTTAGATACGTATCTAAGGTAGATGGCGTGTTTTTTAAATTGCTAAAAATGTTATTTTCGAGATTGGACATATAGAAGTTCTTAAAGGTTGGACCAAGAGCTGAACATATGGAGACGCCATCGCGCTGTACATTACGTTGTAGTTCTGATCGCAGACTGGGACTTAGGTAGTGCAGATTAGCAGTAGTTTTCGTAATATATTAGGCCTAATTTTAAGTGGGCGTATAGATGGATTATGGTATTTATAATGATCTCAATAGTTTCACAAACAGGAACATTAGTAAATAACTTTTCGACATCGAGTGAGGCTATAGTTTCATTGCTAGGTTTTTCATTTTTTAGAGTTTGGATTGCCTCGAGAGTTGATTTTATACTTGGGAGATATGGTATGATAATTTGATTGATGGTTTTTGTTAATTGATATACAGGAATGGGAATTTGTGAAATATATTATATATATATATATATATATATATATATGTATGTATGGAGAAATATAATTATAAGTTGTGCTATATTTATGCGATAAAAATGCAAGAGATAGAGCGTATGTAAATATAAATATATTAGTGAACATTGAAGTCAACACTCAGAGGAGACAGGCTGTATATATATATATATATATATATATATATATATATATATATATATATATATATATATTAAATCAAAGATCCGAGTTAACGGTAAATTATAAACATAGTCGACCTTTTACCTTACAATTCAGTTAGACATTGGAATTTGACAATGTTTTTTCTTAGATTTTAGTTGAACTGTGTTGCACCATATATGGCTTATATGGCAGTAATCTAAAATCACCAGGGGAGACGCATCGTTATGTGTTGTAACACGACTGCAATTGTGTAGCAATCCTTACATGTTTTTGCATATATATATATATATATATATATATATATATATATATATATATATATATATATACACACACACACACACACACACACAAATATATATATATATATATATATATATATATATATATATATATAAGTGACAATAGGAAAAACTGACGCGTTTCCTCCTCTGAGGAACTTTATCATGCCAATGTAGGAATTATTTTGCTGCACGTGTTTATATACAAAGGCGGAGATATCATTGGTTTATCAGGGCTTTTAAATTTGACAAGGTTCATAAATGTTCATGAGGTAATTGAAAGGTCAGTCAAAGCATGTGGGTGATACAAAATTTCATAATTCAAGGTCTGGCAAAAAGTACAATGAGCGAGTAAAATTCTAGAATTTTTTTTAAAGTATATTTTTAGATTGTGATTAGATATTTATGCTAATGAGATGGACTTATGCGTTGTACATCTTCAAAATCATGAGAACATGGATTTAGCCGTTTTCTTTTGAATTGAGTTATTTTTTCATAAGATTCAATGGTGGCACTCTGGAGAGTTTTCCTTTTGAGTAAATTATTTTATATTTTGATGAGTATGTAATTTTTAGATCAAAATTGTGGTTGAATTTATTTCAGTGTATGAAAACGTTCAGCAAATAAAATCCTACATTGCCTTGATAAAGGAAGAGGAAGAAACGCGTCGGTTAAGAATAGTTTTTCCTCTTGTCTCTTTTTATTCCTTTTGTCTCGTGTACAGATACACTCTATTTGAGAATATATAGCTCTTGAAAATATATTTCAATTGACAACTGTTGAATGACGAGCTAATTTTATATTGCGCTAATTGCGCAATATTAGTAAAATGAATCGAGCCCTATAGCTGACTGGAATTTGTATACGTTCGTAAAAACAATACGCTAGATTTAGCTAGCTTATTCTGTCGAATGAAGATACCTCAGTGGTAGAAACTCTGACTGACGTCAAATAGGTTGGGTTTCAATCCTGTTCTATGGCTGACTGGCATTTAATTCTTGTCAAACTGAAGAGCTGTGAAAAAGTATTTTCTACGAATGACATATATATATATATATATATATATATATATATATATATATATATATATATATATATATATATATATATATATATATATATATATATATATATATATATATATATATATATGTATTGATTGATTGAAAAGGAAATTAGTGTAGCTAGCAATTTGATATTTCTATGGACATACAGAGATAAATAAATCTGTAGGTTAAATCAATGACCAAGATAGATTATTTGTTAGCATTGTGAAATATGCAACGAGTTTAAACTATCGTATTTTCTTGTATATAATTCTGTATTTTCTTGTGTATAACACGAGGCCGTGTTTCTGAAGCTAAAAACAAGAAATTAATTATATCCTTGTGTATAATATCACTCCCGTCGTACAGCCATCGCTATGTAATTTTTCTTTGAAAAGTTGTACCATAATATCCATGAAAATCTCAATCTTTCACTAAAATATTTAATTTTTCACGAAGATAAGAGGAATGAACCGGAATGTTTAAACAATGAATGTTTCTTCCTTTAATTTACTTTTAAAACTTATTTTTGAAATTCCGGGGAAAGTTGCTTTGTTGTAACATTAATGTTATCAAAATATGACAGACCTTTATTCTGTTTATTAAATTTTTAATGACTTTCGGTGAATTTCCTGTCTCAGACTAAAGTTCAATTACGGTGATTTCCAAAGAACAAATATAGCTATCAACACCTGCATAATTTGGGTTTTATTATCTATTGTGCTAACTTAGTGTATTTGCAGTCTTGCTGTTTCGAATAAGATGTTTTTAAGGTAAGTAAAAAATTTTGAAAACGTGTACTTGTGTATAATACGACCCTATTATCCTTTAATTTTCGTTCAAAATGTCTGGTATCATACACAAGAAAATATGATGGTTGTATATTTCACGCAAAAACTATATAACATACTCTCCTTCTCTCCCTCTGTGGCGCTGTAGCAAATGAAGAGAAAGACTTACCGTATGTATATGTGCACGTGTGTCTATGTGTGTGCGTGTGTGTGCGAAAATCTATGTTGGTTGATTTTGTTTAACGGAATATCAATATCTATGGATTATTTAATGCCTAAATCTAAATATTTTGAACGTAATTTTATAACTTCAACTACAGATGTTTTATACGTAATTTTTTTTTTACTTTCATTGTAAACATATATTTTTTTAACAATATAGTTTACGGATAAAATGTATTGTTGGTAATTTTTTAAGGTATTGTTGGTAGTTTCACTACAAAAAATATTTTGTTGATAATTTCATTATAAAAATGTCCTGTTGATTTGTTGGGGTGGTTACTATTTGCCTGTAGCTGGGACCCTAACAGGTGTTACCACCGCTGGCATGGGTGGATCTGGGAACAGCAACAGTTAAGAGGTGGTTCCACGATCCTCCAATCTCCCGATAAGAGGCCTTGCTGCCGGATGTAGTCTATCTTCATACCCAGGACGGGTAAATATAGTGATTTTCCAAGCGTAGCTTAGATGTGGCAGAAGGCCTAAAGTATGGGGCACCCAGTGAGGAACGAACTCGCTATTCAGTTGTAATTGTTTTAGCGAGACAAGCTTGCTAACCATTACACCGCCTAGGGGTGCCCCGTGACTGATGAATATATGTAGATATTGAAAAATACCTTTTAGTATAATATAACGTCAAAATGAAATTTTCATAGTAGAGTTTGTTCCAAATTGTCTTAGCGGTTATATATTTCAATGACTGTAGACAATAAAAAAGAATTGTGCTTCATTGTTAGAAGTGTTTACCCCTAAGGACTAGAGTTAATCGAAGCGGATTGACTTGCGATAAGACCATGGGAATGCTTTCAAATATAGCTAAATTGGGAGACATATAGCCACAAGCTTTTAGGTGACCATGTAGAAAACTAGCAAACGAACTTTCAGGCTTGAATTATAAACTATTTTTGCTGATGTTTTGCTTTTCTTTTGTAAACATAATCCTTTGCCGCAACAGCTTTATCGAGTAAGACAAAGCATTTGAAGAAGACCGGGGATGCAAAGGTTGAAACTTTACGCGTATAAAAACCAAGACCTGTTGACTAGTCCGAATGAAAGGCATGCGATAATGAAAATTATTCTAAAATTTCCGAAAAGAAAAGGAAATTTCATTTTTAAATGTAAACAAAAACGTTATGTAATATTCATGAAGCTTACGATTTTGTTTATAATAAACCTGAGAAGGCAAAGAATACCAATATATATATATATATATATATATATATATATATATATATATATATATATATATATGTATATGTATATATATATATATATTCCATATATATATATATATATATGTATACATATACATATATATATATATATATATACATATATATATATATATATATATATATACATATATATATATACATATATATATATATATATATATATATATACATATATATATATACATATATATATATATATATATATATATATATATATATATATATGTATATATATATATATATATATTCTGTTTATACGTTATTTTCATAGATACAAATATTTAAGTAAATGCTCTGTTCATAATAAACACTATTAACATTTACCGGCCTGAATGTCCGAGAAAAATTTCAAAGAAAATGTGTTCTCCGGCAGGAATTGAACTGTATCCTTCATGGAATCGTTATATATGGCGTGCTATGCCATTTAACTACAGAGGAAACGTCTGATTAGCAAGATTTAACTACTAACCAGACGCTTCTCTGTAGCTTAATGGTATAGCAAGTCAGGCTATTTGACGGTTCCATGTAGGATACAGTTTTGATTCCTATTTTCTTTGAGATTTCTCGGATATTTAGGCCGGTGAATGTTGTTAATACTGTTTATTATAAACAGATTATTTACTTAAATATGTGTATCGATAAAAATAACGTATAAACAGAAAATATATTAAAATAATTGTCGGACGAAGGAAAAGGGGATAATTCGTCCCGGTGTACATGGCATGCTGGTCTTAAGAGTGAAGCTCAGGGCTGATGGAAATAAGGTATGGAGCTCATCAAAATATTTGCCATAGAAATTGCGACAGAGTAGCGAAAAGCTTACGACGTTTTTGTCTGTGCAAAAAAGGTTGTTAGGTAACAAACAATTAATCACTCGCAAGGCCGTGTAGACGCTTTTGAACTCTATGTATATAGAAGACTGGACAGCTCCAGCCCAGATAGATCTGCAGTATTCATTTTTGGTCTGGTTTGGCTCTTTCAAAGGTAGAGCAAAACAGGAGGAGTCATACTTATATGTGGCATCCGTCAATCTCGAGAGGTCATGGACCTGCGCCCAAAGAGTTATACCTCAACTGATGATGGCGATGCAACATCTGTTATGGCTGTACCGGCCCACACGGGAGTGAGTTTCATTTGCAACGAATGCATGTGAAGACACTCTCCCCCGATATCGCTGTGTTGTTTTCTTTCCTTTGAGCACGTTTCTCACCGGGGGCAAGTCTCCGTTTCTTCTCTCCTCGCTTCAGCCCTTGCGGGAAATCGCGTCTCCAGTATGAGTAATCGTTGGCGACGTCTTCCCACATCTTGATGTCCTTGTCTATTCACATCGTCCCTTTTGAAGATACCCTTGAAGCGAAGGTCAGGTCGACTTCGTGACCTCTTGCTGATGGTAAGTTCCTTGTAGAGATGTATCTTCGGAATCCTCCTATCTAGACTGCTGCTTCCCGTGTTTTTTCATCGCAGTGAGGCAACGCTAGAGTGTCCTTCAGGGGGGCAGGCATGAGCAGGATTTTAGGAGAGATTGGCGGTTTCCCTTTGCAATACATCTTCTCTCTCCATGCCACCGATGTTGCCTAAGGGAAAGGTAAAGTCCAATACAGCTTGGCACTCGCGTCGTCTCAGGAGTTGCCAGAACGAATTTGAACATAACATCGGATTGTCTTAGGGACCGCGGCGCTGTATTTGTCTTCTCGAAGCTTTTTCCGTGATTGGATATGGCAACAAAGCAGCCCAGGTTTAAAATCAGAGTTTTTCTTCTCTTAGCTACTTACTAGAAGGTAAAGGAATCGATCATTTTTCCAGCATCTTAGCGATTGTTTCTATATATGAGTTCCACTTGTGGTCTGGGGTGAATTTGAGTCCTAATAGGCGAAGTCTCGTTGAGTTAACGGGCAAGTGAAAATTCAGTCGTCCTTGGAATGGCGATAAACTATATCCGGTAGCAAGGCCTCTGATCGGGAGGTTTTGAGGAACATGGAACCGCCTCTTAACGGTTGTTGTTCCCAGGTTCACCATGACCTGGGGTGGTAGCTCCTGTTAGTGTTCCAACGATAGGCAAATAGTTAACCCCAAACTGGCGTCAAAACAGTATGAACATATGAAAAATACATTTTTATAGTAAAAATATCTACAATACATTTTCATAGTAAAAATATTATCAGCAATACATTAAGAAAACTTATACTCAAATTATACTGCTGGATTTCTTAGACACATAATGGGGAAGGGGGATTGGAAAATTTAATCCTCATGGGGCGTATTGAGGGCAAGAGAGATAGAAGGCAGCGAACCACTTACCTGATGCATTTGGGTTTAGCAAACGGGGAAAAACGACATGTGAAATATATAAGTTTTGAAGAGCCATGATCGTCTATGTCAAAGAAAAAGAAGAAAAAGAGTGTGTTTTTCTCTTTCTTTCTCGTTCTCCCTGACACACAGAACGTTTCGTTCTTGTGAAATGGACATTTTGCGGATATTAGATACGTTAGATTTGACCTTTGGCTAGATGCTCGCTTATCGTCCTAAAATGGAATCTGTTGTTCATTCTATTGAAAATCCCGACCATGTATGTTTATGCGTTCATTTGTGTCCATATGTGTGCCCACCCCTAAAAAAGAGAGACAGAGAGAGTGCGTGTGTGTGTGTGTGTGTGTGTTAGGGGAGGAAAGACATTTGCTGATGACGTTCTCTTTGTTTTGCTTCGGGGGTGCACATTACTGTATCTGTGTGTTCGAGCAAGCGTATTTCAATTCGACATTGTTGCTAAGCAGGCTGCTGACGCAGGACTTGTCCTAGCAACAAGCGGACAACCAATTTACCTGCAAATACTCTTCTTCTGTGACATCTATTTTTAACCCTTACAAGCAGCGGACGAATGTATATGTACATACATAGCTTCTCTCTGTCACTGCTGCTCTTGTACACACGCGCACAAACACAAGCTATGGTATCACCGTGTGGATACATAATAAGATAAAATAATATAGTTTTCCAACAAGATTTCTGAATCCTATTTCATGACAATTTGATTTTCATTAATGTTTCTATGTCCGTTGACCTGTTGACCACTAATATTTGAACACCAAATTCGGACATATTTGCTTATTAATAAAACTCCAAAGAATTCCCAGCAATAATGTAGTAACGGGAAGCTCCATGAGCTATCTTTACAAACGTCGTCCAAATCATGCAAATTATTCCACCTTAATTAATTATTCAAAAGGACTTAAAGCCAAAAAATTTGGAAGTGTCTCCTTCCTTGAGAGTAGGTTCTGGTTCTATGTGCAGTTTCCCTTCAGAACGTGGGCGTTCATGGCTCTCCACAAGTTCCTATCACTGCTCTATCGCTACTACCATGCAAAGTACTCGGACGGACTGCATCTCCTGGTTCCACCAGGTCTTACCTCCACGACTAGGACCCGCCGTGCCACTTCCATAGTAGCAAACCACCCACATTCCCTTCGTGTTCCATCGGTGAAAAGTAAGTTCCACTTTAAACAGCTTCTTCCGGGAAAATCACTGCTCTGTGGAACAGACTCCCAAGGGGATGTTTCCTCGATCACTACACTCTTAACCAATTCAAGTCTAGAGTCAGCCGTTATTTTCCCTTCTTATCCATATAAAGTACCTCTTACCGTAAATCTCTACCTCGAGTGACCCCCGAGCCTTGTACAGTGGGAACCTTATCGTAAAAAAATGCTCTCAGTGAGGACTGTCTTTTTTCTATCCTTTCTAACCTTTGTTCTGTCATCCATTTACACAAGCATGTGGGTGAGGATACTCACTGCTTTTTTTCTGTTCTTCCTGCCTTCAATCTGTCCTGTGAGTGTCAAATTCTCCAAGCCCTCTTTCCTTATTATGTATCCTAGAAATTGCAGTTTCTTTTTTTCTGATTCTAAGTATAAGTGTCCTTTATGTTTCCATTTCACTTAGAACGTCCTCGTTACTGACATGATCGGTCCATGGTATTCGCACCATCCTTCTGTAGAGCCACATTTCTTCTGCCTCGTGTTTCGTGTTTCATCTGTGAGGAGAATGTCCCGCATTCCCTGCCATATAGGAGAATTTATATTACATAACATTTCACTATTATTTTCTTTTTCTTTTTTTTTTTTTCCTAACGAGACTTTCTTGTTTAATGATACTTTGCTTACTTTTTGGAAGGCATCTTTCGCGATTCTAATACACCTTCGGATTTTGATGTCATATTTTTCGTCCTCCGCTAAAACACCTACCAGATAATTAAAGTTTCGTACTTCTTTGACTTTGGTATCTCCACAGTTCGTTGCTTATATCTTGGGTTGTTTTTCTTGCTAACAACCATACATACATTTTTCTCACTCTTGATGTTTATCCTTTCTTCTAGTTTTCCTTTACTAACTTTTGTAGGATCTCCTGCAGTTTCATTCCCTATCTGCTATCAACACTGCGTCATCTGCATGTCAAAATTTTCTTCATCAATAATGTAGCTTGGTAGGACGTCTGGTTCTATCAGGGATCACCTCAATGTAGAATGTAAGTCAGGTGAGAAGATATATTCTTGACTTACGTCTCTTTCTATTTTCATATATTTGCTAACGTCATTTTCTAACTCAAGCATAACGTTTACTCAAAGTATCACTTCAGTATTATTCTGATATCCTCCCCAAATAAATCAAGCTTACTTAGCAGTTCAAATATTAGGTTGGTGCAAAAATAATGACGTAATAATAAAAAAAATAATGACGTAATAAATGTCGTTACCCAACGCTACTGCATAATTCATCAAACGTAGGTATACATACACTATTTACATTGTTCGGACTATCATACCCATTTTTGTTGCCATATTTATCACAATGTTTCGGCCGTTGTACGCTCCGGCCTTCTTCAGGTGGTTGAAATGTCAAACTGAACACTTTATTTCGCTTGCTGTGGTAGACTGATCTAGTTCCACGTGCCATGTTTAATGGATGTCAGTTATCATTTATCTCCTGTTAATTCCCCTCCACAGCCTCAACCGCGTATTGAACTCACACTCTTTGGGTCCTGTCACTGGATCTAACTAACGCCTTTATTCACTGTGCCATGTGTAGGACAATAAAAAGCGTTTCAATATTTTTTCCACACATGATACCGTAATTAACATCAAGCTGATATTGTTTACAGTGATACATATTACAAGCGTGTAGGACACATGACAAAGTGAAACGTGTCAAAAAGAATGAAACGCCGCCAATATGATGTTGATATTTGCTCATCTTGAAATTTTCCGTTAGTTGATTAGTTACTGTTATGTAACCTTACCCATAATAACATAATGGACTATTCCATACGTAATAAATACTGCGCCTCAAGAGGAAGCAGGGTGTTCCGTCTGAAGTCGGGCGACCGGCTGATCGGATGATCGGTTGAACTCTCTGCCTTCAGGCGGGGAGGAACCCGAACGAGACTACGCCGAAGGGCGGAGTCTCATTCGGGGGGAGGGGGGTAAACCGACCCTGAACCCGTTTATACTGGTTCAAAGGGCATATTTTTGGCCGAGCCCACGGGCTCAGAGATCCCACGTTAAACCGGCCTTGTGCCACATGATGCCCTCGTGGGAGGGTGACTAAATACTGTTCCGTCTGAAGTCGGGCGACCGGCTGATCGGCTGATCGGTTGAACTCTCTCCCTTCGGGCGGGGAGGAACCCGATCGAGGCTACGCCGAAGGGCGGGGTCTCTTTCGGAGAGGTAAACCGACCCTGAACCCGTTTATACGGGTTTAAAGGGCATATTTCTGGCCGAGTACACGGGCTCGGAGATCCCACGTTAAACCGGCCTTGTGCCACATGATGCCCTCGTGGCGGTGGGGGGGGTGACTAAATACTGTTCTGTCTGAAGTCTGAGTTCAGTCTGAAGTCTGGAGTGAAGTCCGTCAGGAGTCTGTCAGTCAGTCAAAGCGAGCGAGTCAGTCAGTCGAGTCAGAGGCAGTCCGAAACAGAGTCGCGTTCAGACAATTACTACTAAACCTGATTGTTAATACTAACACTTCTACTTCTCTGTATATATTCCTGTTTGTAATATGTCTGTGTTATTCCATACCTGTGTTCGCGTTCTTCTTTATTGGTTCTACCTTGGACTATCACCGTGGTACAAGGAACCGGACCATAACAGTTACTAAGAAGAATTAATCAACTTAGTTACCAAGAGAGCTTAATCCCAGAAATTCAAACAGAAAATTAATTTAGTTTTCTAGATGTACGGAACTGACCAATTCTAAAGTCTGTACACTTTTTTCCTGTGTTACTCACGATTTTAGTAGTATACAATCAACGCTAACCACCTCCTTCACGTTTAATGCTGAATAAGAGGTTATATCTCATTACAACATCAGTGCAGGCTTTAATGTATATCTGTGGCTAATTCTTCGCAATTAATATTTCCAGATATCAGAGTGAGTCCATACGCTTGACCCTATGAACTATGGTGTAACTTAAGAACTGCTTTCTTTAGTTTCCATCTTTGTCTTATTTTTAAATATTAACTTACGCAATGAACGCTAATATTATCAGAAATGTCGACATACGGATCACTATATTACGCATAACCCCCATATTGCGGAATGTTCTGAAAATTTGATATTATGTTCTTAAAACAGTTATAAACATTCATCCAGACTGGTCGATATCGAGCCGCCGGCTATAATGAAACATTTCGAAGATCAACTGAAGGTCGAAAGGAACGATTGTATAATATAGGAAATAAAATTTCCAGTTTGTTTCAGTTGTCATTCATCTTCAAAAGTTCAGCTGAAACCGAATCCTACGGTCCTGACCTTTAACCTGAGACATGCTTATAAACTTTATGAACCTAAACTATCTTGAAAGTAGAGCAACGAACTCAACCGAGAAAAGCGTTGTAATTTGCGAGTAAAATTAACCAATTTGCAACCAACGATAGGCTCTCGTCCCAAAGATCATCAAAATTATTCTTTCCATTAGAAGTGCACAAAAATCAATAAAAAATCAGGATGAGCGTATTAATGAGATTTTTTTTTATCAGTAATAGTTGCTGGCTTTCAATAGAGACCAAGCGACATTAAGTATCTTAAATACTCTCCCCAGAATTATTATTGGGACGCATTGAGTTTTCACACCATTAATGTCTTTTAGATTTTTCAGTGAAGATCGAATAAAAGTAAGTATTCTTTTATTCCAGCATTCTCTCTATTATTATTATTATCATTATTATTATTATTATTATCATTATTATTATTATTATTATTTATGCATGTTATATTATGTTTCCTGCTTTATATACTGTAGAGCCGAGTCCAAACTATGGCCTTAAAGGAGAATTGTCATTTAATAGATAGCACTTTTCTTAGTATATAGGGAGTTCCTTGTAGGGCGATCTTCTGGGAAACTTGTATGTTGATGTTACCTGGGACAAAATTGTCCATTCCTTTTCTCGCGAGAATATTGGTAAAGTCTCAGTCTCCATTCCCCACATCCTGTTAATCTGTATGTCCTTGTATTTGAACAATTTTTTGATAACTTTTATGGAGGTGTTTCACTCAGATGGTACAGCTATATCAATAAGCATGTACTTCATGAATTTCTTTTCTTTTATGATAATATCAGGTCTGTTGTCTTTTATTTCCTTGTCAGTCTGAATTGGTATGCCCCAAAAGATAGCTACACCATTATTTGGGGTAACTGTGTCTGATTGGTGCTCATACCATCTCTCAGTGGTTTCGATTTTGTGCTTCTTGCATATCTTACAGTGCACATATGTCACGACCTGAATATATATATATATATATGTCTATGAGTATATTCATTTTTTGTTAGTTCAGGACATCCTGAGATAATATGGCAGTTTCCTCATATTTTCCGCAGATCCTCCATTTCAGTTTAGTTACATTCTTGATTATGTGACAGTGATAGGATCTGGTTGCGAGGCTGCAATAATTAGACTTTTTGTCTCAGTTTTCATCCCGGTGCTCCTCAGTCACTAATGTGTTTTCTGTTGGTCCACGTCTGCTTTTTTCATTCTTTTTATGTATTTGCCATGAAACGCCTTCTCCTCTTAGTTTTTTGCAATTTCATTTGGCCAAGTTGTTTTGATTTCTGTTTTACTCGTTTGGCGCAGATGGTATTCGCTTCGCTTTTTCTTGGTTGGGTTTCAGGTATATTAAGCTGTTTGTAGATGGAATGGATTTGGTGTTTTATTATTTGTAGGAGAGACTCATTGCTGTAGTTTTTAGAGTTAGTTTATTAAATCTCGGCCTCCTAAATCTCTTGGTATATATAGTCTATCAACATCTGATTTCAGGTGATGCATCCTCATTTGGGTAAGCATTTTTCTGGCCTTGCCGTTCAATCTTTTAATGCTATTCAAAGATTGGACGCTAGTGTTTTTTGGCTCATTTCTTTTGGAATCGATTCTAACTTTAATATGCCATATCATTCTCAGCTCTCGGGTATGGTCCTAGCAATTCTCAATTGCTTTCATGCTCACTCTTTAGTCGTTGGCACATCTAGGATCAGGATCTGGTTGTTTCTGTCGCCTTAGTATTCATTTTTTTTAGTCGATCTTGTTTGAATGGAGTGGCCTAACTGGTTATCAAAACCCCGAAGTATTTTTGTGCTTGTTCCAAGATGGACACTTTTCTTGTGCTGATAACATTTGCCTAAATAGACGAGTCTACTTTAGTGTGTGACTATTGCCAGCCTGCCATGGCTTCTAATATATTCTTTTTGGGGTCAGGCATTCACTAATTATCTTGTTCACGTTTCATCTCTTACGCGCGCTCATATGTGCCATTTGTGGTTTTTCTTGAAATTTGTCAGTCATCGATTTTATCACACTCTCTCTCTCTCTCTCTGTATATATATATATATATATATATATATATATATATATATATATATATATATATATAGATAGATAGATAGATAGATACACCTAGTGAGCCAGACAAACCTACCTAGGTTTCACCTAAACGGATCGTCAGGGAAAGTACGGCTAACGAGGCAAAGAGAAACGCATAATTATAGGCGATAATTAAAATTATACCACGTGACCAAAGAACCACAAACACTTAAGTGGGGGGGGTAAATATTTATTCAACCAAAATGAGGAGGGAGGGGAAAACCCCCCCAAAAAACCCCACAAACATTAAGGTGGAATGACAAATAAGCGGGAAAACGTCTAATTTAGTAGCCAAGATTTTTTATGTCTACATACGTTAAGGATTTCAGTTTTGGAGTTTTATAGTTGGCTAGGTTGATCATATAAAGCTATGGCTAATTTCTCCTCTGCACATAATTTACAAAATTTATGGCCTGCTTTATATTTGGGGCATTTTTTTAATATTTCCCATTTAAGGATGGGGTCTATATTATCTTCTTGTTTGGTTTTCCATACATAAGTAGATAGCGTGGTACTATGCTTAATTTTTTCGTTTTTAAAACTACTCGTATGGTTATAATATCTTTTTTTAAATTTATCCTGAGTAGCACCTATGTATTGTTTAGGGTTAGTATCCTCGCTATTTTTGTAAATTTTCACTTGATAAACCACGCATTCTTGCTGACATTTTCCCTGTAATGGACAGATGTTTTTGTTTCTACAATTACAAGTAGGAGGATTACTGCGTGGATTATTCCTAGTTTTTTTCTTATTCAATCCATTTATTATAGCCCCTACGTTCGGCATGCAACAATAACTAAGTTTTGCATTGTTTTTGTTGAATATTTTATGTAACTCAGTTTTTTTTGGGAAATGTTGCTCTAATAAATCAAAAAATATCTTGCCAATTTTTTGTATTGAGCTCTTTTGTTAGTTAGTTGTCTACTCGTATCGGGGTCTTTTCTTTGGGCTTCAGACCTGCATCTGTGCGATTTTTTTCGGCAGTAGTTCATGTTTGTAGCTCTTTCTTTTTTTAAAACCTTTTTTTCCTCGAGATTGATTTGATTATTTGCAAATCAAAAATTCGAGGGTTTTTCGAAACAAGTCTAGTTATCTATATATATATATATATATATATATATATATATATATATATATATATATATGCAGGATTATTGAAAAGTAACTCCTTATTTTATGTATGAGTAGCCAGCCAGGAATCTTGACTTTACACTCTGTGACGTTTTTCTTTGGGTTTGGTTAAGGAAGCAAGTCTGCTATACCAAAGGAAGACACTGGAAGAACTTGAAGAGTGAATAGAAGTTATGTCTTCCATACCTCAAGAGCTACCGGTGAAAGGAGTTGGTCGTGGGCGGCTCGAGAAACTGGTAGTGAAATCTGGTGCCGATATCGAATTTTAAATAAAACCTCATGCTAAACGCTTTCCTCTCATATCCATTTCTTGTAAAAAATTATAGTTAATAAAAGAAATAGTATTTTAAAATGGGGAGTTACGATTCAATAACCCCGTATATATCGATGCCGTATAACTCGAGTTTAAAATTTCGACTTGTACGCGAGTATGTTCGTTAAAATCCATTTCAGCTGACATAATTCAATTCTGGAGTAATATGCATTTACGACTAATTGCTAAAACAGAAAAGAACATTAATATGAGAAGTAATAACATTAAAATACGTAGAATAAATGAAAATGAAATTAAAAATTAACTAAAAGCGAGAATTACACAGAAATCGAACCGAAAGAGAAAATAATTAAAGAAAATTCAAAATCAATTTGTTTCAAAAATCGAAGCATTACGATTCTTTCGATTGTATAAAGTTCATGATTTAGAAGAGAAAAACCTATGATTTCGATTCCAGATTAAAACCACAGGCAAAAATAAAAAAAAAGGCATATTGAAAAATTTTCTAATGTCTTTATTTCGTCCTACTTCACTTTCAAATATACGCGCATTAATTCCTTAAGACTCAATGGGTTTTTTTTTTTCTGTATTTGTTTCCCATTTCCACATTGAATTCTTACTAACCTTTATTAATTCTCATACGTTACGTCATCAACTTCTTTTCTCTTTTTCATTCAGCACTACATGTAGCCAAGATTAAAATCTTCAAATCAAAAATAATTTTCAACTAAAGCTTTTTCCCATAAAACCTTTTTTAAAAGCGACCACCTGATTTGATTTTATATAAAACAACTGTTTTTAATATCATATTTCATCAAGGTGATCACATGTTCCGCTTCTTCGTTATCTGTAAATTTACATAACTCACGTTTTAGAATTCAAAGTAGTTATGTTCCTTCTGCCACCCAAGGCTATAGGACCCAATCTACCTGTTACCCTGCCATTTAACCCATAGTTGGGGTGCCAGATTTAAGAGATTGACGCCTCACCAATAACTGCTAGGCTGTCTAAGCGTTCATCTGGACACAGGATAGCTAATTTAAGTTAATCATTTCACTGCAAGAAAAGCGATAATACCACTATGACGCAAAGGGATACTGCGTGTGAAAGAGAATGAGAATATTTTAGGGAGGAGAAATAAAAATAAAACAACAGGATTCAGGTAGACTGAAAATATCGATTGGTATTGCATTTAAACTTTTGATGATTGTAGGTGACGGGAATTATATGAAAGCGTTTGATAAAGTACGTCATAAGGAATTGCTGAAAACTTTGAAATATGTAGGAAGAGTATTAGAATAATTTAGAACCTATAATGGCAGCAAACCGCCTGCATACTGATAGGAAATGGGTCCAATAAAAAATAAAAAGGCGTGCAAGACAAGGATGTATCTTTTTCACCAAACCCTTTAAAGCCTATACTTCTTTATGAGGCAGTTTTTTTTTTCCCCCGCGGTAGGTTTGCATTTCTTTCTGTCGCAGAGCAGTTGCCATCCAAGGTCCCGTCCCGCTATTTAGCCATAGCTGGGGCAGAAGAAAATGATTCATAGCACTTAAGTGAATGTAATGGGCTCGACTCGAATTCGAACTCGACTTTACCGATTACCTCAAGCCGAGTCGCTATCTGTTACTCTACTGTGCCTCCTATACCATGAAGCCATTTTGAAATAATTAGAAGTTCTAACAGGATTTATTATTGGCGGCCTCAATCTTAACGCCATAAGATATGCAGATGACACAGTGTTGATAGCACAGACACAGAAAAGAAACTAAAAGAACAACGTTATGAAAGAAAGCGAAAAGAAAAAAAATAACTAAGCTTCAATTGCAAGAAGACTGAATGAATAATTGTTAGGAAAAGTGACAGCCCAACATGCAAATTACAAATTGGAGATATCAAAATCAAACAGGTGCACCAATTTACAGATCAGGGAAGTGTACTAACAGAGGATGGAAAGTGCTACACGGAAATGCGAAGGGGCATTGGAAGAGCGAAAGATGCCTTCCAAAAGCTGAGCAAAGTATTAAAAAACGCAAAAATATCGTTAGAAAGCATACTGAACTGTTATGTAGTATCAGACCGCGTCTATCGCAATGAATGCTGGACTACCTCCTTGAAACAACAGTAAAGTGGTTCTACAGAAGGATGTTGAGAATACCAGGAACCGAACATGTGAGGAACGACCAAGTCCTATAAACAATGGCAACAAAACGACATTTATATTTAACAGCAGGAAAAGACAGTTGAAATTTTGCGGGCACATAACGGGGAAAGGGAGCTTGGAAAATTTGATACTCACAGGACAGATTGAAGATAAGAGGGAGAGAAAACAACGGACAATCCACCTGGTGAGCTTCAGCGAATGAATGACAGCGAAGGGTTTGGTAGAGGTGGCAGAAGGATAAAAGTTATTAAGAGCTACAAAGGACAGGAAGTTGTGAAGAACCATAATTGCCAACGTCCTGAAGGGACAGGGCACATAGAAGAAGAAGGTGGCAGGGAAGCAATAAATCAAAAGGTAGTTCGACAGGCGAAAAGTGAGAGAAAAATATATTATAAAGATTATTTTCTGATGAGTGAATAGCGCATTCACTCATACAAGATTGATCGGTTCTGAAAATATGCAGAGTACCTATATCGCGACTTTCATTTGTGGCCTGTTGGCAATAGACATCTTTACTGTCTCCATTTGTTGCTGTTCAATTATCTGAATGAGAGACGATATAAACTTTTTTCCTCTGCAGTCACATTGATTTTATTTTATCTTCCTTTCTCTAAAGAATTTCTACTTTTTAAAGTCAAATTAAATCTTTCAGTTTAATCTGGAATTGAAATCACAGTTTTTCTCTGTCTACATCAAGAAATTAACATATCCCTTTCAATTTTTTAAATGAATCTTTAATTTTCCTTTTTAGTGTGTTGGCATTATCAATAATTAATGTTTAAGGTTTCTTACAAGAATATTTTATAATACATGACAACGTGTGAAAAGGTACATGCACAAAATAATAGAGGAATCGATTTGCAATTCAAAATGACATTTATTAAACAAAATTAACAAAAAAGTTATGTGCCATAACGGGATACACGCTTAGGCGATCATGTATCTTTCGATGCATGACTGACTAGGCAGATTTTTTCTCACAGTAGGTTGTCATTTCTTTCTCCAGTAGACCAATTACCATCCAAGTCTGTCCTGCTATTTACCCATAGCTGGGGGGGGGAGAAGAAGGGTATTAGCACGTAAGTGATTGTAATGGATTCGACTGGAATTTGAACTCGGCTCTCCGATTCCTCAATCCGAGCCGCTTCCTCCTCTAAAATTAACGAAAGGAAGTTTAAAACAAGAATTATTTTTTCTTTCCTAGAATTAAATTGAATACACAACGAAATGTCAAGGTATTTGAGTGTAACTTAATGTGTTGGTGTATTTTAGTATGAAGCACCTACAACCCTTTTGCTTCAATGTGAAATGTTCGTGTCATCTAGGAGGAAAAATCTGAAAGAGAGTTACTTTAAGGGTTTGCGTTGTTTTTGCCCTCCAGTGCCGATGCTGATACTAGGTTTATTAAGGCAATAAACCTATTACCTATTTTTGCTCATTCAGTTCGATTCTCTTTCTATATCTTTGTTTATTCTTTTCTTTTCAGTTTTGTCGTCATCAGTAATTTAAATGGAGAACCAGCAGCCATAAAAGCTATACTGACAATTGTAATTTAATTGATATTTGAATTAGTTTAACAATACCGTAAAAAATAGCGTCATATTTTGTGAAGTCCTATTTTTAAAAGTGTTTCACGCGTGAGTTTTTAAACATATTGTTCCTATTTTTAATTTTGTACTCTTCTCTCTCTCTCTTGGAATCGGTTTTATTCACCTCTAAATTTCGTAACCATCTTTGAACAGTTCACCATTGTTATAAAAAATTGTCACCTAATGTTACCAGTTCAAGGGACATAAATCCAGTTATCGCCCTTACATTGGCGACATTTATTAGGTTGGTGCAAAAATAATGACGTAATAATGTCGTTTTTTGACGTATTTTTTAACGTCAAAAAACGACATTATTACGTCATTATTTTTGCACCAACCTAATACAAATAAATTCAATACGAATATATTTATAAATAAATCCAATACAAAAATATTTAAGTTACTTATTTACTAATTTTAACTTAAATAATACTGAAAGCGCTGGTTCTTATCTGATTACCGAAATTGACGGAACTTGATTTGTACTGTGATGTGATGTGATGTGAGTCCAATCTTCCCTGCGAGCTATTTTGATTTTGTGCTAAATTTTACGAAATAATTAACATCCAGCACAGTATTGTTGAAGTTATCGCTCAGCATTATTTGTCGAGATTTACAAACTCGACGTTTCGTTGCAATTTGGCGAACCATTTGATGAAATTTGAATAAGCTGATTTTTTTGGATAAATACTTTGACAAAACCCCTACATCACAGTTTAATCACTTTTTTAATTAAATGTCATTTTATAGGACTTCATGGTAAACGATATTTTTTAGGAATTTTTCTTTTCTTTTTCCTTTTTAACAGCGAAGAATAAATTCTTAAGATTTCTTACTAGTGAGCATGCAACTACAACTGGCCATGCGTAAATATTTCTTTCTGGAGCCAATTTCCAACTTTTGAAGCGTTTAGCCGTGTTAATTAGATTGCCGAAACGTCAACCAGTGATTTAGAAAATGCCTTACGAAGGTGAATCTCGCTTTGTTGAAAGGTGAGTATGGGGAGGCTGTCTGACTGATGTTTGCGGCTGTGGTTAAGTCATTTGATGTCTGTCCTCAGTGTAGTAGTGGGAGAAAGGAGAATGACGACATGGTGAACGTATCTTAAATATATGTTAAATAATAAAACTGTTACTTTTTCTTTTCTTTTTTTTTATTTTATTAACTTGCCCTTTCTGCCAAGCAACATTTCTTTTATCGTAAGTAACCCCTGTCTTAGTTGCTTGCTTTGGGAGAAATGATTAAAAATAATAATAAAATCAAGAATAGAGGGCACATCCACCCAGGAAATATCTCTCCTTCTAAAGGCGGGGTGTCATTACCCGGCGCCTGAGGTGTCCCCCCAAAAAGTGAAGCGCCGATGGGGATTGAGCAATTTTTCCACGTTATTGCCGTTAAACCCACTTTAAACTGACCTTGTTGGCGTAAAGATTTCCATAAAATTAGAAAATTACTTATAGTCTTGCTTTAGCCATCCAATTTTTATACGCCCTCCAGGGCTATTGCTGATACTATGTTTATTAAGACAATACACCTGTTTTTCTCATTCAGTTCGATTATCTTTCTATATCTTCAGGTAATTTCTTCTACTCAAATAGCTTCATATCTCGCACCTCTCGCCTGTGGAACTCCCTCCCCTATTCCAGTTTCCCTGAGAGCTATAATCTCCAACTATTCAAATTTAATGCCAATCGACATCTCCAGTTGCCTTGCTCTATCCAATATCCTTCTCCTCATCATTTCTTCTATCACTCCTATCTGATCTTGCTTCAAATCTTCTGTAACCCCTTGCGTCTAGTGGCTTCCCGCCTTGCTTGGGGTGAAACGCTTAAAAAAAAAATTATGACGTCAGTACGCAAATATTTCAAAGTTCTTTAATTATGAATTCTTTGCACTGTAAATGCATCTAATGTATTCAAGCATTTGCTTTATTGATTTTTCTTTATTGATTTTTCTTTATTGGTTTTGCTTTATTGATTTTGCTTTATTGATTTGTTATATTGATTTTGCTTTATTGATTTTCCTTTATTGATTTTGCTTTATTGATTTCTTTTATTGATTTTGCTTTATTGATTTGCTTTATTGATTTTGATTTATTGATTTTGATTTATTGATTTTGATTTATTGATTTTGATGTCACTAGTTCCAGACCTAATGCAGATTCAAAATTCTTATAGTAATTCTTTTTTACCTTTTCGTGATAGTCTGTGTTGTATAGAAAAACAACCAACATTCTCTACACTAATTGTTGAAAATAGACTTCCCCATTCGCTATGCGTAGAACGCCTGCTCCTGGCAAAGAAGGTCGCAAGGAGTAGCGTTGAGTCGTACGTATTGCTACATTTGGCTACGGTATTTGCTGTTATGTGTATTATTAATCTATATCTCTCATGTGATTAAATCTTTCCTTCACTAATCTTTTGTGCCAGTGTTTTCCTTAGAATATTATTAACCAGAAACTATAAGCTTATACGAGCATTATAACATATTAAATCTTTTCTTTTTTTTTTTGCCTTTTCGTAAATTAATTGGAACACTAATTCTCTACTTCTCGGCAGTCAAGAAAATCCCAGAATGCTCATATTCTCAAAACCAACTGACCGAAATGGCAATCAGCGAAGAGTGACATGTAAAAGTCATTAATTATCTTTATATCCATCTGTCGTCCATTTTTTGTGACGCTGAATCTTAAATTTCTACAGCTGAATCAAAGAGTCGTGGAATTTTTTTTTTCTCTTACAATCAAGAATATACTTCTAAAATTACTTGTGATTAAATACATCCTCTTAAATTCCAAATTTTATCAGGAATGCCTTTTCAAATATAACGAGTTTATTTTTTCAACAAAGTGAAATATCAAGTCAACCCAACTTTTAATATAAAGATTGATCATGTAGATTTTCTTACAGAATATGATTTTACAAGTACGATACTAACATCAAAATAAAAATAAATCCATCTGAAGTTTAAATAATCTTCCTCTTCCATAATACTTCTGTTTAGTGTCAATCTCTCAACTGACTATACGAGCGTTTCCTGAATTTCTGACATGATCAATAGTTATATTAATACGCCTGTACCTACCTATGCACGTTCCTGGGTAAGACGCTAAACTACATCTGCGTCCTGGGTAAGATGATAAACTACGTCTAACAGCAAGGCCTCTGTTGTGGAGTGATTTCACACTGGAGGCTTGCATTTGTACTAAGCCGGTCCTAAAATAGGTTCGAAGTACTAAACGTTAGGAACTTGATATAATAGGTATAACGCAGAGTAATCTAGTTGTGGTTGCTGATACTTTAGTATTCGACTAACTGTCGTCCGACATCGACTGACTGACTGACTCACTGACCTACTGACTCGTTACTCTTACTACTCCTACTTATTATAGGTGGGAGAGTCTATTAACTATGGAATAGGTGTGTTCCCCTATAACAGCCTCTGATCAGGAGGTTTTGAGGAGCGTGGAACCACCTCTTAATTGCTGGTGTTCCCAGGGCCACGCTGACTCGGAGGTAGTAGTATCTGTTAGGGTCCCAGCTACGGGCAAATAGTTAACCCTAAAACACTATGAAAGTGTAAAAATAGGTTTTAATACCAGAAATACTTTGTAAAAAAATTACTACCAGCAATAAATTTTTGAAGGAAAAATTTTTTAAGAAATACATTACTACCAGCAATACATTTTTGAAAAAAAAAATTCTAGCTATATATTATTTGAAAAAAATTACCAGCTATACCTTTTTTTGAAAAAAATATTACCAGCGATACATTTTTGAAGGAAAAATATTACCAGAAATAGATTTTTGAAAGAAAAAATATTACCAAAAATAGATTTTTGAAGGAAAAAAATATTTCCAGCAATATATTTTTGAAGAAAAAAAAAATTACCAGCAATAAAAATCTTGTCGGCATTAAATAACCTATTGAAGTTGATATGCTGTAAAACAAACCAAACCTACCTAAGCATGGTGTTTGTTGCGCTAATCCTATTAAACCCGAACCCTGTAGAGCGTCCGAGAGGAAAAGAGGAAGAGAGGGGCGTAGAGAGAGATAAACAAAAAAAGAAAGAAGATTGAATCAAAGAGAGAGATTGAAGAGGGTCATAAAGGCATTTTATTTGCCGTTAAATCATGCTTCGCGACCTAACGATCTGTTCAGGACAAATTCACTCCTTAACTGCAATTCACCTTTTGAAATTAAAACTATTTTTAAATCTTATTTCGCGAATTTGTTACAGACTGAGGGAACCTTGACTGTGTTGAGCGTCCGAGTGGGATAAAACAGAAATAGAGAGAGAAAGGAACAGAGAAAGACAAAAAAGAGAGTGCGACACAGAAAGGGATTGCAGATGGGTCATCTTAGATAAGGGTAGTTGTTTCAAGTGAGGAGTTAAATCATGTTTCGTGACCTAATGATTTATTGAGAATTTTAAAGTGTATTTTAAAGTGAGACTAGATCACATTTGTGATCATGAGTTGAAAAATAGAGAGAGCAGCATTAAAAAATTTATTAGTCCTGCAAGTAGCCATTATTGCATTAATTATTTGGGCTAGTATCACCATCTTTGTTGTTTTAATGGCTGTGAATAAAAGTGCAGCCAGTATACCACAAAGGTTATCCATAGTTGTACATTGTGACCGAAGTTTTTCGTAGTGCACACTACCTCTCAATTTATAATCCTTAATTATTTTTTTAATTTTAAACGTTATATTTAGTGGATTGCGTAGACAAAAACTGTTCTTTAAAGAGATTAAATCTATGAAATTTGCTTGACTGTAAAAGTTTTTCCTGATACCCTGACGTAAGGTGCATTTTCTTTATTAAGACCCTCGAATGCAATGGTCGGTAGACATGGATTTGTCCTGTTAAAAAAACAAGGATGTGTGCTCAAACACTTGCATTCATTAAATATAATGTTTATAGCAATAACAAATAATGTCAAATTATAAATAAAATCAATTAATTTCTTAGAAATTATGTTGTCTACGTTTCGGAGACACACACACGCAACAAATATTAATAATAATAATTTTTTTCCTCATCGGTAGCATGGCCCTGAGTTTCAAGCACAACATATTTTTTAGGTATTATTATTATAATATAATTAATAGCTCTGTTATTTTATATCGAGTACTATTTTATTAACACCAGCACTCAATGTGCGGTATCATATATATATATATATATATATATATATATATATATATATATATATATATATATATATCCGACCTTGAGACCTCAGTTCGAATTTCGCGAGGACCGATTTGTCAGGAAGATGACTTCTTGAAGTTATCAGTTTGAGGTGGTTATCTCAGCGTGTAGCACATTTGGAAACTGTTCGCTCAGCACAAATTTGTCTTGGCATGTGTCTAGTTGACAGGTGTGCTCAGAAAATGAAAGTACCCTGCTATTATATATATATATATATATATATATATATATATATGTTGATGCAGACCAATATGAGATATTCTTTTTATGTTTATTTTATGAGCCTACTATTCCATTACTGACATTTTCGCATATTTACTCGAGTATATTATGTAAGAAAAAGGCTTAGCGATGTTGGAATAAGAAACATACACAAAAAAAACATACGGACTGAGTTTGTTTATAAACGTAAACAGTAGTATCAACATAGCTTCCTAGCTGCTACCATTAGGAAATTACCTGCATACATAAAACTGCGTAAATACGTGACACACTCATTGTTATATGCAGACGCATTCTCCACCAACGCAATTAATTTAGTTGTATTGTAAAGAAAGAGAAACAAAAATATTTTTGTGTGAAGTTGTTCCGTAAAGAATCTTTCTTAGTCACTTCTTTCAATTTGAAAATAAAACTAATACTCAGTAATAAAATATTATTTAAGTTTGTAGAGCCGTATTTGAAGAACGCTTATTTCTTCCCTTTATCCACGCCTATTCCTCTGCATATATATATATACAGTGTAACGATAATCGCCTTAAAATAATATTTTTTCAGAAGTTCTCGTCGAATAGTCAATGTCTTGTGCATTACTTCCCAACAAAGAAATCAAACTCCTTATTCACTTTACGAAGACGCGATTCTTAAGGCCAATCACTAAACAGTCTATGTTCTTTCTACTTTCAAATAATGGCTCTAATTGTATTGATGAGAATCTTTTGACAGCCAATTCCGTAACTTTAATGCTCAGTAGATTCATATCATGACCACCACTTCTCTTTGTCTCTCTTTTGATTTCAATCTGTCCTTTGAGTGACAAATTCTCTAAGCCCTCCCTCATTATGTATGCTAGAAATGTCAGCTATGTTTCTGATTTTAACTATAAAAGTCTTTTTTGTTTCCATTTTCCGTAAAACTTTCTCGTTGCTCATATGCTACATCCATGATATTCTTTAGAAACACATTGCCTTGTTTCCTATTCATTTGTGAGGAAAATATTCAGTATTCACTGCTATATAGGTGGATTAATATTACATAGCAGTTCGGCATTCTTTCCTTTACTTTTAAAAAAAACTGTCCTGTGTTTTAATACTAATTTTGAATTGCTTCTTTCGCTGATCAAATGCGCCTTCCTTAGGTTTTCTTTGTCACTTTTTCCATCGTGTGTTATAACACTTCTCAGATTTCTTGAAAATAAAAACAATACAAGGCCCAAAAGTCACTCAAGGTAGAGGTTTTGTGAAAGGAGAACAAGAAAGGAATAAGAGGTGCATATTATAAGGATATATAAGAGATATAGCAGTTAACGCTAGACATGCAACTGGTAAGATTGTAGTAATCTGAGAAGCATCTTTTCGAGAGTCTGTTTCACAATGTAACACTTGTAGAGAAGAAGCTGTTTAAGTGGAACTTCCTCCTTACTAATGGAATACGAGGATAATGAGGATGAATCGACCCAGTATATGTGGCACGGCGTGTACTGTGAAAGTCTGGACTGGTGGAAGTAAGGGGTGCGGCTCGTCAGATTATCTGCTGTGAGTTGTAATTGGATAGCAGCATTTCGTCTCTGCAAAAGGGGTTGTAGTGTGGAATTAAATTCATTACCAACAAGGCCACATATAACTCATTTGAACTTTTTTAAGGCTGAAAAGTAAATATTGGACAGGTAACGTAGTTAAATTTCTGTATTTGCTTGATTTTTACGTCCCCAATTTGTAACACTTTTCTTTGGGTGTCCATTTTTCTAACGACCATACATTCTATCTTCTTAGGGTTGATTGTTAATGATTTCTTATAGCATTTCTTTACTATTTTGTCTCGGCGTCTCTTAGATGCGTGCATACAAATGAGCGTATAGATATATTGGGTTGGTGCATAATTATCAGGCGTTTTTTAAACAATATTTATTATGAAAAAAGAAACATAACAATTCATCAATAACATTTTTAAATGATTATTCCGGGGCGTAGTCACCATCTACTTCAATAACTGCTCTCCATTTGCTTGGAAGACGGTTGATTCCTCGGGAAATCACGGTTCTTGGAGGCAATCAAAGCTTTGACATCAGCCACCAAGTTATCCAAATCAGGCATAAACTTTGTTCACCTGACAATTTTGACGTGGTAGTACGTAGGCGCTTCTGTGGGAGAATATGGCGGATGTGGAACATTTCCAGCCCTTACTAGTGACACATTCACGACGCTCAAAATGTGGACGCGCATTATTGTAGTGTATATCGTTATTTTTGCGCGGTCTTTTCGTCTCGATTGCAGCGTGAAGGCGGTCAAGTTGAGCCAGATAGATATCGCTGTTGATGTTCAATTGCCGCTTGACGTTTTTGTCTGGAATCCGCACACTGTTGCCACTCATTGTCGTCATTTCATCAACCTGTTTGAGATGATTTCCCAATGGATAATTCTGCTTCTGTTCCACCAAGCACACTACATTGCCTTCATGCAGTGTATGTATTTCGGCATTCCTTTTGATGAGACTCCTGGCGAAACGCAAACCTTCTCAAGAGAAGCCATGATTCATCCACAGTGATAAGATTTTTTTTTTTTTTTTGAAACGGGGATTGCTCGTATTGTTCGGACACGTTCGGCTTTATTTTTGTCGGAGAGTTCGTGAGGAACCCATCCAGCTAATTTCCATGCCTTTCCGAGCATTTTGAGACGACAAACGAGGTTGAATGGTCCACATTGAAGTCTTCGGTCAGCATTCGATTTGTCAAGCTGTCGTCTTCTTCCACGGCTGCCAAAAGCGCCTGGTCGTCGAAATCCAATGTTCGACCCCTTCCTTGGCTTATCTTCCAAGCTAGTGTCGCCAGATTTGAAACGGGCAAACCATTCCTTGCATCGACTTTCACTGATTGTTCCTTTACCAAAAAGTTCGTTTAGATGCAGTGCTTTCCATCCTTTTTTGAAGTGGTAAAGCATAACATGACAAATATTAGTATGACTATCGACACGCATTTTTATAATCTGAAAATAAAATAATATTTTTTCATTAAAAAAGTAAACAAAAAAGCAATTTTTATTAACGAATAACTCGCCTACAAAAACTTATTATGCACCAACCCAGTAGTTTAAACAAAACATAATTTGTTTGTCCATTTACGCCGACTGCTTGATGCCTAAAGTATGTGCGTGCTTCCTCGTGGCGCTCGGGTTTTGGCTTTCTTCCTCAGATAAAATGCTAGGATTTTGATTTTCTAATTTTTCTTAAGTGTTCGAAATATCAGAGAAAAAAAAAACTTACGCTATGGTTTTGAATAGACGAACATATCGACAACTAGATATTAAATTTTATCGGTTTTTAACAACAGCGCACCGGTATTTTATTGGTAAAAAGAAACTTTGTTAGCTGTGACGTCATGCGTTGCCTAACAAAAACAGTGTTTGAAAATTATTTAATGTAATTATTAGGTTGGTGCAAAAAAAATGACGTAATAATGTCGTTTTTTGACTTTAAAAAATACGTCAAAAAACGACATTATTACGTCATTATTTTTGCACCAACCTAATACATTAAGTCTGCGTTCTGTTTATTCCTTTAAGCACAAATTATCAAATCGATTTAACAACTGCTACAGTCTCTCCTGGTTTGGGCTATACCATGAGAGAAAAACGCAGCACATAGACATATATACACATATCTAAACACACACGCACACATATACGCGCACAGATGCACACACACGAAAATATATAGAGACACACACACACGTGTAAATACACAAGTACATACAAAAGTTAATGCGCGCACGCAAACACAAGCGTATACATGCACGCGCCCATATACACATACACGCACATACATACACGTAAATACGCATAAACGTACACGTGCGAACATATGCGACGCGCATACGTAAATACAGACAGGTATACACACGTACAATTTAATGCGTGCGTATATACACGAGAACAACCTTAAACGTGCACAAACCCATAAACACACAGGGAGACGCAGATACAGAAATATATGCGAAGACGCACACAAGGCCACACATATAAATACCCATAGAGATACGCATACACACAGGCAAATACACGTAAAGATTTATATGTACAGATGCACACACCCATAGACATGCTCACACAGATGAACTCACACAAATATACGCAAAGACACATACACGTATAGAAGCAAAAACGTGCGCACACACATTTATCTAATATATGAAAACATATACACCCGAATATATTTTTATATAAATATATGTTGTAACCTAGAGAAGGTTACTAAATAGATTAATCAAACAAAAGTTGGTAATAAACGATAATATTTAGGACAAGAACAACACACATAAGATTCGCTAGCGGCGCGTAGAAAAGTAGTCAACTGCTAGAAGTCAGTCAAATGAATTCCACAAAGAATCTCCAACTGCAGGATATCAATCAACCGCCTGACGCGGTCAGATGTGCCACAAGGCCGAATTTAATGTGGGGTATCCGAACTCGTAGGCTTGGGCAAAAATTCCCCGTAGACCCCGTATAAAACGGGGTCGGGTAACTGTTTCCTGAGACGAGACTCTGCCCTTCGAAATAGCCTCGTCTGGGGACCCTTTCTGCACCGAGGCAGAGTGTTTGATCAGCACAGCTGGAGACGAATCTCCAACTACAGACCAACATACAGTATTTACTACTGTATTTATGGGAATGGAGGCATACCCATTACCGTTCGTAGGTAAGCTACAACAATATATTAAGAACAATTTAGTGGAAAGAAGTATGACAAAGTGGAAAAAAGTTTTGGTGTGACGGGTTTCGACCATTAGGACTTCATCGGATTTCATTTGACTCCTGCGTATTTACTTTCCCGAACACTTCAATCTTGACCTATTCAAGTTCAGGATCAATCTCGTCTTCTTTGCTCCTTTTTGTCGGAATTTTCATTCCTTACCAACTTCAATATATCACACATCTCACTCAGCACTATCATTTTTTTAAACTTTAACACTCTTTATTGGGAAGCTCTTAAACCCTGTACTTTTGAGTGATAAATAATTAAAAAAAAACACACACACACACAAATGTATAATAACTTACATTATTTACATTATTCGGGCTGTTATCCATGTCTTCATTGCCATATTCACAACGTTTCCACACATGGCCGAGTGCAAAAAAACAAAACAAAAAAAAAAACATTGGTTAGAACTAGTGGCTAAACCCAAAGAGTTGTGAGTTCAATATTGGGCCACAGTAGTGGTGAATCAAAAACTTGGAGAATTAAGTTAAAGAGAAGTAACTGAGACATAAGGGAAAAGGCATGGCACGTGGAACTAGAACAATCTACCACAGTGGATGAAATAAAGGGTTCTGTTCGAAATTCCAATCACCTGAAGAAGGCCGGAGCGTACAACGAACTAAACGCTGTGAATATGACAATGGAGATGAGGATAACAGCCCAAATACTGTAAATAATGCAAGTAATCAATCATAATACCTCATCTCAGAGATATAGACAGATAAATGTATGATAGTATAGAATATATATAAAAATACAGCATACACATACATACACACACATGTATGTATGTATGTACTCTCACATTATTAGCTCTTTAATGATTTATCGAAATATAAAATGAATAATTATCAAAAGCTGAGGTTTTATTTGTTGAAGGATAATATCTGTGCAGTTACGATTCAAGTCGATTCATTCTTTACAGATATAAACATGTGGCAGCCATTTGTATGAGACGTCCTGATTTCTCAAGTTTCACATGAAGAGCGACAAGTTTGAGGCTTTAAAATGTTTCGTAAATTTGATTTGATAAATTAAGATAAAGGATTAATAACCACAGTGCTTACAAAAGATAAAAAAATGCTGAAAATTGTAAAAATGATCATTAAAGATTTTAAACTACTTCAATGCAGTTCCAATGAAGATAAATTAAGGACTTTATCTCGCTGAACTAAGTCTAGTATCAAAATATGTTATTAAAAACAGCTTTCTTTTGAATATGTAGACGTTTTGGTAGCATGGAGTGTCTAAAAATATGAGGTAACGAATTCTAACTAAAATGGTAAAAAAAATGACACCGATCCGTAGGTCTCCTTTAAAAGACACCCATAAAGAAAATCGAATAAATTTAGTCACAGAATACATGACGTCCTATTGTTGAACCGTTCTTTTTACCATCGAATGACGTGCTAATTTCAACCTGCAGGTTGGCGCAAAGTCTAGGAGGCTATTGTTGTAAACCAACCTTCACAGGTTGAGAGGTCAACAAGGCGAAAGTAGTGTTTCGGAGTGGGATCATAGCTGACGAGAAGTAGGTCCATGGCAATCGTGTCAAGTGGACAGCTGCAGATAAGCATTGATTTTTTTTGAAGGCACACGTGCAACCATTGTTCAAGACACCTTTTAGAAGCAAGATGATTTTATGAACGTCAATGCTCTATCACGTTCAGCGAGCAAGCTAACGAATAACCGAAAAAATGTTTTTCAAACCTACTCGTTTTATGAAACTAACTGGCTTGTTCACATTATAATAACTCTATTGAAAACCTATAGTGTATACTGAAGGGAAGGCTTATATTGTCGTGTGGCAATTCAGTTTCATAGGAAGAAACGCTAAAGCTCATATAATTAATGAATGAAAGACTTTTAAAACATTTTCAGAATAGCGAGAATACAATTGACATTCATTTTGTCTTTACAATGTTGTCGGCATTACATTCACATAACGAATCATCAGGCCTTTCTAAAAAGCAAAAATGCGGCCTTAGCGTAGTTTAAAAACATTCGTGCAAACAACAGACCAAACTAACTTTAAAAAGGCAAATAAATAAATAAAATACTTATATTATATCACGCGGAATGATTTTATTTAAAATGAAAATCATATGACTGGTATTTCTTTGTTAATATTTATTTTATGTTACGTGAGACTTTTTTCCAAGTGCTTTTTATATAAAATAATAATCATTTCATAAAATAAATTTAGGACTTTAACATCATTTTCAAATATTACTTCCCGATTTATAGAGATTTCTTTTTTTATTCTTTAAAGTGTTATGGAATCTGTTGTGGTAGGATCCACCTAATTTGCATTGTGGAGTACCGACCATATAAATATGGTTGGTACCGGAAAGAGAGGAGTAGGAATCGAGAGATTGAACCAGAGACTCTGCCCGACTGCGACTCAGTCAACACACATTCCAGGAACGGTCTTCCCAGGAATATACAAAAGACTATATGTAAATATTGTGTACACTTTCTTGTTTCAATATATTTTGTTCTAAGTACATTTTGTGTTGCATTTGTGTTGCATATTCCATGCATTAGTCAAGTTTCAACAGAATCAAAATATGACACTAATGAAATATAATGTCGCTTGCAGTCGACTGAATTCTGTAGTAAGGATATAATATCCGCACCCGGCTAGCTCGTTATTTACCGTTGCCCTTCCCACAAGGCCGGTTGTAGCACAAGCTCGGTTTTTTTACGTGGGCGTTTCGAGCCCATAGGCTCAGGCAAAATTTCCCCGTAGACCGTAATAACGAAGTCGAGTTTGTCTACCTCCCCAGATATATATATATATATATGTGTGTGTGTGTGTGTGTGTGTGAAAATATATAGAAAATATAGAAAATAGGAAAGAACTGGTTAGGTAAATAATCCAAAGTTCTTTAATATTTTTGTTATTATTTTTAAAAAATAGTGCTCGATACAAAAGTAGAGCATAAATATAATTATTTATTTAAAAGACATAAGAGGTATCATGTTCCAAAACAAGAGCCGAAAACTTCAATATAATTATTTGAATTAAATTGAGTTAAAGTAAGCTCTGTTCCATCTTAAAGCGAAATTTTATTGGGAATAACTTATTTCTGAAATTTACGTGTTTTAATAGTATATTCATAATTGAAATCAAAATTTCCATGGCAACAGTCAGGGTGAATTGTCTAAAATAGGTGGGCGTGTTGGGTGTTAATAATTTGTATCAGTATAGAGTTACTTTCATAGATGTCAAGTCAGGGTAAGGTGGGGCTGTCTAAATTTAAAATGGAAGATGTTTTCGCCTAGTCTGGTTTATGTGTCTATGGAGATTTATTTATTTTATTTCTTTATGAAAGTGGTTTGTGTATAGAAAAAAAAGAAAAAAAAAAAAAACTGCCGTAACATTTGTTTTTTGACGACTTCATAAAGGGTTATCTTTTTTTGTAGGGTATTTAAACTATTAATTTGGGCTATGGATTATAAAAGTTATTTTATTGTATGCTTGTTTTTAGCTAATTATTCAGTGCATAAATTTGATGATGTCGACAAAAAACCGTTAACTCATGTCTATTGATTTTTATTATTTAGAAACTTAATAATATGCAGTTTCTCATGGAGGCACAAAGGGCATGGGTCATCCCAAGTTTATATATATGCCATTTATATATATATATATATATATATATATATATATATGCACTTTATATATATATATTTATATATATATTATTTATATGTTATGTATGCGCGGTACTTATTGGAAAGCGTTCAATATCAGTGATAGAGCTAACATATTTAGTTGGATTGATGTGAGTTTGTGACCCTGGGTTTATGACCCTGGGTGACGATGGCACAGGGTGGAAAACGCTAGAAAACCATTCCATGTGTTGGGTGAACGAAACTATTTCTAAGTTGTCTAGGATTGTTCTATCCATCGTTACTGAACGTTTGAGCTCACTGTCTAACATAGTTGCAGATAAACCATATGTGTGCTCTGAGGCTGTGGAACAAACACAGATTGTGTAGCCCCCTTAGAAGACGGACATTATTATATAAAAAACGTTTCAACATTTCGATATGATATTATGATTTAGAAAGCTAGTCTCACTCGATCAATTACAACTGAATAGTGAATTCGATCCACACTGAGTGCGCCATACTTGCGGCCTTGTACCACATCTATGCTACACTTTATATTCACTCTTTATATATAAAGTTTATCAACTACTGTCATGCATGTCACATTAATTTAACATAAATACACAATGCTTCAGCCTTTTCAACAGCCCGGTTCACACTCCTCCTCAGACTTTTGAACAGGAGTAGAAGTTTATTCCTTGTTTCCTGCGTAGGATTGGGTTTCTGGTTACTTCAGCTCTATACTCCTAACGCTTGTCCCTTCTTATGCTAACGTATCTCCTCTACCTTGGGCCTTGTACTGGGTGAACTTAGTAAAAAATTAAATTAAATTAAAAATAATGTAGAAACAAGATTTTATGGTAAACAACATTTTCTTTCAAATACTAACTGAAAGTTAAAAAAGTTAAAAATATCAGTTTCCAAACGTCTGCGTTCACTTCATAAGCCCATAATATCACGCTATGAAATGTGTTAGATCATCAAATGCAGGAATATCAACACTCTAGAGGTCTCGTAAATAGAAAATGTACTAAAAGCACTGAAATGGAAGTCTCAGAACTAAGGGCGATAATCTAAATGTTGTATACAAACTCTAAGGAGAATAATAATACCGGTGTAAGGGAGGTAACTCCGTTTAAATATTATCGTTTCTCTGACAGTATTGAAGAAATACCACCGTGATAGAAGGTCTGTTCGATTAAACGTGACGTCACAATAAGTAGTATTAGGTTGGTGCAAAAATAATGTCGTCTTCTCACATAAAGTTGAACGTCAAAAAACGACATTATTTTTGCGCCAACCTAATATAAGCGAAGCTGCTCAAAATGAATGATTGAAGGCTTTTTTAAGTATAGAATACTTTTTATATTACAATTAAGACAAAGCAACCAGGGTTCGAATTTCATCTTAGAACTTTATCCCTTATTAATTTGTAAAAATAAAGGAAAAACAAGCAAACAATATTATCATAAAATCGTTTATTCCGTAATACAGAAAATTGAAATTGACAGAATCATTTTTCATATTAGACGAAGAAAAAAAAAGATTCGATTTCTATCTTACATCTTTAAATGAATAAAGAAAGAAAGAATAAACAAACAATAAAATAAATGGATTAAAAATTTGTTTTTATTTTAATGATTATTTCATAAATTTACTATATTGACATAGAATATTCTTTATATTACATTAAAAGAGGAAGAATCCAAGCTTCGATAAACTTTATTCAATAATATCTTTTAAAGGAATTTTGTTGCTATGTTAAAGTAAATAGTGTTTAATTATTGAATTTAAAGACTGTAAAATTCCTTATGGTTATTTTCATCGTGTAAAATTATTTGAAAACTATTTTCTTTAAAATAAAATAAGTCGACATGGTTTTTAATTTGCATATTTTAATTATTCTATTGTAGCAAAGTTTATTCGAAGGCAAAATCAAAACTTAGATTCTTTCTTTTTTTACGTTTTTTTTTTTTTTTTTCCAGCTGTAATTTTAAAAGTATTCTATTCTTTTTTCGCCTAAAATCATTCATTTCTGCAGCCTCGTTTATACTGCTTGCTGTGACGTCACGTTTAATCTCTACTTCACTATGGTGATGACTTTTATGCAAGTAGGTTGTACATGTATCTAGGGACAAAACCCACGTCAAAATGACTTTGTTCTTTATTTTAAAGTTTCGCTATGTGTATACAATATAAATACATGTAATAAACTTCATAAGTTTTATATGAGCATGTGGTGAAACATCTTCCTTGTGTATAATTTTAAGAAAGCATTTAAAATTGATTAAAATAAATTTTGTCTATCATGATAAACTTTTATCGCATGAATTTTCTCCTTCAAGCTTTCAGCGTTTTTCCGTTACGGATTTAAAACGAAGATTTTTAGAATATACAAATTCTTACAGAAACATTTTCTTTAGCATAGGAGAAAAGTGCATCCTTTTTTCTTTTTTTTTTTTGCAAATATTCCGAGCTTACGGTCACATCACGTTGAAACACCGGTTCCCCTTAAGCAACGTAGAGTTTGGTCAGTATTTAGGTGGGTGACCATAGGCTGTAAGCTTGGATGTGCGGGTGGTGTAATAGATAATGGCTCAGAATTGTTAATCAGGGAACCGAGTTCCAATTATAATAGGGTTCATTCACTTACGGGCAAATACCCTTGTAATCCATCTTTTCTCCCTCCAGTTATGGGTTAATTAGAAAGTGTATTTACCCACTGCACATACAAGGTCGACTTTAATGTAAGGAACACTCGAGCCAAAGACAAAAATTCTCCGATCCCCCGGAACCGTTGTGCACCGATCCCGCTCTCTAATGTCAGGATCCCTGTCATCTAGTGTAGCCTCGGACAGCTGTTCTCCTTGGCGAGATTCCTCACAGTTTTATTTACTCCAGTTGCGTCTCTGTCCTCTGACGGAACCGCAACTGAGTTGCACTCTGCCCGAAGAGAGAGACGCAACTGAGTGATGATAAAACCTACCCGGACACTTGGAAAAACTCCTGTGCCAGGTAATTATTGGGTTAATTAGTAAGGTTTGTTTCGCTAAAATCATTATTATTTTTATAAATATTTCTGGCTTTAAATTAGGTGCAATGGGTTGGTAAGCCGTAGAAATCGAATCAATCAATCAATCAATTTTCAAACATTCCGTTTTTAATCAAATAATTTAATGGTAATATTAAGTTGGTGCAAAAATAATGACATAATAATGTCGTTTTTTGACGTTAAAAATACGTCAAAAAACGACATTATTACGTCATTATTTTTGCACCACCCTAATAGTAATGGTGTCAGGAGGATTTCTTTGGTAACGAAGAAAAGAATACTAAGCTTTTACGTGAGATCTCTTCTCCTTTACGGCAGCTAATGTTGGATGATTTCCTCCTCCAAGATGAAGAAGAGACTCGAGGCGACGTAGATGTGGTTCTACGGAAGGATGCTAAGTATATCATGGACCGAGCGTGCGAGTAACGATGGGGTCTTAGAGAGGATGCAAACAAGGAGGAGGCTTATGCTTAACATCAGGAGGATGCAGCTGAAGTTTCTGGGACACGTAATGAGGAAGGAGGGCCTGGAAAGTCTGATACTCACGTGTCGAATACAGGGAAAGAGAGGCAAAGGAAAGCAACGCATGACATGCCTAGCGGCCTTAAGCAAGTGGATGACAAAATGTGATCTGTGGGAGGAAGCAGAGGGAAGGAGCTTGCTGAGAGCTGCAAGGGATAGAGGGGGGTGGATAGCCATGATCGCCCACGTCCTGAAAGGACATGGCACATAAAAAGAAACAAACAATGGGGAAATATCCGTTTACATGCAAGAAATATTAGGCATTCATTGATTGAACAGTTAAGGTTATTATTGACTGAAATTTATAAACTCTTTTCTTCAAAACACCTTTTTTTAGAATATTAAACAGTTATTATTTCTAATGTTGAAGGGAATTTCCTTTCACACCTTTTATTTTGGTATTGTGGAAGGTTAATAGATTAATTTTATCATTATTTTACTTTTTAGTTACATGTTATAGCTCTTTCTATTATTGATAGGAGTTTCAAGCCTTTTTTTGTTCAAGGTAATGAAGAAGTCCACATTTTTAATATATTATTTTCTGTTCGATTTCTATGGGCTTCAGGTCGTTGTTACTGTTGAAAATAATCTGGTTTCTGTTATTTGGTAATGTTCTTTGTTATTATGTAGCGCCAGTCTATAGACTTACAGCATATATGCATTCTTAATTTAGAAGTAATTCTGAAAGCCTGCCTAATAGCTAATTTATTGTTGGCTTTGGAAAATTGAAGCAGAATAATCTTACTTGCTAGTTTCCCATCGCGATGAACGGATGTTTCCAGACGGAGGCTTCATGCCTTGAGCCTCTATTGGGACTTAAACTCAACTCAGACCCTCAAGTGGAACCAGTTCATACGATCCATCGCTAATGATGCTGGAAAAATGATTGGGTGCCTGTACCGCAAGCACCTGACTCCACCGGCTATCCTCTACCTTGACAAGAGCAAGATCAGACCGAAAATGGATTCTTCTTATTCTTTTTTGTGTCGTGTCCTTACAGAACGTAGGCGATCATAGCTCTCTACTTCTTCCTGTCCTTTGTAGCTCTCAATAAGTTTTGTCTTTTTTATTATTTCTCCCAGACCCTGTTCTACCATCCACTTGAGGATGGAGGGCCTGGGTTTTATTAAAATTCTAAAAATAGCTGTTGAAGACGCTAAAGATGTATACAGTAATAGCGGTGTCAAGGGAAAAAACGTCCTTTTGACACAACGTTTTTTTTTATTTGTATGTACGATGGTTAAACTTTGCCCGTGGTTTATATTCAGTTATAATATGTATCTAAGTTAAGCAAAATCTTTCATATTTCTGAAAACAAATCTCAAATAATTAATGACGTAAAATTTAATAAACTTTTGAAAACTTTAGTTACGTCGTGAATATAACCTCCTTTACGGAATTCTAAAATCATATAGTTTAACAATTGATTTTATAATGGGTATAGCAATCATCAAATCAAACAAAACTGTTGGGCGTGGGAATAACAACCTCTAGACCTTCCGTAAAAGGGTGTCTACAGGTTCAACCGAGCGAGGAACGCCTACCGTCTTTACAGCTATTCCACTATTCGACCTCTTTATGTTTATTTATTTCTATACTTAATAAAGAAATTTAGTATTTCTTTGCGGGTTGGTGGGGGTACACTGGTATAGGGTAGTGTGGATTTTGTAAATTTTTGTCCCAAATTTTGCTTTAATATGTTACGGCACTTAACATATTATGCAGTTATAAGTTAGAAAGGATTTTAGAATTCAAAAAACAAACGTTACTGACCGTACAGATAAAATGCTTGCTGATGAGTAGTGTCGTGATTATATATACACTAGCAGCATGGCCCGGCGTTGCCCGTACTTGATTCAAAAATCCTACGAACCATACAGCAATCGCTAACACTTGACTTAAAATATTGTTGCCCTTCCTTGCCTTTAAAGGACTGCCCTTTGCCGTGCTGATGTTGCTACATGCCTTACTTCTTGCCTCACACTGCGAATTCTAAGCTTTATAGTAAACATTAAATCTGTTACGAAAAAAGAACTAAACAAAATGAACACAAAACGATCAGCTTTAAAAAAGGACTCGTAATCGGAAAAAATGAATGAAGAAACTATATTAACAACAAATACTTTTTCACACCCAACCCAGTTCTGCGGAATCAGAATAAACGTTGAGTTTAAGCAAGCGAATGAGCCAATTGGAGTAAAGTGCTATGCAGATTTAAATTTTTCCCACTTGTGACGAATGCAGCTATCGATTTTTTCTTTTTTTGCATGCTAGCATGCTAGGTAACATTCGTGTCAGTCAGCTGTTGGCTCTCATGCTGGCCAATAGAATCTTCCTGCCTATTCGTGGCAGCCAGCTATAGGCTCTCACTCTGGCCAGTAAGAAATGGTCGCAAAATACATGAAAATTGCCGTAGAAGAATGAAAAAAATCGATTATTTCGACTATCGATGGGAGTTTGGAAATGCAAAGTCGATTTTGGCCTTTCCGCTAACTTGGAGCATGTGCATGTAAATTTTGGTGCAAATCCATCGAAAATTGCGGCCGTACATTCGTTACACACACAGACACATCCTGCCTTTTATAGATAGAGATGCGCACACGATCACGCACACGCGCATACATACACACACACGTACATATATGTGTTACCTCCAAAAATCGCCAAAAAAAAGTGGCCCTACATCATAAAAAATGATCCAAACTGAATAAAAACAAAGTTTTATCGCCAGAAGTTTTTATTATTAAATTATATTTTTTATCTTATTTAGAACCTTCAACATTTTGGTTGAATCTTTTTTTTTTTTTTTTTCTTGCGTCAACGGGTGACCACAAATTAGTATAGAAAATTTTACTTTTTTGCGGTGAAAATACAGTGATTTGGAAATTCTTGCAAAAATCAAATAATTGTCAGATTTTAAAGAGACTTTCAGGACTTATTCACAAATGAATGAAATTATTTTAAAAATGTTTCGTTTTTAAAAATCTTGGTAGAAATATTTTTTATTAAATCTTACCTTTATTACCTTTTAAATCTTTATTACCCTCTTCCACTTAATTGCTTTTATGAATAATATATTTTTAAAAAAAACTATTTTCTTAAGAAAAAATTTCGATGAATAATGAATTTTTACAAGAATTGCTTTCATTTATTTTTAATTATAATTAGAATAATTTATAAACTTTTGAATCGTTTCAAATTCTTTATTAATTCATAGCGGTTAGGTGTGTAATGATAAAAGTACGCTGGTGTAGGCTTTAAGAAAGCTTTATTCAACTGAGAATACAAGGTTCACATATAGTGTCCTTTTATAGTCTCAGTAAACAGAAACAGCTCTCTCAAAGGGGAGACCACTCTTGATAACAAGGTGATATTGTTATTATGTAAAAAGCTGTATATTACTAATCATATATGGAAAAGCTTATTACAATTCATCGTATTTTAAAATTAACTTTGAACTTTATTTAAATATAGCCATTTTTAGGGATTTAAAAAATAAAACACATTCCAATCAATTTAAATTCGTTCTGAAATACAGCAAAGTATTTGTTAATTAGAAATATTAAATTTTATCTATTAGCTTGAAATTAAAACTAAAATAAAAAATTCAAGTAAGACTTTTCATTTTTTTAAATTTATTTTAAACATTAGGCATCGCTTTTCTTTGGAAGTAACTATATATATATATATATATATATATATATATATATATATATATATATATATATAATAAATTAATTGATTTAAAATATTTTTTTCGCTACACAGTTCTGACCATGTAGCAAAGAAAACCATATTTTAAATCAATTAATTTATAATATCAATGCTCTGTAAATTTACATTGAGCACTATTTTGTAAAAATAAAAATATCTATAAGAACACCGGATTATATATCTTACTGTTCTTTCTTTTTATATATATATATATATATATATATATATATATATATATATATATATATATATATATATTTATAAATATAAATGACAATAGTAAAACTAGTTATTACTGACGCGTTTTGTCCAATGTGGACTTTATCAAATCAAAAAACGAAATGAATTTAATTAAAGAAAGTAATTAATAATAGCAAAAAACAGAATGTTCTTAGCAACTTGAAGAATGTAGAGAATGCTATTTTCATATTGTTAAATGAAAATAACATCAGTTATTGTCACGTGTGGAGAATATTGTCATTATAGCTGTGTTTATGGATTCAACCATTTTCTTTTGATTTTACGATATTGATGTGTACGTTTGTTTGGGAGAGCAGTAATTTTGTTAAGAAAGGTGAAATAGGGAACATTCTGTTTTTGTTATTATTAGTTACTTTCTTTAATTATATTCATTTCGTTTTTTGCTTTGAGAAAGTCCACATTGGACGAAACGCGTCAGCGATAACTACAGTTTTCCTGTCATTTATATTTATAAATATTGTCTTTTCTATAGGTTAAATCTGAGAAATTTTCCTATATATATGTGTGTGTGTGTGTGTGTGTGTGTGTCCTCGCGCGCGCGTGGGTGTGTTTGCTTTTATAATTCCATTAAGCCAGGTTTTTAACCCAGTTCGCTAGTTTTGTCCAATTAAATAATTTGTACTTTCATAATTGTTGTCTACATATGTTATTTTTATATTTTATTCCTTTACGATTCATTTTTATTCTTTTTCTCTGTTCAGAAGTAATGATATAGATAGGTTTCGGAATGGTCTAGCATGTCTTGCAGTCTTTCTAGCGTTAATTTAGTAGGAATCCTTCTACTCGGTTTTTCGTTGAATGTTAAAATTTGGAGTGTCGCGATTCGATACAATAACAAAATATCATTACGGTGTCGCTCGTAATTTGGCCGTCTAGAATAATCAGACGATTTTCATTGAAAGAATAAAATTCAGTAGAAAGGACAACGTAGTTTCAACAAATAAACATTTAATATAGCGACAAGAATAGAAGTAGTTGATGATAGATTGGAAAGTAATGTATTTTTTGGGGGTTGATAAAGTTCTGAAATAAAATATAAACTTTCTTTGTGTACGCATATGAGAAACAATAAAATGTTGTGATATGTGTGTTTGTATGGAAAAGTCAACATGTGTGTGCGTGATTCATAGTAAAAACGGATACGAAAGATAGGAATTGTTTCTTACTGTTGGCGGTGTTGCCGTACGGCGTAGTCTGAAGTTTGTCAACGCTGTCGCATGAGGTCATGAAGATAATCAGTGAAAGGTGTGTGGAGTTTGGTGACAGCCGCATGTCACCCTGTTTGGGAACGGATTTCGTATGTTTTTATACACTTTTTCCGAACAAAATCGGCTCCAGAATTAAATTATTTATTTATTCCTAATTGGCCCTAAAAGGGCACGTGGTATGTCTTCTACTACGTCCGTACGATATTTGGTCGGTATCTACCTAAAAATAATGATGACTAATACAACAAACATTCTGATTTGTAATCTATGAGTTTATTGGTGTGCTTTAAGATGTAGGTGTTTTCTTGAGTGTGATTGGTTTATAAATATTGTATTTGATATTTGAGTGGAGACGACAATTTCACACTAGAAAATTCCTTTCTCGTTAGTGCCATGAGATTCCCCTGTGGAGTAAACATAGACACACCTCACTATGTATTGCTGTCTTGATTCCTGTAACAAGTAGGCTTCTTTGACGGGGGGGGGGGAGTTGCCAACCTTATGCGTTAGCGGCTTCGAATTAAAAGTTACCCTTCTCCTGAATTAGTAGCCAATTAAGGCGAGAGAGCCTAGTCTGCATTGCTATTTAACTTATAGCTGGGGTGGAAAAGATGGATTTCTACCTTTTCCCAAAGGAAGGTATTTGTGCGAAAGTAAACGCAACAAATCATACCGGATTTTGAACTCGGCATGCCGATTCCATTTTTTCCGCGCCAATAGCCTTTGAAGCATTCATAAAATGGAAATTATCAACCGTAAAGTTATAGTAGAGGCATGAATTTTTGTGTCGGAAAAATGTAAGAAAACAGTAGAAGTTTGAACTCTGAGTCGTAAAAACAACTTTTTAGTAAATCCCTATCAGAAAGGCGGTATTCAGTGTGATATTCAGCGCCATGAAAAACAGATCAGTCTTCTAAAATACCAACAATTCGATGAACAATAAAATGCAAAATTACTAAGCAATAAAAATTGAATTAATTGATAGTGAAATCTGGAAACAATATATTCTATAATTAAGGGTTAATTAAGAAATTTAAACTAATTGAGCGTTTATCGTCTGCTTTTCTGAGAGAAAATGGACGTTGTGTTAGGCTCTTGCTTAAACTTTAGAATTTTAAAAATATTTTTAGACCATTCCGATTTGTGGGAAAATAACTGTTTTGGGGTTTCATTCAGAACCAATCAAAAGGTTTCCCTGCCAAATTCTGGGAAGCAAATCTGGAGCCTATTTTGGTGAATAAAAGCAGAAGCAGAATTGAATTCGAAGAGTCGACGAACAAACTGCTGTAAGAACCCAGGTCGGCCCGGTCAAGGAAAAACAATACAAAACAGCACAAACGAAAATTTGAAAGGAACATCAAAATCGCTCTCACATCAAAGGGATATTCTTCATCTGGTGTGATTGTTCTGTTCTTCGCTGTTGCCACAAACTTCTAACATTGTATCTATATTTTTTTACATTTATTTTATTTTGTTTGCCTTTTCTGGGGACCTTACGCAGCATAGTGGTTTTTATAATAAAAGAGGCTTATTTTATTTGCAGTGTTTATTTGTACATACATGTTATTGGCCATCATTTGGCACACAAAGTACTTAATTTGTGTAATTCTTTCAATTTTGTCTGTTAATAAATTTATCGTCTGCAGTTTTTAAACTCGGCTCGTGTCGTATTTCGTTGTTGTCTCCTCTTGGTCTTATAAATTAAACGTTACCTCAAACGTTTGTTTGAACTATGATTTTTTTTTTCGTACGCGTTTTTTTACCAAATAAAAAATCCTTTATCTTCCAAGTAAGATTTTGATAAACAATTTATTTATCTACCCTTATATAAGAGAAATTATCTGTAAATTAAAACATAATAGCTGGCATTGGAAAGTATATTAAAATGATACGCCCATGTTTTACGTATCCAATATCATTCAATTATTTTTAAATAAGCAGTAGGAAAATTAATAAATTTTAGAATAAATCATCCCTTTTGTTTAATAAAGAACAATTTAAAAAATTATTACTAAAAATGTAAAAAAACTAAACTTTTAACAAAAAATATTAAACAAGTTTTTATTTATTTACATACGTAAACACAAAGTCACTCAATTATTTTTTAATTGAACAGTATCAAACAATGAAATTAAACTGAAAATGATAAGATTAAAATAATACATTAGTAACGTTGTCTACGTATTATGTGAAAATAACATCAGTAATGTAAAAATATACGATGGACAGTATTCATAACAATTTAATTTACTTTTGGTGTTACTAATAAAAAAAAAAGGTCAAAGAAGTAAAGAGCAAGACATAATCATCGATAATAGATAATTTTGAATTTGTTAAGATTCTTAAAATATGTACGTTTTAAAATTGTTTTAAAACTAGTTTTTTTTTAGTTTTGTTTTCAAACGTTCACAAAGATTTATACCAGTTATGAGTTTTTTTTTTATTTCTTTGCATTTATTGATATAGGGTTTGCAATCTGTATAGGACTAAATTTTTTTTAAATCTTCGTATCCTATGAAGGATAACAATAACTTGTTTTTTTTTTGTTTGTTGTTTTTTCAGTTATTAGTTTTTGCAGTGTCTTTCTGGTGGTGTAAACATTAGCTTATTCTTTAAATAATTAGGCCAAATAAAGCATTTACAATGAAAATAAATAAAAATGCATCGCGGAAGACTTCATCCAGTTTAAAGTGCACGAAAATTAAAATATATATGCATCTATATTTCTTATATGTATTGTAATTATTTACCTTATCTATATTGTTCGGATTTTATTGTCGTATCTTTGTTCACCACTGTCCTCAAGGCCCAGTGAATAATAGTGTTGGTTGGATCCAGTGACCAGACCCATAAAAGTGTTGGTTGGATCCAATGACCAGACCCAAAGAGTTGTGAGTTCAATACTTGGCTTAGTGAACAAATATTTGTAGTGTTGAGTTAAAAGGAGATAACCATGGCGTCCGAAAGAGGCATGGCACGTGGAACTAGAACAATCTACCCCGGTGGGCTAAATAAAGATTTCAGTTCGAAATTCCAAACATCTGAAGAAGGCCGGATAGTAAAACGGCCGAAACGTCGTGAATATGGCAATAAAGATGAGGAAAACAGTTCGAACAATGTAAATAATGCAAATAAATATATATGCATATATTAACAATTTCAGACATCTTAGCAAAGCATGATAAGAAAAAAAAAATTTATTTGAAAATTAATCAACAAGAATGTTTACAATCTTTGAAGGTTTTAGTCTTTTTCCTGTTTTACCTTCTTTTTTCTGTTTTAAAAGTTTTTGGCTTGGTAAAATCCAGTCAGTAAAGTTTGAGTGATTGGCTGGTCGTTTTTTGTTTATTTTTTATTTTTTTTTTTTTTTAATGGCGCGAGATTAATTCGATCGTTCAGCAGGTGGATTCTCCAATAAGTGTCCCCAAGTAGCCCTTTACGTTACGAACTTTGGAGTTCATCCCCCACATAACATATGACATTATGATGTCATCCAGAAGTTGGCCCTGAAACTAGAAAAAGTAAAAATTTTAGCTCAAATTCGGAATTTGCAATCACACAACTGTAAGTTTAAACATTATTACTTATTTGGTTCTTTACGGACCTTAACTCTGTCTGGTCCAGATGCACGAAAGCGGGGTACCTAGCGAGCCTTGCACTCACTACACTAGCGAATAACCGTAAGAGAATCTCACCATCGCTCTACAGTAGGCTCCCAAATAGATGAATTTTACAATGGAACAAGGCCACAAGGATGAGAGCACCGATGCAAGAAAAAGATAGGATAAGAAATAAAAGTATTATGGTTGAGTTCAGTGACAATATGGAGAAAAATGACAGAGATTTCAGAAAACTTTCGCCAGAATCTCTCTTACACATTTATAAGTTTACTATTCCTCCACGCATTGAATATCTCTACCACATTTGGTCTGGTGCTTCTGCTATAGATTTAGATATTCTACATAAAATACAAGCATCTTGGCTTCAGCTACTTTTCCACCACCGTAAGGTGGCTTCTGCTCAGCTTTCCTCTAAGGTATCTAGAATTTAAGCGCAGTACTAGATTGGCGGGGAGATCCCATCATTTTATGGTTGCAATAGCTACATGTAACCGTAAATTCTATGCTAACAGTTTCTTCTCTTGCACTTACTGCTTGTGGAACTCTGTTTCGGCTTCTTGCTTACCAGTTAACTTTGATTTTCAAAAGTTTAAATGCAATGCCAATCGTTATCTTCTGTCTTTTATTTCCTGTTCTTTTATTATCCACTCTCCTTAATAGAATTTTTCTCTTATATTCCTTCACACTCAGTGAATGCATCTTAGTGGCTTTATTGCCTTGCTTGGGGTGAAATGATTAAAAAAACAAATCAACTAACAAACGACTGATAAGGTTTATATATAATACTAAGGAAGCCACGTTGAAAAAAAAATTCGCGATGGATGCCAGGTGTCGCTGTCGTAATAATAATAATAATAATAATAATAATACACCTATTGTGATAAGAGCGTTGGGTATGATATTTAATTCCCAGCGATCTCTTTTAGTAAGAAAAACAGATGAAAGCGACACTATTAAAAAATTAATTGTGGTAAGAAGTTCTTACTAAAAATCTTTAATTAATATGTTCAAATATTTGTTAAAATAATAAAAATGAGCACATACTACATTTTGATCGAAACTGAGAAAAAGATAGATATTTACGAACAGACTGATATATATATATATATATATATATATATATATATATATATATATATATATATATATATATATATATATATATATATCAGGTCATCCCATAAGTTCTGTCCGAACTTTGAATAAAGAAAACAAGTGACCAATATTACATTTAATTACAGATTCAATCAACAATGTATTTTCCCTGATTATCTATGACTTCCTTCTATCTATTAACAAGCTTACTAATTCCATTACTGTAAAATTCTTTTGGCTTTGATTCGGAGAACTCACAAATGTCAGTTTTAACCTCTTCCTGTGTTACAAAAGCTGTTTCTTCAAATGATTCTGTAAGCTACGAAACAAATGGTAGTCTGAAGGAGCAACATCGAGAGAATAAGGTGGATGAGGAATTTTCTCCCAACTAAGTTCTTCGATCTTTTGTGACGTGATTCTTGCTGTGTGGGGTCGCGCATTGTCCTGATGAAACATCACCTCTTTTCGATTCACTAGAGCAGGTCTTTTTTTCCTCAAAGCTTGGTTCAAACGTTCTAATTGCTGACAGTATATTTGAGCATTAATTGTTACATTAGGTGGTAAGAATTCAAAGTGGATTATTCCTTGGCGATCCCGCCAGATTGAAAGAAGAACCTTTTGCCCATGAAGTTAACTTCTCGGTGGTGGCTGGGGTCCTTCCCCTTTACCAAGCCACTGTCTACGACGCTTAATATTTCGATAAAAGATCCATTTTTCGTCGCCAGTCACAAGTCTATCCAAAAAAGGTGAAACAAGTTGGTGAGAATGGAGAAAAGAACAGATGCCAACTCGGGATTTGAGGTTGTTTTCAGACAATTCATGCGGCACCCATTTTCCAAGTTTAGGAACTTTTCCAAGTTGTTGAAGACGACGATGAACAGTTGTATGGTTTGAACTGAGAACCACTGCCAATTCCTCAACTGATAAAGCAGGATTTTCTTCAAGGGCTGCTTCAAGAAGCTTTTCATCAAACTCAACTGGATGTCCGGTTCGATCTTCATCTTCAAGGGTGAAATCTCCACCTCTGAATTTTGCAAACCATCTTCTGCAAGTTCTTTTATTCACACATTCCTCTCCATAAACTGAGTGAATGTTTCTAGCCTCTTCGGCTGCTGAGTTTCCTTTCTTGAAATCATAAAGCATTATGTGCCTCAAATGATTCTTGGGTACTTCCATGTTAGCAGGGTTTTAATCAAACAAGATTTAATTTTATTGTTCTCTGAAATAAAATTCGATCAGTTTAAATGCATCTAAACATAAAAATAATCTTCAGCTCTTCAGCTCCATTAGACATTATAAAATACTCTTTAAATTTCGTTCATTTTAAAAAAGGTAAAATTCGGACAGAACTTATGGGATGACCTGATATATATATGAAGAAGTATAGTATTAAGGTGTGCTATATTTACGGGACAAAGTGCTCAATATCAGAGATAGAGCGTATATAAATATAAATATAAAAGTGAACATTGAAGTCAACACCCAGAAGCGAGAGGCTGCTTCATGCTGGACGCAATCGTCAGGCCGCCTGACGATTACGTCTAGCATGAAACAGATGAGTGTTGACTTCAATGATCACTTTTATACATATATATATATATATATATATATATATGTGTGTGTGTGTGTGTATGTGTGTGTGGATAAAGAGAGAAATTTCATTAATAATATCGCATACCATTTCTAATTCGAAAACTGTTTTAATTGGTTCATTGCCATTCTCTGTGATAAGCGTAAATGTTCCTTCTTCGTGAATCCAATTCAGCAGTTTGGAATAATCAAATGTGCAAAGAAACTCCTGTGGACAAAAAGTAGAAAAAGCCACTAGATTTAAAATTCTGATCATAGTAATAATAATTATAATAGTAATGAAAACAATAATAAACGTCACAATCGCAATGGTCTTAGTAGTAGTAGTAGTAGTAGTAGTATCAGCAGCAGCAGCAGCAGCAACAGCAGCAATCGATGACTTTCCTAAACTAGACACAAGAAGAACTGAGAAATAGAAGAAAAATCAAAGCAAATAGAAATTAATCAACACGCACAAAGCCTTTTATTTTTAGGGCGATTTTGAAAAATAAATGACCAAGGCAGAAAACGTTTTAACGTTAAAAAGTGTGTCGACTCTGCTATCCTCAGATTTGAAAACAACACATTTCCAACAACGTCCAGTGGCGTCTCTATTTCACGATATATATCCATTTTCAAGAAGTACTGGATTTTATTGCTTTCTAATGTTCAGGATTTCATGCTCACTTCTTGATTCAATGTTTCGGTTGCGGAAGAATTCTTTCATAAAAGAAACACTGATCCAAATGCGTGTGTGTTCCTGTCTTCAAGCAGCGGAACTTTTCTTACCTCGTCATTCTGGACTCTGCTCGGTGAATCTCGAAGCTAAATGTTTCAACGGTTTATGTAAGCGATTCCCCTGTGCACCCACTTTTCTTTTTGATATTGATGTATGTAAAAATGTCCATCTTCAATTGGATTATCTAGATGTCCATTGACCAACCAAAAAAAAAATGGTCCCAGCAAAACAACGTTTCTGCAAATTTTGCTGAGAAAAACCTTACAGTTTAGCATCGTAGTATCAATAATTTGTTCATCTTGGATCAGATTTCAGCTCGGAATCCCATGCAAAAATGTGTCTTATCAAACCACCTTTGAGAAATTCCAAAGTTAATTACTTTTTACCAAAATTCATTCGTGTTTCAAGTCTCTCAGATTCCCACAGCAATTTCATTTTATATATCTGATTTAGTATTTACATTATGCGGACCATTGTCCTCATCTTTGTCGCCATATTGCAACTTTGTTATCATTGCAATGATAACAAAGTTGCAATATGAGTTCTGGTAAAAACATGTAATGATAACAGCAAAATTGCAATATGAGCACTGGTAAAAATCGTTGCTGAAAACATTAGGTTTATAATACCCAGAAATTCATACCCAGATGTCCTCAAGGACACATGGCACAGTGGATAAAGGCGTTGGTTAGATCCTGTGACAAACCCAAAAGAGTGTGAGTTCAATACCCGGTTTCCAGAGGGAAAATTAGCAGAAGATAACTGATAACTGACATCCATCAAACAAGGCACGTGGACTAGAACAGTCCACCCCAGGGATCGAAATAAAGGGTTCAGTTCGAAATTCCAACCACCTGAAGAAGGCCGGAGCGTACAACGGCCGAAACGTTGTGAGAAATATGGCGACAAAGATGAGGACAATGGTCCGCATAATGTAAATACTGTACATAATACCTCATCTCAGAAATATAGACAGACTCTGATATACCAAAAATATGGATATCTGATATAATTTTAATTTTCCGTTTCTTTTCCCATTTCCTTCCTAAGACATCCTTCATGTAACGAAACGTCGAACCAGTGTCAGCACTTTGTTACGTTTGCAGACATGTTTCGGCCATCATCAGGTGACTATTGTTTTGGCTGATATGGAATATCTGTTGATCATGTGTTATTTTGTCCTAACTGGGGGCAACAGAAATGTGGTTCTACAGAAGGATGCTAAGAATTCCATGGAGGAAGCGAGTAAGCAATGAGGAAATCTTAAAGAAAATGTCAAGAAAAAGAGCATTTATAATCAGAACAAAAAAGAGACAGCTGAAATTCATTGAACACGAAATGAGAAAGGAAGGCTTAGAAAACTTAAAACTCACAGGGTATATTGAGAACAAGGGAGTTATAGGAAGGCACCTATCTGATGAGCTTATATGAATGGATGGTGGAACGAGATTGGGAGCCTTAGCAAATGTAGAACAACTGCTAAGGGGAAAATGGATAGGATATTTTGGAGAGACATTGTCACCCATTTTCTGAAGGGACGAGGCACGAAGAAGAAGAAAATGCTATTTATTGCCGATTGTGTCTTTAGTAATTTCAAAAACAAGCAAGATGAGAACAGTAGTTCGAAATAATTAAAGAATATTGACAATCATCTCAAAAATTAAATATGGAATTATCGAAAAGCGGTACGAAGACGTCATAATAGTCAAATGTTGAAACCGTCTTACAATGAACAGAACGTATTTTGGGGATAGGGGTGTAGTGGATAGAAGAGTTGGTTAAACATGTTTCTGTCAACCAATGGACTTCAGTTCAAGTCAGTGAAAAACTAGTTCGACAGGAAAGGACAATAACTGGCACCACGGGGACAAAATAACAGTAATCAACAGATATCCCATACCAGACAAACAATAGGAGCAGATAGGTTTGCCTATTGTCCGCTTTACACTCCCCCTCGGTCTTTTGAACAATATTTAAAGTTTATCTCTTGTTTCCTGCTTAGGATTGAGTTTCCGGTTCCTTCTAAATTCTTATCATTCTCTTTCAATCCCAGTGACCCCCGCGTCTTGGAGACATGATCTTGCTTGGATGATTTGATGTAAAAAGTGTACACCTGAAGATGGCCAGGTGGTATTTGGTCGAAATGTTGCCTATAATAATATCACAACCAAGAGGAGAACAAGAGTTCTAGTTATTAAAGAATATTGATGATTACTCATATCAAAAATGAAATACTAAAAAATATCAACACTTCTTAATTTTTTTTATTTTGTAGCACTAAAGTAAAATTAGTGTGCCTTCGAAGTTGCTCCAAGAATTTGAGCAGCGCACACGAGCTGAGCATTCAGCGAAATTTATCCTTTTCTAGCTAGAAATGTCAGGGAAAGCGTTACGTTAATTTTACCCTTTTTTTATTATTCGCCAAAAGAAAAAGAAAATAAATAGAAAATTATTAATACCTTAGTTGCAGGGTCGACAATAGAAAGTCCTGTATTATTGACAGCTACGTAGACATGTTCAAATTCTGATAAATTATGTTGGTGCTGAAAAAAAGGGCATATAGATAAATAAATAAAATGTTTAAATGGACAAAAAGTTTTACAATCATTAGACAGGAATATCGATATAGAAATAATATCCTTAACAAAGAAATGTCATTGATATCTATCCAAACTATATAATTATTTATTTAAAAATATGATTCCAACACGCTACATGTGTTGGAATCATATTTTTAAATAAATAATTATATTTATGCTCTACTTTTGTATCGAGCACTATTTTTTTTTAAAATAATAACAAAAATGCTAAAGAACTTTGGATTATTTACCTAACGAGTTCTTTCCTATTTTCTATATATTTTCACACACACACACACACACATATATATATATACATATATATATATATATATATATATATATATATATATAGAGAGAGAGAGAGAGAGAGAGGGAGAGAGACTGATGTTATATTTACAAAATTTATCTTATTCTTCAGAATATTACAAGTTCTTGTACCATCATCGTTACTGTTTTTGCTAGTTAATAATAATAATAATAATAATAATAATAATAATAATAATAATAATCTCAAATAATAATCTCATCTGAGTACCTTCACTTCAAAGAATAACGACCCAAAGGTGGGGAAAGTGCTGATAGTATCCATATATTGAATTTTCGCTGCTTCCATTGTCATATCACCCATATTATCAAGAGTGGCTTCTATTTCCTGAAAAAGAAATAATGAATTATTGTCAAATGTTTAGTCACATTATTTTATTTCATATTTTTGCTTAATTTCAGAAGTGTCAAAAGCAAATGTGTTAGAAATGCATTTTTTTCGTATCATCTTTACAAGTCCTTTATATTTAAGCAAAGGGCCATAGAACAATAGATGCTCATAATGTAAGGGAGATAATTCAAATATTTATCGGCGCCAAAAACACGTAGAAAATTCTACACTTAAACGGATAATGGTGAAAACAGTCTGAATAAATTTGTCTCAGTCGAAATTTAAACTCGCATCCAATAATCCTCTATAATATTTCAGATTTTGTCATTATTCAAATTTATTGCTACATTAACAGTTCGAGAACTTTCGATGTTGTGGATTATGGATGAATATGATATACAAATTTCTCTAAATCAGAACATTAACAATGTTAGGCAAATCGTAAAGAAATCAAACAAGAACAAAAGTATAAGGAAATTGAATGTAACTGGCTACATACCCAGACACATCTGAAGAAACAAAATTTAAATTTAAAAATTTAACATTCAGCGTTCCAAAATCTTCAGCGTTTCTTATCGTGCATAATAATAAACGACGCTTGCGTTTTTGAATTCCCTCTCCTCTTTCTATACATATATAATTCCATCAACAAAAACATTAATTTAGCCTGATGAAGTCCTAAAGGTCGAAACGTGTTGCTCAGATTTATTTCTACTTTTTCATTCATTTGATTAATATATGTGTATGTGTGTGTGTGTGTGTTTGTTGTTTTTTTTTTTTGTGTGTGTGTGTGTACATTATTTTCAAATAGTGTTTATTTGTATAGGAATAAAATGAATAAAGAGACAAGAGGAAAAACTATTCTTTGCCTACCCGTTTCGACTTCTGAGGGACTTTACCAAGGGAAAAATAAGGATTTATTTTGTTGCACGTGTTTATATACAAGAACAAGGACGCCATTGTTTATCAATGCTTTTAAATTTGAGAACGTTCATGAATATTCATCAGGTGGTTGAAAACTCAGTCAAAACATATGGAAGACACAAAGTGCCATAATACAAAGTCCGGTAAAACAACAGTAAGCGAGTAATATTCAAGAATTTTTTTTTTTGATCCAGTTACAATTTATACAATATTCATTTATAAAAAAAAAGATAAACATTTCTTGAATATTACTCGCTTACTTTTATCTTACCAGATTTGAATTATGACACTGTGTTCTCCATATGTTTTGACAGAGCTTTCAACCCCATGATAAATATTCATGAATGTTTTCAAATTTAAAAGTCTTGATAAACCAATGATGCCTCCGCCTTTGTATATACGTGCAACAAAATAAATTCTACATTGCATTGATAAAGTCCCTCAGAAGACGAAACGCGTTGGCTAAGAATAGTATTTCCTACCACAAAAAAATATAAAATATTGTCGATGATCGAACTAAATTCACCACACTGAAAATAAATCCCACAGAGACTTTAAAAGGGTCCGTCAACAAACTAATGGCAGCTCACAACGCAGAAGTCGGTTCCCCGAAAATTCAAAAACTCGTTGGAGACTACCAACCTGGATATTTATATGGGAATATAAAAACCCATAAACCTGGATATCTGCTACAACCAATTATTTCCCAGATCCCAACACCTATCTACGAGCTATCAAAATTCTTGAACGACACCATCACTCCATACCTATCCACCAATTACAGCATCACATACACCCATGAATTCCTGCAAGTTTTAAAAACTACTAAACCAAACCAAAGTATAATAGCGTCACTTGACGTCGAAAACTTATTTACAAACGTCCCCGTCGATCAAATTATTGACATTATCCTCAACGCTGTGTATACCAATAATTCTATCTCTCTGTCATCCTTCAAACCATCTATACTAAAAAAAATTACTACAAGCATGTACAACCAAAGTTCCATTCTATGACCATAATGGCAAAATATTTACACCCAAACTAATGGTGTTAGTCTGGGGAAACCCACTCGTTTGATGCTTTTCCAACTATTACATGTCCCATGTAGAAAATATGATATTTACACAGGTCCGTAAATCGAAAATATATGCCCTCTACGTAGATGATATTTTTATTTTAGCAAATAACATTAAAGAAATAGATACACTTAAGACCACATTTGAGAAAAACTCCGTCCTTAACTTTACATATGAACTTAGTCAAAAAAACAAACTCCCATTCTTAGATGTTCTCGTAGAATATAGCAATAACACTTTTATCACCTCATTATACAAAAAAAAAAATAAATAAAAAAAAAAATAAATAAACAGTAAAAACTCTTGCCACCTTAACTTTAAAAGCAAATACCCACTCAGGTTAAAAATAGCAGTAATAAAAAACTTCCTAAAAAAAGCACGCCAGAATTCATCCTCTCGACTACTCTTCTTCAAAGAACTTAATAATGTAAAACAAATACTAATCAACAATGGCTTCCCTAACCACCTTATAGACCACCAAATTAGACCATTTCTCCCTAAAGTAAGCAATAACGATAGTCAACACACAGTCAAAAATTACACATTTATGATTGTTATTGCAATATTTTTTTAAAGTAGTTAAACTCAAATATTTAACGATGCGGCAAAGAGATTTCTACGGATATTTTATTGTCGTAAAACTCACCATGATCTTATTCAATCATTATCTGAAGAATTAAGATTCATCTGAAAATTTCAATAGGAAAACCGGTGTTGTTATTTTCTTTTAATGTTTTGACTGTGAGATGTATTATTTATGAGGTTTTTAGATACTAGTAGGAGGTTTTATTCTGGGCCTTCACATGTTGAGTATGGTTAGAATTCGAGTGAGCGACTTTCTATTTTTAAAAGACTATCAGCACTCCTCTCCCATTGTTAAGCACATGAAAAGAAACTAACAACAGCATAATAACTCCACCCCCTTGAAAATGGTTAAAAAGTGTCCGAAAGCCCATGGACAATTGAAGATATGGGCAGTTTTTGTACGTTCTCCCTCCCAACGAACGAAAAATGTCAGAACACAGGAAAAACTAAATAAAAAATGAAAATGAAAAAAAAGGTTTGTTGCCCAAATATCTATCTATCTATCTATCTATCTATCTATATATATATATATATATATATATATATATATATATATATATATTTAGTTTATGCAAACTTAGGTAATCCGTATGGGTAGACCTGAGGAGGATGATATCCGGAGAGCTCAATGTAAAATTCAGAGCAGATATGTTTGAATAAAAACAGACCACGTTAAGGTTCCATGTAATAAATTATTTCACCATAACCCCTTTAACAGGGCTCTGGATCATCAGACTTTACTTCCAAAAATTTAAATGTCATTTAAATTTTTGGAAGTAAAGTCTGATGATCCAGAGCCCTGTTAAAGGGGTTATGGTGAAATAATGTATTACATGGAACCTTAACGTGGTCTGTTTTTATTCAAAATATATATATATATATATATATATATATATATATATATATATATATATAAATATATATATGACACTGTGCAATTGGTTGCATTTTTTGTGGCGGTCGAGGGGATGAAGGCAAACTCAAGGGCTATACCCGGCCGCACACACTCTAGCTTCGCCACTGATTAATAGTAAAAAAAAAAAAAAGACTGACATGCATATCTGTATCTGTGTAAATAGAGGCGCATTTATTAAGTAATCTGCTTTTGTTATTTATAAAATAAAAGCAAGCAATT
>OZ010580.1:80166569-80189069 GCA_963932145.1 Acanthosepion lycidas | reverse complement strand
AACTGCCAAATCATATTCGTTGTCTCATTACCGACAGCCAAAAGAATATTTACTGGCGCAACTGATATTTGATTACTAAAAAATAAATAAAAATTGGCCATCCCATACAAGTTTTCCAGTCTCTAAACAACAAGTTATACCTGCGTTCCAACATTGACTATTTAATTGCAACCGCTGCCAATGTCATTTAACGCTTGATGGCACTCGCAATCTGACGAGTCGAAAAGAAATTAGACTTGGTTTATGGTATTAGGTTGGTGCAAAAATAATGATGTAATAATGTCGTTTTTTGACGTAACGTCAAAAAACGACATTATTACGTCATCATTTTTGCACCAACCTTATAGCTTTGTCTTAAACTGGTCTATTTTTTTTTTTTTTTTTTTTGTTTTTTTCTTATTTTTTGCTTATTTTAGCCTCGGCGCTTACGTTTTTAAGTGTTTCACGTTTAGGCATAAGCTCTTTTTATATACTTATCAGTTTATAAAAATATATATATATATATATATATATATATATATATATATATATATATATGTTTGTATCAGGATTGTTCATCATTATGTCAAAACTTCTTCAATAACAACCAAAGTTACAATAAGAACGATTTTCTTTTTCACGTTCAATTTTTGACTCGCAAAAGTCAATAGAATAACTTGAACGAAACAATATTACATATATCAATAGTGAATACGTATAAACAGATAACTAATATAGATACAGTATCGGCATAATATCAAAAGACACGGGAAACATACATACTCAGAAGATCGGATTTGTCTCCTTTGGCCCTCGGAGTTAACTATGTGGATTAGAGCTGCCAGTTTCACAGCCTGCGGCACAGTACATTGATGAAAACCAACCAGAAAGTTTGGCACTTCCTGTAAAGAGAAATAACATGTACATTTCCGAGTCGGCCATTAATGTCCCGGGGTATCTGTGGTTGGTTGACAAAGAGTCAACCACAAGACCCTAAGAATGGTGCTGTTTTCATAAAAAGAAAATACACTGGCAAAACTAAATATAAGTGAAGGATGTAAATAGATTGAATGAGATACAAAAAGGCTGAGACAGATGCAACTTAGGAAAAAACAATGTGCTGAGTTAATAGAGACATAGAATGATAAAAATGGACACGAAGAAGAAGAAGAAGGAGAAGAAGAAGAAAGATATGAGCAAACAAATTGATAGGTTGAAATAGTAATACGCACTAGGTGAGACAATAGAGATACATTAGCAGACTGAGATAGGGTGAATAGCAGATCTGATGATACCGTTATCGAGTGGTTTGATTTTTACGGCTTATCAAACTTTTGCAGGTTATTTAAAGCCAGAAATATTTTTTTTATTTTGATTGATTTGCTTTTTTTACGGCTTATCAACCTTTTCTGAGGCTATTTAAAGTCGAAACATATCTTTGGATTGTAAGAACTTTTGGGAAATAATATTAATGATTTTCGGATACCAGTCTTACTATTTAATCTATAGCTGGGATGAGATGATGTGGATTCATACATTTACCAAGGGTATTTGCACGTGTGAATATAACGAACCTGGCTGGTATTTGAACTCGGTTCTCCGATTTCTCATTCCGAGCCTTTATCCATTACACCACCGACACATCCCAACTTATAATATGTGTCTATGTGAATAATAAAGACAAAAGGAAAATTTATCTTAGCCGACGTGTTTCATCCTCTGTGGGACTTCATCAAGGGAAATGCAAAGATTTTATCTTGTAACAAGTATTTATATACAAGAGAAAAATATCTGCCTGTATCTCTGAGATGAGGCATTATGATTATTTACATTATTTACATTATTCGAACTGCTATCCTCATCTTTATTGCCATATTCACAACGTTTCGGTCGTTGTACGCCTCGGCCTTCTTCAGGTGATTGGAATTTCGAACCGAACCCTTTATTTCGTCCACCGTGGTAGATTGTTCTAGTTCCACGTGCCATGCCTCTTCCAGATATCTCAGTTATTTCCCTTCAACTCAACTCTCCAAGTTTTTTTTTCTTTTTTCGTTCACCACTGCTGTAGCCTGGTATTGAACTCACAACTCTTTGGATCTAGTCACTGGATCGAACCAACACCTCTATCCATGGATGAAGATGAGCATAACAGTCCGAATAATGTAAATAACTGGAGAAAAATGTTATTGGGTTTTCCAAATACTTGAGTTAAGAAATCTCATAAATATTCATCAGGTCAGCTGAAAACATCAAGAAAACTATGGGAGATGGGAAGTGATACAATTCAACGCCTAACAAATGAAAGTGTGTAAGTGATGTTTTTTAATTTTTTTTGTTTTTTGTTTTTTTAGGAGTTTTGTGCAAATTGGTATTTGAATTAATTTGTGTTATCTATTTTGAATAACATGAGGTCATTTCTTTTCATTTTTTAACATTTTTGTAGTCGTTTATCTTGGCTTGGGAAAGTAGTTCTTTCAGAAATGGGGATATTGGGAAAAAAAAAATGGCGCGAAGTTTTATATTTTGGTAAGATTCTATAACAGCACTCTCAAGGATATTCCTTCTAAGAAAGTTACTTTCTCTCTTGATGTGTATATATATATATATATTATGAAATAGACTAAGTCCGACAATTATTTTAATATATTTATTGTTATAGCTAGTTTTATAAATACAAATATTTAAGTAAATGGTCTGTTTATTATAAAGACTGTTAACAACATTTACCGGCCTGAATTTATATGAAATTTCTCAGACCTCCAGGCTAGTAAATGTCGTTAATAGTGTTTATTATAAACAGAGCATTTACTTCAATATTTGTATCTATAAAAATAACGTGTATATAAAGAATTTATTTATAATTCGGCATAACATTATTACTGTTATATTTAGTGGATACACGTGTTGAAGTAGAATTCTCTCTTTTTAAAACAGTGCAATTTTATGTATGCTGGCCTGTAATTTCAAAGGTGCATTTTCTTTATGATTCTCGAATGCACCGTTAGACATAGAATTACACAGTTTAAAATACGGAGATGTCAACTCAAACTCGTGTAACCACTAAATATAATATTCAAATTATATATATATATATATATATATATATATATATATAATGGACTCTCCCGTCGGTTTCGACGTATGAGGATCTGACAGCTTACTTGATCCAGTTATGAAATTTTGTATGATAATCTTAAGTGACATTTAAGACCCACTAGTGATTTACAAAGGAGGCCACATAGGGAGCAAGTGTAAGGATTGTGAGATGAGATCACTGTTAGATTGGCTGACCTTTTAGATCTTGCTCTCGATTCTTGAAGATGATTCAGACAAGCAGATTGAAAATTACTGAGTCCACTAAAACACGTTGATCTCCATCCTACCCGCTCCAAAGCTAAGCGCTCAAGTGTGTCATGTGGAGATATATATATATATATATATATTATGTCATACACAGACAGTAGATTCTCTGTATCACAGCTCTTCAATGTGACTAGACATCCGAATGCATCAAGCCAGGATCGAAACCCGACCGATTTGGTGTCAGTCAGAGTTTCTATCACTCAGCTATCTATGAATATAGACATATGAATACATATATATTCTGAGAAGTTATATGCGTCTTTTTTCTGGTTTTGAATTTCATTACTATGCAATTAATGGCTGTCAAAAAATTACCTGGTAATAATGAAAGATTATATCTGCCATTCGGTCTTCCTCTTCAGTAGGGGTCCATAGTTTTCGCATGAAAACAATTTTTGGCATCATCGCACCAGTCTCTGCAAATGACGTAGCAGAACGTTAAAGTAAAAAAAAAAAAAAATGAGACAAAGATTTCATTAAATAAAAATTTAAAACTCACAGATAAAAAAAAAAAAACTAACTCTCTCTCGCTCTCTCACTCTGTCTGTCAGTCTGTCTGTGTGTGTGTGTGTGTGTGTGTGTGTAAAAAAGCGTAACTGAATGCTTAGAATGTTCGTTTTCAGACTACGAGGTCCGGGTTCAAATCAGATCATGGGCAATTTGTCGACAAGGTGACTTTTTAGTGTTATCGTCTTTTTTAATATTGGTTGGAGTTTTCTTCTAGACCAGAGTTTCCCAACCTATGGCCAATGTGGCCCATGGCAAATTTCAGGTAGGCCACAGAAATGTTATAATTTTTACTTAGACATCAGGCTAATATATGGGCCACAGATTACTGAATGACCTATAGAACTTTTTTGACTAATAGTCCTCAAATTAATGAAATTAAATGTATGCAAATAATTTTAATATATTTAGATTATAAAAATTTACTAATTACTTAGTCTTTGAATAACTTTTAATTAGTCAAGCACTGAAAATAGCGTTTTTTTCTGACTGTAGAAAAAAAATTACACTATTTCAGGTTTGTAAAAATCTTGCTCATTACAGTTATATGACTATTCTACTCTGATTTTGTGAATATACAATTATACGATATAAGTTGATGTATCCATAAATTATTAATGGCTTTTAAAAATAAATATTAATAATAAATGGTCGTTTCATCAAAGATGCAAAATATTTTAGATGCTTGTAAAATCGTGTGTCCAATAAATAGACATAGTTTATCTTTATTGGATATATTCTATGTAAAATGGAATTAATTTTTACATTCTAATAATTTCATAGACCGCAGAAAAATTCTGGATTCAAAGCGGGCCACATGCTAAAAAGGTTGGGAACCACTGTTTTTTAGACCATTTGTTTAATGTATAAAGTCAGCATCTTGATTATATCATTTGTTGTCCAGATAGACTGACTAACCTTCTCTATACATAATATTGAAACATTGGCTCGTCCATCCGCTACGAGTAAAACGTCTGCTCATGGAACAGTGGCAAAAAGGTGATCGCAAAAGCGTAGCGCTTTCCAGTCGTACACTTGTCGCACTGAACTATTGTATTCTCGATCCATGTTCTCATGTGATTAAACCCTATCACTTTCACTCAGCGATTTTGTTCCAGTGTTTTCCTTAGAGTCTTACCATCCAACAATTATTAGCATTATCCGAACTTTATAACGTCATTATTTTCCCTTCTAGGCATATTCGTTACTCATTTTAGTTGTTACTATTGGAAGAGTTCAACTGATGCGGAAATTTTTGTTATCTGATAAGGCACTTTGTGATTTTGTAGTGCCAGCTGATGGAGTAATGTCTTTAAAACTCAAGTATTCACTTATTTGAAGCCATTTTTAATCATTGATCTGAGAAAGCGTTATAGGAGAACTTATAATACATAACAGTTCAGTAATCATTTAATTGTTTCTAATGAAATTTTCCTATTTCTTAATACTTTCCTTAGCTTCTGGATTGCATCTTTTGCTATCCCAATGCTCCTTCGGATTTCAGTGTCGCATTTTTCGCCCTCTGTTAAAACACCAATTGCAAACATATTGCAAAATGATGATTATTTTACGAGATACTCACGACTTCTTTGATCGGTTATACTGGAAGACCAGAAGCACTCAGCGTGGATGATACAGTCAAACAAATAGTCTGTTTCCAAAAGTGATATCACTGTAAAAATGTAAGAAATTATCAAGGAGCTTAATAAAAATTATCAAATGGCGAGAAATATATATTAACAAATATAAAATAAAAAATATGATGAAATACAATATAAATATTAAAAAGAAAATATAATAACCAATACGAAAGCCCTTAATGTATGGATTATAAGATTTTCTATAGGGACGTGTGATTTCCTGTTTAAGAGTTTAAAAGTTGTGATATAGATCGTTGAAAAAGTACTCGGAGTTGCCCAATAGAAGGTGCGGCTTATTAAATCATCTGGTTTATTAAGTTTGCACGTTTTAAACTTTTAAATGATTTCCAATCTCACGTTTTATTAAGACCCACGCTTTTCTTGTATATTGAGAAAAATGTGACCACACCCACTCATTAAGACCAAACCTGTTTTAGGCACACCGAAAACTTAAGCAATTACATCATGCACTGTTTTTTTTTTTTGTTATAAGTCAATTCCTGACGAATATATATATATATATATATATATATATATATATATATATTAGGTTGGTGCAAAAATAATGACGTAATAATGTCGTTTTTTGACGTTAAAAAATACGTCAAAAAATGACATTATTATTAGTTTTAGGCACATCGAAAACTTAAGCAATTACATCATGCACTGTTTGTTTGTTTTTTGTTTTAAGTCAATTCCTGAAGAATATATATATATATATATATATATATATATATATATATATATATATATATATATATATATATATTAGGTTGGTGCAAAAATAATGACGTAATAATGTCGTTTTTTGACGTTAAAAAATACGTCAAAAAACGACATTATTACGTCATATTACACACACACATATATATATATATATATATATATATATATAATATAATATAATATAATATAATATTATATGATTTCAGATATAACAAAAATATATACCTGTAAAAGGACAATATGAATAAAGACAAAACGAAAACCAATATTAACCAACGCGTTTCGTCCTCTGATGGACTTTATTAAGGCGTTAAAATCATCAGAGGACGAAACGCGTTGGCTAACATAGTTTTTGCTTTTGTCTTATATATAAGCGTGTGCGCCTGTGTGTGTGTGTATAATTGCAAAAAGAAAATTTTTCTTTGCCTCGTGTGGAGCTTTATCAAGGTAAATGAGGGGAGAAACCCGTTGATGAAGAAACTTTATCCTTTTGTCTTTTATTTATAGTCATTATAGATATGTTTTATTATTTTATTTATATCTGAATTTTTACACCCACCCACATGTATATATACTCTGTTTTGATAATCTAATCTAAGCATTGAAAACTTATGGTTACTATTATTTTTGCACCAACCTAAATACATTGGTCTTTTTGTTTTATTTTGACTTATTTTTTTGTATAGGTTTTTTTCGTAGTTTTGCGATATTCATTGATACTTTTTTCTTCTTTTTTTACTAAGTTTTCATTTACCAGGCTTTTTGTTGGTTGCACTAAAAGTTGTGATTTTTGTTGCATATATATATATATATATATATATATATATATATATATATATAATATTAAAATGCCGGAACCAATTCTTTCCGTGCATGTTTATCTTTTTATACAGAGATCTTTCTTAATTCTTCCACTAAAAGCGTTATTGGCTTCAAAATTCGAAAGCACAATGCTATAACAAAAGATGCCTTCCAAAAAGTGATGAACTGCGATATATTAGGTTGGTGCAAAAATAATGTCGTTTTCTCACATATGTTACTATGTAAGAAAACGACATTATTTTTGCACCAACCTAATAATTATCAGTCCTACATGACAGCGAATGCGGGATAATTTCCTTACTGATGTAAGTTTTGTAACCGTAAGTTCTATGCTAATAGTTTCTTCTATGGCACTTCTCGCTTGTGGAACTCTTTTCGCAGTAAAATTTGATATTCAAAAAATTTAGTTATGCTTTCTTAATTCTTTTCTTTTATCCTTCTCGCTTCTTAAAAATATTTCATTTTCCTGTATTATTTAACACTCAGTAACCCCTTGCGTTTCACTGGCTGAGGCAACATAGAGGCGGTTCTACAGAAGAACGTTGAGAATACCATGGTCGGAGCATGTAAGTAACAAGGAAGTTTTAATGAAAATGGGAACAAAGAAGAAAAAAAAAAGGACGCTTATACTTAGAATAAAAAAGAGAAAATTAATTTTTTAGGACACAATGAGGTAAGACGGTTTGGAGAAATTGTCACTCATAGGGCATATTGAAGGCAAGAGTGACAAAGAGAAACAGCTATAACCTACCTATCAAGCTTGAGTAAATGGATAGCAAAAAAGGAAAGGGAATGATAGTAAGAAGCTACAAAGGATAGGAAATTGTGGTGAGTTAGGATCACCCATGTCCTTAACAGACAAGGCACATAAGGAAAAGTAGGCATATAACATCACTGTCTGTTGGCCTCTCCTAGCATACTTTGTTTTTGCCTTGTGAAAGAGTATTTTGAAACCAACCCTCATTATAGTAAAAATGTTCAACTAAATATTATCTGATCTTTGTTCTTCGTGTAATAATTGTAACAATTGGGAGGACGGCACGTATAAATATATAAGAAAATCAAATATTCAAAGGGAATTAACTTACATCGTTCCTTTATTTTTACAAATAGTGAATAACCTTCACCAGAAATTAGATTCATCCTTTGAACGAGTTCATCGCAGACTGTCGATACCTTTGTGTCGGAATCGACTTCAAGTGTCTGAAAAAAAAAAAATAATAAAGAATAAGAAAAAAGGTCAGAGTCAGAACAGCCAATCATTTTCTTCTCTGTTATTTATCTATATCTATCCAAATATATTTCTTTTAATCTATCTATCTATCTATCTATCTATCTATCTATCTATCTATCTATCTGTCTATCTCACTCTGTTCATATATATCTGTCTGTTTCAGTCTGTTCATATCTATCTATCGGTCTCAAATTTATCTATCTGTCCCAGTCTGTTCAAATCTATCTATCTCAGCCTCTGTTCAAATCTATTCATCAATTTCAGTTTCTTTTCAAATTTATCCATGTATTTCACTCTCTGTTCAAATCTATCTATCTATCTATCTATCTATCTATCTATTTTAGTTTGAATATATCTCTACGCCTGAAACTGCTATGACCTATGAATTCACTGTGGTTAGTTAATATACTAATGGGTTATTTCTATTCGTCACCTGTTATTATTAAACAGGTGTTGAAACAATGTGGGATACGAAAACCTTAAATCAAATGAATATATAAAAAATACATAAAAATAAAAAAAATAACTGAATTGAATTTAACAAAATCTAATTTTTAAAAACTATAATTGTTAGGCTAAAAGAAATCAAGCGACTAATTTCTTTTGTTTTCTATTTGAGTTTTCTTTCGTCGGCCACCGGGCAGGCTTTCTGATAGCGTGATATAACATGACATGGAATTGAAAGAAAATGAAAAAAAAAAAAAAACTTCCGAAGGAACCGTAAACCAAATTCTTAACATGAAACAAGGGGAAAAAAACCCTACACCTGTTCAAAAATCTAGGGAGGAGTGTGAACCAGATGATGGTTACATTGTTTATATCGAAAGACGTGCTAGTCCAACTACTAAGCACTATTCTGCTATCCATGGTGGGCAGAAAACCTTTAGAAACCGCCCCGGTTTCACGCGTCGCATAAAAATATGTAGAAATCGCTCCTATTCACATGTCAAATAAAATCCTGTAGAAACCGCCCTGGTTTCGCACGTCACATAAAAACCTTATGAAACTGCTTCGGTTTTATATGTCACATAAAAACCTGTAAAAACCGCTCCAATTTCCCACACCATATAAAAACCAATAAACAAAATTTTGTACAGAATTTAGTTTGCTGCGTCCGTAATAAACATTGCGATTTACTTCAAGAGTTATTGTTGTTCCCATGAGAACAAAAACTATGGATCAAACTTATCAGCAATAGTCATATTCGTTTAAAATTAGTAAAGTTTGGATGAGAATTCAGCTAAATGGCAAATATATAAAACAATTTAGAAAACTTCTATTTTGGCATATTCGGCGTCATGTGAAAAATAAATTTATTTAAATAAAATCTAAATTAGCGTGATATAAAATGACGCACATTAAGCCGATGAATATTTTATTTTTTTACTTTTACTGTATAGTTATAGAATTTTGAATATAGCTAAGATTAAATCAGTTGTTCCCAACTAGGTATGTATGCTGATGACACATCTATTTACTCCTGTCGTAGTAGCAAGGCCGACAGGTTCAACAAAGTAAAACTAGTAACTGCTTTCAAAAAGGGCTTTCAATTAGTGGTTAACTGGTGTAAGGTGTGGCTTGTAAATTTTGACCTCACCAAAGCAATCCTGGTTTCATTTAATCACTACAGAGAACTGTCTGACATCAGCATGGCTGATGCTAACCTCCAAGGGAGCATATCTTTACACCTTCTTTGGCTCACGTTTTCTACTGGCAATTTTTCTCGTCAGAATCCATCTTGTACATTTATAAATCTATCTTTTTTTTTCCGTGCATTCAATATTACTGTCATATGTCGTCTGGGGCTCCTACTATATATCTTGAAATTTTTGACAGAATTCAAGGAAGAGTCTGTAATGAAACTGATCATGACCTGGCAACTCGAAGTCAGTCACTTTCTTACCGAAGTGACTTGACTTCCCTCTGTCTTTTCTGTAAATATTTTCATGGATATTTTACTTAGTATCTCTACTGCGTGGATTTAAGCGTGCTACTAGATTGGCAACTAGATCTCACTGTTTTATTGTGAACTAGTTAGATCCAACCGTATGTTCTGTTCTAATAGTTTCTTTTCTCGCTTCTGGAACTCCATTCCGGTTTCTTTCTTCACTGTCACCTAAAATCGACATATTCCTGAAAACTATTCTTTTATTGTTCCTTCTGCTCATTTCTCACTAAACTCTTCTACTCTAACACCCAGTAACCCCTTGCGTCCTAGTGACATTATCGCCTTGCTTGGGGTGAAATCATTTTTTTTTAAATTATTCATTTTAAGGTTTACATATCAGATATTGTTTCAGGATTAATATAGCAAGAACAGGCGATAAGACTGAAATGGTCCAGTGGTAGATTTAATCGTAAGAGTCTCGTACATCATATTACTTTCAATGCATTTTTGTCCAGTAAATTATATTCATTTTTTTTATTAAAATAGCGTTTTCAAAATAAAAAATGTGTTATGCTTAAACAGTGTGGAGTAGGTATAAATGTATAAATAAAGATAAATAAAACTGAGTTGTATTCAAATTTTATTGTTCGTTGGCGGAACTTGTTGCCGAGTATTGGGATGCTCATCGACATTTCCTTCGGTGTGAAATGAGTCTTATATTGGATCTGAAGAGACGTCCCCAGCCACCGATGGTAGGGTAGGAGGGTTCAGCGGATAGAGAGCTTTGACTTTTCTTTGGGGTCTCTTCGTCTCTTCTATTTGTCTTCTGGTGTTTTCGAAGGATTTTTTTTTCTGTGGACTGTTCTTTTTCAATTTGTTCTTTCTGCAGCTTCCGTCTCCCATGTGACCAGATCGGATCCTGCCCTCCTTGTGACCACTTGCCAGATGCAAGCTCCGACAAGAGAATTTGTTTGAGTATGAGAAAAAGAAAAGACATCGAGCATGAAAGCCTTGGCTGCGAATTGTTTGTGGTGGTCCATGGGTCGTCACTCCAAGGCACACACTCATCAGCTGATACGATACGCTGCGATAAACCATGGATTGACAGGCAAGTTCACAATAGCAGCTTGCATCGAGCTGTGCCGCCGACTTTTTCTAACACACACACACACACACACACACACACACATATATATATATATATATATATATATATATATATATATATATATATATATTCATAATATCGCACATTGAGTACTGGCTTTAATAAAATAGTGCTCAATGTAATATAACAGAGCTATTAAGTATATATTAATGAATATACATTTTTTCCTCAGCGGTAGCACGACTCGCAGTTTTTAAGTGCTGAATAGAGATTAACCAAATATATTAATTAAAATTTAAATTATTTAACGGCAGTCTCTATTCTATAGAATAATATATATACTGTCGTTGTTGACGGAACTCGTTGTCGAGTATTGGGGTGTTCATCAGCATTTTCTTCTGAGCCATATCTTGGATCTGAAGGGACGTCCGCAGCCAGCACATGGTAATGTCGGGGAATTCAGCGGATAGAGAGCTCTGGCCTTTCTTTGGGTTCTCTTCGTCTCTTCTATTTGTCTTCTGGTGTTTTTTTTTCGTGGACTGCTCTTTGGTTCTTTCAAATTTTATAAAGATACAGTTAAAGTAAATATCGAGATTTAATATTTTGTTTTTGGCTTTTATCGAATTCACCTCAAGCAAGCCAGTAAAGCCACTAAGACACAAGGGATTACCGAGTGTGAAAGAACTAGAAAACAGAATCACTACTAAAGAACGAGAACAATAGAAGAGTAATCAGGAGGGTAGTAGATAGCGATTGACATTGCATTTATATTTTTGAAGATTAAAGTTGACTGGAAAGTATGAACCCGGATGAGAGATCCACAAGCGAGGAGTGCGGAAAAAAGAAATTGTTAGCATATAACTTACGTTTAAAACTACCCAACTCGACTGTAAATTGATGAGAGATCGACGCCAGTCTAGTACTGCGCTTAAATTAAAAAAGTCTAGCTACCATATCGAAGTGCGATATTTATTTGTAATTTACTACAATATGTGGCACAAGGCCAAAAGGGTAATGGGGGAAAAGGACGGTCTTCTGTCTTAACATTAAACTTAGCTAGCCACAATCACTGACCCAAACATACCACAGTATTCCTAACACCAAAACAACGCATTCTCATTTACCTTTCTTACTACATTCACCATAATACCTCAATGTCTCTATGAAAATTCTAACTAGTCCCCATATGTACAATTCACATATGTGGTGGAGGAGAAATAAAACAATATAGGTAAGAGATCATCCGAAGAATTAACATGAAAATATTTATAGAAAAGGCACAGCGTGGCTATGTTACGGCAGTAAGAAAGTAACTGAAGCCGAGATGCCAGATCAGGACCAATAATATTGCTAATTCTTCTTTGAATTTTATCAAGGGTCTCTAAATATATAGCAGGAACACCGGATCATAAGTGACAGCAATACTTTAAGCATGGACGAATGGTAGACTTATAGATATGTAAGATAGATTCTGTAGAGAAAAATTGTCTAGCAAGACACAGGAGAACATTTTTTAGCAGGTGACCTAGCTATGGACTCATTATAGTCTTTCCACTTCTTGTCAGCCGTGATATGAATCATGTTTTGTCTTGATAATATAGATATTTTAAAAATAAAATTCTTTTTATGATGAGGTCAGTTTATTTTTTAAACACTCACCTGTAACCTGTAACTTATTACAAAAGGCTTGTCATTCTTCTAATGTTAAAACAGTTATGTCTACAGAAATCAGAGGAAAATGAACCTACTATGTTAGATGAATCCGGGAACATGATGTCGATTTTTAACGTTGGGTCAGACTGTTCACTTAACGCCAAGTACTCCAGGAAATGCGGTGGGTAAAGTCGACAACCTTTTCTGTGGAGGAAAATTATGAATTCATAAGCCCTTTTGAGCAAAAAAAGCAAAAAAAAAAAAAAAAAGAAAGAAAAAATATAAATAGTGAAGTAAAACTTTGTTTAATAAATCTTAATGTTTGCACAATTTGAATAGTAATCATTATTGAATTAAGTGAATTTTGCAAGGAATCGGATTATGCTGAAAATTTAATAATTGTTGTGTAAAACAAAGGCATTTTTACAATCACAATTTTTTTCGCAATCTCTCCTTATGTCTAGCAAACCGGAAGTCAAAAAGGCAACACTTGACAGAAAAGGAGAAAAAGGTTAAAGTGTGAGTGTAAAGTGAAAAAAAAAAAACACGAAAAGGGCAAACACAACATTCTACACGTACGCGCAGACGGGTGCGCACACTCGAATGCACACACACACACACACACACACACACACACACTATGAAAAAAATGCACCAATGAAATGTGCATATAAAAAAGTAAAATCGAAGGAGGTTCTGTCTACGCTATTCTGGAGTCGAGATGCTGAAGGCAACATCAATCAGCTAAGTGACAAACCTTTTACTTATATTAATTCTTTTCATATCTATCTATTTATATATATATATATATATATATATATATATATATATATATATATATATATATGTATGTATGTATGAATATATCTGTGTTTGTGTGTGTGTGCAGTGTTTAAAGTTTGTTATATTTATAGCAGAAAAGTGCTCAATAGTGTGAATAGAGCATTTGCAGCTTTTTGCCGAACGGGTTATCGTTCCTTCATCCTTGCAAAACAGGATTATCAAACAATTTCATTTTGGTCACCAAGGCGTCAGTCGTATGAAGGCTTTAGCACGTGGTTACGTCTACTGGCCAAATATGGATAAGCAGCTAGAAGACCTTGCACGCACTTGCACCAAATGCCAGCTAGCAGCTAAATCTCCTCGGAAATCTATGCTTTCTTCGTGGCCTGTTCCAGATTCCCCCTGGTGACGCATCCACATAGATTTTGCAGGACCCACCAATGGACAATCCTTTCTTGTTGTTGTAGATGCGTACAGCAAATGGCCTGAGATTTTTCCAATGTCCTGCATCACTTCTGAAGAAACAATTTCCAAACTTCAGAAAATTTTTAGTAGATTCGGCATTCCTGAGACCTTGGTCTCTGACAACGGCACCGCGTTAGCTTCAGTCAAATTTTCCACCTTCTGCCAGCAAAATGGTATCAACCACATTCGTACACCATCATTTCATCCACAGTCAAATGGTCAGGTTGAACGCCTTGTGGATACCTTCAAGAGAGCCCTCTTAAAACTCAGAGGAGAGGGGACAACGTCTGAAATACTGGAAACCTTTTTGACAAGCTATAGGGAAACAACAAACCCTTACACGCCAAATGGTAGCTCACCTGCCGAATCGAAAAATCCGATTACACATTGATGTCTTACGTCCAAAATCACATAACTCCATCAGGAGAAACACAAAAATGGAACAGCAGTACAATTGCCACCATGGCTCTATTCAAAGAAAATTCCTTCCTGGTCAACAAGTCTTGGCAAAAGACTACCGGAACAACACAGAAACATGGACCCAATGACATATTGTACGTCAAACTGGCAATGTCACTTACAATGTAAATGTCAAAATTCCATTTGGGTTCGACATTCCAACCAACTGAGACCATCACATCTTCCAACAGGAATACAACAAGACCCTACCATTCCTTTGAACATCTTGTTGGACACCTTTGACTTGCCACAGCAAACCCCAGCAACTTCCCAGAACACCGAAGCTGAAACACAGGATTTGAACATCCGGTAGTCAGTTCGCACCCGCCGTCCGGCACATCACTTGCAGGTTGATCCTCACCTGAAGTCGTACAAGCGACAATTTTAAAGGGGAGATGTTAGGACAGATAAAAAAAATACATTCCAAGGGAAATAACATTTTTCTGTTTCTAAGAGAGTACCTCCCTTTTGCCCCTGTCAAAAAACCACGCGACTCACGGGACCAAGCCGACTTTTGCGAGTCCGGACGTGACACGAAAAAAGCGGGGCAGATTTGGAACATGGCTACCAGACAATAAGGACGATATATATTCTCCTGTCCCAACGAGTTGTGACACACAACCCAGTAACTTGGGACCGTGATTTTTATATACGCCAATATATGTTGTAATGTTCTCCTGTCAATAAATGGTATTTCAAGCCAACCGTGAATAGTAAATCACTCTTTTCTTATCGCATCACCCGTATCTCCATGTGCCACACACACACACATATATTCATCCACGGGCCGTGAATCAAAACTCATTCTAGGCATTTCATTCGATAGTTATGAGACTGCAACCCCACGCGCATTCATAACAGTTACAATTGAAAAAATATCTATTTTTATACATGGTTTTCCATAATTATGGGATACATTTTAAATGCAAGCATCTTAGATTATAAAAATGACATTGGCTACCAAATATATTTATTACGTAACTGATACACAAAAATTCGACATATTATCTGAGGTTTTTCTATTTCCAACAGATATCTGATATCTCTTTCTGATGGTCAACCCTAATGTCGTGGACTCTAAAAGAAATTGCTTACGTAGTGGTAACATTCTTCACCAGCCAAAGACCCATTGTTACAGCTCAAAGAAATCCCGACAGCATTTTGGATAGTGACAGGCGTCGTCCCAAACGTTGATCCTACGTGCCGTTACAAACTTCCGTGAGACAGGTAATGCCAACTGTGTTTGAAATGAGAGTGACCTCGTGCATGGTCTCTTTGTGGTGGTGACCATCTCAAGGATGTAATATTCAAATCTTGGATAATATGTTGAACTCTTGTGTATAAGTTATGTAATAAATATATTTGGTAGACAATGTCATTTTTATAATCCAAGATATTTACATTTAAAATGTGTCCCATCGTGTGATTATTTCGCTTTAACTGAACACTCTAGTTTTTTTTTTCACTATTGCAGTAGCCAGGTATTGAACTCACAACTCTTTGGATCAAGTCACTGGATCTGACCAATGCTTTTATTGACTGGGTCATATCTCCTCAAGGACACATGACCCAGTGGATAAAAGCTTTGATCGGAGCGTACAACAGCCGAAACGTTGTGAATATGGCAATAAAGATGAGGGCAACAGTCTGAACAGTGTAAATAAGGTAAATAAAACCCTGATTAGCTTGAAGAAGTTCCTTCTCGGAACGAAACGCGTCACTTGGGAGCTATTCCATTTTCACATCCTATTACTCACTATTATATGCATTTGTATATTATAGCTTTATGCATAGTGTATGATCGACAGCTCGTATCCGTGCGTGCCTGTTGGTTAGGTTATTTAGCTAATTCCTGTTGCTCAAGCACATTTGAGTCTGTTCACTCACATAGCCAACTGTGGTCTATTCTACGACAATTCTGAGTGGACCGTAGTTACAGATTCTGGAGAGAGTGCATCATCTGGCGATTTGAACATTGCCTATGTGCTCAAGCTCTAGGTCATCATAATTTATGACTACGTACTTACGCAACAATCAACAGCTTCAGAACAATTTAGTTTGCCCAATTTCTTTTACGAGGATTCGATCAACCTTTGGTGTGGTTCTCAGATTACTTCTAAATTTTCATTGATGCGACATGCTGAGATCATATATATATACATGTGTAGTCGTACCAGCATAACAAATTTAGTCCGATGAAGCCCTGAAGGACGAAACGCGTCACAAGTAAAGTTTTACCATTTTATCATACATTTTCCACAATATTCTTCTTGATATATAAAAATAGATATCATTATCTCATATATAGTAAACGTAAATCCATATCTCCGTCTCTTTCTTTCTTACGAAAACTTACCATAGTTTATCGACAAACAATAGGAGTGGGTGATTTTCCTAATATTCGGATAGTTTTTCATATTATCGAATATTGATTACTTTAGAAAAATGCAAATTAGATTTGCTTCAAGTATTTAAAAATAGTAAAAGTAAATAAATAAATCTATCAGTGATATTATGTCGTTAATTCCTGAGTTCTCAAAAGGCAACAATGAACTTCAGAAAATAATATTTGAACATTTTTGAGCCACTTGAGTAATCGTAAAAAATCGCAAGGAAATAAAGACCTACTCTTTTATCTTTCGGATCTTCTTCAAGCAGGAATGTGCTAAGTGATGTTGACTCCCTCTGAGGAAACTGACCACTTCCTGGTAAACTTCTGTTCCTGGTGCAACGCATCCGGTTAACAGCCATAATAGTTGCCAACCTTTATTTTCACTGAGTCTGACAGAAAAAAAAATATATATATGTTGATATATTTCACCGATTAACCGGCATCATCATAAAAAAATAATTTTCGTTCACAAAAACAAAAAAAGAATAATCGAGAAGTATAAGCAATCAATTATTGATATCCCCTGACGAATGGACGGATGGGTCAGTCTACGAACTTTAGAGTCGGGATGCTGAAGGTAATGTGAATCATCTAAGTGACAAACCTTTCACTTATATATGTCTCTATACACACGCACACGCACACGCACACGCACACACACACACACACATATATATATATATATATATATATATATATATAATGCTTGCTATTAATAATATAAATTAATATACGTAAAATTGTATAAATTAGGTTATATCAATTTTAACCGAATTTCTGCTAATAAAGTATCCTGATGAGTGATTAAAAACATTATGAAAATGAGTCAGCATTCGATAAATATTGAACTATTATATTTAATGTAATAATAATAAGATAGAGAGACAGTGAGAGAGAGAGAGTGTGTGTGTGTGTGTGAAAGAGAGAGGATGGAAGAGAAGGACTTTACTTACTCGTTAGGATTGTCTGTCAGTTGCTTCACAACTTGGCAAAATATTTCTTCCCTTAGGTATTTCTGTGGAAAGTCATGAAATAAAATCTTTAATGTCCATTTATTTTCATATTTGTAATTAGCAGAATGTAAGAGGCGTTTAGAAAAAGCACTGACTTTTTAGACTGTCTGAAATATCAAGTTTAAAATCTAAAAATTCTGTTGAAACATTTGAAAATGCGTCAGTATTTTTTTAGAATAACACCAACAAATGACAACTCAAGTAAAAAAAACAAAAAAAAACGATTTCAAATTAATAAAACTGAAATTAGGGTTAATTTTTTTTATTCATTTATATTTTAATGTCTCTTTTACCACAAATCTTAGGTTGTTACATTCTATGAACATTAAAATGGATTAAAAATAACAAAGCCAGTACGTTATATTAGATGATATCGATTTTGTCTATATCGATTTAGCTACAAAGGTTTAAAAGTATGGCGAAGTGGGAAAAACTTGGAACTTAATGCCAGCAAAAAAAAAGGGTGTCAAAAGGACGTTTTTTCTCTTGACACCGCTATTATTGCAGAGGATAATAGCGGTGTCATGGGGAAAAAAAAACAAACAAGCGCCTATTTTAATAAATTTATAAATGGTACACAATTGGTATTGTTCAGTATTATTGCTTACAAATGTATCCCAAATAATTGTCTGATACAACAGAAAGATACCTAGAAATGAGTTTAGAACAAATTTGAACAAGATTTGGTCGTCAGGTTGGTTTTTACATCACAATTTAGGACATTATTCTATATGTTTAATAAATTTATTGAATAAAGCATTTCTGTTATCCTTTTTTTTTCAGTCTTTTCTTTCATCTTTATTGTTACCTTTTCGTACAACACTCATTAAGAAAAGTTTGTGTTACGCCAATTTTTACAAGTGGGAACACTCGGCCTGTCGGCATTTGAAAGTTTTGCTTTTATCTGATCACTAGCGTTGGTGGGATCTCAAGGACCTCAGCCATAAAGCATGTTCAGTTTGGGATCTAACGTAATTGTCCAATTTGAATATTTTACCTAATGTCGTTCGTTATATAATCTTTTAAAAATATCAAGAGAAAATAAGGTACTTACATTTCGGACAGCCGGTTCAATAATATCTTCGTTGGCCAACAGTACATCAGAAATTGGTTCAGTTTTCGGTAAATCTCCCATATACATCAATATAGCTGCAAATATGAGTACAAGACTTGATTTCTGCATTAGTGCATACAAAATCACACATACACACACACACACACACACACACACACACATATATATATATATATATATATATATATATATATATATATATATATACCAATATTCTTTTACTTTAGTAGAGTGTATCTCTGTTAATAATTTTTAAAAAAGGAATATAAGTTACTCTTTTTAAGAAGAATGTTGTAGTATAACCAATCATCTCCCTGAGCAAAATGAAGTATGTAAACACAAATCAATGGTTTCATTTCCGGTAGATTCTGGCAGACAACACAACACTTCTCTTCCTCCAAATGTATAAAATACAATTACAAAACTTGGAGAACCTTTACATTAAAATGAAGAAATCCATTATCAATAAAATTTGTTTCAATCTGCTCATATGTTAAAATATCTTCATACTATGATTACATTTTTGCAACGAGACACTAAATTCTATTTTATAGTCATAGTAAGTGAACACACGTCCATTTCAAACTTTAAATTGTTAACACAAAAGCTACGTTGAATATTCCTCGACCGTCCACCTTATTTCTTTGGAAACGACGAAGGCTTGTCGAAAGTACCTGGAATACAACAGATCGTTTATGCAACTTCCTTGACAATTCTTACCTAACATTAAAACAACTTATTGAACATAATGATACTCATTAAAACACTTAACATACATTGTCTATTCATACTCTTTAATAGACATATCTAAACAAAATATTGCTATTTAAAAACATATTTACTTATCAACCAATTCGTACGGTTGGTTTATTACGAACATACCAAAACTAGCAACTTATACAAGACGGTATCGGAAGGTTCCTGGATTTGTAAATTCTATAACTGATTCCAATCAGGTAAGAGAGCTAATTAATAGATTATTATTTTTTTTATTATTGTTCTATAACGCAAACCTGATATCTTTACCCTGCTTTCCGGTATAAATTTTCCAATGCTTGAGTAATTTTGGCATACATAAAAAAATAAAAGCCTCAACAAATCACTGTTGCCTATGAATTTGCTTGCTCACTTGGAAAATATCTCTCTAATAATGACGAGGAGGATAATTCACACAACACATACGTCGCTAAATTATCGCGTTGTTTAACTTGCCATTTAACCAATAATAGTTCAAATAATCATATATCACCAACCAACAAAATAACTAAGTACCACAAGATATCCAGCAAATCCTTACCAATAACACAAAAATACTATATTGCATGAAATGTAAGAAGCGACTGCAAATACTAAAAGTCATTCAACAAAGCAACAATAAAATACTATCATATTTAGATACAAATAGTAAATAATTTTTCAAATAAAATTAAAAAAATATATATAAAACACGAAGTGACACGTAAAGGCGTGTTATTAAAAAAGGACATGACACAATTATGCAAATATATATATATATATATATATATATATATATATATATATATATATATATATATATATATCAATGAGTTTCTTTTATAATGCATATATATATATATATATCAATGAGTTTCTTTTATAATGCATATATATATATATATATATATATATCAATGAGTTTCTTTTATAATGCATATATATATATATATATATCAATGAGTTTCTTTTATAATGCATATATATATATATATATATATATATATATATATATATATCAATGAGTTTCTTTTATAATGCATATATATATATATATATATATATATCAATGATTTTCTTTTATAATATATATATATATATATATATATATATATATATATATATCAATGAGTTTCTTATATAATGCATATATATATATATATATATATATATATATATATATCAATGAGTTTCTTTTATAATGCATATATATATATATATATATATATATATATGCATTATAAAAGAAACTCATTGATAAGAGACTTATGGAACCCAAAAGTACTCAGTCATTAGACAATTTGTATTTAAATTTTCATCATAAACCAATAAAATTGTAGAAAATATAGAACAAATAAATAAAATAATATTTTTCGTTGATCTTTAATCAAACATACATGCATATATATATAATGTCATCCACAGACAGACTGTTTCGCAGCTCATCAGTGCGGCTAGACATCCGGTAGCCTCTAGCTAGGATCGAAACCCGACTGAATTGGTATCAGGCGGATATTCTACCACTAAGTTGTTGGCGCACGGTCGTGATGACGGTGGATTTTTAGCGTATTTATTTTTGGAAACACGCCCAGTGACCGACAGTGACTCAATTCGGCTTGCGAAGAGTCTCGCTATATAGCTATAATAGCTATAATATATATATATATATATATATATATATATATATATATATATATATATCATTAAATACGACAGATGCCTTTATTTAGTTTTATATACAATTTCTCATGCGATCTAATAATTTTTTTCTTTTCCGATGATAAATTATATAAAAACTATCCGAATGTTCTTTTAATCCGAGCGCTTTCGGCTATACATTTAGCCATTTTCAATGATTAAATATTTTAACTGTTAAATAAGAAATAGTTTGTTGCATGTATGCATTTATATAATGTTTTCATTTTTTTCAAAACACGGTCAAGATATTGTGCTCATCCACTACCAAGAACCCGGACAATCATACCAACTGTACCAACGGGCTTCGGTGACGAAAAAGTAACTAATTAGACTCGATATAATGCCACTCGTTCACATATTCCGTGGTGCAACTCATTCGAGTTTCCCTTACCCGTAGGACTGTGTCCACAAGAGCTACGACTACTATACATATACATGTATGTATATATATATATATATATATATATATATATATATATATATATATACGCCGCCCGAAAAAATTAATTTCGGGAGAGCACTCTAGAGAGAATGTGTGGATTTGTAAACAGTGACTACTACCGCTGATAATGCAAGGCTCTTCTAAGAACTGAGCCCAAGAACTGAGCCCACTATGTCACTGGCGTGTTTTCAAAAGTATAAATACGCAAAAATTCACCTTTCCCGGGCGCTGATAGCTTAGGGTTAAAATCTCCAACTGATGCCAAATCGATTTCGGCTTGAGTCAATCGGATATCTAGCCACACTGATGAGCTGTGATACAGCGAAACTGTCTGCGGATTGACAATATATATATATATATATATATATATATATATATATATATATGGGGAGAGAGAGAGAGAAAACTAGATAAGGAAAATGTTCAATGACACAATATTTCACAGACAGGTCTACACGTTAGGCTAAGATAAATCTTTTCAATTTATAGATATCACATTTATTTAAAGTACTTTATAT
>OZ010580.1:80156569-80161569 GCA_963932145.1 Acanthosepion lycidas | reverse complement strand
TTATTAAAGGTAATAATTCATATCTGATGTGTTGGTAAAACAACAAAACTTAAAGTTTCATTTCAAACGTAGGTATATCTGTATTTATTAATATAAACTTCTTAGCTCTGTCTAACCACATTGAGCACTATTTTATTTACACCTTAAATTAAACTGAGTAAATATTTATTCGCTTACCTGTGTATACACGCTAACGCACGTATATACGGTTGCTAATATCTAGTTATTTGGTTTATATCCACATTAATGCATACATATATACAATATGTATGTATCAATGTGGATAAATCATATAACTAGATTAAAATAATGAGAAAGAACAGTAAGATTTATAATCGGGTGATCGTATTTATTTTTATTTATAAAAAAAAACAGTGTTTCAAAAAGAGAAATTAAAAACTCTAAATTTAATTTTGGAATTAAATTTAAAATTCTTAGTACTGTTTTATTTTCAAGCGATTTTCGAAACAACTTATTTTAAAATTTACTGAGTTTATAAGCACATACATTGTTGATATTAGTTGCTAAGGTTTAGGGGAAATTCAATCATTTTGACAAGTGGTGGTAGGGTATTCATTTTCACTGACAACTATTGTATCAAAATATGAGTTACTTTCCCAATGAGGTTAAGTTTAGGTAGGGTAGGGGTGCCTATTCAACAAATAATGACATCCGTATTTCTCACGTCGTTTGTTTTTTTTTTTTTCATTGACGAAATGTTTTACGGCACTTTAATTTTGCAGTTAAATTTATATTTTGTATATACAAAGAGTTTTTTTTTTTCAAAACGGTCGTTTGAATATGAGTACTTTGTATTAAAATACAATTTTAAATTATTATTCCTAATTCTACTTTCTAATAGACTATACTTATTTTAAAACAAATAAATATATTAGCATTACTTTTTATTTAAAAATTATTAAAAATTATAATATATATATATATATATATATATATTCGCTTTACGACCATGAGACCTGGGTTCGGATTTCACCATGGTCGATTTGTCAGGAAGGTGGTATGGCGATGTTATCGGTCTGGGGAGGTGATTCTAGCGTGCGGTACTTTCGCTATATGCCTTGGGAGCGAAATTTGGTAGCCGTAACTATTTGAAAGCTGTCGATGGAGTCATAAGTCATCATGACCGAGGAATTGAACATAATGACATTGTTCAAAATACTGCCATTCACGACAGATTATGCCTTATCTTCCAGAAACTGTAACTCAGTTCCGCTCCACATAGTCACAATATAAACCACAGGTGTTGAACAATCGCATGGCACAAACCAAAACATACTAATACATGGTTCAGTTCTTCTTTAATTCACACAATTTTATGCGAAAATACATCAAGCTATTGTAACCGCCAGGTTAATATATGTGGCACGTCCTGATATCTATAGTAATCGTTATCTGTTGTGAGTCAGCTTAGTTCATTTTCCATCCAAAGAACACTTGCAGAAGACTCTCAAACTGAAAGCAATTGTTAATGGTGCTATTTACACTGAAATTAAAAATATAATTAATAAATCAAAAACAATTAATATTTCATTACTTACTTGAAATGGGTTCTACTAAATTCCTCCAGCGTGTGTCTTGTGAGCAAACCAACATGTTCTGGCGTCAGTAAACGTTGTTCTTTCTTTAATTGTAATTGCACCATACCCTGGAATATTAAAAAAAGAAAAAAGAAATTGTTGCTGTTGGTACCAATGCAAAGATAGGCTTACTAACAAAATAGTGGTAAAAAAAAAAAGTTATATTAACGAATGAATGCTATTTTCAGTGCGGAAAACTTGACATCAAGGTGTTCCTTCGCTTACAGTAATATAAGCTATTTCATTATAAAGAAAAAAATGAAATTCATTGACCAAGAAGCCAATACCACAATCGGTTTAAATTTATAAATGCTTTCTCTTAAAACAATTTTTCCGGAAAATAGATTTCTAAAGTCCAGTCATCTTTGTCCCCGATTAGGATTGAGTTTCCGGGTTCTTCTGAAGTCTTTTATTAGGTTGGTGCAAAAATAATGTCGTTTTTTGACGTTAAAAAATACGTCAAAAACGATATTATTTTTGCACCAACCTAATAATTCATTTTCACTCCCAGTAGCACCTTGCATCTTAGTGGCATTATCGCCTTGATTGGTTCATACATTGGTTCAGCGATAAAAAGATTTTAAAAAAACTGTTATTCCTTTTCCATTATTGATGGGGGTTCTTTCTAACCTTTAGTTTCAGTTTTCAATGGCATTATTTTCTTGTGAAGTTGTTCATTTTAGTTGTTGCCATTGTTGAAAGAACTCGAACAATGTAATTTCTGTTATTTAAAAGCGTTATTTGTCAGGGATTCTGTAGCTGCAGCCTACTAGTTTCGGGAGGCATTTAAGCTAATTCTTGCGGAGGACTCTTGATTGGGCCTTTATCGCAATAGATAGGGAATAGTGGATGCTATAGGCAACAACAAAATACAGAAGAATTCAAAAGTGATCGCTGTTTTTAAGTATTGCATTAATATTTAAGCTTGACTCTTAAAAGTTCAACGATAAATCTTCTGCCGCCAATTGATTTAAAGACGATTGGATGTACGTAGGTCCTTACTTTCTGTACAAACAATTATTTTTATTTCATGGGTGACTTTTACTGGATTACGCAATTAATTTCGATTATTCCCAAATTTATTTCCAAATAATAAAAATTCTTATGGTACAAAAAAAAAAAAAAAAAAAATTGTCGCAAAAATCACCTAAAAAATGGCCGAAAACAATCGCAGTAATGAAAACTTGGGAATCCAAAATTTCAGGATTGCGGGTTCGGATCCGGCCCGGAATATTTTTAATTTGCTCACGGAGTCGGACTGATTCCAAAATGGCATGATATGATGGGTTACGGCCTCTAGGAGTAAAGTTTTTAAAAAGTGTGACACAGTGACACACTGACATTCGCATTTATTATATAGATTATAGATAATATTTTAAATAGACAAACAGTTAAAAATCATTTCATTTTGCTGTCAACCAAAAGATTGGAACTGCACTTGTTATATAGAAATCAGAAAGGGTGTATCAGCAAATTGGATTTTATTGTATTATTTTATGTATTTTTTATTTTTATTAGAATTTAAAATGTTTCATCGCCCCCTCACGCCCTATTCCCCCGGCATTTATAGAGCCCTTGCATTGTGATTGCAAGAAAGGGCGAAAAAGACGCTGTTTGGTGCCAGTGAAAAAAAAAAAGAAAGAAAGAAAGAAAAAATAGAAACGGTGATAACACTCTCATATATTTAATGTCTGCTTCAGTAAAATGGAAAAAGACTTAACAATTTCGAATCTATTCATTTGTACCCTCTTATTCTTTAAATAATAAACTGCACTTATCTTTATAGTTTTATTACAGTATTTTGGTGATTAACAAACATTTGGTAATATTTCGTTACGAGTGAAACGTCAATTGCACAAAGGTTCGTCTGCGAAACTCCCTAATAGAGGTGGTGAATATAACATCAATCAGTTAAGTAACAAATGGTATATTTGTGTTAATCATATATATATATCATATATATCATATATATATATATCATATATATATATATATATATATATATATATATATATATATATGCGTGTGTGCGTATGCATATATATATATATATATATATATATATATATTTGTGTGTGTGTGTGTGTATAAATTTACTTACCAAAAAGCTGGTTTTCGGTAATTCAGTTGTTGGGAAAGGATAAATCACGTGTGCAGGTACTTTTCCTCGTTGATTGGTGCTTAGACAAAGCCCGTTTATCAAATCTTTCTCTTCATAATAACTGTATTTCTTTTCCAAAATTACCATATCTCCTCTCTGTAATTTTGTCAAGGCATTCGGCGTAGAACCAATTGCTGAAGAATACAGGTGAAAGACATGCATACACATATCCATATCCATATATATATATGTGTGTGTGTGTGTGTGTGTGTGTGTGTGCGCGAGCGCGTGTGTGTGTGATAGGATAAGGAACAAATAGGAAATGTTGAAATCTAACATGTTTTGCCTCTATTAAAGTTTAATCAGAGAATGAGGTATGGAGAAAAGAAACAAAGTTAAAAATATGGTATCTTTGTGTTGTTTGTTTTTAGTTGGTTAAGCAGGCTTCACGTGCATTTGCCTTGACAAGCATCGTTTGTGTGTAAAATTTATATGTGTAAGTATATCATGATTCAAATTCGTCAGTGCAGGATTCAAATGGTAATGTTTATTCGTGTGTCTGTAAGTCTTGTTGTCATTTTTATTTATGTTTATTGGTTGTTTGAATGGCGATTTAGGGACGTTTATACTTAAGATTGGTAGAATATAGTAGTAGACATGTCTGAGATTCTTTAAGTATGTATTTAATAAAAGTTGTTGATGCAATATAGTGGGGTGATGGGTGTTTAAAAATGGTAAAATATTTTTTCAGAATTTCTTCGAAGTATTTCCTGCGGAAAGAATTATGATCTTTTTGAATGTGATAGTGCGTGCGTGCATATATATATATATATATATATATATATATATATATATATATATATATATATACGCGCACACACACCCTATACCATAAATAAGAGCACTTTAACCCATAACCATACTTTAAAACTATATCTAATATATATACATATATATATATATATATATATATATATATAATATTTTTTTTGTTTAAAAATATGATTCCTTCGCTACATAAGAGCTCTCATTTTTCAAAATCGAGAGCCGAAACCATCCAAATAATTATTAATATTAAGTTGAATTTAGGTGCTTAGTCCCGTTTCATCTTCAAGCGAAATTTTCTTATGTAGCGAAGGAATCATATTTTTAAACAAAAAAATATTACGATAATAAAGCTCTACTTCTGTATGGAGCACTGTCTTCTTAAAATTATGCACCCAACGTGTTCTTTTCTATTTTTCTGCATGCCTGCGCATTTATATATATATATATATATATATATATATATATATATATAT
>OZ010580.1:80104069-80151569 GCA_963932145.1 Acanthosepion lycidas | reverse complement strand
CCTAAAATTTCGCTTGAAGATGAAACGTGACTAAACACCTCAATCCAACTTAATTTTATTAATTATTTGGATGATTTCGGCTCACGTTTTTGAAACATGAGAACTCTTATGTAGCGAAGGAATCATATTTTTAAACAAAAAATATTATTATAATATAAGCTCTACTTCTGTATGGAGCACTGTTTTTTAAAAATAAAAACAAAAATACTAATGAACCCAGGATTATGCACCCAACGTGTTCTTTTCTATTTTCTGCATACCTGCACAAGGATATATATATATATATATATATATATATATATATATATTATATATATATATATATATATATATATATGCATATACTTAGTTACAAACATAAAGTAAATTTAAATTAAAAATGTTTAATAGTGTGATTGAAAAAATACTAAGGTTACCTGGGATCTGTTCGTCTTTGACGCACAAAGTGTAGACAGAGTTGAATCGAAGTTTCTCAATGAAGCTTGTCAGTAAAGCATAGAAATCTTCCGGGTGAGAAGCTTCCACAGTGTAATTCTGTCCTTTAATATCTGTGAATATCACTGATGTCCTGTAAGTAAAAGAGGAAATGATACCCTGTAAGTAATAGTAGGTAATTGAATGACAGAATGGAAAAATTCTGTGCAACGTTTTTCGTCTTCTGAAAGGACTTCATCAGACTAAAGTAATATTCTATTAGTGGATTTATATGTAGGCGGAACAGGGAGATACAAACCAACATTTCGGGAATAGTTATGCACTGAAGGTGAACGCTGAAAATGTAGGAACGATAAAGTTAAAATTTTTAAATTTAAAAATTTTTAATTTAAAAATGTTATAGCGACCGACGTGTCTAGACGCACAGCACATGGAATTTTATTCGGTTTATATATATCCGTTCTAGTCGTCTGAAGATCACGAAAACATGAAACTTGAGCAATAACTCGGGCTGTCCTTTGTTGAAGCTGAATTTTTAAGACTTTGTTTTATTATGAAATCGTGGATTTCGCAATGGTTATAAATTCGCCTGCGATCGAACTTGTGAATTTCCTCAAAATAAATGTGTAAATTCTGATTTTTATTTTTCCGTTAAGAATTGTTACTTCTTTTTTTATTCAAGTTAAAAATTAAAATTTGCCTTGAAACATTATTTTCCTATGCTAAAAACATCGATACAAAGTCTATGAAACTTGTGGGGAATTTAAACTCTAGAATGAAATCGTCATGGCCATCAGGAAACTATTCCAAATTTCATCTTTCAAAAACTGAATTCAGTTTCAAATGCTTTGCCCCACATTAAATTCGGCCTTGTGCCACATCCTACCCCGTGGGGAGGTTGGTAAATATTACTAGCTGGGATCTGTTAAGTACGACACAGATCTACTCGAGATCTACCGACCTTCCATTAGTTGCAAGTTGTTAGCAAAATTCGACGGCAAAATTCGTACACTTTTTATTTAACAAACTCATCAAATTACATTTATTTCTAATTTCTGACTTTTTTCTTCTTTTTTTTTTTTAAGCAAATCACTCCAAAGCAAGCAGGAAGTGCCACTAACACGCAAGGGGTTACAGAGAGTAAAGACCAACCACGCTGCATATCCGTCTCTGGATTTTGTCGAAGACCTCAAGATGAACAGCGGGTGCATCAGACCATATATGGCAGCAGTGACTTCATATACTTTTATACTATCCAATGCAAGACCCAAGAGCAACTCAAGGTCAAGGCAGCGGCCAAAAATTCCCCGTAAATCCGGCATAAACGGGTTCGGGTCTACCTCCCCGGACGAGACTCTGCCCTTCGGCATAGCCTTGTCCGGGTTCCTCTCTGCCCGAAGGCAGAGTTCGACACCAGCCTAGCTGAGAAAACAGATCTCAGTTAATATATTTAGCTATCCTCCCCGAGAGTTGCACATGGCACAAGGCCGATTTAACGTGGATTCTCCGAGCCCGTAGGCTCGGCCAAAAATATTCCGTTTCGAACTCGTATAAACAGGTTCAGGGACAGTGTACCTCCCCGAACGAGACTCTGCCTTTCGGTGGAACCTCAGTCGGATTCCTCTCAGCACGAAGGCAGAGAGTTCGACTGTTTAGTTGGAACAGGTCGCAGCTAGCCTCTGTAGTCTGTTAACTTATAGATACTTATAGATAGTGTAGTCACTCATGGGGGTGACAGGATATTCCATTACAACACTTCTTGATAAGCTCTTAAAACCATACAACAGACTGACGTAGTCTTTGAGTGAATCTAGTTAGACGAAACAGTTCGGAAGCCGTCGGTCGATGTGCTAGCACGATGTCAAATGTCATTACGTGCTCGGATTTAGAGCGTACTGGTCTTGTTCAACTACTGATCATGTCGGATTATGCGTTTCCACGCAGAAACGTTATGGTTTGGTCAACATACTTGCAGTACAATTCACAAGTTGGTAATGTGAATTTTGAAGAAGCGCAGTGTACCTGAGCAGGCGTCTACGACAGGGATTAGCTAGCAACTAGTCATTATTATAGCTTATGACAGCGCGGATAGCGTAACCTTTATTGTCACGGAAAGTTGAATTGGCGTACCGAGTTTTTTTTTAATCAATTTACCTCAAGGAAGGCGATAATATCACTAAGATGCAAGGGGGGCTACTGGAAGTTAAAGAGAATGAAAAGACTTTAGAAGGAAATGGAAACCCAATCCTAAATAGGAAACAAAGGATAAACCTCTACTCTCGTTCGAAAGATTTTACATTATAACCAAATCATTTCACACTAATACTCTTGAAAAGGGCATGAATCCAAATTGATCCACCTATAGGTTAAGTAATATGGCAGATTAGGCTTTCTTTTCTTGTATAACCGTCAAAAGAGTGAAAGAAAACTTAATACAATACTAGCCCGAAGAGGAATTGGTTCTATTATTTCTCTCACACCCACTACAGCAGTACTTGTAGTGATAATTTTTATGCTACGCGTTCTTTTATTGTCATATTTTGGCATAGGGTTAAAATCAGTTATAGAATCAGTTTAATTTTCATTATGTCCTTTTAAGGGCAGAATGATAGAATATATGGCCGTTAGCCAAAGAGATTACCTAAGAAGTGAACTCCAAATTGGAGACGTCAGAATCAAAAATTTACAGAAATTTAACAATCTTGAAAGTTTTTATAACAAACAACAGAAAATATGACAGTTAATAAAAGGCACGGATCACTTACCGGTCTTTCTTGACGTCTACTATTTCAATATAAGGAATCAAAATTTTCTGGATTTCGTCTTCACTCAGAACAGACACTCCTTTCCAATGGAGAACAACCATTATTTTTGACCAAGAGGAATCTGGCCCTGTGAATAACTTAGTATCATAGAACCGTGCGAATGAATTGTACAAATGTTCTTTTGCATAACTCGCAACTTCCACCTTGTAGGAATGTGCATTCCTCTCGGGACCATTTTCAAAATCATTTTGTATTTTGTTTGTAATTAACGCAGCCCATTGGCTAAGATCTTTTTCTTCGAGGCTCCCCTGAGGAAGCCACGTTTTAATAAAGTTAGCCAGTTTCTCTCGTTGGTTGCCTTCATAGTCCAGCATGAATTTGATGGCACTAAACTTAATCAGATTTTCTTCCTGAAGAAATAATAATAATAATAATAAGTGCAAAATTACAAAAATGATTAATGAAAAATGTCATGAAACCATTTTTAACCTTAGGTCTCTGGTTGGGATCCGGAAATAAACGTGTATACAATAATAATAATAATAATAATAATAATGAAGTTATGATGGAGTCTTCTGGAGCACGTGGTGTTTCCTTTGGATCTAAACGCTTATAAATGAAGATTTTACCGTTGTTGTTGATAATAGCAATAGTAAAACAAAAATAGCAGGAGAGGGATTGACCCCCTGAACGTGTTGGCCCAACATGGTATGGATATGCTCTGACGTCCACGAACCAGTCCCCACGTATGGGTAAATAAGTACTAACTATAATGCTGACACAGCGAAAAATATTGCTAAACCGCATCGGTCGTCACGTGGGTCAACAACGACCGCGATCCCCAGTGAGGAACCAGACTGGGGTCGAAAAGTCTGCGACTGTAAAACAAACTCTAACCAACGAGAGCTAGAGGAAAACCCTTAAAAAGAACAACAATTAAAATGGTCTAGGGAAGAGTATATTGAAGTAATGATAGCATTTTATGCTGCTTTATAAAAAGCCGGCTATAATAACTTTCGAGAAAAAAACAGACTAAAACATTGATGTCTATAAACTCAAACAGACTAAATAGTGATGCCTATAAACTAGCCAATGTCAGGCGTACCTGACATGAAATTCAAAAGCATCCGAGCAAACATTAAAAAGAGAGTAAACGTTAAGATCGAGGGACTAAATCCAGAGAAGATATATGCAGAAGAACAAATAGAAACCAGTTTTAATAATCCCTCAGAGGTACACAAGCAAATAGAGGAAGATAATGACGAATATGAGAGACAAACAGAGATGACAAAAAACAAGCGAAATAAATGGGAGAATGTAAAGGAAATGTCTTTCGAGGAAAGAATGTAAAAAAGAACAGTCAAGTGAAGGAAACAATCAACTTCCATAACCAAGCAATTGGAAAAATAAGAGACAAAATAGAAAGACTGATGAATCTGACAGAAATGAATCATCTTATATACGCAGTCTCGGCAACGATTGCAGAAACAATAGGTTTAAAAAATAAAAACAAAACGTTAACGAAAAAGAAAAATGCCAGTCTGAAAAGAAAAAATAGAAACCGAAATAAATAAACAACGAGGAGAATTGTCACTTCTAAATAAAGTAGACAAGGGCTCCAAAATGGAAGAAAGAAAAGTGAGACAACTGAAACGAAGCTTTGATTTATAAAGAATAAGACTGACGTAGCAAAAGTTAACGATAAGCTGAAGCAAGAAATTCAAGTGAAGCAACAGAGAATCAGGCGTTATGATAAAAGAAACAGATTCTTCTGACAAAACAAGACCTTCAAAGAATATGCCAGGAAACTATATCGGGAACTGGGGAAAATAAAATAGGCAATAGAGATAAATAACCCACCTAATAATCCAGGAAGTCGAGGAGTTCTAGAGTAAGATGTGGGAAAACTGTAAAATGCACAATGAACGAGCTACATGGATTAAGCTACAACAGAAACAACATACACATATAGAGTGCCAAAAATGGCCGGATATCAATATTACTGAAACAACCGCTGCCATTTGCAAAACGAAAAACTGGAAAGCACCAGGGATAGACTGAAAAACTAATTTTGCAATAAAAACCTATCTAGCAACCACCAATACCTTGCACGGGAATACAATGATATAATCATAAACCCAGAAAAATGCCCCAAATGGCTCACGTGTTGAGTAACATACTTACTTTCAAAAACAGAAGAGACGCAGGACCCGAAAAACTATAGGCCCATCACCTGCCTACCAACAATGTACAAAAACTATAGATCCATCACCTGCCTACCAACAATGTACAAGATCCTCACTTCTATCATAACGGAGAGGACATACTTGAGAAAAACAATTTACTCCCCGCAGAACAGAAGGGATGTAAAAGAGGAAGTTACCAACTAAATATCAATAAAACAGTATTGGAAGAGGTGAAAACAAGTAAAAAGAAACTTATCAACAGTATGGATTGACTACAGAAAGGCGATCGACAGTGTACCACACTCATGGATGGAGAAGAGCCTAAAATATACAGGGTATGCACCACAACGGTCAAATTCATAACGCAGAGCATGTAAAACTGGAAGATTAAACTAAGACTAAACCATAAAAACCGGCCATTAACATCAAGAACAATCAATATCAAAATTGGGATCTTCCAAGGCGATTTATTGTCACCACCACTACTCTTCTGCCTTGTATTAGCGCCACTCAGCTGCGTACGGAACAACAGTAGCTACGGATACAAGCCACAGAATCGCAAACTGAATCGCCTATTCTACACTGATTATCTTAAAACGTTTGAGAAGGATGACAACCAACAGAAATACCTCCTCACCATTGTCAAAAACCTTCAGTGAAGACACTCGGATGAAGTTCGGAATCGACAAATGTGTCAAAGCCACCCTCAAAGACGGCAAGCTAACGAAAACTACAGATTTAGAACTTGATATCAACAACAAGTTTAAGAAACTAAACCAAGATGGTACATACAAATACTTAGAAATTAATCAAGGAGACGGAATACAACATTCAATTATGAAGAAAAAGATCCTAAAAGAATTTTATAGGAGAGTGCGTTTGATAGTAGAAAGCAAACATAATGGGGCCAATAAAATGAAGGCTATCAACATCTTAGCTGTACTCGTAGAAAACATATAGCTTCAATATTATTAAATAGAAATTGAAGGACATTAAAAGACTGGACGCCAATAACAGAAAAATTCTTACCCAAAATAAGATGCACCACCCGAAATCAGATGTTGATAGTCTCTGTACGTACCAAAATCTTTAGGAGGCGGTGGACTCATCCAACTTGAACTAAGTCTAAAAACTACAACAATCGGATTGGAAACATACCTCAGAAAAACGAATGACACTTTCGTATAAATAGTAAAACACCAGAAATACTGTATTTACATTATGCGGACCATTGTCCTCATCTTTGTCGCCATATTTGTCACATATTGACAAATATGGCGACAAAGATGAGGACAATGGTCCGCATAATGTAAATACAGTACATAATACCTCATCTCAGAAATATAGACAGACCAGAAATACTCCATCAACAAAGAAAATGCACTCTTCAAGAAACAACTTAATATACTTGAATATCTACCAAAAAAAAAAAGCAAATACCATCTACGCCAAATGAGTAAAACAGAAGGCAAAACAACTTGGCCAAATGAAATTACAGGCAAAACCTGGGAGGACAAGGCGTTGCATTACAAATACCTAAAAAGAAAAAAAGAAGCAGATGTAGAAAACAAAAAAAAAAAAATCAGTGACTGAGGAGAACCGCCTTGAAAGCTGAGACAGAAGGCCTAATTATTGCAGCTCAGCACCAAAGCCTCGGAACCAGATATCAATATCACAATCAAGGTTGGAACTAACCCTAAATGCAGGATCTGTAGAACATATAATGAAACTGTCAACCATATTATGTTCGGAACTAGTAAAAAATAAATATACCCACAGACTTAACAAGGCAGCAACAAATGTGCACTGGAAAATATGCAAGAAGCACAAAATCAAAACCACTGAGAGAAGGTACGAGCACCAACTAGACACAGTTACCCAAAATAACGATGTAACTATCCTCTGTGACATGCCAATTCAAACTGACAGGGAAATAAAAGCCAACAGACCTGATAATATCATAAAAGACAAGAAATTCAGGAAGTGTATGCTTATTGACATAGCAGTAGCATCTGAGAGCGACACCGCCATGAAAATTATCGAGAAATTGTCCAAATACAAGACCTGAAAATCAAGATTAAAAGGATGTGAGGAATGAAGATTAAGACTGTACCAATAATAATCGGAGCTCTCAGCCTCGCAAGAAAAGGAATGGACAATTTTACTAACAGTGTCCCAGGTAACATCACTATAAGATCGCCCTACTAGGAACATCCCATATACAAAGAAAACTGCTATCAATTAAATGAAAATTCTCCTACAGAATACAAAGCAGGAAACATAACAGACACAAATAATAATAATAACAATAATAATTAGTGAAAAACTACAAAAATGATCAGTGAAAAATGTTATGAACTCATTTTTTGACCTTAGGTCTCTGGTTGGGTCCCGCGACGAAATGTATATACAACAGAAATCAAAGAAATAATAATAATAATAATAATAATAATAATAATAATAATAATAATGAAACTACAAGAAACTGACATGAACATCGCCCAGAACCGGTTACAGAGATAGAACCTGTAACAATTTTATGTGATTTTACAATAAACATATTAAATCTAATCGCATTAAGACCAAAAGAACAGAATGTGCTTTCTTATTGACATGGCTGTCCTTGCAGATTGTAATGTATCATTAAAGATCTTCAAAAAAAAATATCAAAATACTAGGATCTTGAAATGGAAATCTCAATAATATGACACATGAGGACATTAATAATTCCACCTGTAGTTGGAGCCCTCGGATTGATCGGAAAATTGTCCTATAATTTCAATGAAGGGATTCCTGGTAGCCCATGACTTAAACAAATAAAAGAAATTGTACTCACAAGTACAGCTCACACAATACAAAGAGCTTTATTTATATAAAATGTATGTGATCATAGTTTTTGTTTGTTTATTTTACAAAAAAGATCAGCGGAAAATGTCATGATGCCATTTGTGACCTCAGCTCTCTGGCTGAGTATGTATGTATGTATGTATGTATATATATATATATATATATATATATATATATATATATATATATATATATATATATATATATATATATATATATATATATATAAATACTTACATCGATTTTATATTCCGAAACGGATATACCCCGCATCATTTGACTATAAATGAGGTCAACAGCTACTGGGTCCGAGAAACTTTCTTCCCAGGAAGTGAAATATTCTTTCCGGAAGTAGAGGCGCCATGGAGAATGATTCTCTCTTACGGACATCTGTTTGGAGTACTGTTCACATTCAGTGATTGTATCCATGATTCGATGAAAGCCATCGCCCAGACACGAGATCTGTACAAAATAAAAAGTCAGAATATGTTTACAAAGCTAGTTTCTGTCTGAATTTCAGGGATGAGGAGTCATCATTATTTACACTCTTTCTTTCGTTTCTTTTTTTGTACTCCCCAAGCCTTCATCAGGTGTATGTCGATCCGGGGAACCTACAGGGAATTTCTAACTAAACCCATTATTTAATATGTAATAATATTAACCTAATACTTAAAAACTCTATGGCCAATCTGAAACAAAATAAACAGTTAATAAAATGCAAAAAATATATACATAAATAAATCAATGAGATTTACACGTCGGAAAAATATTAAAATATTGTAAATATTGTATTCTGACATAGAAAAATAAAAATGAAAGAAAGTTATGGCTCGAAAAATAATGTATGTATATCAAAAGAAAATAATAATTATAATTTTAATCATAATTTATGATTATATATTATAAAGGTTTTAAGGTAAATACAGAGTGTCCATAAAGTTCGTGTGCTCTTTAAAAAATCTTATTTGTATTTGTGATAGAAATATTAGGTTGGTGCAAAAATAATGACGTAATAATGTCGTTTTTTGACGTATTTTTTAACGTCAAAAAACGACATGATAACGTCATTATTTTTGCACCAACTTAATAATTTGTAAAAAGGATTAGAAAGAAGTAAATCTATGTTTTTTAAGGTTTTATTGAAATTTTATTTAAGTTTCCACATGTCCTCTATCATTAGCAATACAAAGGGTAATATGATTTTGCAGTTCACGGAAAACATTTGCCAACTGATTTACAGTAATGCTTGAAATCACATTAGTTATTTTAACTATACTTAAAACTAGGTACATTAAACTTTATAACATTTTTTACAGATTATATCTATCGCAAATACAAATAAAGTTAATTTTTTTAAAGTGAACACGAACTTTATGGACATCCTGTATAACATTTAATTAAAATTAAGATGTTCTATAAGTATCTATTTTAATATTGTTCTCTCTAAGTATTATACTAGGTAGAAAAGTTGTTTTTTATTGATCGAATTGAATTGTGATATCAGAGCTGATTCAAAAATTCTTCTAGACAATTGATGGTTAATAAATTTAAACATTTTAGCGCTTTTTAAAATCGAAAGGATGATTTGTATTTTGCATAGCCGGGAAATAAGGAATTTAATGAATGTCCAATTTTTCTGGCTCTTCTGTGTTGAAAGTTTCTTAAACTACACTGTCCATCACCAATGTCAATTTGATCACATTTACTACATGAGATTATATACGGTGTTCCAAAAGCTTGGTGATACACAAGCTCTAAGCATCCAGAACATTCAGCAGACCTTTGATGACGATGACGATGACGATGACGCCATGGGCAAAATTCAGATCAACGACTGGTACAACCGCTTCAAACATGACCAAACCTCAGTGGAAGACCGTTGTGTAACTACATGAGATTATATACGGTGTTCCAAAAGCTTGGTGATACACAAGCTCTATGCATCCAGAACATTCAGCAGACCTTTGATGACGATGACGATGACGATGACGCCATGGGCAAAATTCAGATCAACGACTGGTACAACCGCTTCAAACATGACCAAACCTCAGTGGAAGAGCGTTGTGTAACAATCCAGGGAATTGCTCACGAAGTGGGTATAAACAGAGGATCAGTACATTCCATTTTAACGAAGGATTTGGAAATGTCGGCGAAATTCGTCTGCAAGGTGCTGGTGGAGAAACAAAAGCTTTTCGCGTGGTTTTCAGATTGGGGCAGAGTCAGAAGTCACACGGTACCAAACCAAGAGAGAAGGGAGCCTGTCGAAGACGTGATGTGTTCGGATCCGTAAGTGATCTGTTGTTCTTAACTCTTTCAGCCCTGCGTTCCTGAACAATTTCAACCCTTTTGCCTGAGCTCCTAAGTCAAAATTCGGTAGATAAAAAGATAGTTACAAGTGTTTACCCACCGTTCAACCGATGGCTGTGCATTAAGTCCTTTTTTTCTACCACCGTTCAACCGGTGGCTGGGCATTACGTCATTTTTCTCTACCACCGTTCAACCGATGGCTGGGCATTACGTCATTTTTCTCTACAACCAGTAAAGCAATGGTCAGAGCTCAAAGGGTTGAACAGAAAAAAAGCTTAATGCAATATATCTGCTCAATGCGTTCGGTCATCTTACGTGAAAACAAAAAGTCTAACGAGCGCGCACTACACGTCTGTACTCTATCTGTAACAGCCGGGAACTTACGCGGCCTACTGGCGCGAAAACTTTCACGCATGTGCAAGGATGGTGTCGTCATTTCCCACCCACATGATTTCGCCCACGAAGCATTAGTTTTTTTGCGAAGAAATCGGATATTTTTTAAAGCACTGCATATTTACCAGCATTTGAAAGGTATGTATCATTCTAGTTTTTTGGTTTATCATGTTTTTTATGATAGAAGATGTGTTTAGCGTGGCTTTAATTCCAAGGTCTTTGATTTTATGAGCAATTTTTTGGGTAGATAGATTTGTGGGCAAAGATATTTATCTATTAGACATAGAATACTCACAAGTCTTAGCTGACGTTCAATATTGATGTGTATCTGTAGAGCTTTTTTTACCTATTAGTATAATGTTAACAGAGTATTGTATCGTTTTGAATGTATTTACAATGTATTTAAGCTGTTCATCTTAAATAAGTAGAAAGGTTACTTATTCTAAATGCTCTGAAATTTTTAAAAAAATATTGTTATACCAGTTCTAGTTATATTGTCATATGGTGTGAGTAAAATGTATATGGTTATTTATTGTTCTAACGTTTCATCTTTTGTGAAGTACCGTGATCATTATTTCCAAACGACTGCTTTTTTCTTATTTTGTGTTTGGTATTTGTTTATATTTCTTCAGGTTTCATTATAAAATTTAACGTTTTCACAATGTTTACAACATTAAAAACAATTTATATTAGGAAATTATCATGGTATCTCTATCTATAAAAGGCAGGATGTGTGTGTGTGTGTGTGTGTGTAACGAATGCACGGCAGCAATTTTCGACGCATTTGCACCAAAATTTACATGCACACGCTCCAAGTTAGCGAAAAGGCCAAGACCAACTTTGCATTTCCCACCTCCCATCGATAGTGGAAATAATCGATTTTTTCATGCTTCTACGGCATTTTCTACTGGCCAGAGTGAGAATCCTATAGCTGGCTGCCACGAATAGGCAGGAAGATTCTACTGGTCAGCGTGAGACTGACATGCTAGCATGCAAAAAAAAATGATAGCTGCATTCGTCACAAGTGGGAAAAATTTAAATCTGTCTGGCACTTAACTCCAAGTGGCTCATTCGCTTACTTAAACTCAACGCTGATTCTGATCCCGCAGAACTGGGTTGGGTGTGAGAAAGTATTTATTGTTAACATTATTTTTTCATTCGGTTTTTCCAGTTACGAGTCGTTTTTTAAAGCTGACCGTTTTGTGTTCATTTTCTTTAGTTCTTTTTTTAATGTTTAGTGTAGAGCTTAGAAAAAATTTGCAGTGTGAGATAGGCAAGAAGTAAGACATGTAGCAACATCAGCACGGCAAAGGGCACTCCTTTAAAGGCAAGGAAGGGCAAAAATATTTTAAGTCAAGTGATAGCGATTGCTGTATGAGTCGTACGATTTTTGAATCAAGCACGAGCAACGCCGGGCCATGCTGCTAGTATTTATTATATGAGCAATATACGATATCAGTTTCAGTTGATAATACTTATCCTCTATCGGAAATCTTGAGATATAGAATTTTCATTATTCTACAATATGCTATTCGAACCAGATTACTCATCTTTGTTGTCATACCCACAATGTTTCGGCCGTGGTGCCATTCTGTATTTTTCATGTCTGTCTTCGTATTCGGTAAACTTGACGGGATTTTGAACCGAAACTTTTTTTCAGCCATGTGTTTAAATCTTTCTTTCTTTTCATGGTTAGAGGATATTTAGTAGCAGTTTAATACTAACAAGTATCATTCGCTCGTACGTTTCTTTTACTGAGCGTGTACGTCTACTGCAGGGGTCACCAATGCGGTTGGTATCGAACGTTGTTGCCTATAAGACTATCCAGAGCGTCAATAAATTTCTTGGGAGTTAAAACGGTGTCAGTAAATAAATTGAAGGGATTTTCGACTAAAACTCACCAATTTCAAAGCAAATATCAATGCCCTTGCTAATGTTCATTAAACATATCCTTCCCATTAATGATATCAACTAAATCGATAAAAAGCTATATTAATTGAATTTGCTTAGTATTACCTATATAAGTTTTTCTCATTATTATTATTATTATTATTATTATTATTATTTCCTTTGATTTCTGCTGTATACTCATTTCCTTCCGGGTCCCATCCAGAGACCTGAGGTCAGAAATGGCATCATGACATTTTCTACTCAGTATTTTTGGAAAATAAATAAATAAATAAATAAATAGACAATTTAAGATCAAAGACACCGATGATCCCACCAACAATTGGAATTATTGATGCCCTCGTGTGACACATTTTGTTTACGCTTTCACTTCAAAATCATTGTATTTTGATAGCTTTTTTTGAAAATCTTCAAAAATACATTGCAGTCTACAGGAACAGCCATGCCAATAAGAAAGTACATTCTGTTTTTGCAGTCCTTGATCACGAAATTATTATTATTATTATTATTATTATTATTATTATTCGAACAAACACGTCTAGTATCAGAAAAATAGAAATTGCAAAAAGAATAAGAAAACGTTGCTAAACTGAATCATATCGATAAACAATAATGAAGAAAAAGGCAATGGAAGTTCTACTCTTAACTTAAAAATTATAACTGATATTTTTGTACATGCTTGTTCGATAGTCTAAAAAACTTGGTGACCCCTGGTCTGTTACCAACATTAGTCAGAGCTAATTGATCTCACACTGACTTTACCCAGCTTTTTGCACTGTGATCAAAATTGTCTGTTCTTTTCAGCTTAAGCCTTTCTTTTGGTAATTTCAACCTTGTGGCAGCACCTTTCCTATTTTACTAAAGAGGTAGTGCTGATGGATGTCGATGTCGCAGGGACTGGGTAATTTTTGTTCTTGCTCTGTATGTACGCGTATGAACATCCCACGTTAAATCGAACACCTGTAACATCTTTCCCACAATAGAGGGGGTGGTAAATGATATTCGAGTGTAGGAGTGTAAAAAAGTGGCATTTGTTGATACGATCCTCTGGTAGAACGTCTGTTGGTGGTGCCTTTCTGCTTTCTTTTCTTCAGGTGCAATATGAAAATATATAAAACTTACTCTTTTATAGATCGCCGCATAAAGAGAGAAGCCAGCTGTTTCTCTCAAGCCGATTTTTCTTGCAATGGCATGGCACATTTCTTGAACTGTCGTCGCTGAGTCGGCTGGGATCAGCAGTCTTTGTCCATTCATCAACGTAACTGGAATAAGGATTGGTTTGTAGTTCTTGATTGCCTACGAAAAGAAATCGATATATGACAACAAAATGAAATATTTGTAAGCTTAGATGCGTAGGTGGTATAATGGATAACGGCTTAAATAAATCCAAAAGATATTAACATAGTGTCCCATATACACGAATCAATTGTTTTGTTATTTTACTTGTATACATGGCCTATGTGGGATTTTATAACTTTCAATGAATCGTTGGTCCAGTGATAGTGTTAACTTTTCTACTTGTTATGGTCCAGGTTAGGACCAAGGAAGAACAACACGAACACAAGAGTAGAAATAACGAAGGTATATTACACGAAATAATAATACAAGATGTGGAAGATGTCAGCATGACTGTCAGTCTGGTTTGGAGTGAGCTACTATCGGCTCGACTCGATTCGATATTTACTTGCACCCACCCACAAGGGAAAGGTGTGGCACAAGACCGAGGTTTACGTGGGTTTTCCGAGCCAGTAGACTCGGCCCAAAAATGCCAATAAAAACTGTAAAAACAGAATCGGGTTGGTCAACACCCCCCGAACGAGACTCTGCCCTTCGGTGGAGCCTCATCCGGGTTCCTCTCTGCTCAGAGGCGGAGTGTTTGACCGTCAAGCCGAGAAGCTCGGCTCGATTCGATATTTACTTGCCCGCCCGCCCCCCCCCCCACGAGGGAAAGATGTGGCACAAGGCTGAGTTTTACGTGGGTTTTCCGAGCCCGTAGGCTCGGCCAAAAAATTCCCGTAGAAACTGTAAAAACAGAATCAGGTTGGTCAACCTCCCCGAAGGAGACACTGCTCTTCGGCGGAGCCTCGTCCGAGTTCCTCTCTGCTCAGAGGCAGAGAGTTCGACCGTCAAGTCGGGAAGCTCGGCTGAAAGGTGTAAATCTACATCTTCTTCCCCTCAGCTACGGGTTAAGTAGTAGAACTAGAAAATCAATAAATCATTATTATCTCCAACACATTCTTACAACCTGAAAACAAGAACAACACAAAGAAAAAATTTGGAACTCGGTTGATCTGTTCTACCCAACACGCAATATTTACCCAACCTTGCACCAACAGATGACTACCTTTTTTGATCACTGCTTCAATAGGGAAAACTTTCTCCGATAAAAACCACTTTCAATAATTTCTCCAAACTTTTTCGCAACAAAACCTGCGGAATTTTACTCAAAAGGCGTTGAAGGATTTCCTGATATGTGGCAGCAAGCCATTGCAAACAATGGTGAATATATAATACAAGATATCTCTGGGATTTCAATTGATTCGTTTTCTACAGTTTATTAAACACTTGCAGGTTATTTAAAGTCAGAAAATATTTTTAGATTGTAAGATTATTTGAGGGGTAGGAGATAATAATGTTTTAGTGACATAAATTTTACTAATTAGCCCATAGCTGGAGTAGAAGAGGTGACTGCATGACTATATTTGCGCATAAATGAATGTAACGAACCCAACTGAAATTAGAACTCGGCCCTCCGATTAACAATTCCGAGCTGTTATCCATTACACCACCAGCACATCCAAGCTTAAAGTCCCTGGTATTTCCAAGAGGTCACACATCTAGGCAATGAACAGACTCGAAGTTGCTTTAATTCGGTCATCGTACGGAAACCGGTTTGTACCTTGTTTTAAATCGTTTTTTTATATATCACGAAGTGGAAAAATTTGTAAATCTTTTAAGCCAAGCATTTAAACAGAGACAAATAAAATAAAACCTTCTTTAAACAAATAATTGTTTAATTGATAGAATCAGTTTTAGCCATATTATGGAAGTTAACAGGTTACGTCTGTGTATGCATTTTATGTGGGTGCTTGTTCAATATGTAGACAAAGATAGAAGCATCCAAAACTTAAGTCTCTACTACGGACGTTTATTATTTTTATGGTGGCTTTAGTAAAAAAAAAAGTTCCCAATATCTCTTGGGTATGTCTGTTCTCTTTCTGATCCAGAAGTCAGGGTAGGTAACTATAAGTATCGTATCCACGTTCAGCCTTGCGCAGAGCTGGAACAACTAAAGGAAAGTTTCTCTTTGCTTTATAGTTTGAGAGTTTTAAAATGGTTATGAAATATCCGTTTTCTTTTTCTTTGTCCAGAAGTTAGCGTAGGTCAGTATAAGCATCGTTACAATGATCGCGCTCAAGTCAGCCTCGCTCTGAATGGGAACAACCAAAGAGAAAGCTTTCATAGACTGAGGTTTTGGAAACCACGTGTAAGCGCCATGGATTGGAAAATGGGAATAGAGTTCAGTCGTCATTGTCTGGGGAAACTACGTTCCCACTAGGAACGTAATTACCACGTGGTTCTACATCAGGGAGCAAGGGAGGCGAAAAGAGAGTGAGCCAGCGCCACCTAACACGTTTGACGAAGCCAAGTGGAGTAATCACATTTCTAGTTCCTTTACTCTTAGCATCATGGGAAAATGTATTTCTTTTTTTTTTTTTTTTATTCATTATTATTATTATTGTTGCTGTTATTATTATTTATCTATTTTATTTCATTTTCCTACAATAAAAACTTAGGGAAAACTGTAACCGGCTTTTGTTACATTTATTCCCCAGCTTTTTATATATACCATTGATTTCCTCAATAAAATCGTTCAGAAGGTTTAGCAATTAGATAAAAAAATGCATTTCGCCAATAAAAAAAATCGGCCATCTCCATTTTGTTATGTGATAAATTAAGCTAAGGTTTCTTTTATATCAATAAGCCTCTCAAGTGCATATCAAATGAGAAAGGATTACTGTTACACATTATTTCGAAATAATCCTAGAATTAAATGACTGAGAACAGTGACAATTATTTTGGTTTAGTGGGGGTGGGGGGTATAAAATCAGTTAAATTAGAAACCTGAAATTCAGTCCATCCTGGAGGAAATCCTCTGGTTCCCATGGCGAAAGTCCGTCGAAGACCTCGTTCAACTTTGTGTGAAAATTCCGTTTGGGAATCTTGCAGGAATTGCAACAAACAAGGTACGAACTGAAAGTAGATAGATAGATAGATAGATAATCTCTTACTGTCTAACTGACTCATGTATGGACTGATATAGATATATGGATATAAACAGGCTTAAATAAAAATACATAGAATTATCCATATAATCATACAAAACGTTACATTTAGTGGGTACACGTGTTTGAGCAGACATCCCTGCTATTTTAGAAAGATAAATAATCGTTGTGGATTCCGGGGATGGAATCCTGTACAAAAAAATAAACAACACCAGTAATTGAAATAGAAAAATATGTGTATTAAACGTAAGAATACAAAGTTGAAATGAAGATTAGTAGTCCAGGAATGCGGGTTAGTAGAAAAGTATGTATACACGTCTCTGTAAGTGAAGCCGTAATTATCTCTCTTTCCGATCTCTCGTATAGCTCTGGGTGAATACTCTGTCTCGACGCCTTTCTCACGCTATCTCTCCGTAGTATGAGTATACTTTGGACGAGTCCATCTTGTGAACAAGGCGCGAGCCTCACAATAATAATGTATACTGCTCTAGCCATTGAAAATCTTCTTAAAGAATACGTTTCCCGATAAGAACCGAATCTGTTCCTAATTCTAACCTGGGAAACTACTTTCAAGCCAAATGTGCTTTACCATTGAGCCACGAAAAGCCGTCACAGCAAAGCGAAGTTCAATTACCCTACTTAAGAAATACATATTTTCCTTTGGAAAATTTTAAATGTTATATCGGTTAACTTTATTTTCGACAGTAATTGTAAACAACATGTCTTTTTGTAATCCGACATTATTTTTTTTTTTATTATTATAACCGTTAAATTTAGTGGCTAAATTTGACTAGTTCTTGCTGTTATTTTAAACAGCGAAATTAATGCCCAGAGATAATGTTTATAGTACTATGAAACAATGCCGGATTAAAAAAAAAATACATTCATTAATTTAAAATTACTTTCTTTACGCTTCGAGTACGAAAATTAATTCATCAGATATAGACTTAGAAAGGTTCCATGGAGAGATGTACATCTCTCGAGTAGGTTATTTGAAATTTTGGTGCTCAGTGTCAAACCACACTTGGCTCGAAAGTGCTTTCTCAGATTTAAAAAACAAAAGGAATGCAAATTCGTTTCCTGTCAGGGGATACACATTCTTTAATAAGACATTTGATCTGTAAGCCAGTAAACATTCGCCGTTTAAAATAAATAGGGCTGTCTACTCAAACACGTTTTTCCACTAAACATAACTTCTATAAAAATACAAAACAATGTCAGATTTTGAAACATTCATTGTTTTAAATATATATATATATATATATATATATATATATATATGTGTGTGTGTGTGTGTGTGTGTGTGCGCGCGCGTGTGTGTGTGTGTGTATGTGTGTCTGGGAAAATTCAGATATAAATGAAATACATCTGTAAAAGACCATATGAATAAATACAAAAAGAAAAATTTTCGTTACCGAGGCGTTTCGCCGCCTGAGTGCCTGGTAAATGTAAGGATTTTATTTTGCAACATGTATTTAAAAACAAAGTGTAGTGGGGGGCGGGAAATATCATTAGGTTTTCGAAATTTTAAATTTAATAATGCTCTAAAATACTTCTCAAAGGAAGCTATGTAAGTGAAACTATGGAGGACGTTAAGCGATATAATTTGAGGCTTACAAAAGTAAGTTGTTATTGTTGTTGTTGAAATTTTGTTTTCTTTCTTATATATATTTATTTATGGTTTCAGTTTTTTGTATATTATATTATTAATTTTTCACTCCATTTTTATATATACGATGTTGATTGTTATTAGATTGACGTAAATTAAATGATGATATAAAGTTTTATTTAATTCCAATATATTTTACTAGTTTTCCCCTACCACCCCTATTCATTGCTTCTCCTTTTTCTTTCTCCCCACTCCTCTCTTCAATAGCATAAATCTGCAGAAAATTTTTTTCTAGGTCAAGTAATTTAGACTTTACTTCCTGTTCTCTTGTGATTTATTTTTAAAATAATTTTTAACATATTATGGATAAATTTAAACCATTTTGCAATTTCGGTCTTACTAGACAGGTATTAAAACCTTACCTGCTGAAATAAATTTATTACCGGATTTTTCGATGATGTGTTAAGTTTATTCCTTATATATATATATATATATATATATATATATATATACTTGTGTGTGAGAGAGAGAGATAGAGTGGGAAGGAGAAAATAAATTGAAATATGTCGACACCTGTCGTGCTTTGTAACCTGCCGATAATTCCACTTAACCAGGCGATATTTACAGTCTTACCTAGTAATTAAACTAACTTAACACTCATATCTACTAGCATATTCTCCCGTGAATGAAAATTTCGATTCGACATTTCTCGACGGTATCGTATTTGGTAATACGATAAACATCCAGACAATCTCGAAGACTGGAACGGCTGATCGTATGGACAATAGCAAGCAAGTTGAGGACATTACGATCATGAGTCCCGTAACCTATTACAATCACCAGTACACCACATGTACTTCAGTTATAACAACAGTGTTAAGTCTTGGGCAAGATACCCTGAGGGTATCCAACCCTCTCTCAGGCTGATTTGAATTCGGAATTCTTCTTCTCTTAAAATGTTTGACAACCAAGGCTATAGGATCCCAGTATGTACTCATAGAGTATTTAAGAATGTAATTAACTCGACTGGATTTCCAACTCGGCACTCTGATTCCTCATTCCATGCCGCTAACCATTACGCCATCGTGCATTTCGAATTAATCAATGTAAACAATAATTGTTCATTGTAAAAATCCTACCGGAAATTACTGATATATATATATATATATATATATATATATATATATATATATATATATATATATATATATATATTAAATAAAAACAGACCACGTTAAGGTTCCATGTAATAAATTATTTCACCACAGCCCTTTCAAAGGACTACGGATCATCAGACTTTACTTCCAAACAAAAAATGAAAAGAAAATTTACAAATTTTTGAACCTCCAAAATAACACTTTCAAAATAAAACAAAATAACAGCGTCTGTGGCTAGCCTATTTTTTTTTTTTTTTTTTTTTACAAAGAAAATTAGTGACACCTTCTCTCATAACTTCCTTCTCCCTTTTTATCTCTATGGGTTTTTCTTCTCTACCTCTTCGATATCAATATATAACTACCGTTAAGTAAACCGTTTAAATGTGTCAATATCTGCTAACTCCCTCATGTCTTCTCTCTCCCCACTCACTTCCTCACTTCGTTAATTTACATATGTTTAATACGGCCCGTCAAAAATGTGTAAATTTTCTTTTCATTTTTTTGTTTGGAAGTAAAGTCTGATGATCCGCAGTCCTTTAAAAGGGATGTGGGGAAATAATTTATTACATGGAACCTTAAAGTGGTCTGTTTTATTTAAATTATTTGCTCTGGATTTTATTCTCCTTAGGTTTACCCATACGGATTACCTAGTTTTTCATAAACTAAATATATATATATATATATATATATATATATATATATATATATATTAATAGGAATAGATAGGTTTGTCTATCGCACAGGTCCCACTACTTCCACGTCTTTTGAGTAGAGGTTTATCCATTGAATCTGTTAGGATTGGGTTTCTGATTATTTCTCTTAAGGTCTTCTCATTCTTTTTAAATCTTAGTAAGCCCTTGTGTTTTAGTGGAATCATCGCCTTGCTTGGAGTGAAATAATTAAAAACATATAGACATATGAATAATTTGAGACACTATTTGCATTGTTCGGACTATCGTACTCATCTTTGTTGCCATATTTATCACAACGTTGTACGCTTCGGCCTTCTTCAGGTGGTTGTAATGTCGAACTGAACCCTTTATTTCGCTCGCTGGTGTAGACTTCTAGTTCCATGTGCCATGTCTAATGGATGTCAGTTATCAGTTATCTCCTGTTAATTCCCCTCTCCAAGCTCCCCACTGCCATAACCAGGTATTGAACTCACACTTTTTGGGTCCTGTCACTGGATCTAACCAACGCCTTTACACACTGTCCCATGTTTCCTTGAGGACGATAGTCCGAACAATGTAAATAGCGTACATAATACCTCATCTCAGAAATATAGACAGATACTGAATAATTTGAGATTTCGGACAATGATTTCCGTTATCGGAAAAAATATTTAATCTCGCCCAAATTCATTTAGATAGGTACATAGATAGATAGGCAAGCAGATATAGATAGGTAGGTAGGTAAGTAGGTAGGTAGGTAAAAGTGTGTGCTGTGTAGAAAAGACAAGTTCCAAAACATCTTGTTTTGAGATAGATAGATAGATAGATAGATAGATAGATAGATAGATAGATACCGTGTTTTCAGTTATGTAAAAATGTAATAAACTATGAACAATTAATATGGTGTTCTTTACTAAAAGCCAAGTCATAGTGCAACTCTTACCCAAAACTGGAGGATATCTCAAATCTCGTCGTTCAACTAGGAGAGAAGAATTTGAGTTTCGGTTTTGGTATGCAGCAGTTCGCAGCTGTAGTTGGCTTAAAGAAAATTTGCTTTTTACATTTGGAATGACTTTAGTTTTTTTAATTGAATTGAGTTATGGTTTATTTATTTTTACAATGTTATAAAAAGGAAGATTCAGTAGAATTAGCCAGTGCTTTACCGTTTCGTTTGGAACGAATGATACGACCATGAGATAAAGTAAAATCCATCCTCGTGACACACTGTTTTGTGATGGGTTATTCGTCAGTTGCTTCATCACTTGACAGTACAGCTCATCCCTAGAGAGAAGAAAAAAAAACACAACTCATTTGACATATTGATTTATTTCTAACACCTTCATTTGTTTCAGAAAAATAAATAAACGTGATGTTAAGAACCACTCGTTAAATGTGTGTGCGTACTCATGCATGAGAATGACCAATAAAAAGCCATAACGTATAAAACTGCAAAGAAAATAAATTGAATGCACGTTAGTTCGTGACAAAGACTACCAATTTAGTTTCATGTTGAAACCAACCTGATCGACGTCTTAGTCTTGCTTGCAAGACACTGACAGTTTGATCGTTAAGAATTTAAAGCACGTGACGTTGTTTACCTAAAATCATGTCTTCAGGTATGTATTTTTATTGCAGAGGTTCCCGCGTGTGAAAGTCAAGAGAAAGAAAAGAAAAGAGAGAAGAGAAAAAAAATGGAGAAAACATGAATCAGGATTTTTATTCTCATCGGTGTTTATTCACAAATCCACGAAAGAGAAGTAAACATTTGATAACCAACAGAGGTAAAATCCACTTTCACATACAACGAGTCTCAACTTGTTATTGAGAGATTTATTAATAAAAGCGATTAAAACATGATCAGTAATGTGAAGTGGCCGAAAGGATATGACAAAAGAACATCGAAGTGACAGAACCCTTTCAAATTCTGTTGTTTTCGCTGTTATCACTCCAATCTACCACACTTAAGAAAAGCATGAACTTAAGCTTTCCTGAAACTTGTTTTACCTGTTTGTTATACTGCTGACAAGAGAAAAAGAGTAAAGACGTTCCTGCACAATCCATTTTCATAATAACGCCTTTGCTTGTGCTCAACTCTGACAAGGATGTAACTATTTAATATAAAATGGCTTCGTTGATGACTAACAGTGTTAAGAATTTATTTTTCCATGTCGGCTGCGATCGATATCTTTGCAATGTTTTCCACTTAAAGAATATAGTACAATGTTCCAGTTCTTCGCTAAGAGGCGATGTCAAGATATCAAATGTTATACAGCAATTATCTCCCTTGATATTTTTTCTTCAACAACAATAGGATGTAAAGTCATAAGATGTGAATCTAATTCTAAAAAAATACATATTTATAAGTTATATAAATTTGATTAACAAACAATAATTAGAAGTTTGGATTAATAGATGTTTATTCATACAATATACAGAAAAATAAATTCTGAAAAGTTACTTTTTCTCTTTATATTCATTTTAAAATTTTGTCACAAACAATTGTGAGAGATAATGAATGAAGGTTACTCTGAAAGATAACCGTGTATATATTTATTGTATATAGGTAATTGATAATCTATTACAATCTGTCGCAAATTTTCTTTCTCCAAGATTGGTGGCCATCCAAAACCCAATCTACTTGCGATTTAAGCCATGATAGTTACTATTCAAGATTAGACTTACACAGTATATCGTCTTATATTCGAGTATATACGGTATCTTTTTTTTACTGTAATGTAGTGTGTATCATTTATTAAGCCTTGTCTGGCACAAAGGCAATGTATTTGGAGTAATTAGCTCGAACTTTAGCGAAGTGTTTTGCCCAATGACCTTATTAACTCTCACGTTATGCTATGCACATTTATTATCTGTTATATTATAAGTCCAGGTAAAATAAGTTGCTTTTTATTATAAATATTAGTTATTGATTTTTTGTGTCGTCTTTGGAATCATTTTACCTAGTCATCTACCAAAATATGGAAATACAATAGGATCTAAATACAAGAAAAAAAAACGAAGCATTTTTTTTTTACCTGATGTCAGATTTATACATTCCAAGACCGCAGACGAACTGGATTTTTTCCAAAATAGTCTGCGGATAGTTTCGAAGAAAAGCCACATCTTTCATATCACACATGGGATTCTTGGTCTGTATTAAACAGGAGAAGAAAAAAAAAACAATTTAAACCAAACAATTTAATGCAACTGAGCATTTAAGTATGAAGCTTGGGTGACAATACGAAATATACTGCGTTTAGTACCGCTAATTTCTTTCAGGTGTTATTTACTTTCATTGGACTTGAGTCCCATGGCGCCACCTCTCAAAAACAATACTTTTCTTTCCGGAAGAGAGCTAGAGTCATTACCTGACACCAGAGTCTTTCCCAAAAAAGAAGTACCGAGTGGTCTTGAGCAATATTTGCCCCTAGTCCGCGTACACGTTGGCTATCAACCCACTTTAAATTCGACTTCTCATTAGAGTTGGCGTGCAGTTAAATACCTAATTATCTTAGCTTAGCTTTAGTACAAGGCTACATGTGCAGGCTACTCAGTGAGAATCGAACTCATTAGGGATATTCGACTAGACCAGGCTCCCTAACAATTACCTCGACCTCGAGGCACAAACATTTTAACAGCTTATCTTCAAAATAGTATAATGTAATCTACGAACGATAACTACTTTGTGTTCTTTCCACCCTACTAGTCATCTGTGTTCGAACAGTGTTAGAACCTGGTTTTACTGTAGACAGGCTTGACTTTCCAACATGAAAGATTAACGTAACATAATCTATTGCATTTCAATCCATTTTTCACGGTAGTGAACATTATAAACACTCACAAATTTAGATCATCCCCGAATTGTGTTCCCTCTGTCTGTGGACCTCGAATACACGCCGACTGCATTCCCTACAGAAGTGTAAGTCTTCACTTGGGCAAGACGTTGAACTACATCCAACAGCAAGGCCTCTGATCAGGGGGGGGTGCGGAGCGTGTAACTACCTCTTAATTGCTGGTATTCCCAGGTCCACCCTGATACGGGGTGGTAGAACCTGCTAGGGTCCCAGCTATGGGAAAATAGTTAACCCCCAAACTGCGTTCAAAACACTATGAAAGTGTAAAAATAGGTTTTAATACCAGAAATACATTTTCGTAAAGATATTACCAGCAATGAATTTTTGAAGAAAAAATTATTACCAGCAATACATTACCAGCAATACATTACCAGCAATATATTTAAGAAAAACAAATATTACCAGCAATGCCTTTTTGGGAAAAACATTACCAGTAATTCATTTTTTTTAAAAAATCTATTACCATCAATAAAAATCCTGTCGGCATTAAATAATCTATTGTGTTTGATATGACGTAAACCAAACCAAACCAAACCAAACCATAATCCCCAGTGTCTTGAAAGGATGTGGAACATAGAAGAGAAGTATCACTGTGAGGAGAAAAATCATGAGTAACTAGAGCATAGAATTTTTTTTAAGCATTACGCCCCGAGCAAGTCGGGAAACCACTAGGATGAAGGGGGTTGCAGAAGATTTGGAGCGAGAGCAGATAGGAGTGATAGAAGAAAGGATGAGGAGAAGGATAGTGGATAGATCAAGGTAACTGGAGATGTCGATTGACATTACATTTGAATAGTTGGAGATTATAGCTCTCAGGGAAACAGTAATAGGGAATGGTGTTCCACAGGCGAGAGGTGCGAGGTATGAAGCTATTGGAGTAGAAGAGACGGCTACATTTAAAAGTTTCTACACTGAAAGGGTGAGAGCGGGATGCCAGCCTCGTAGGGCGCTTGAATTCATGGAGTCTGGGAACCAGCGAAAGCAGCTCATCGGAGCAATTACCATGAAAGTATTTGTAAAAAAGACAGAGAGAGGCGACGGCGCCTCTGTGAGAGAGTGACTGTAGGCGAGATGCCAGATCAGGGCCAATTATATTACATATCCGCCTCTGGATCTTGTCAAGAACTCCGAGGTAAACAGAAGGTGCACCAGACCATATATGGCAGCAATACTCCATGCAAGGGCGAATGGTTGATTTGTATATTTGAAGTATCGATTCCGGGGAGAAAAATTTCCTGGCGCGGCACAGAGAGCCACCTTTCCTCGCAAGAAATAAGAATATAAAGATATACATACCATCTCAAAATACTTTTTAGCAGCGTCATCGACATCTTTTTTGGTGTATTTCTTATTGAAGTTTTCTCGCAGATATACCACCAACAGAGGACAAGACTAAATTTAAAAGAGAAAAAAGCAGAATTAAGAAAGCAATATAAATTAATGTAAAAAAGGATACGTTTTTGCAGCAACTCTTCATCCGAGGGTATTTTTAACCTTTTCTCTGCGTATATCACAATAAAAACTACAATTTTACGGAACCAAATGACAAATCAGTATCAAGACGGCTTACAGATTCCACTTACTACGCTATTATCGGACACTTTATCTTTGTTTTGATCGATGCAGATTTAAGTTGTTGTTTTTTTTCTTTTCAATTAAATTACCATAATTTAGATGTTCATCAACTTCATAAAATGGTATTCTTAAAATAAAATAAAAATTGGAATTGATATCTGAAAACCACGTTTCAACCGTTTTTTAAACGGATGGATTTTGGTTGATTTTTTTCTAAATTCTTTTGTTTATATCTGTCAGCAATCTTTAGAATATACACTTGAGGAAAAAAGAAAAACATATTGATCAAGACATCATGATAAAATAACAAAGATGGAGACTCTGGTTGGAATAATGTGATTTCAGACAATGAGTTATAAATTATATGTCACGTCCCTGGCGAATATAAGAAACAGTCTCATGAATGTTATCAAAATTTTTTTTTTGGCTGGGTGGGGATTTGTAATGACTTAAATATAATATTAGTTGTTCATTAAGAATTTTTAGCGGTTTAAAAATATTTAAGCGGGGGTCGCCATGGAAAACTTTTATTTACTTTTTTTATTATATTTTTATTTTACTTATTATATTTTACTTATTTATTTATTAGAATTTTCCAAACATTTAAGTGGAAAATAGAAGACTTGGAAATAAGGAGTTACTATAATAACTTTCACCAGAATTCAGACAATGATTGCTGTTATCGAAAAAATATTTAAACTCGCCTAAAGTCATGTAGATAGATAGATAGATAGATAGATAGATAGATAAGGAGAGAGAGAGAGAAATATGAACAGTCTGAGATAGATAACCATGACTTGTAAATAATTTTCATCTAGATCTTGCGACATTCTAAGTAAATTTTGCGTTATTTTCGTTCAATTTGGGCTAAATGCCTTTTTATAATGGTAGAAATTAGAATGGCAATAATGAAACAAAAATGAATTCATTAAATTTGTTTTTCTTTTAATACGAAATGAAAGAAATAGCTTAATCAAACAGGCTAAGCAAAACTGGCATAGACAAATATGAATGTAGAATTAATGATATTGATTCAACGCAGATAATGCAGATACTATTGGGAGAGGTAGGAGCTGCTGTTTTTTAAACCCCCTTTCCATTTTACACACACACACACACACATATATAAGTTGACAATGAGGTCAACATCAAGCGACGGTAGTTTCAACGAAATTTCATGTCATGTGCGATGTGAAGATACTTCGATACGTAACCGTTACCGCTCGCCCTATAACATTCAGGATAATATATTAGGACTTGCTACCCATAATGCACCATTCACCAGCATATATAAATAGTCGAGTCAAAACCACACATATGCCGTCCTCATTGTGCACTTTTATATTTCCCTACTAAATCTCTGATATGGACCACTTGTATCTCATACTATACTATATTTATGGATAAAAGTGCTCAATATATATATATATATATATATGTGTGTGTGTGTGTGTGTGTGTGTGTAATATAGGAAGATCAAATGTATAAGTGTAATTGTGAAATTACATTTATTTTGCATAAAATATTATTTTTAAAAACATTAACTCCTTCCTTAGCATGAAACATAATCCAACACTTCTTTATTAATCATACATATTGACCATTATGCAATAAAATTTTCAGATCGAAATTCAACTAATGACTGCCGGATTTGCTGCGCATATGTTTTCCTTATATAGCGGTGAAGGCTTGTGGAGAACAGACCAGGCATTTTGGAAGAGCCGAATATAGAGAACTGGTGCACAACATCAACAAGATCCTCAAATGAACCTCCTCAGATTTTTTCAGAGTTTTTTCCTCTCCTAGACAGGTAACCATACCAAATTAGAGGTCCCAGTTTGCCCTACTGTTAACCTGTTTACATAGGTAGAAGAGAAGAGTTGAATATATACCTTCCCCAAGTGTATTAGCACGTAAGTGAATGTAATGAACACGCCTGCAATTCGAAATCGGCCCTCCGCTATCCATTAGTCCACCGCGTACCCATATATATATATATATATATATATATATATATATATATATATATATATATATATATATATATATATATATATATATATATAGATATATAATAAAAAGGCTTAAATACTAATACTCCATGGTCATAATTTATTCCATTGGAATCGTAATATTACGATTCCAGTGGAATAAATTATGACCATGGAATATTAGTTAGTGTTTAAGCCTTTTTATTATATCCTTACTCTGTCCTTGACATTGAGTTCTACCTGGATTCTATCCTCTCGGAATTTTTTATTCAAAAAATATATGTCTGTGTGTATGCATCTATGCATATATATTTATATATTTTGCATATGTATGTGTATATTTACCACTAATATTATCTATCTATCTATCTATCTATCTATCTATATATATATATATATATATATATATATATATATAGTAATGATAAAATATGGTAATCCGTATGGAATTTCCATGAGGATATAGATCCAGGGATAGCTATATGTTAAAATACAGAGAAACATTATTATTAATTTGTTTGTAGGTTTTGAAAATTGAGAGCTACTTTTTTAGACCTCTCATGAAATATAAATTATTACCTATGATATTTTAAGTGTTTGATATTCTTCAAAATTATGTACGTATATATATATATATATATATATATATATATACATATATATATATATATATATATACACAGAACGAAAGAGAAAGAGAGAACGAGAGCGAGAGAAAGAGAATTATAGCCATAATTGAACTTACCCCGATAATTTCGATGTTGGAATCATCAGCGTCGGGCAGATCTCCCATGATTCTTAGAATGGTAACCCATGCTGCTAAGGAGGCCTTTAAATACAAAATGAAACTTCTTTTTATGTGTTTCTGAATATTTGCCTCACATAAAAAATACAATAAACAATAATACTAATTGAAGCAATAAAAATAATATTTCAGTTAACATATAAAACTCAAGATGTGTATTTACTAGATGGAAACCCTGAAAATTAATTAAATAAAAGATGGTCACCTATCCGTGTGTGTGGCTGTACGCAAAAACAACATCAGAAACGTGCATATCCCATCATATGTGTTATATCTTAGCCAACTAAGCGGTTTTTGCTTAATTTAAAAAAAAACTAATTTTCATATTCATTTGTAAAATTCAATCTTTAAAATAACTGTTTTTTTTTTATTAATTTCTAACTTGTTCTTTGTTAGCTTTATAAATAAGCAGTTAATAGGGTTTTTTATTGATTAAATTAGTTATTCAAATAAAGCCTTTTTCTGCACTGAAAGTAGTAACAACATTTATATTTCGATAACTTTGTGGGAATAACGGAAAAAGCGATTTACAAAGGGAAGTAACAGCGTCGACATTTTAAAATACATTTTGAAAAATCTAACAAATGCTATTTTTCATTGTATTTTTGTAACAGTTGGTCATAGAAAACTGATATGTCCCGGAAAGAGACATATTTGTTCGAAGTAGCAAAGTGGTTTTGGACTACTGTAACCGGGTAGAACAATCTAGCAGGTAGCCGTAATGGACTGGTCCTCGTCGTAGTGGTAGGCAATAAGCGTAGGCAATAGGCGTCGTCCCTGTCAGTCTGTATGTATGGCTGACACCAGCCAATCATATTACTTTGAGGGGGAACCCAGGTGTATGCATATTCATTACATCAAAAACAATAACAAGTTAATCTTGCTGAATTTATTTGGTTATATTCATTGCAAAAAAAGCTGACATGTCATCTTTAAGAAACAGTCCACGACTATTCGATAACTTTCGTATCATGATATCCGCATGACGGAAATGCGGAACCTAGAAGACGCCGACTGCCTCTATTGCAAAGGGATAAAATGGACCCTCTCTCCAAAAAAAAGTAAATAAATAAATAAATAAAAATAAAAAGGTGTTACTTTTAGCCGTACGTACTGATCCGTGATCTTTTAGAATGGGTCCTGTTTGCTAACTGGTCCACGAACACTGGAGATTGAGTGGACATGTGAACTGCAACACTCTACTTTAGAACTTACATGGGCTAGACGGGCAAGATATGGTCAATCACGCGATGGTCTAACATTTTTAGACAAACATTTAAACTTATAAAATCATACATCATTTCAATACTGGTCATATTCAGACTTAAATAAATTCAGAAACACTTCTAAACATTTCAAAATATTTTCTGCATTCAGCGTATGAAACGCGTTTGCAAGCGTAAGTTTTGTTGAATATCGTTAATACAAATGTTCTTTAAGAATTATATCAAGGAAAAATTTATTAAAACAAAACAAGTTCAGTTGACCACTGATGACAATTTTAGAACAACGTAACTATAAATAATTTTTTTCTATCCTCTGCCAGCCGCAATGATGGAGAAAGCATTACCTCGAACTATCGCCAGTGAGACACACTGCAAGAGCCACTCCGTTTCGCGAGGCTCGTCCCTTAATCGAGACGCAATCGTGCCAATCCTTCGAAGGAACGCCATCGAACGAGGGCCAATAACCCCTGAAGTCTCCACTGCCACAGGAGTAAAAAAAAAAAAAATAATCTATCAGCAAGAGAAAATATTTAACTATTTTTTTCATCTCTGCGTCTCGGGCGACGGATCCCGGCTCAACCGCAGAACTGATCAAATTACCAGCCGAAAATGTATCTGCACAGGTCGCATCCTAAATCAACGACTTCCTCATTTTAAAGGGGAAGATGGTAATGCCATCCGGCCGCTTTCCATCACCCCGGTCGAGGCCTACGGGTTCGATTTGGGAATTTAAACTATTCAACATTTTTTCTTATTTTGGGGCAGTAAACATGTTTCTTAAATAGTTTAAACATTTAAACTATTCCGCCGTTTCCAATTCAAATACTATCAGGGTCAGCCCTAAATTTATTTCTATACATAATTGTCCAAAGGCAGTAAGTGAGGGTCAGTCAGTTCGAAAGACTCAAAAACATTGACATGGCTTCAAAACACCTGATGCTACATTAAAATTTAGGTAACGTACTTAAGGGTTTACTAATATATTGTCTGTGTATACCTGTTATATGAAAACGAATGGAATTTCTCCTCCGTAAGTGGAGAGCATTTACACTGAATATGACTTAATATAAACAACTCAAACGGCAATATGTTGACATTGATTCGGATGGTGAAAATGAACAAGCATTACATGGATTACCAAAATGTCTATCGCGGGAATTGGTGGCTGACAGAAGCTGTCAAGACTATCACCATTCATCAAATAATTAACCCCAAAGACGGTGAAAACAAAAAAATTAAATCTGACAGAAAAAGAAAAGGCAGCGATATTGTTGGGTGTGGATCAATTCAATAATATAAAAGTAAAAACATACCTCTGCCAAACATTAGACAGAAGCAAAGGTGTAATAGAGAGGTCGTGAGCTAAACCTTTCCACACCCGATGAGAGGAAAATTGATCTAAAAATCAACGGGGTTATAGAATTAAGAAGAATAAACAAAAATATAACTCAAACTATTTAAAACAAATACATACATAGTCACATTAATCAGCCCAGAATACCAAAATAAATGAAAATAGTTTAAACCGTCGGGAAGGTGAATCAGTACATATGAGTCAAGTCACGAGATCCAATTGTGGGGTACAGCGTACCCGGATTAAAAGGAGAATTTAATACGGGATACCCTGCCCACAAAATACAACGCAAATTTCAAAAAAAGACAACACAATAAGGAACGTTTGTAGAAAATAGAAAATTGTATATTTAATGTCATTCATGCAGAATAAACAAATTTGTATATCATGTGAATAGAGTAAAAAAGATTAATGCTTTAGTTCGTTTAAGAAAATGTGATTTGAACAAAATAATGTCTATGTGTCCACTGTCTTTCAACAGAGTAGTCTGTTTCTTTTGTTTTTGTGTATTCACCGAGTGGGCGGAAAGGAAAAAGGGGCGATCAATTTAAGTTGAAAAAGAGAGGTTGAATGAGAAATAAGAGGAAAATGTTCTTATCGGGTTGAATTGTTTTAGAGTCAGTTGTAATTTTGTTGTTGTTTTCCTTTCCTACCCCACTTTCTGCTCTTAGTGTCTGGTTGAGTCAGTGACGGACCTGACTCTCAGTCTTCTGTCCTCTATGATCTCTGCGCCCTTCTGATTGGTGATTGACTTGAAACTCTCTATTTATAAGTCGCTTTTTTTCACACTGGATCGTTATCTTTTTTTAGTTTAGCAAATCGCCTCCTTTCATTGGTCAGAAAATTAATTTCACACCTTATTGCGAAATCTGTTTTTAGTCGTTTTGATCCAATTTTTCGGGTGTGCAAATCAACTTTTATGTTTTTCAGTTATTTGTTGGAATGATATAGGATTTGTATCCTATACAATCAACTCGTGTATCCCCGTGGCCTAGTGGATAAAAGCGTTGGTTGGATCCAATGACTTTTCCATTTTCCTTACAACTTCCTCGTTGCCCAAGTAAGTTTTAAGGAAAATGGAAAAGAAAAGGAGGCATCTGTCTAGAATCAAAAGAAGACAGTTGAAATATTTGGACACATAATGAGGAAACGGAGCTTGGAAAACCAGACACCCACATGACATATTGAATGCACGATAGGCAGAGAAAAACAACGACTAACATAATTCATGAGTTCGTGTAAATGGATGAAAGAACTCGATGGACTGGGAAGAATAATAAGGGAACAAACATTTCTAAGGGCTAAAAGGAATAAGCAAGTCAGACAGATCAATGATCACCAATGTCTTGAAGGGACACGGCACATAAAAGAATAAGAATATTTACGACTATCCCAAAATAATTTCTAACTGAACCCTTTATTTCGTCTACCGAGGTAGTCTGCTCTCGTTCCACGTGTCATGCCTTTTCCGGGTATCTCAGTTATCTCCCTTTATCTCAACCCTCCAAGTTTTTTTTTTTTTTTTTGGTCAACACTGCAGTAGCGAGAAGTATTAAGTATGGGAAGCTGTTGCTTCTCGAATTCCCTCTCGCGTGGTCATGTGTGACGTCATGAGCTGCGGTACGATTTTCGCTTCTAGCGTCTTATACGCACGTGTTTATCGTTGCTAGGAAAGCATCCATGTAAACAATCACAGACTATCATCACTGTCTTGTCCGTATATTGCTTAATATATGGTACAGTAATTGACATCTTTGATAATGGCTTATGTACGCCGAAAGCTTAGACTGGATTAAAAAATATGGATCAATATTGTAATTTTCTTTCTTCGTTTAATAATAATGTTATCAAGCTTATCAGACGTTATGAAAAGAATTTACATAAAATAAATAAACAACACTTGTCTATATTATTTAATGAAACATGTATGAAAGAAAAAATGCTGCCTAAATACACACAATATATATATATATATATATATATATATATATATATATATATATATATATATATTCAGTACTTAGATGGTGATTGCTTGGGGGTACCCGATACTGTAAGCAATGGCAGGAGTCATGTCTCGAGCATTAATGACCTTGTCAGTGTCTTACCATCAGACTACTCGAATCCTATGTGACAGGGGTAGTCTCCAAATTACCTGAACTGGTTCCCATTTAATCATGCTGTCTAAGCTATGAACAACTATAAACAAGCGCGTTGGTATCAGTGGATTTCCGGGATTTGCAGGGTAGTTCATCATTAAAATAGACGTTTATGAGAATGGGAAAAACTATGAAACCAATAATATGAGTGGGAAGCAATAAAAACTCCTGCAAAGTAATGTTAAAATAGAAACGCCAGCACAATAAATAGCTGAAAGATTCATAAATGTTAAGCTGAAGGAGCTCGTCCAGTAAGAGTAATTTATTTATAAATTTATAAAATGTTAAATATGTTTGTTTGGCCTATTTATATGGCTGGTTTATTTACAAATAAATATTTATGTCTACTTAGGTTGTATGCATAAAATTATAGTGTATCTATCGCTTTAAATGGGTTCATTTAAATATATGTGTTTATGTACGCATTACATTGTGTGTACAGTTTAACTTCGTACAATGAAATTATCTTAAGAGGTGTTTACAGTGTAAGAAAAGAAGTTTGCAGCAAAATTTAAACTAAAATTTCCCATCAACCATCACACCAAACTAAATGCAGAACAAAGAGTATACTGTCGGCTATTAATACATACTTGTTTTTCAAGAATATCTTCGAAAATGTGTCAGATTTGATTCGCGCGCAAATAAACCCTAAAAGCATCTCCCAACATACTCCTTTCGCAATATCTACAATGTCGGAAACAGAATTTGATATGAGCAATGTCATGCAGAAAAACCAAAGAGAGTGGCGGTACCAACAAAAAGGAAGATTAGGGGTTAATAGGCTTTTATCAAAACTGCTGATACTGAGTCTATTGCAGTTTTGATAAGCGCAATGATATCAGTTGAGCTAAATGCGAACACTGAGACCATCGATACGATCGTGCATGATTATTAAATCATCAATCGGGGCGTCAAGGTATGTCCTCACTGAATCAATAAAGGGCAAAAAGCAGGAAGGTTCAAGGAAGTGCTCAAGTCTCTTAAGTATCATAAGTTCGAACACTTTTACGATATTCTCTGACGTCAAAATCTTTGATGATGTTTTGAAGCGACGAAACGACTGGAACTTTGAGGAGTTATGGTTTAATATCAGTGGAAACTTCAGCATCAAACTTCCAGCTCTGATAAGTGTGTTGGATATCGTTGCTTCCAAACAGAAAAGCTACCATGTGCAAGTTTGGAGAAGGGTAAAGGCTGATGCCTGCCACAATGACTTCAGGGGTCATGCTTTTCCATGTAGTTCAACTACCTAGAATGCAACAATGTATGAACTTAGAATGGTGCTTCCAGCTACACAGCGAATAAAATAAACAAATTATGCAATGCTAAATTGAATTATTTTTAGCTAATGGTTTTCTGTCCCTCTTCAAGCCTGGACATGAACCCGCTAGACTATGAAGCATTTTCGATCAGGCAAGCTTCAAGTCTTAAAGCTCAAATAGTGGAGGACTAAGAAGTCCAGGGACATCGTAATTAACAATCGAGGATGTTTTCGAGGTCGTTTTGAGGGGTTATTTACAATTAATGCACGATACATGGAATGAATTATTTTACTTCATATTTTCTATATCTTTTTGTATTAATAAAACGCATTTATGCCTAATAGACAAGTATCGAAGGTCGCAACAATTTTGATGACTTTGCAAAACCACCCTGGTCAATTTTTAAACAGAAATGAACTGATACAAACTTGGATGGAAATAAACTGCGTAAAAATCTGAGAACGGAACGCGTGACAGTAAAAGCAGAGTTCGCCAGACCTCTGAGTTTGCTGGTGCTCGACTTGGCAATCTCTCTCCTCGAAGGCAAAGAGGAACAAGGGCGACACTATGCCGAAGAGCAGTCTTGTCTGGAGAGGTAGACAACTACCTGAGCCCGTGTATACGGTGTCTCCGAGCAATTTTTGCTCGAGCCTACGGGTTCGGAATCGTCTCACGTAAAATAACCGCCCTTGTGGAGAGGTCTTGAGTAAATACCGAGACAGCAAACGTCGTATTAAGCGTTCGTTACAGACAATACTGTAGTCATCTGCAGCTGGACTTACTCTAAGAGTGGACTGAACTCAACTAAGTAATAGACACATTACAACAGCTTAGAAGGTAATCAGAGTATAATAATCTCTTTTAACATATTGAGTTAGATTAGAAAGATGCCTTTGTTCAAAGCCTTTTATGTTTCTCTTACATAATATAGGTAATCAAATGGTACCTTACCAACTGAATGCTTTTTTCTTTATGATGCAAAAGCGGAGAGGTCAACGGTATGCATATATAATTCTGCGGATTTATTCCTTTGTGTTCAAATCTGGTCGCGGCATAGACGGTGAAACTCTTTGTAACTCCCGGTCGAACTTCATTGTCAGACGAAGACTCCGAAGACAGTGATTGAAGGCTATCTGTTATATCACTGTTCGCGTATTCTGCTTCCGAGTATATCGGTAATGTCGGTCTCTGTTGAAAGAAAAGGTAAAATTTTACCATGACTGAAAAAGATAAACCCTGTTATAAACACTACCTGACCAATGCAAAAAACAAACAACCCAGAAGTAAAAGTACCGGAACGTTCTCTTCCATAATTCATTTCCAAAACAATTTTCTGATGAAGTCCATATAAAAGCGAAACATGTTAAAATTATAAACATTTATAAACTTTTATCTCATAGATAATGTTTCTTTACACGCAAAAAAATGTGATCATTTCTGAAACTTGAAATTTGAAAATCGTTGTATCAAATAAGTGAATGTTATTTTATCGCAATTGTAAGCAATGGTTGGATGGAAAAATGAATTGAGTAGCTACATAAAAATAAAGGCATAAGACAAGGATGTGTCCTCTCCCCAGCTTTATAGTCATGGGTCCTTACCTATAACTAGTAAATGAACTCTTCGTAACGCTATGTATGCTACGCCTCTCAAGAAAGAGGGACGAATCAAGCCGAGAAGCTCGGCTTGACGGTCGAACTCTCTGCCTCTGGGCAGAGAGGAACCCGGACGAGGCTCCGCCGAAGGGCGGACTCTCGTTCGGGGAGGTTGACCAACCCGATCCCGTTTATACGGGTTCTACGGGAATTTTTGGCTGAGCCTACGGGCTCGGGAAACCCACGTTAAACTCGGCCTTGTGCCACATGCAACCCTCGTGGGGGGTGGCTAGATACCGAATCAAGCCGAGCTTGTGGGCTTGACGGTCGAACTCTCTGCCTCTGAGCAGAGAGGAACCCGGACGAGGCTAGGCTCCGTCGCAGGGCAGAGTCTCGTTCGTGGAGGTTGACCAACCCGATCCCATTTATACGGATTCTACGGGTATTTTTTGGCCGCGCCTACGGACTCGGGAAACCCACGTTAACGTCGGCCTTGTGCCACATGCAACACTCGTGAGGGGGGGGGCTAGATACCGCATCGAGACGAGCCGATAGTAGTTCACTCCAAACCAGACTGACAGTCATACTAACACCTTCCACATCTTGTATTATTATTTCGTGTAATATACCTTCGTTATTTCTACTCTTGTGTTCGTGTTGTTCTTCCTTGGTTATAACCTGGACCATAACATTTATTCAACATCTACAGCGCGATAATCCTAAAAGTGCTAGTTGTCCTACCAGGATTTGTTGTTGGGGGGTGTAATCTTAATATAAGATACGCATATGACACTGTAATGATGGCTGACACGGAAAGAAAACTACAGCACCTTCTAGACAAGGAAGTAACAGAAAACGGGAAGAAAAGACTAGCCATCAATTGCAATAAGACAGAAAGTGTGGTCATCGGCAAGAAGAAAAACCCAAGATGCGAGATTGGAGATTTCAACATCAAGACAGTACGGAAGTTTAAATATCTGGGAAGTATTTTAACAGAGAATGGAAAATGCGACATCGAAATCCGAATTTCAAAAGCTAAGCAAAAACAGAAAGAGGAAAGAAGGATTAGAAAACTTAATCCGCACAGAGCATATTGAGGACAAGAGATAGGGGAAGGCTGCGAGCCCCTTACCTGACGAGGGTGGCAGCTTTAGAAAAAGTAGTAAAACTGCTAAGTGCTATAAGGAATAGGAAGTCTTGGAGAGCCATGATCACCCATGTACTGAAGAGGTGCAGCACATAGAAGAAGAAATGGTTGCTCGTTTTTCGGGTTGACCCGTCTTCTAAGGTTGATAGCTAATCCCGAAAGCAGACACCTCTCGGACACATTTTGGTTTCTTTAATACATATAGAACCAACCTGTGACTGTTAAAGATTATATACTTTGTGGGACAAAGTATATAATCTGGTGTGATATCTGGTGTGATATATATACACTCGAAGCCTCTACCACTCTGACTTGTGATTTCGTGCTGGCACAACCATGGACGCCTTCCGAACAGTTCCGTCAACCTAATTTTCTTTACTTAGATCAATCTGCGTTACGGTTTCTAGGTGTTTCCCAACGGCGCTGAACGCAGAGATTGTCTCTCCAGACCGATCCTAGCAGGAATTGACAAATAGCTTTTGGTCAGAAAGCTAACGCTTAACCACGCGACCATTGCCAACATGGTGTGGCCATAAAAAAGATTTAGGCTACACCACTGGGACACCCAATAACTATCACAGTTAGATTGTCCCTGACTGTTGTGTTACTCTCAATCTATGGCAGGCCTAATGTAGGTTAGTAAGCACTTAGAATTGATTAATCTGTAAATAAGTAATGTTCGAGTAAGTTCGTTGTTCTGGTTAATTATATACACCCCTCCCCCGAAAAAAACACTGAAACAAAAGATTAGTTAAAATCTCTTTAATCACGCGGATTACCAATACAAATGAATATCGTAGTTAGTACGATTCACATTGCGACGCTATTTAGTAACTGTCCCACGCAGTCACATGTGCCACAAGGCCGAATTTAAAGTGGGGTTCCCGAGCCCGGGTGGCTCGGCCAAAAAATCACCGTAGACCCCGCATAAACGACATAGCCTCGTCCGGGTTCCTCTCTGCCCGAAGGCAGAGAGTTCGACTAGCGCAGCTGGGAAACATCCCAGCGCGACTCGCGACTCACATTGCGACTGCTTTGTGTCTCAAATTGAACTCCTTTCATAGTCAATGGAAGAGTTCAGTTTTAATAATTTAGTGTGGCGAAGGTCGGTCGCCTTTCTTCGCAACAATAGGTATCAAGGTGCGTACATAAATAAGGAACCAAGTCAGCTCCATCGTGCTAGATGTACGTTGACTCTAAAAGAAGGTTTATTCACCCTTCGGCAGCTTTTGTTTTATATCCTGCAGGTTCTCTAACAACGCTTCTCATCCTATAAGCCGCTGACCTGACCATTCGGACGGATGTACTGGGTTATATGCTACCAGTAGCAAAGTGACCCGACATGATTGTATAAGAAAATACTTAAAAAAAAAAAACAATAGGTGATGAAGTGTGTCAAAAAGAGGACATTTTCCCATAAACAAAATACAAATATCAGGTTGAACAAGCTTTTTATTAAAAATCAGGTGACGATAAAGTCTTTTATCATAAACGATCAAAACCTATCAGACCAGTTTAAGTGAGATTTGAAATATTCCTAGAAGTTTACACGTTTACCTCATATAATCCTGTATGCGTGTGTTTTAAACGTACAATAATTTGAATGCGACACTAACGATATGTCATAAATATTGGATGTGCAGGTGGTGTAACGATTAACGACTCGAAAAAAAAAAGAAATCGGCATGTCGAGTTCAAATTCAGGCGAGTTCATTTCGCACAAATACCCTAGATAAATGTATGAATTCGTCTCTTCTCCCCGTCAGCTCTTGATTAAATAACAGGGCTGAGTGGACTCTCTTGCCTCGAGGTAGCAACTAATCTAGGAGAAGAAATAGCTGAATTCAAAGGCAAACGGAAAAGGAACAGTATCCGTCAGATTAAACTGACTAATCACGGCGTTTACTCATTCCCCCACGAGAATGAGATGTGACACAAGGTCGGATTAATGTGGGGACCCGAGCGCGTACACTCGGACAGGGACAAAAATTCCCCACAGCCCCCGCAACCATCGGTTGCGCTGGCCTCGGTGCGAGCACCGATCCCTCCCTCTTGTGCAATGGGAGGGCGTGCCTCGGGCAGCTGTTCCGCAGGGCTGGGCACCTCTTCAGTATAATTTTCCTCAGTTGCCCCTCTGTCCTTTGACAGAGAAGCTTCTGGGCGCACTCTGTTCAAGGACAGAGACGCAACTGAGAGATGATAAGAAAACGTGAAATTACCCCAAAAGAGGTCACTGACCAGTCACGCCACTGCTACTATAGCTGCAGTATATGTGGTCCTATTAGAACCCTAATGTTTTACGGTCTCGTGATGTGGCGTGGTAAATATTATCTGAATCAGACGGTAATGGATTAATCTTAGCTAGAACGTGGCCGAGAGTAAATGGTATCGGTTTATCTTGAATCAAGCTTATTATTAATATAACTTGTTAAAATAATGTAGTCTTTGTTTCTATTGAAATTTTCCTATTTCTTAATACTTTTCTTAGCTTTTGGAAATCTCGTTTTGCTATTTAATCGTGCCTTCGGGTTTCGGTGTCATATTTTCCTTCGAATTTTTAAACCCTTCCTAGATGTATGCTTGATTTTGAAATCTCCAAAACGAACTGGTTAACAGAAAAAATGAATGGCTAAAAGTATTTTAAAACAGCAGTCACTGTTTAATTATTAAATCTAAGCATTGTCCTATTATTCATTGCTAAATGGGTAACGATTTGGACATTAACAGATCCAAAAGTAACTGCTAAAGCCGTCAACAGGAAGTTTTTTTTTGTGTAATGTAATTATGAACATACCATCGGCTCTATTCCCATTGGCGTCGGGTTGATGGAGGTCCGCTTAAACATGACAAGACCTTCTTCGGCATCAGCTCTCCTTCCATTAGAAGACGACCTTAAATTCTTCTGAGAGTTATGGTCACCAAAGACTGACGGAATGTGGCCACCAACGTCGAATAGATCTGGTTTGTTGCCGGTCTTTTCCCGCTTGGACCGGCTGGCATTTATCTGAAAAAAGAGAAAAAATATATAGTAGTAACTCTTCATAAGGTTAAAATTTTATACTTCTGTTCTAACCGTATAAATATGTGTATGTGTGTGTGCGTGTGTGTATGTAAAAATTCAGATATAAATAAATGTATCTAAAAAGACAATATAAATAAAAGAATTGAGAAGAGGAAAATCTTTATGCCAAGGAAACCTATATTTGCCTTCGATAGCTTTTCTCAAAGAACGAAACGCGTCATCATAATAGGTTTTTCCACATATCATTTCTCACACACATACATACACACAAATATATATATATATTATATATATATATATATATATATAGTTATATATATATATATAGTTATATATATATAGTTATATATATATATGGTTATATATATATATATATATAGTTATATATATATATATATATATATATATATATATAGTTATATATATATAGTTATATATATATATAGTTATATATATATATATATAGTTATATATATATATAGTTATATATATATATAGTTATATATATATAGTTATATATATATATAGTTATATATATATATATATATAGTTATATATAGTTATATATATATAGTTATATATATATATATAGTTATATATATAGTTATATATATATAGTTATATATATATATATATATATATATATATATAATATTAAAATATTTTTATTATAATAGATTACAATAAAAACATTTTACATCGCTACACAAAAACTTCCATGTTTCGGAACTTTAATCCTTCCTCATCGGGTGATGGTAGATTACAAATAATACAAATGATTTATCTGGGAAATTTGAAAACAAATCGTTACTTCTTTTGAAAGTTAAAATAGGGGAGGGGAAGGCAAATGTCAGAATTAAAACATTGACCCTTGTGGGCATGTCTGAATTATCTAATTAAAAGTCAGATCTATGCTAAAATAGAAAAATGAAAAATAAGGTAACAGTGTAAAGGGAGCTGGGTTATAAGTTCATGTCTTGATATATTGGCACTCTAGACACGTCAGCGCCGAACAATAATGTAGCCAAATTCAAAGTTCAGATCGGTGAAGTAGATATAGAGTAACCTAGAACAAAAAAAAATATTTTTAAGAATTTTTCAAAATGGTTCATACTTAAAGAGACCGAATGGATAAAGTTAAAAAAAAATTGTGAAACTTTAATATACAATGATAATTATATTGAATGGCCGTAAAAACAAGGCAACATTCAAGTTGAAAAAAACACAAATAAAAATTGAGTGGACCAATATATACTTATAAAATATTGACTATATAATCAAATATTTATGAAGAATTCTTTTAACTGCATTTTAATGTAAAATTTAGACAATGCCTACATAAAACTGTTAATTTATTTCTTTGGTTTAGCAGAATTTTAATTTTAGGAAACTTTATAATATGCAGCTTTTCTTGTAAACACAAGGGACATGGGTCATATAAAGATTTACAGATTCTTTTTTTTTAAATATTTTCCATTTTACCTTAGGAGTTTTACTAATTTCTTTTAAATGCCAAAAATATTTAGAAAGGGATGTTCGGTTACGGTAGGCATTGTTATTGGAAGAAGATATGTGCTGATAACACGGGAGTTCAAATGGTTTTTTTTTGTATTACCAATATAAAATTTCTTAATTGATGGATTTTTACTAGATGAAATGGTAAATTGGTAAACAGTAAATTCAGTAAGATACGTATTCTGTAATGTACATTCATTTGGATTTCTACACAATTTTTATCAGTATTGTTTTCTGTTTTGAAATAACGATTTTTAATTGGTTTAAGTGTAGATTTAAAATTTTATTATATTTATTCTAGATAATCTGTACAACTGTAGCTTAATTTAAGTGTATTTTTATGAAAAATCTTGCTTAGAGTATTGTTATTGGGGAAATGTTTCTCAATTAAATTGAGAAACTTCTGTCCTAACTCAGTGCTAACCATCTGGTTAAATGGGGGTGCACACCAAATGATTTTTCTATTTCTATTTTTTCCTGCTATCACTGTTATGTTTTCTGTATTTAATGTCAGGGCATATTTAAGATTATATATATATATATATATATATATATATATATATATATATATATATACACGCCCGAAAAAAATAAATTTCGGTCAAGCACTTCAGAGAGAAAGCACGAATTTGTAAATAGTGACTGCTACTGCTGATAATGCAAAACTCTTCTATGAATCGAGCACTCTGAGCCACTGGCATGTTTGATCAAAATAAATACGTAAAGATTTACCTTCCTCTCTGTTGAGAGCCAATAGCTTAGGGAAAAAAAAATTCCGACTCATGGCAAATCAGTCGGGTTTCGATCCTGACCTGAGGAAATCGGATGTCTAGCCACATTGATGAGATGTGATACAGTGAATCAGTCTGTCTGTGGATGACTATATGTATATACATATCTATCTATATATATATATATATATATATATATATATATATATATATATATATATATATATATATATATATATATATATATATATATATATATATATATATATATATATAATACTTGCGAGTTCCGTTGTGTTCATGCTGTAACATGTAGTGTGTGAATTTTTACAACCTTACATGTTTTACTGCGAAGGGTTTCTGCTTTATGTCGTTTAACATTCTGTTTTTTTTTTTCGTTTCTTTCTCAGGATAAAAGTTTCCTTCTTTTATGAAAAATTATTCCACTTATTCTTTGATAAATAAGCCCCATAAATATCTCCATAAATCTCTTTAAAGACGACTTTGCGTATATTGAGTGCTTCTAGGTAATAAAGCTTTTAGTTTTATTATAAACTGCAACCATGTTATGTCGTATCTCTGTTTTAATAATGTTTCCTTGTCGACGGATTAATTTCCTTATCGTGTTATCGAACGAATAAAGGAAGAGTCCACAGTTACTGTTTGTTTTTGTTAAGGTGCTTAACTTCTAACGTCTTTCAGTCGTTTTCAACAAAATTCTATCAAGTTCAAAGTCTGCGCGATATATTTGATCTTTGAAAGGATTCTGGATTTTCAGTCTTGAATGTTTGTGTTGTCCCTGGTGGCTTGATTTTATTTTTATTTGAGTTTTTAAAAAGAGAAACTTCGTTAGAAACAAAGAAAAGAGTATTGAACTGTTACGTGATAGCTGTCCTCTTATACGACAGTGAATGCTGGACAATCTCCTCAAAGATGAAGAAGAGACGAAGCAACAGAAATATGATTCTACAGAAAATGCTGAGGATACCATAAACCAAACAGGTAAGCAACGACGAGGTTTTAGAGAAAAAGGAAACGAAAAGGGATCATATTTAACATCAAGAAGAGACAGTTAAAATTTCTGAGGCACGTAAGAAGGGCTTGGAAAATCTGAAGGGTGAGTGAAGATTGAGTGAAAGAAGAACAGAAAAGAAACAACGCGTAACATACTTGAAGGGCTTGAGTGGGCACCTCGAGGTGTTGTAATGGTTAGCAAGCTTGTCTGGCTAGAACAATTACGACTGAATAGTGAGTTCGATTCTCACTGGGTACCCCTACTTTCGGCCTTGAGCCACATCTAAGATATGCTTGGAAAATTAATGGGCATTTCGACGTGGCGTAATGCTTAGCAAGCTTGTCTCGCTAGACCAATTACGACAGAGTAGTGAGTTCGAACCTCAGTGGATGCTCACTACATTCGGCCTTGTGCCACCTAAGCTACGCTTGGAAAATCACTACTTGATGGGCTTAAGTAAATGGATGGTAGAACAGGGTTTGGGAGAAAACGACAAAATTTATTGAGAGCTACAAGGGACAGGAAGATGTGGAGGGTCATGACATCTTACCTCCTGAAGGGACAAGGCACATAAAGTAGAAGATGGATATTGTCTCGGTTTCTAGGATGCCAAATCCGACAACATATTTCTGCTTTGATTTTTCGGCAACAGGCTCATTTAGCAACCCTCCGACTTGAATGACCTTTGAGCCTTGTTTTGGGTGAAAGTAAAAAATATCAATAATATACACGAAAAAGACTAAAATACAATAGTTGCTTATAGTGATTTACTAAGTTTAGCATCCAGTGAGGATCGAACTCATTATTCAGTCGTAATTGATCTAGCAAAACAAGCGTGATAACCATTACCCCACGTTAAAACGCCGAATCCGTAGCTATGGGACAAGGTTGAATGTATGAAGCATCCAGTGAGGACTGAACTCACTATTGAGTAGTAATTGATCTAGCAAGACTAATTTGCTAACCATGACATGATGTCGTAGTACCCAAATCAGCACTTATACATATACAATTAATGTTTGCCTAGTATCAAAAAACGTCTTAAAATATGTTCCACTTGTAGAGCAATCGGTACTAAAAGACTAATGATAGCTTTTAAAAAAGTTAATGCATCTTAAAAATAAAATTTTAATTAACAATTAAAAGATTACATTTAAAATAGCATTTCTGAGTAATTAATGAGAACTCAGAATTTGGTCAGTGATGGTAAACTCTTAAAGTTCATTCTATGTGGTAAGATCAAAAGTAACACTATTCTGGATGTGATTTTACCTCACTACCATGTTCTGAAATAATGATGCATCTTATAAATGATGGCTCAGCCTGTTGATAGCCAACAGGAGAGAAACAATCGGCTTCCTGCAATTTCTAGCTTCTACCATGTACAGAACACTTGATTAACAAGGAAATATTAAGAAGAATAACGATGAAACTAACAATCAGAGATAACTGAAAATTTACGGGATAAATTTAACATTTTTAGAAAATTTAACACTGTTAACAAACTTATCAGGATATTCGTCTCAATAGTCCGAATGTTTAAAAAGTGATAAATTTCTGTCTGAATTTATGGGAAGAAGGGTTATCATTATTTACATATAAAGAAGGCGAGTAAGCTCAAGGATTAGGACATCAATGTCTTCCGAACAGTATCATCTACCCAGTTTTACTCGAATGGGTAGAGTTTAGGCACTTCTCAACGTAGCCGCACACTTGGATCGTCTCCCCGGGTCGTTATTATCACCTCCTTGACTAATCGACTATGGAGAGATTCGAACCTTCCCAGATGGCTTTCGGCCATATTATGTTGATAGGTTACAGCCATATCACGTAGGGTCACTGAAGTTAAGCAACGTTGAACTTGGTCAGTACCTAGATGGGATTACAAGGCACTGTAATCTTTTATATGAGGCTGGTGTAATGCATAACGGTTCGGAATTGGAGTTTGGAGAGCAGTTGGGTTTGTCATATTCACTTATGCGCAAATACCCTTGGTAAAGGCATGAATCCACATCTCCCCCTACCCGCCAGCTAGGAGTTAATTATTAGGACTTGTATCAGTAAATCATTATTATCATCAAATAAATTCTTATAATCTCCGGGCAGATATTATCAACAAGTCGACTAAGGAGAGATTTGAACCAGGATCACTTGCTCGGATTGCTAACGTTCTAATCACGAAGCCAATGAGTAATGTTGAAACCAGCTGGTTTCGAATATAAAAACTCCAAAATACACTACTAATGTCCTTCGTGGCGGTGGCATATTGAATATAGGAGTTGATTTTACTCACAATACTAGAATTAGCCATTGGTGTGGTTTAGGCCCTTCCCAACACTCTCCCGGAGGATATTGTCAAGAAGTAACCTTGACAAATCGATCCTGTTGTATCATCGAGGTGAATGATACAGAGAAGAATGAATGCTTAATATATTTATTTAGCACCCAGTGCTAACAGATACATACAAAAACACAGGACAATAAGTTACAAAACAATTAAGACAACTTACAAGGAATAGAGGAGGGCCAAATGCTTTATAGCCAAACGAAGTAAGGTCAGTTCGAATAATAATCAGTTTAGTATCATCGTAGGCTATTTAAGGCTATGAGCCATGCCATCTAGTATAGTGCTGAAAGGGTGCTAGCTACTCTACAAGAGATCCATGTTTCAGCTGGAAAGAACAATAACTGGCATCACATGGACAAAATAACACAATAATAAACCCATATACCACATCAGCTAATCAATGGACATCAATGATGATGACCAGAAATTACTTGGTCGAAACGTTGTGTCTGTAATAACATCTATATCGGCTAAGATAAGAACAATAATTTGAAACAATAAGTATACACTAAGGTAGGTTTTCTTTTCAATCATTCTTCTTTTGATGATATGATTTGATATTGTAACCGTAGATTTTTTACAAACGCTACCTCATCGTTTTATATTTAGCATCGTATCAATACAACGCTTCTTCACATCTGGGAATAAAACAATAGCAATTTTAGAAAACGACAAAAGAAAATTGTAAAATTCGCACGATGAGTAAAAGTAATGAATGAGGAAATATTCTATTAGGTTGAACTATGAATAATTACCTTTTTTGTTTATTAACTTTATTTGTGCCAAAAAATAAAGTACATTTATATTTTATTCAATTATTTATCTAATGTTATTCAGTTTTAATGGCATAGTCTTTCTTAAGAAATTGTCAAATGAAGGTTGTCTTGAACGGCCACTCTTCTAGATTTTTTTGCATTAATTCAGGCGTCTCCAAACGCTCTATCCTTGAAACTACGTTGTTCCTAAAATTCATCATCGACCTTCCTGATGGCATAATTTCACAACTCGGTATCTCTACTGATGACACGATCATTTATACCTATCTTAATAGTAAGAGCGGTTCAATAAGGTCAAATTGATATCAGAAATGACCTACAATCTGTTGTTAACTAGGGCAAGAAATAACTTGTTAAATTTAATGCCTCCAAAACAAAACTATTCTCTTTTAATCGTTTTAGGGAGGCTTTTTTTGCCTTCCATCAGTATAGTTGATGTTAATCTCCAGGAGATTGAGTCATTACCCTTTCTCGGACTAACGTTCCCTGCTGACATGAAGTGGAAAGTCTATATTGAATCAATTGCTATTATTTTAGGACCATATTTTTCGGAAAATAAGTTGTA
>OZ010580.1:80096569-80099069 GCA_963932145.1 Acanthosepion lycidas | reverse complement strand
CGACCTACAATGTCAAAAAGCAGAAAGTGAACGTTTTCTAGCCAGTAACAAAGCTAACTGAAAGGGTGGGGATTTGTCACTGGATGGTCAAGAGGAAATGTGGCTCTAAATACGTTAATTATAGGCTCGACAGACCTTGTACTCAAACACGTAGTATCTTTCTCTCATTCTTTCCGAATTCTATTACTCTGTTAACACTTCACATTATCGTCTTATTCTTTCTTTACATTATTTACGTTTCTTTCTATCCTAGTTCATTATTTTTATCATTGTTTTCCCTTAGTCTTTTTTCCATTTGATGGTGTTTTTCTTATACATATTCCATACACACTAACGCATGCGTGCTCACGAGCCTATATGCACTGTCATGTGTAGTTTTAGATCTATCTAGCTATGCAGATATAATGTACCTATCTCGTATTTACGTGTATATGCCAAATTTCCCAGCGACTTATTTCTATCTACATATCTATCTACTTACACACAGATATTTAATATATTTCTCGTATATATGCAAATCTGCAAAAAATCCCAGCATCCACTTTCTTTGTATAAACTATCTACCTACATACAGGTATATGGCATATTTCTCGCATATATTTATATCAGAATATCCAAAAGTTCCCAGAGCACACATTTTATCTATACCTGCAGACATATACATATATATATATATATATATATATATATATATATATATATATATGTGTGTGTGTGTGTGTGTGTGTGTGTATGCATGTATGTATGTATGTATGTATAGTAATCGTTTAACCACAAGTAAGATGATAATGCTACTAGGTGAAGGAAAAGAAGAAGACTTAAGTGAGGAGAAATGAGGAAAATACAATAACGGAACAGGTTTCATTAAGAGATAAGATGGCGATTGACGTTGCATTTAAATTTTTGAAGATTGAAGTTATCAGGGAAAAAATCGGAAGGGAGTTTCACAGGCGGAAAGGGAGAGAAAATAATCTATTAGAATAGAGATGATAGTTGTATCTACCTAATTCAACATTAAAACCGAAACCTTGTTGTCAATCTAGTAGCACGCTTAAATTCATGCAATCTGTGTACTATGGGGAATAGTCCATCAGAATAATTGCTATGAAAATATTTGTAGAAGTGAGTGAAGTAGAGATGCCAGGTCAGGATAGATTACATTTCAGATCCTTCTTTGAATCTTGAGATATATGGTAGGGGCACCAGACCAGATGTGGACGAACGAATAGTAGATGTATAAACGTATAAGAAGTATTCTGACGGGAACAATTGTCTGACACGACGCAGTGAACAAACCATCCTAGCAGTAGACCTATCAGTTGCTTCATTATAATCATTTCACTTCATATCAGTGGAAGACGTGAGCACAAGAGTTTCCCACCTGGAGATTAACATCAGCCATGCGGTGATTAAATGAAAGCAGTTTATTTTTGGAGGCGTTAAAATTTACAAGCCATTCCTTCTCCCAGTTAACTATGGATGAAGGTCCTTTTCAAGAGCAATTGCCAATTTTACTTTGTCTGGTCTGTCAGTCTTGCTACTAAAACAGGAGTAAATAATTGTGTCATCTGCATAGATATCTAGTTGGGAACTGATGACATCGGTAAGGTTGTTGATGAAGATCAGAAACAGGTTGGGTACAAGGATAGAACCATGGGGAGCTATGCATTAATATGAAGTGAACTAGAAGCGTGTTCATTCAACAGGACTTTCATTACACGATTTGTTTCGAACCAGTGAATTAGGTCAAATATACAGGGGTTAGACAAAATAATTGGAACAGTTGCAAAATCCACTCCTGTATTTCAAAGACCTATTATATTAGGAACTTTAACTAAAACTCCGTAATTGCAGGTTATATCTATTGTAAATACATTTATTTATCTAATTTAAGGTCTTTGTCGTATCTATTTTTAGAATTTATTCAAATTTAAGCTAAATGCGTGACCTCTCCGAGTTCGAAAAAGAGAAAATTGTTGGAGCTCGCATTGCAGGAGCCTCGATGACTAAGGTTGCTGAACTGTTTGGTTTTTCAAGAGCTACCGCATCAAGAACACTGGTGCAATTCAAGAAACAGGGCAAGACCTCAAGCAACCGGAAGAATTCTGGCCGGACTTGCAAACTTACTGACAGGGACTGGCGTGCATTGAAACGCAATGTAGCAAAAAATCATCGGACAAATGCGGCCAAAGTGACTGCTGAGTTGAATAACCATCTGAATAGTTAAGTTTCTACTAAAACTGTTCACCGTGAGCTCCATAAGGCTGCATATCATGGAAGAGCCGCTGTGAGGAAACCTCTTCACTCCACTCGCAACATTCAAAAGAGGTTGAAGTGGTGCAGAGATCACAATGCCTGGTCTGCAAACCAATGGAAGCAAGTCATATTCTCAAACAAGTTCAGTTTTTCTCTTTTCCTAACTTCAGGGTGAGTTTGTGTGTGGAGGCAGCCTAAAGAAGATTACAACCCTGACTGCCTTCTTCCAACAGTGAAGCATGGA
>OZ010580.1:80086569-80091569 GCA_963932145.1 Acanthosepion lycidas | reverse complement strand
GCGAATGAAAGGATTATAAGTAGCATGCTGGAACATCAGGACCATGTTGCTCTCAGCGAAGTCTGTTTCCCAGAGGAAGGCAAGCTACAAGAACAGAACGCCGGATATACCATCTACTGGTCAGGCAATTCAGATGCAGAGAGACGTCTTTTGGGCGTAAGTTTCATGATCAGGGATTCCATTGCCTCCAAGCCTGAAAACCTGTCAACAGGTTATTCTGACCGCATCATCTCTATGCACCTCCCACTGAGTAATCTCCAATCGCCTTTAATTAGTGGAAAAAACAAATTTTTACTAAAATCTGCGCAGCCTACTACTACTGCAGACAATAAAGTCATACTCCTTGGCAATTTCAACGCCACAGTGGCCCAAGATTTCGCGGCCTGGAAGGTAGTGCTTGGTAGAGTGTAACGACAATGGGAGCTAGCTGCTAGTGTTCTGCGCATTGCATCAGCTCATCATCCCGAACACCATCTCCCAACAGAAAAACAGATTGAAAACAACCTGGATGCATCCTCTGTCTAAACACTGCCACCTCATTGACTATGTCATAGTCCGCTAGCATGACCTGAAAGACATCATGCTTACCAAAGTGATTCCCAGTGCAGAATGTCATACCAACTATCGCCTTATTCATTGCAAACTTAAGCTCTACTTTAAACTCAAACCAAGAAAAGGAGGAAGCCTCTGTAAAAAGTTCAAGGTTGGTAGTTTTCAATCAGATGAAGTGAAAGATAACTCCCAAGTAGTACCTGTGTCAAGGCTTGCAGATGCGAGCATTCCCACAGATTCCTCTTCTGAAACACTTTGGGGAAAACTCAAAACTGGAGACATCTATAGAAATCCTTGGGTTCTCCTCAAGGAAGAACATGGACTGGTTTAATAATAGCAACGTGAAGATTCAAGAACTGCTGGTAAGGAAGAGATTAACTCATCAGGCCCACTTAGCTCAGTCAGTTTGTTCTGTAAACAAAGCAGGCTTCGAGAGATTAAGAACAGGTGATGGATCAAACTCCATGAAAAAAAAACTTATCTATATGCAGACAATGGCGACATCAGGTACTTCTATGAAGCTTTAATGTCGGTTTAAGGTTCTATGTATCAAGTCCAGTGTCCTATGCATAGTGTAGACGGTCATATGCTCTTTACAAACAGGGCATCCATCCTAATCTGTTGCTAGGAGCATTTCCAGGTCATCTTCAGTGCTAATTGTTCAGTCCAGGAACCGGCAATTATCCGCATTCCCCAACAATCAGTAAAAATGAAAGTAGATGAGTTGCCCAACATTGAAGAAATTATCAAACCAATAAAGCAGCTGAATGTAGCAAAGCATCAGCGGTCGATGGAGTCCCACCTGAAATCTAGAAACGTGGGTGCCCGGTGTTGCATATAAAACTCCACGAGCTCTTTTGCTATTGCTGGGAGCGGAGAAAACTACAAGATCTTCGTGATGTAGTCATCATTGTCCTTTATAAGAACAAAGGGAGAAAATATGACTGTTCCAATTACCGAGGGATTATTCTACTCTCCATCGCAGGAGAAATCCTTGCAAGGATTCTGCTGAACAGACAGGTACCTATCATCACTGAAGATCACCTTTCACTGGGTCAGTGCGCTTCAGAACCAACAGGTGCACAAAAGACATGGTGTTTGTTCTCCAGCAGCTGCAGGGAGCAAAACAGGAGGCTGTATGTGGCGTTCGTTGATCTGACAAAAGCATTCGACACAGTGAGCAGAGGAGGAATGTGGCAGATTTAAAGCGACGCGGTTGTCCTCCAATGCTCCTGAACATGACCATCCAGCTGCATAAGGATCAACTTGGCGACTTTAGACGCAACAATGATCTCACAGAGTCCTTCTTAATCACAAAAGGTGTAAAACAGGGTTGCATCCTGGCACCGACTATCTTCTTCACCATGATGCTCAAACAAGCCATGAATGATCCTGATGATGGGGACAGAGTCTCCGTCAGATACTGTCTCGATGGCAACCTGCTTAATCTGCAACAATTAAAAGCCCACATGAAGACCCTGGAGTAACTATCCAAGACATCTGCTTTTCCAACGATACTGCCCTTGTTGCCCACTCAGAAGGCGATTTGCAGTGCATCACTTCCTGCTTCACAGAGGCTGCCGAACTCATTGAGCTTGAAGTCAGTTTAAAGAAAATAGAAGTACTCCACCAGCCGGCACCTCGGGATGAGTATCGCCCTCCCACATCATTGACACGACTGAGCTGAAGGCAGTCCATCAGTTTACTTACCTTGGATGTAACATCACGTCAGATGCTAAGATCAACAAGGAAGTTGACAACAAACTGGCATTGCATTTGGCAGATTATACAAATGTGTGTGGTATAGCAGACACCTGAAGAAGGGTACAAAGATCAGAGTGTATAGAGCTATCGTCCTTCAGCATAATGTTCAAACAAGCCATGAAAGATCTTGATGATGAGAACAGAGTCTACATCAGATACCGTCTTGATGCTAACCTGTTTAATCTCCTACGATTAAAAGCCAACACGAGGACCCTGGAACAACTTATCTGAAACCTCTGCTTTGCCGAAGATGCTGCCCTTGTTGCTCACACAGAAGGAACTTCGCAGCGCACCACACCCTACTTCACAGGGGCTGCCCAACTCTTTGGGGTTGAAGTAAATTTAAAGACAGGTACTAACCAACCTAACCAGGTCAAACTTACGCAGAGAAATTTTGTACTATGATCAATAGATACCTAAGGTCTTTTTTTATTAACTATAAAGATACAGCCTTCCAAAGAACAGAAGAAATGGTATTCAACATTAGTGTTTTGGTAAGTGGCTTTTTGTGAAAAAGTGTTATTGACACAAAGTTAAAAAAAAAATTATTTTTTGTTGTAAGTGAATTTTTACTCCTTTCTTTTTATGTGCCATGTCCTTTCAGGACGTAGGCGATCATGGCTCTCCACCTCTCTCTATCTCCCTTGCAGCTCTCAACAAGTTCCTTCCCTCTGCTTCCTCCCCCCAGACCACGTTCTGTCATTCACATGCATAAGTACGCCAGGTATGTCACGCGTTGTTTTCCCTTGTCTCTCTTCCCCCCACTCTATCTCTCTCCCTCTCTCTCTCTCTCTATATATATATATATATATATATATATATATATAGAGAGAGAGAGAGAGAGAGAGAGACAGAAAAAATATTATTTTATTGCTTTTTCGTCTTTTATATGATTGGAGTGCAATTAAGTAAGTTTATGTTCTTTTTCTCATGGTGCAAATCGGATTTGTTATGTATATTGCTCTGATGAGTTGTCCGTAAAAAATATTTTTATTTGTTTCCCAACGATGTGATTAGAAAAGCGTAATAATGGATTTCTTAATCGCATTGTTGAGGTGTTTTTGTGTAATATTGGATATTGGAGTTGTTGTAGAGGAAGAGATTAATTAAGCACTCTTAATAAGTTTTTTGGGTTTTTTTTTTTTTTGTTTTTTTGGGTTTTTCCTTCTACCATGTATCGCTTTGAAACTTCAAAACATAGAAGTTAATACGGGAAGATTTTCTATGATAACTTAATCAGAATTACTGCTGATTACATAGAAAAAGGTAATATTTATTCATGCTGAGTTCGCTTGTAAAACGAAGTACGGATTTGCTTTCAAATGTTTTCTTTATTTTTTTTGTTTATGTGACCATTGTTTTTGCGATATACCGGACATATACGGATAGTTTATCTGTTGTGTTATAAAACGATTATTTCCGAGATTTACCAGATGATAATTACAGAAGGAATATTATAGTAAAAATGTCATGGATATGTCATCTTTTCCCGTGAATATATTTCCACTGGTGTAGTATATATAGCATGGTGCTCAAAAGTTCTCAACACAGCAAATCTGACTAAATATCAGAACGCTTATATATATATATATATATATATATATATATATATATATATATATATATAATTATTTAACATTATCAAACACGCGCATACAGGGATAAGTTTGCGATGATAAAATAGAAAAGAACAACGTTTAGTTTAATATAGGGATTTCAGTATAATGTCGTATACACACACACACATACATAAATACATACATACGTCGGTTAATATAAGTGAAGTCCGTAATGTGTTCAATATCAGAGGTTGGCAGTGAAGATTCAGAGAAAGTAGCGGCTGTTAAGTAATTCTTTAACTCTTCGATATCAGGTTGGCAGTGAAGATAAATTGGGAGAAAAAAAACAAAATGGCTGCCTTTATACACGTCGCATTGAATATTTTGAGCTTTCTGATTGGTTAATCCTTCTATTGGTGGACTATAAAATGAGTCAGCTCATTTTGGCTAGCTCACTAGTACTAACATATATCCCAAAAACTGTAACATTATATATATATATATATATATATATATATATATATATATATAATTATTTATTCAAAAATATGATTACAACACGCTACATAAGAGTTCAATAACCTATTTTCTATATATTTTCACACACACACACACACACACACACACACACATATATATATATATTTATATATATATATATATATATATATGTGTGTGTATATGTATATATATAAAGAATATGAATAAAGATAAAAGGAAAATTTATAATAGCCGACGCATTTCGTCTTCTGGGGGACTTTGTCAAGGGAAACGTGCTTTGATAAAGTCCCTCAGAGGACTTTTGTCTTTATTCATTTTGTCCTTTTACAGATATACGCTGTCTGAAATTTTTACATAGATACACCAAAAAACACATAGACACACACATAAATACGCATCACATGAAGGCTTTTTCCAGTTTGTCATTTCCCTTTATATATATATATATATATATATATATATATATATATATATATATATATATATATATATATACAGGTTATTTAAAAAAGAATACGCCAAAATCATTACGCTGTTTTTTCAGGTCTGTAGCATTGTAGTGGACTGAAACAGTGGTTATTTGATAGAGTAGTTATCAAAGTTTGATTGGGTGTCAGCTTCATC
>OZ010580.1:80021569-80081569 GCA_963932145.1 Acanthosepion lycidas | reverse complement strand
GGTTAGGTGATAAACTACTTCCAACGACAAGGCCTCTGATCAGGAGGTTTTGAGGAGCATGGAACTACTTCTTAATTGCTGGTGTTCCCAGGTCCACCCTTACCACCATATTTATATATATTTATATATATGCAAAAAATATGACCAGCAATATGTTGCAAGAATGATACCTACCGTCTCATAACAACAACGCATGTCAAGTTCAGACTTATGAAAGTAGGTCAATTGGCCTCGTTTATTTTATTTTGATTTCTTGAATTATGACCAAGAAGAAAAATCTCATAAAGGTTAAAGGGTTTTGGCTAGAATACTAAGTTAGCGCATTTCTACAACAGCGGTAGAGACACTGTAGTTGGCTAGTGATGCCCTTAGAAAGTGTTAATGTTGTCAAGCACCTGTATAATGTGGTCTATGGGTGTAAAAATGTTCATTTCATCAAAGCACCAGCAAAAAAATTAGCTATGGGAAAATAGTTAACCCCACAAGCTGGGGCCAAAACAATATGAAAGTGTAAAAATAGATTTTTAATACCAGAAAAAATTATTACCAGCAATAAATGTTTGAAAAGAAAATTATTACCAGTAAAACATTATTATCAGCAATACATTTTTTAATAAAAAAAATTACCAGCTATACATTTTTTGAAAAAATGTTACCAGTGATACATTTTTGAAGAAAAAATATTATAGATTTTTTAAAGGAATAAATATTCCCGGCAATACATTTTTGGGAAAAAATATTACCAGTAATAAAAGTTTTGTCAGCGTTAAATAATCCATTGAGGTTGATATGACGTAAAACAAATCAAACCAAATCAAACTAAGTGTTTCAGATTGGCTCTCTCTGTTATGCAGTATTTTATATTTGTTGGGTGGTAATACTGCGCAATACCGTCCGTTGGAACCAGCTGATCCATTAAAAATAAATCATTAACCAACTGTAAACTATAAAAAAAAAAGTCGTAATTGAATTATTAGTAATAGAAAAAGTGTCTTTTGTTTCATGTTCAAGTGTAATAACTTGCTTTTTATTAAATGCTTTCTGTTTGTTCTCTTTTTCATTGTTTTATTACGGTAATCATGTAGGATATTTTCAGTATTGTGACTATTTGCTTTATGTTCAGCTGCACCGCTAATCCTGTTTTTTATATACAGTAATATTTTCTGCTATCGCTAATGTCCATGTGAAATGTTTTTAATGTACCGATAGCTTGCGTTAATCATTACATGCTTAAATACCTTCTTCTTCTTTTTTTTAGAATACACCCTGCTGAAATATAGGTACGTATAAAATGTCCATGAGTTTTTATGGCGTTAAATACAATATCCCCACTGGTTGATCAAGTCTGCAGACTGGTACGTATTTATTAGCCGAACTTTAATTTGAAATTTTCACTCTGTAACGTTCGGTCTATGCCATTAATATTCGTCGTTGAAATGCAGTGATAAAGAAGGTGATTGTGTTAAAAATAAATATTTGTTGTGTAAAATAAACATTCTTTTCTTTTGTGGATGACAGATTTATCGATGCAACTACGTAATATCGATCGCTTATACGTATGACATATATTTATTATCGAAGCGATCACCGGAAAAAGAAAAAGTTTTTATTGACGCCGATTTCGTAAGTCCAAAATTACTTTCAAAGATTTGATTTATTTTTTATGTGATCGAGATCGTCTGTGGGAAGAAACGTGTCGTTAATGCACCGGTTATACATAGAGGGTGTGTCAATTGTGTTAAAAGTTTTATTTTTCAGATTTGCCAAATAACATTTAGGAAAAGAAGGTCCTAGTGGAGATCCCATCGCTATGCCATTTTGAATTTTTTTTTTCGTGGTTATATATTTCCTAGATTCAAAGAATGGAACTTGTGCAGTATATAAGAAGTTGTACTGAAAAGTTCTCAACTTTTCCTACTCCCCAAATTAGAGCTTTGTTTCGGAAGGGCGTCAGTATAAATATCAATATCTATCATAATTAGGCACACACATACACATATATGCATAAGTATATGCATAGAAGAATGCGTGTATTTGATAACGTGTTAACATTTTCATTTACATTGGAAATAATAGAAAGAAATAAAACTTTAACAATGCTTTAAATAAATTTTTAATAAAGCTTTAGAGAGAGACGGTAATGTTTTTAAATATATTGTACGAAACTGAACTTCGAAATATCCGAACAAACTTATCAGATCATTAATTACATTTAGAGTCAAGAGGGAACGATCAAATATGTGTTCGGATAAAAAAAATAAGCAAAACAGGTAGATATGGCAAAACAAACGTTCATTGACTTTTACTTCTTGAGTTTTGTTTCTACTGGACTCAGAAGTAATGAATATCGTCCGGATCAACGATAACATTCTCACCGGTCGTGAGAAACGAGCTGGGCCATGGCCAATTAGTTCACATTCGACACAAATTCCTGGTTTGGGATAGATGAATTTATAAAAGACCACCTACGAAGGCCGAAAGTGTTTACATTTTATTTTATTTTATTTTTTTATTTTTATTTATTTTTTTTTTGTTTGGACTAGTATGATGAATATATACAAGTAATCACACAGACATAGGTAGATATTCAAATGTTTGTTGCTACCCATCGTCACAAGTGACATCGCAAACCACAACAATTCACACAGTTTAGGCCAATTCGTTTTATTACTTTTCACTCTATCTCTTGGAGATCAACTAAACAGGAAGTTTCTCCAAATCTCGAGCACCTTCCGCAGTATTCTTGCGTCAGTCCGAATTCTCACAGGAAGTTCTTTTGACTCCAGTCTTTCTTCTGCTCTCTTTCAGGGCCTATCTTTCCTCTCTGGCTACTGAACGAGGTCCTGGCATTTTACTATTTATTCACTTTCTTTGGTTTGTACTTTCTGCTGCAATGTCATCTACAATCTGACAGAAAGTAATATATACAAAATATGTACAAAACACCTTCACTGTTATTACAGTTAAAATGATATAGTGGGATTACACCGATTGTTTGCCAAAGAACTACCGTTAGATATTGTTATTAAAGCAGAATATAAGAGTAGAGCGCAAATGTTATATCTGCTTTTTATTTATTGACCCGTCCTGGATAAGACGATAAACTACATCCGCGTCCTGGGTAAGACGATAAACTACGTTCAACAGCAAGACCTCTGATCAGGAGGTTTTGAGGAGCGATGAACCACCTCTTAATTGCTGGTGTTCCCAGGTCCACTCTGATTCGTGGTGGTAGCACCTGTTAGCGTCCCAGCTATGGACAAATAGTTAACCCCCAAATTGGGGTCAAAACACTATGAAAGTGTAAGAATAGGTTTTAATACATGAAAAAACTTTGTAAAAAATAAAATTACCAGAAATACATTTTTGGAAAAAAAACAAAAAAGATATTACCACTAAAATATATTTTTGAAAAAAAAATATTACCAGCTATAAGAAAAATATTTCCAGAAATAAAAATTTTAACGGCATTAAATAACTCTTTTAGCTTGATATGCTGTAAAACAAACGAAACGAAACCAAATTTTATTTATTCAAAAGATGCTTTAGAAACAAGTGGTATTATATTCCCCTATAGATGAACTTTTGGTCCCCAGCAAATCTCATGTTGCACTGAATACAACACATATCAAAAAATATCGTAAGCCTATTTAAATACAGTGAAATGTTGTGTCAAACTAACCGATAAAAAACTTTTTCTGAGATTATATCTCTCACAATCTTTCATGGGAAATTCACACATACGTGCGTACTATAAAGAGATCTTTAAACTTTCATTCACTCCGTCTCTATTTTTTTCCACTTAGTTTGCTCAAGCAATAAAATATGTTAACTGTACGTAAATGTTTTTATATGAATTCTTGTTCTCATTCTTGTGGAAACTCAAATGCATTCACTAAATATGTCACAAAATATAACGTTTAACACTATATCAGAAATTTACTACTATTATAATTAATAGAAGTATTAAACCTTATGTCCTCAGACATGTTTAGTGTTTATATTATGAACGGAGGTGCGAAATAGCTGAAACGTAACCATCTTTAGAAGTGCATTAAGGAAAGCAAGTTCGAACTTCGGATGAAAACCACTTAGCTCGAAAGCACTTGGGAAACAGTATGATTTCGTATACGATCATTCATCGTCAAATATACTAACAAAATGCTGTCTATAGTTACTCACAATGATTGATAGTAAGTGTACGTGTGTGAAGATGGCAAAATACACTTCCATATTTACCGCTCCGCTCAAGCAATAATCACTGTAAGAAGTTACAAACAACCATGGTCAAATTCCACAAAGACTATCTAGCTCTCTCTCTATCTATATCTGTCTCTCTCTCTCTCTCTATATATATATATATATATATATATATATATATATATATATATATATATTAGGTTGGTGCAAAAATAATTTCGTTTTCTCACATAGTAACATATGTTAGAAAACGAAATTATTTTTGCACCAACCTAATATATATATATATATATATATATAAACACACATATATATAGATATATTTTTCCTAAAATATTAACCCTTTTCAAGAATATCCTAACAAAGACATTAATTTTATATAAAAACACACACACATACACACGTACACACACACACACACATATTTATATATATTTATATATATGCAAAAAATATGACCAGCAATATGTTGCAAGAATGATACCTACCGTCTCATAACAACAACGCATGTCAAGTTCAGACTTATGAAAGTAGGTCAATTGGCCTCGTTTATTTTATTTTGATTTCTTGAATTATGACCAAGAAGAAAAATCTGACTCATAAAGGTTAAAGGGTTTTGGCTAGAAGACTAAGTTAGCGCATTTCTACAACAGCGGTAGAGACACTGTAGTTGGCTAGTGATGCCCTTAGAAAGTGTTAATGTTGTCAAGCACCTGTATAATGTGGTCTATGGGTGTAAAAATGTTCATTTCATCAAAGCACCAGCAAAAAATTATTTATTACTGTTAATTTTGCAGCTTTTTCTTATCATTGTTGTCATTGAAATGAAGAGAACGAAAGGAATGCAGAGGCCATTATATAACTATCAGTTGTCGTAGGAGAGCTGGTTATTTTTTTTTTAATAATTTCTTCCCAAGTAAGGCAATAAAGCCACTACGTCTCAAAGTGTTAGAAGAAAGAAGGAAAACACTCTTAACGGGTTAGAAGAACAAAAGAACAAGAATTAAAACAGAAGATAGCCATTGACATTGCAATTCAGTTTTTGAAGATCAAAGTTGATTGGAAAGCAAGAAATCGGCAGAGTGTTCCACAAGCGAGAAGTGCGATAGAAGAAACTGTTAGCATAGAACTTATGGTCGGATCTAGTCGTTTCAACTTTAAAATGATAAGACCTTGCCACCAATCTAGTATTGCGCTTAAATTCATTATTATTATTATTATTATTATTATTATTATTATTATTAAAATAAAAAAAGGAAAGGACAAGTGTAGAAACGATTGTTTAAACCCGCTATTTTGCTTCAAGAGGTATCTACTGGCCATCACTACAAATCGAGTTACAAAAATTCTTAAAACTTCACCTTACTTTCCTCGGTTAAACAAAAAATGTGCAGAAATAGAGAGATTTAGTACCATCAACAAAGGAGATATGCATAAACAAATAAAGCAACTAACAGGACAGAAGACATGCTCGTCAACAGGCTGTTTAAATTTAAAGAGAAAATCATATTAGAGAAGGAAAAAAATCTTCAACGCTAGAGCGAGTATATTGGAGAACTCTTCCACGACGAAAGAACCGAAGTTAAAAGCCGCACTGGCCAAATTGAATAGAAACAAGGCAGCAGGGCCAGACGGAATCGTAACGAAAATGCTAACAGCCTTAGATGAATTTGGCATAGACAAGATCACAGAAATAAGAAATGAAATCTTCAACAGTGGGGATATAGCGGAAGATATCACCGGATCTATTTTCATAGCATTGCCTAAGAAACCAGGCTCAAACGAGTACGAACTCCACCGAACAATCAGCCTAATGAGTCACGTAAGAAAAATTCATCATCCGTATTCTGATGAATAAAGCACGCAACAGAATCAGGCCAGAGATAGGACGAGAACAATACGGGTTCATTAAAGACGGAAGGAACAATATTTATGCTCAGAACGTTATCAGAAAGAGCAATACAAATGCAGAAGCACGTCTACCGATATTTAATAGACGAAGCAAAGGCGTTCGACAAAGTACGCTAAAAGGATCTGATGGAACGTCTAAGCAACCTTGATATATTTGGGAAAGATATGAGAATAATCAAGAAACTATACTGGCAGTAAACGGCATGCATACGCATAGAGAATGAATTCAGCGGATATACAAAAACAGAAAGGGCATAAAGCAAGGATGTGTCTTCTCATCGGACTTTTTAAACCTAAACAGCGAGGCGATTCTGGGAGAATTGGAAATCCTACCGGGATTCAGCATTGGCGGCCACAATCTTAACAACATAAGATACGCAAATGACACAGTACTGATAGCAGACACGGAAACGAATTACAAAACCTCCTACAGAAGGTAGCGAAGGAGAGCGAGAAGAAGGGACTAAGCACAAACTAAAAAACAGAATGCATGGTCATCAGTAAAAGGATGAGCACGAAATTGCAGGTCTGGGACACTAAAATCAAGCAGGCACGCATGCTCAAATATCTGGGAAGTATTTTGATGGAGGAAGGTAAGTGCGACGCTGAGTTTCGAAGACCTATTGGGATCGACAAGGACACATTCCAGAAACTGGGCAGAGTATTGTGAGCCAGGAGGATTTCTTTGGTAACAAAGAAAACAATACTCTGTCCTTCTTTACGGCAGCGAATGTTGGATGGTCTCCTCAAAGAGAAAGAAAAGACTCGGGGCAACGGAGATATGGCTCTACAGAAGGATGCTAAGGATATCATGCACCGTGCGTGTGAGAAACGATGAGGTTTTGGAGAGGATGCAAACAAGGAGGAAGCTTATATTTAACATCAGGAAGAGGTAGATGAGATTTCTGGGACATGTAATGAGAAAGGAGGGCCTGGAGAATGTGATACTCACAGGTCGAATAGAGGGAACGAGAGACACGGGAAAGCAACGCGTTGCATACTTGGCGGGCTTAAGTAAATGGATGACAGAACGTGTTATGGGGGGGGGCAGATGAATGAAACTTATTGAGAACTACAAGGGATAGGAGGAGGTGAAGAGCCATGATCGCCTTCGTCCTGAAGAGACACGGTACATAAAAAGAAAAAAAAAGTGTTTCCGTTTTGTTTCAACATTTCTTTGAATTTCAAGCTATAAAAATCTCTTAACGAGCGTTTCTGAACTGGTCCGAGTACCCCAGTGATTATGGGCACTGCTTTCACTCCTGTGGTCTTGATGTTTTCACCTCATTTCCTTTCATTCTTACCTTGTAATCCATCGGAAAGGTTGTCTCCACCGTTAAGCATATTTTGTTTTCTTTGCACACTGTAATTAAATCTGACCTCTTGATGATCTACCATTATTATTGGTACACTCACTGAGTAGTCAGACTTCACTTTACACTGGCTGCTTACACTAGAGGTCAAGTGCCAGTAAGACTTTTTAGTACTCCAGAACTTTCTTCGGTATTTTAGCTGTTTTTAGCGCTTGTTTTTTCTAGCTGGTATTGATCTTCTTTGGTTTTCCTGTTCTTACTGCCTTTTGTTGATTTTTTCTTTCCTCCTTTCTTTCTTTTTTTCCAGCTGTCCAATTTCCTTCTTTCTACCTCTCCTGTTTGTTCAATTTCTTTTTTCTTTCTTTTTTTTTTCTTTCTTTCTTTCCCGTTTGTTCAATGTATTCTTTTTTTTTGTTTCTTTCTTTGTTCATTAGTTTGTTCTTTGTTTGTTTCTTTCTTTCTTTCTTTCTACCTCTCGCGTTTGTTCTTCTTTCGTTATTTATTTATTTATTTATTTGTCAACCCTGCTTCTTAGTCCAGTTAGATGTACATTTCTTACTTCTTCAGTAACTGATGTTTGAACCCAGATAAACTACTAGACTTAACTCTACCTATTTCTGGTTTTCCATTTTCTTTGGGCTATACCCATTGGTTTCGTGAAACAGCAAAATCTAACATTTTCTTCTTCTTGTTTACGATAACTAGATCAAGTAGATTATTAGCCTGGATTGTATAATCAGTTTAGAACTAAAAAAAAATCACATTTTTTCTTTTGTTAATTCTGTAGCGCATCTTCTTTGAGTCTGTGTCATTGATTGTAGTGTTTCAGTTGATCACTTTCACAAACGATTTGCACTTTTTGACAAAATCCAAATCGCTGCTTTCTGATACTCTACTTACATTATTTATATTTAGGCTACTGTCAACATTTTTGTTGTTATTATCACAGCATTTTGGTCGTTATGTCTTCCGGCTTTCACTAGGTGTTGTTTATCCAGGTAATCTTCAGAGAATTGAAATATTTTATTTCTTTTATTGAGATAGATTTCTCTTGCTCAGCTATTGCTGTCTTGCGATGTATTGTCGTGTTCTTATTGAGTAAATTTTACCCCAAGCAAGGCAGTAAAGCCACTAAGACTCAAGGGGTTTGATATTATGAGAAAAAGAAAACTTTACTGAGCAGAGAGAACAATAAAAGAACAGGAATTAAGTAGACAGAAGGTAACTACTGACAAGAAGCCGAAAAAGAGTTCCACAGACGAGAGAATAAACTGTTAGCATAGAGTTTACGATTACATCTAGCCATTTCAATTTTAAAATGATGCGACCTTTCCATTGATCTAGTCTTCTTCTTTATGTATTTTCAGGGCGTAGGTGATCATGACCCTCCACAACTTCCTGTTCTTTGTAGCTCTTAATAACTTTTATCTTTTTGTAATTTCTCCTAAACCTTGGTTTGCCATTCATTTACTCACGGTTACTAAGTAACTTGTGCGTTGTTTTCCTCTATTCCTCTTGTCTGTCCTGTGAGTATCAGATTTTCCACGCCCTCTTTCCTCATTATGTACCCTAGATAGTACAAATATCTCTTCCTAATGATAAGTATAAGTTTTGTTTTTGTTTCTATTTTCTCTAAAATGTCTTCGTTGCTCAAAAGTTCGGTTCATGGTATCCTCAGAATTCTCCTATAGAAATACATTTCTGTTGCTTCAAGTCCCGTCTTCATCTCTGAGGAGATTGTTCAGCATTCACTGCTATATAGGACAAGCACTTAACAATTCAATGCTTTTTTCTTTGTTTATAACGATTTTTTTTACTTTGCTTAGCTTTTAGAATGCATTTTTGGCTATCCCAGTGTGCCTTCGGATTTCAGTGTCGCACGTTCTGTGCCTTATTAAGACACTTCTCAGTTATTTAAATTTTTGTACTTGTTTGCTTTTTGTATCTTCAATTTCTTTCAATTTCTAATCTGCATTTTGAATTTATCCTTTTACTAACAATCATACTGAGCTTAAATTCATAAAGTTTAGGTACCAAAGTGGGAAGCTCATCAGAACAATTACCATGAAAATATTTACAGAAAAAGGCAGAGAAAGCTACATTACGGAGTGGGAAAGTGACTGAAGCCGAGATGCCAGGTAAGACTAATATTATCTGCAATATACCTTGTTGTTATCAAATTCTCTCTTTCTTCATGATGTGCATGACATTTTCAACTGTCTCTTTCTGATTGTAATTCTAGCGTTTACATTGTTTCCATTTTAAAAAAACTTCTTTGTCGCTCGTATGTTCCGTCCATGGTATAATAAATAAGAAGAGTTCTTTCTAAAGTTTCAGCTCTTTTAATTTCAAGAACAAATTCAATGTTGGCACAAAGTTACATTTCTTCAGCATTTGATTATGTTAGACCTTACTCTTCACATCATAAAAGACCAATGTTTTGTTTTACCATTATTAATGATTCTGTTTCTTTAATAATCTCTACCTTTTTCACCCAAGTTCCCTCAGCTCCTTGTCTTTTCTTTGAAATCTCCATACATTTGTTTCTCTTCGCTGATGTTATTGTAATTAAATTCATGGCAAGAAAAAAGTTGTGTACGACCGAAAATAATTGTATCTTTTGCACTGGTAATGTTTGTTTAAGTAAATGACACCATATCCTCTTTTTTTTTTCTTTTTTTTGGACAAAACGGAAGTGTTCGAAATGCCTGAGCTAAACTGATTAAATGATTTAAGAACTTTCTTCAATTAAGAAGTACAGGAATAAATAGCTGAAAAAGTCTCGAGTGATTGGCCACTTCATGAGATTTCTCAAAAAGAAGGGTGGTCCCGATTTAACCTTGACTGTCATTCACATGACAATTCCAATATGTTTAGACCCTGCCATGTCACACCTGCGTCACCTTTGATGAGATTTATTATTTTTTGCCGCACCCATCAATGGAACTTGCTATCAAGTCCGACTGTCAAGCTTTTCTCTTGACTTTATTTTTATTTTTATTTTTTGTGGTGGGGGGTGCTTTGTTCCTGATTCCCTTTTACTTTCATTTGTTTCTTTCATTGTTAGTATCTTTCTTTTTTTAAATTCATACATTCTTTATTTCTTTCTTTAAGAACGAAGAAAGATCATCAATAACATGTCTTTAGTTATTATGATTAAATTCGCAGATAGCAAAGGAACGATTTTTCTTTACAACCTTTTTCTTTTTTTTTCTTTTTTCTACTTTTTTGGCTGTCATTCAATTTTTCTTACATTCTTTTTTCTTTCAGAACGAAGAAAGATTGTAAAACTTTCTTTCGTTTCTTCATGTTTTTATTATTATTATTATTATTATTATTATTATTATTATTATTTCCATACCTTTTTCATGCTTTTAATTTTTTAATGGACAAAATGCGTTGAACTAAAAGGAAAGTAAAAGACACTTTCTTTTTAGTTTAGCACATTTTTTTCATTCTTTTTCCTTCTATCCTTTCCCTAAAATTATTTTTTGTTCTATTCATTTTATCAATTAAGTTTTAAAAATCTTTCTTTCTTTATTTTTTTATTTATTTACCGTTTGTTCACTTTCTTTCTTTCTTTCTGCCTCTCCTGTTTGTTGACTTTACTCTTTCTTTCTTTCTTTCTTTCTTTCTTTCTTTCTTTCTTTCTTTCTTTCTTTCTTTCTGCCTCTCCCGTTTGTTGACTTTACTCTTTCTTTCTGCCTCTCCCGTTTGTTGACTTTACTCTTTCTTTCTTTCTGCATCTCCTGTTTGTTGACTTTACTCTTTCTTTCTTTCTTTCTTTCTTTCTTTCTTTCTTTCTTTCTGCCTCTCCCGTTTGTTGACTTTACTCTTTCTTTCTTTCTTTCTTTCTTTCTTTCTTTCTTTCTTTCTTTCTTTCTGCCTCTCCCGTTTGTTGACTTTACTCTTTCTTTCTGCCTCTCCCGTTTGTTGACTTTACTCTTTCTTTCTTTCTTTCTTTCTTTCATTCTTTCTTTCTTTCCCGTTTGTTCAATTTCTTTCTGTCTTTCCCGTTTGTTCTTTCTTTCTTTCTTTCTTTCTACCTCTCCCTTTAGTCTTCTTTCTTTCTTTCTTTTTTCTTTCTTGTCTACATGCAAAAAAGGCTAAAAATAATGGAAGCCTTATTAAATAAAAACACAACACCCAATAATATCAACTAAGAACATGGACACAATATCTTGACCGTATTTTGAAAATAAAAACTTTATATAAATACATACATACAACAATCTATTTGTTAGTGAATATATTTCAACCTTAAAAATGGCTAAATAAATCTATATCCGAAAGCACTCGAATAAAAAGGACAATTGGACAGTTTTTATATAATTTATCGTTCGAAAAGAAAAAAAAATATTAGATCACATGAGAAACTGTATATCAACTAAATCAAAGCACCTTGCACCTTGTCTGTCGTATTCAATGAAATGTGCATATATATATATATATATGTGTGTGTGTGTGTGTATATATAATTGAAAGAGAGAAAACTATATAGATCTGTACAGATAAATAGATAAACAGATCTGAACAAAGAACTAGATACATAGATCTGAACAGATAGATAGATAGATAGATAGATAGATAGATAGATAGATAGATAGATAGATAGATAGGGTTGTGAAAAGAGGTGAGCATATGATGATCCAAGTATATGTGCAATAACAGTAAGAGAGACAGTTAATGACCTGGCATAGAGTTCGTGAATTTGTGAGAGAGAGAGAGAGAGAGATAGAGAAAGAGAGAGAGAGAGAAGGAGATTGAGAAATCACGCATTCATTAAACACTTAATCCGGCTAAGTCAAACAAAGGGGAATTAATGCCTCATTTTCATGTTCTACTTTTACAGTCATTTTTCATCTTCTTCCTTCTTATATCCTTCGTTCTTTCCTTCCCGCACTTCTTCCTACCGGCGGGCGTACCGAGCGAAAAGCAGCTTGTTTGCTTATTACCCGGCTTTCGACTTAGTCTCAGCAGAAAGATAAAAACGAAACAAATGACTAAAAAGAGGAATAAAATAAACCGATCAAGATATAAAACAAAATAAATCTGAGATAATGAGAAAATTAAATTCACTTGAGCGCAAGGGTAACTGTTGTCGCTGTAAAGCGGAAAAAGAATTCTTAAATTTCATATATATATATATATATATATATATATATATATATATATATATATATATATATATATATATATAAAGTAATATAGTCTTAAGGTGTGCTATATTTATGGAACAAAGTGCTCAATATCAGAGATAGAGCGTGTGTAAATATAAAAGTGAACATAGAAGTCAACACTTAGAGGCGACAGTCTGTTTCATGCTATATGCAATCGTCAGGCCTGACGATTGCCTATAGCATGAAACAGACTGTCGCCTCTAAGTGTTGACTTCTATGTTCACTTTTATATATATATATATATATATATATATATATATATATATATATATATACGTTTTACTAGTTTGTGACTGGAAGGAATAATTCCGAGGAGGATATAAATTCAAGGAGAGCTCAATGTAGACTACAGAGCATTATAATGATAAGATGGAGCCGTTAATTAACCATTTCGTTTATAACTTTTATTTCGTGAACACCAAGATGTTCAAATCATCAGAACGAAATCTCCTCCTATGTACAACTTGATTTGTATATTAATCAATAAATCTAAGCTTTTAAAACATTCCGAAAATGTCCATACTTCTTCATTGATGTCTTTTCAGGTATGGGCTTTCCACAATTTCCTGTCTTGTTACAGTTAGTAGCTGTTCTCCTTTTTCCAACACTCTTTGTACTCGCGATTCTTGTTTTGCCATCCATTTATTGAAACTCATCAAGCAGGTTAATCGTAGTTTCCTCCATTTCTCTTGACTTAAATACGCCTTCTGGATATTCATTTCTCAAAGCCTTTTTTCCAAATTATGTGCCCAAAAGTCTATACCTGATTGTTTGTATCAATTTGCTTGTAGTTAGTATTTTCCTGAAAGCTAACTCGTTATTCACATTCTCTGTCCAATGTATACTCATCGCTATAACCACATCTCTGTCACTTCAAGTACCTTCTTCATCAGGGAAGAGAATGTCCAGTATTCATTGCCATCTAAGAACTTAGATATTGACATATCAATTAAATAATCTTTTCTTGTTTTGTAACAATGGTCAATACCAAGATGAGTGACCTCTTGGTCAATACCAAGATGGGTGACCGTTTGGCAATACCGGATGCTGTAAGCTTGGTTGAGCAGGTAGTGTAATGGATAATGGCCCGCGGATTGTTGATCGAAATGCTGAGTTTCAATTTCAGTTGGGTGTGTTATATTTAGTTACGGGTACATACCCTTGGGAAAGGTATGATCCACCTCGTCTCCCCCACCACCACCACCAGCTAGTAATACTTGTATTAGTAAATCATTATTATCTCCAAGAAAAATTCTTACAATCTAAATAAAATTCTGGCTTTAAATCATTTAAATCATCAATTATTCGGACTACTGTCCTCATCTTTGTTGCCATATTTATCACAACGTTTAGGCCGATGTAGGCTCCGGCCTTCTTCGGGTGGTTGGAATGTCGAACTGAACCCTTTATTTCGTTCGCTAGGATAGGCAGTTCTGTCCTTAAGGACACATGACACAGTGGATTAAGGAGTTGGTTAGATCCAGTGACAGGACCCAAAAAGTGTGAGTTCAATACCTGGTTAAGGCAGTGGAGAAATTGGAAAGGGGAATTAACAGGAGATAACTGATAACTGACATCCATTAGACATGGCACGTGGAACTAGAACAGTCTACCTCAGCGAACGTAATAAAGGGTTCAGTTCAACTTTACAACCACATAAAGAAGGCCGAAACATTGTGATAAATATGGCAACAAAGATGAGGGCAATATTCAGAATAATGTAAATAGTGTATTTAATACCTCATCTCAGAAATATAGACAGATTTAAATCAGTAGTTCCTAAACTTTTTTTTAGTTCATGGCCTACTTTTAACGCAGAATTTTTCTGTGGTTCATGAAATTATTATAGTATACAAAATTACTTCCATTTTACATAGAATATATCCAATTATAAAATTTCTGTGGCCCTGAAATTTGACAAGGTCCATTTTGGCCATGTGATCAAGGTTCGGAAGCAATGCTTTAAATAACCTGCAGTGTTGATAAGCTGTAGAAAACGAACCCCTGATTCAATATTTTGTAAGAAAATGTTCCTATCTCTTAATACTTAGATTCTGAAAAAGCATCTTTTATTGTTCGTGTGTGCTTTCTAACTTCGGTGTTACATTTTCCATTGCCAGGTAAATTTCTGTATCTCCTTGATTTTGACGTCTACTGGATTTTAAAGTTTTTGCTTCTATTGAAATTTCATTGACTAAAACCTCAATGAACAGATGATGTGAAAAAATAAAATGCATAATAAATGCATTAGAATATATATGTCTGTGTTATTAAACAAAACAAAAAAAAAAAGAAGTGTTTGTTGCCACATCATCCACATGAGTAATTATGTAATTTAAAACATATTGATAAGAGAATTTTTTTTTAAATCTTTTTCATAAAATTACAAAAGTTTACATGGAAATCCAGATACTTATGTGATACAGAAACACTAAAATTTTCATAGAATATAAAATAGTAGATATCAGGAATGTCTTATGCTAGGATCTCCTTACAGATTCTATTGTTTTTTCTAGTCATATGAAAGATTTGATAGATTATTTAATAATAATTCTCCGTCAGAGTTGATGTATTTGTTTTTACATTTTATGTTGTTTTGTTGATGATCCATCGCTATGAAAACACATTAACTTGAACCTATAGTCAGTCAACCCTGAAATGCATATGTCACTCAAAAACCTGTACTTGACTTAAATAAAGATTAAACTCTCAAGTCAACTAGTTCATAATTTTAAACGCTTTGAGTCACGTAATTCTTAGGCTTTAAACTCTTTCATTCAAGCAATTAATAGATTTTAAACGCTTTGCGTCAAGAAAATTCATAAGCTTTAAATTCTTTCATTCAAGCAATTCTTATATTTTAAGCACTTTGAACCAAGTAATTCACACAATTTAAACTTTTAAATTTAATAATACAAGTAATTTAAATTTTTTGTGTCAAGTAATTCCTTCTATATAGTTAAATAATTTAGGCGAGTAAGTAAAGCTAAAACAATCTTTTAAACACTCTGCTCTTTAAAAATGCCGTGGATTACTTTTTTTATTTTTGTTCAAGCACTTGAAGAGGCGTTTGTTTTCAAAAGCGAAGGTCAACAAAATTCCGTTTTCATTAAATCCTGAATGTCTTTCAAGTCTTCTTCTTCGCGGTCTTCAGCTTTTCAATGGTAAAAAAAAGTTGAAAAGAAATTCTTGTCAGCCAAGAGGCATTAACACGTTCTTAATTACAGGCTTAGCTTAATATCGTGTTATTAAGGCGCTCCGAGAAGTTTAGAGTGTTCATTCACTAACTGCCCTTTAAATTACTACAGTCACATCTTTGACGAGATAAATAATAATGACAATGCCCAAAGCATTAATAGCAAGAAATTAACCATACAAAGACGTATCATATGCATGATTAAAATGTTGTTTTGTTTTGTTTTTTTGTTGATGTGTATCTCTTGTTTCAGTTTTATGCTTGTAAAGGAAAAGAGATTCCACTTAAACCTAAATTTGGGATTCTATTTTATTAGCAATGATATCCAGCATTGCTTGGTTCGAATTCCTTTCCTTTAATCTTTTCTTTAAAGGTGTGCGTATCCCTTAAAATGGTATTTATAAAGATTGTCGTAATTACCGCATCTCAATAGGTTTAACACTTTTAATGGTTTTTCTTTTGTCTCCTAAGCTATGTGCAGGTACCCTGGTGTAGTGGTAAGAACGATATCATTGTAAACAATTCTTTTTGCGAATTTGTCAATTCTTTACCTCTTGCCATGATAATAACTTTCTTGCACGAATATCAATTACAGAATGTTCTGTTTGTATTTTTAGGCTAAAAATAACTACTGATGATATTATTGAAACATTCTAGAATATTCCACTTGAATAATCTAGAGTATTAAAGCAATTTAAAACTTCAAAATCTGAAATTTGCATTGTAAAAATACTTTTTTCGCCCATTAAAATGGATAAATGGGATTTATTTCTATTAAATCAAAATTTTGTCTTTCCTATGCTTATTTAGTTACTATGCATCTGTGTACAGTTAATTATATGAAAAGTATTTTTATTCCTCACTTGCTCCAGGAAGTACCACAGTCCATCTTGATTTTCTATGTACCGTGTCTCTTTAGAACATTGGCGGTAATGATCAATTTCGATTGCATCTAGCCATTTCAATTGTAAAATGATGAGACCTTGAAGCCAATTTAGTCTTCTTCATGTGCCGTGTCTTTTCAGGACGTAGGTAATCATGGCTCTCCACAATTTCCTGTCCTTTGTAGCTCTTAATAAATTTTGTTGTCTTTTGTTATCTCTCCTAAACTTTGTTCCTCTATCTATTTATTCAAGTTAGCTCGGTTGGTTATGCGTTGTTGTTTCTTTCGCTTTCATTCTGCCCTGTGAGCATTACATTTTCAAAACCCTCTTTCCTCATTGTTTCCTAGAAGTTTCAACTGTTTCTTCTCGATGTTAAGTATGTCTTTTTTGTTTACATTTTTTTCTAAGAATTTGTCTGTTTAGTCCATTGTATTCTCATCCTCCTTTGTAGAAGCATATTTTTGCTGCTTCAAGTTTTTTTTTTTTTTTTTTTCATCTGTGAGGAGTTTTTCCAGCATTCTTTGTCATGCTTTATTTCCACAAGTATCAGGTTAGCCCCAAATTGGAGTATTGCTATCGTGTTTTGAGCTGGGACATCTCAATCAGCATTTTCCAACTTTGATAAGGTCAAAATCACCTATGCGATTTCCACCCTCCAGCCTCTTTCCCAGAGACGAAACGATGCAAGCCTATTGCTTTGATAAATGTTCAGATGATAGCCATTCATTTAATGTAAGAACTGCCACTTTTCGAAGCAAACTCCCGCATGAGTGCTTCCTTGAAAAGTGCAATCTTAACATTTCCATTTCAAGAGCCAACCGATATCTTATCCTCATAATCTTCACTTACTACCCCTCTCATTCAAATTATATATTTCATTCACTGCCATTTTAACAGTAGACCTCTACTTGAGTGGCTATTGCACCTTGTATTGGTTGAGTTTTAATCTATATATAAAATTCTGTCACTACCGTTAATCCGTCCGTCGCACCCTCTAAAATAGAATTTACCGATCGAATCCAAATTTTTGTGAGAAGTGCAAACAGCTAAGGGGTACAAAGTATAGTTGGTTTTACTATGGTGTGTAGCTTAGTACAGTAAATTTTCATCAGTTTTTATGAAAACAAAATTAAAAATTTTATTATTTAACAAACAAAATACTCCCATCATTTTAAAAACAATTTAATGATTAGAATAATAAATACTTATTTAATAAAAATGCAATAGTTTTATTTGCATATCTCTTCTTTAAGTTTTTATATACAAGAATCGAGTTTCCAGTTCGCCGTGTGTTTGCGAGAACTATAAACAAATCACAAGGCCAAACGCTTAAAAAAGTTGGAATTTGGCTCCAGAAAAATATTTACGCATGGCCAGTTGTATGCTGCATGCTCAAGAGTAAGAAATCCGAAGAATTTATTCATCGCTGTTAAAAAGTTAAAAAAAAAAAAAATTTCTTAAAAATATTGTCTACCATGAAATGTTTAAATGAAGATTAAAATTAAATTAAATTAAGGAAATTACTGAACGGCGAAGTAGGGTTTCTGTCATAGTATTTTCCAAACAAAATTATTTAAATTTCATCGACTGGTTTGCGAAAATTGAGCGAAACGTAGAGTTTGTAAATCTTCACAAAAATGTTAGCAATACTAAATACTGTGAGGATTTCAACAGCCGTCAGTGTTTTACCAAAGAAATTATAGTATTTAAAAATTCACACTAATGCCAATGGTCGATTTTCGAGCTAAACAGAAATATTTGAATGCAAATTATAAAAGAAATGATGACATTCACATTTGGAAAATTAGCTCATGATAAATTTCTATCTTCCTTTTTCTTTTGACCAAGATTATCTTAGTCTGTATTCAATCTTGCAAACCAATCTTGTAAAATCAAAAATAGATAATACAGATAATGGCCTGACTGGCGAGATTAATTAAAGCCTAATTAAGACATGAGAGTTTTCCTTTTAAAACTTGTTGCCACAAACTCTTCAAATCTGATTTTTAAATTTTTTCCAGGCGAGTTTTGTTGTGAAGGACTCGTAAAAAATAAGGTTATTAAGGCTCATATTAATATCAATTAGCGTCTGTTTCATGTGAAAGAAAACCGTGACACGACACTAGATTAAAGCAGAATTTGCATTGAAAAAAATATAGGTTGGCTTTAAAGGCAAAATACCACCCAGTGAGCAAATAACCGTGACAGAGATATTTGAATAGTCTGTACGTTGTTGGTTTAAAAAAAAAAAAAAAAAAAAAGAGATGATTCAGGATATAAACTGTTTTGCAAAAAAAGGAGAAAATGTCATAGGCCGTCCGAAATTCTTGTTTACAATTGAGGAATACATTGGGACTCGAAAATGATAACGTCAACCAACCATTTGCTGGATAGGATGACGTAATAGAAAATATGGCTGTTTGTTTAAGCAGAGGGTTAATTATGCATGCAAGGTTTACATTCATGCTCATAGGGGCTAGTTCAAATAAATTGTTTGGGATACATTTTAAACATCTCTTTGATTTATTTAAAGGTTAGTCTAAAAATGTTTAGCTTACTTTGCAATATTAGCTATCATTGGGATAGAAAAGTTCAGAAGACATTTTAATAATCTAATAATATATATATATAAAGTTGTTTTTTTCCGTTTATGTGTGTATATATTTGAAAATATTATGTATAACTGACATCAACAATAACAATAATAATATAAACTCTGAAGGAAATAGAAAAACCTAGGGAGAGGAAGAGGAAACATAGTCTGCGAAGGAAAAAATCTATGAACTAAGAAAGATAGAAAAACCGAAAAAATGGAATAAAAAATATGTGCATATAGAAACAGAGAATATATGGATCGAAAGAGGAAAATGTTTTAGATAAGAAATGACAATATAGAACAACATCGGTCCGATTTGCACACGAGAGTCAGATAGATAGACATGGGTCCTATTTACACGCTAGTCTAAAAGATAGACATAGGTCCGTTTAGCACAAAATTAAAAAAGATAGGCATAAGTCCAATTTACGCGAGTCAAAAAGGTAGACATGAGTCCGGTTTGCATGAATATCAGAAATGTAGAAATAGGGTCGATTTGCACAAGTGTTACAAAGCTAGATATAGATCCTAATTACACGAGAGTTAAAAAAGTTAACAATAAGTCCTGTTTGCAGGAAAGTCAAAAACAGGCATAGGTCTTGTTTACACTAGTATCAAAAAGGTAGACATAAGTCCTATTTACATGAGCGTCAAATAAGTAGATATAGGTCCGATTTACACCAGTGTCAAAAAGGTAGACATAAGTTTGGTTTGCAGGAAAGTCAAAAAGATAGACATAGGTCCGATTTACACGAGAGTCTATAAGGTTGACTTAAGTCCGGTTTACATGACAATCAAAAAGGTAAACATAGGTCCGATTGAAAGGAAAGTCAAATAGACATAGGTCCGATTTACACGAGAGTCTATAAGGTAGACTTAAGTCCGGGTTGTATGACAATCAGAAAGGTAAACATAGGTCCGATTGAAAAGAAAGTCAAATAGACATAGGTCCGATTTACACGAGAGTCTATAAGGTTGACTTAAGTCCGGTTTACATGACAATCAAAAAGGTAAACATAGGTCCGATTGAAAGACTATCGCTGTGGAGCCCTGTCTTTGTGTACAGTCAAGTATGCGTGGGGTTGTGAATGAATACGACAGTTGTTTGCTGGATTGAAGAAAGTAGGACGTGTTTTAACTTTCTATTTTACACAAAAGAAAAGTGTGGGAGGGGAAGTGGGGTAAAAAACGACATGTTTTTAATGAGTCAGTCGTTCTACTTCCAACGAACTTGGAATTACATTCTGACGTTGACAGAACTAAAATGCTCGAATGTAGATAACTGGTTGTGCTAACCATTTACTTTTCCTGTTCACCTTTAGATCAACTGCAGGTGAAAAAAAAAGATGAAAATAAAATGAAATAATGCGTGATTGTTATTTTGTTATTATAACTAACCTTTCGTGTTATGATTTCGGTTTTATTCCTTAATTGCTCCGTCAACCACTTCGATATTGATCTTTATGTTTTCCTAAACCGGCATAAGGCCACATATGTGGGTCACCCAGTAGTCTGTCAATAAAAAGTTTGTTAACCGTTACACAACATTAGATGCCCAAGTAGATATTTAGCAATCCTAATGGAGTAATGGATAGCGGCTCGGATTGAGGAATCGGAGAGCCGAGTTCCAGTCAAATCCATGACATTCACTTAATACTAATACCCTTGGAAAGAAAGGTATGAATCCTCTTCTTCTCCCTAGCTATGGGTAAATAGCAGGACAGAACGGGTTCTATAGCCTTGAGTGGCAACTAGTCTACCGCAAAAAGAAATGTCAACCTATTGCAGGAAAAAAAATCTGCCTCGTATCGAATGCATGACACATAACTGACTGACTTAACCTATGCTACAATACTTCAAGAGTTCTATAAACTTAAGATTTAACGCGTTCCTTCAAGGCGTGGGCGATCATGGTTCTCCACAATTTCCTCTCCTTCGAAGTTCTAAACAATGACTGCTAAAAGCTAAAAGTAATAAAGCGTTAAACAACTAAAAATTAGATAAAGAAAGAGATTTTGCAGAGTAGGGATTTTAAAAGATGTTCAGCAAGACAGAGGAAATAATGGATTACTTAAAAGATGAAGAGATTGTTGAAATTCCCCGAAACTCGTAATGGAACATCTATTCACAACTCTACGGCCGGTGCCCATTGCATGGAAATAATTACTAGTTTTAGATTAAGTCTATCTAACACGGACCCTCAATACCGATAGGACTAAATGGAAAAATGATCAGTCGCCTATTCAGCCTTCTTCGGCACGTATTTCATATCTACACGCGTGCAGAAGGGCTTCTTCTTTTACGTCCCGTGTCCTTTCAGTGCGTAGGCGAGGATGGCGTTTCACGATTTCTTATCCCTTGTAGCAATGTTTTTCTTATTCCCATCCTTCCCAGTCTTTGTACTGCCGTCTATTGACACAAGCTCTTCAGTTAGGTTACTCGCTGTTTCTATCTGACCCTCCTGCCTTCAATTTCTATCTATAAAAAGCAGGATGTGTGTGTGTGTATGTGTGTGTGTGTGTAACGAATACACGGCCGCAATTTTCGATGCATTTGCACCAAAATTTACATGCACATGCTCCAAGTTAGCGGGAAGGACAAGACCAATTTTACATTTCCAAACTCCCATCGATAGTGGAAATAATCGATTTTTTCATGCTTCTACGGCATTTTCTACTGGTCAGAGTGATAGCCTATAGCTGGCTGCCACGAATAGGCAGGTAGATTCTATTGGCCAGCGTGAGAGCCAACAGCTGACTGACACGAATGTTAACTAGCATGCTAGCATGCAAAAAAAAATCGATAGCTGCATTCGTCACAAGTGGGAAAAATTTAAATCTGCATGGCACTTTACTCCAATTGGCTCATTCGCTTGCTTAAACTCAACGTTGATTCTGATTCCGCAGAACTGGGTTGGGTGTGAAAAGTATTTGTTGTTAACATTCTTTTTTCATTCGGTTTTTCCAGTTAAGAGTCCTTTTTTAAAGCCGATCGTTTTGTGTTCACTTTGTTTAGTTCTTTTTTCATAACAGATTTAATGTTTAGTATAGAGCTTAGAAAAAATTCGCAGTGTGAGATAGACAAGAAGTAAGGCATGTAGCAACATCAGCACGACAAAGGGAACTCCTTTAAAGGCAAGGAAGGGCAACAATATTTTAAGTCAAGTGATAGCGATTGCTGTATGAGTCGTACGATTTGGGAATCAAGCACGGGCAACGCCGGGCCATGCTGCTAGTATGTTATATAATGCCAAATTCTCCAAGCCATCATTCCTCATCATACGTCCAAGAAAAATTCAATTATACCTTTATAATCCTAAGCACAAGTATCCTTTTCGTTCCCATTTTCCATAAAACTTCCTCGTTGCTCACGTGTTCCGTCTTTGGCATTGTCAGTATAAAGATCAATCTCCGTTGCCTCAAGTCTGCTCTTCATTTCTGAATCCAGAATTCACTGCCAAAATGGAGGAGCACGGAAAGTAAGAATTAATAAACTAGTAAAGAGATAATAGTAGGCCGACAAGTTAGGCTCGAACTCACGAGTAAATGTCTCTGAGATCAGCTTCTGTCAATTCTTATTTTTAAGAAAGATAGATAGGTCCTCTTTCTAAGATAAATGGATATAATATTTAAGTTATCAAAAGTGTTTAGCTTAGATTTGGCACAAAGCCGCATGAATGGGTCTATCGGTGACAATCAAACTCACTTCTCAGTAGTAATAGTCAACCTGACGGGCACGTTAACCATTTCTCAACAGCGATGTGCCGAAAATATTTACTAATTTTTCATGTCAGAATCTATCTTGCACATTTACAAATCTACCGTTCGTCCGTGCATTGAATACTCTTGTCATATCTGGTTTGGTGATCCCGGTGTACATTTCGAGATTCTTGACAAAATTCAAAGAAGGATCGATGCTGACTTGGATCTCGACTTCATTCACTTTCTCACAGACGTAATGCGGCTTCCCTCTGTCTTTTCTATAAATATTTTGATGACAACTGTAATTTTTTTTATCTGATGCTCCGACTACATGAATTTAAGCGTGCTACTAGATTGTCATCTAGGTTCCACCCTTTTACTGTTGAAATAGCTAGATGCAACCGCCAATTCTACTCCAACAGTTTTTTTTTTCTCGCATCCCCACCTGTAGAACTCTCTTTCATTTCCTTACTTCCCTAATAATTATACAATCTTCAAAAATTTAAATGCAACGTCAATCGTCTTCAGTCTTTTCCTCAGTCTACCTTTCGCTTTCACTCCCTGCATCCCCTGCCTACTGGTGGCATTCCCGCTTTGCTTGGGGTGAATTGTTTCAAAATCTAAAGAGAAGCCGCTGAATACGTTGAAAACCGAACTGCCTACGCCTGCCACTGGCCTTTAGAATAGCTTTCCTTTTGTGTATGTGCTTATTAGTGCATATATATGGGAGTTGAGATATTTTAATTTCTAGGAAAACAAGATCTATTCTGTAAAGATTTTATTAGGTTGGTGCAAAAATAATGACGTAATGATGTCGTTTTTTGACGTTAAAAAACACGTCAAAAAACGACATTATTACGTCATTATTTTTGCACCAACCTAATAGAATAATCCAGAGCTTTTCTCCCAGTATAAACTGGGAGAAAAACGCCCTCATACAGATGAAAAATAAACTGAGTAGGTCCCCAGATTTATTCACTTTTTACAGCAATGCTATCCTAAGGGAACTGGAGACCCCACTATGATTAACGCTGGGCGTAATCTCAACCATATAAGATACGCAGATGACACTAGGTTATAGAAGAAAGCTAAAACAAATGACTAAAAATCAACTGCAACAAATAGGAAATCTGGTTATCAGCAAGAGAAAAAAGGGCACCTCGGCGTGGTGTAATGGTTAGCAAGCGTGTCTCGCTAGATCAGTTACAACTGAAAAGTGAGTTCGATCCTCACTAGATGCCCCACACTTTCGGCCTTGTGCCACATCTAAGCTATGTTTGGAAAATAACTATCAGCAAGAGAAAAAAAAAACAAGCTGTATGTTACTAACCGGAGATGTAAAGATCAAGCAAATGCAGAAGTTCAAATATCTGGGAAGCGTTTTAAAAGAGGATGGAAAATTCGACATTGCGATGGGAACTCGGACTGGACGAGCGAAAGAAGCATTCCAAAAACTAATCAAGGTGCTGAGAAACGAAGAAAAAAGCGTTGGATTGCTATGGGATTTATAGTTTATAAGTCAGGGAATGTTGGACAATCTCCCCACGGACGAGAGAGAAAAAAAAACTAGAGGCAGCAGAAATGTGATTCTATAGAAAGAAACTGGAAATTCCATGGACGGAGTGAGTAAGCATCAAGGTAGCCTGAAAGAAAATGGTAACAGAAAGAACACATACTCAAAATCAGAAAAAGACAGCTAACACATAATATGGAAGTAGACCTTGGAAAACTTAACCCTCAAGGTGCATATTGAGGACAAGAGAGATGGGGAGAGGCAGCGGACCACTTACCTGACGAGCCTGCGTGAACCGATGGCGGAGCGGGGGGTGGGTATGGCTCTTAGCAAAAACTGTTAAGAGCCCCATGAGATAGAAAGTTGTGTAGAGACATGATTGCTTATATCCTGATGTTTTGCTATCAAATATATCTAAGGGCGCTTACCGGAGAGGGTCATTTAGCATGCTCGTCTCCTAAGACATGTCGAGTTCTTGTACTAGTCGAAGTTGACTTTAGTAAATTGACATCTACCATGTGCTGATAGTAATGTAGTCTTGCGGCTACCCTACGATTTGAGCTTTGATCTAGACGACGTGAAATCCCGTAAGCATGTATTAACATCTATTCGTGTTGTACGGTAGGCGTAGCGTAAACACCATTTGCACGGAAAGTGGTGGCACGTAACAAGCTCAAATTCCAGTTGAGGCGTTCGCTTTCGAACAAATGCTCGTGGGAAAGATATGAATTACGCCTATTCTCGCCCCCTCTCCCAGCAGAATAAACTGTGCCATCAAACTTTGGTTGGCAATTAGTCTAGGGAACGACAACTGTTAATTAAAACAGGAAACTTCAAACCTTCTTGTTATGGGAACATCAGCAAAACCTAAAATGGTGAGCATGTAGCCCTATAGACCACAGAGAGGTATACAGGATTAATATAACATATACAAATATGTGTGTGTGTGTGTGTGTGAGAGAGAGAGAGAGAGAGAGAGAGAGAGATCTGCTTGGCTCGGCTTCTTCATGCCAGAATGAAAGACAAAACTGTGCATAAGTAAATTAAATTAAATTACCTTATCAGATCCGACGGCTAGAAACCAGAAAGTGTTTGTTTTATATATATATATATATATATATATATATATATATGTGTGTGTGTATGTGTGTGTGTGTGTGTGTGTGTGTGTGTGTGCACGCGCAAGTATGCAGAAAAATAGGAAGGAACACGTCAGGTAAATAATCCGGAGTTCCTTAGTATTTTTATTTTTATTTTTAAGAAGACAGTGCTCCATACAGAAGTAGAACTTATATTATAATATTTTTTAAAAAAATATGCTTCCTTTGCTACATAAGAGTTCTCATGTTTCAAAAACGAGCTGTTTCCATAGTAATTAATGTTGCAATAGACCATACTTATAAACACGCGCAAACCACAAGATAGCTTATTCCTAAATTTTTGCTTGAAGATGAAACGGGACACAACACCTTGATTCAACTTAATTTTAATAGTTATAATTATATTGATGGTTTCGGCTCTCGTGTAGCGAAGGAATCATATTTTTTTAAAAATATTATAATATATATATATATATATATATATATATATATATATATATATATATATATAACAGTTACACTAGCAACCTAGGCAATATTATTAAAATATTGTAGTATATTGTGTTGAGGTAGAAAATGACAGTGGCAGTGCAAAAAATACATTGGTTGCACTGAGGGCCAATTTAAAGACAGTTGGTATAACCATACCTCGTCATTTATAATACCAGAACTTGTTCAATACGAAGCTAGCAAAGTACTATTGGAGCTTTAGAGAAAAAAACTATAAAGGAAACCCAGTCATTAAGTGGAGGATTTTACGGAATGTAAAGCTAGTAAAGTGAATGGCGTCTCATGTAGGCTGCGTCAGAAGGAGAAGCTGGCTGTTGCAACACACAAAGCTGGAGCTGAGCTGTTGAAGGGGAGGTCATCAGGAAGTTAACTTTGGGGCTATACTAACCCGGAAGAAATTGTAAAAATAATTTCTTTCCTCAACTTCACGTTTTCACTCCTTTTCCCTCTATTACTTCCGGTGCCGCATTAAGGCATTTAAGTTCTTGTGTTGTCTCTGATTAATTCGTTGAGTTATCCACCTGACGAGACCTTAAAGGTCGAAACCGCGGTAGTGTTCCAGTCAGCGTTTTATCTTTTTAAGACATATATATATATATATATATATATATATATATATATATATATATATATATATATATATATATATTTGTGTGTATGTGTGTAGATAATTGAGTGGAAAAATCTTGCTAATAATATCACATCCACGTTGACCTTCTTGATTTTATATGTTTACAAATCCATTTGAATATGTTTGAACATTTTACGCTTACATAAACATGGAATAAACGAAAGAACGTTGCACTTGAAATAAAATTAAAATATCCTGGCCAATGATTGCCGTTGATATAACATCAAAGTGGAAAAAAATCATGTTTCAAATGAGGAAGAAAAGTTCCAATTAACGATTTATCTCGTCTTTTTGTACAATTAACTGTAGGTAGTTTCAACACAAAACTGTCCTTCCTAATTTCCTATAATCTTTAACATCTACAATCGTACAAAATAGAAGTGAATAATATATTATTTGACTTCGCCTTCATGCATATAAGGCTGGCATTAATGTGTTAAAATATTTATTTGTAAAACATATTTGCAAGTTTACACATGATAAAACTCAGGTTATTAGAGGTGATCATAAAACTTCAATATTATTGGGTATAGTGTTGATGTCAATGCAAATAGGTTGTCATTTGTTTAGATCGTCTGGGCAAGAAAAATGTTATTAAAAAGTGGGAGTAGTTGACTACATAACACAACAGTATTCGTGACAAGTGAATGTAAGAAATATTCCTCAGATTTCATGGGAATGTTCAGCTACAAAAGTGTATCTAACTTAATATACAAGGTAAATAATTTGAATTTTTGCCACAGATTGACGTTGCTATCCGTGTTATTTCTTAGGAAAAATAGAATTATCTCACAGATGGTTGCAAGGCAAACGAAAAACAATTAAAACTAAGAACAACAAAATCATTTCAGGATGTACAGTTTTAGCATAAGATGGCATAATGGTTATTAGTATCGAAAGTGGAATTCAAGGACAAAGTTCAAATTCTAGTTGGAAGTTCTTATGCTATTTTAGGTTTTCACTCAAATAAGAATTACCATACACTGTGTCTAACTGCCATTGCATAAATCCAAATTACTTTCGTATTGTTTAATCACTAATGGTTACAGTATAAAATAAATTCTCTCTTCATTGATTTCACTCACTATTGCATAAGGCATAAATCCGACTCTCCCTACGCTGTGTTCAATTCCTATTCAGTGAGGCGTAAATCTAATACAATCTGACTGGGTTTAATCCCTACTGAAAAAGTTGCTTTTAGGAAGCCATGAATCCAATTTTTCCTGTGCTGTTGTCAGTGGTTATTGTGCATGGCATAAAGTCAATTATCCCTGTATCATGTCTCATTCCTATTGGATAAGACATAAATCAAATCATCTCTGCGTTGTATACAATTGTTATTGAGTAAGTTATGAATCTAAGTTTCCCTAAGCTCTGTCGAAACGCTATTGGTTAAAACAGTAGTTCTTAACAGGGGACTATATGGATCCTGGTGGTCCATGTAACATTATTGGGGGTTCACACAAAAAAATAGAAAATAAATATCTATCTATCCATCCATCCATCCATCCATCTATCTATCTATCTATCTATCTATCTCTGTTCAGATCTATCCATCTAAGCGGAGATAATTAATGTTAAACGAAAATATTTTTAGCTGTGGGCTGATTATGTTGATTAATTTAGTTTCGATTAACTAATTATGTGAACATTGTGATGAACCACTCAGGCCTTAATTTATGACAAAAATCTTATCGTCCTTATGGATTTATGAAAGGGAAAGAGCGAAAATGCGGACGCCATGATAGTTTCTGTGACGCTCTTTTTTAATCTTAGCTATTTTTTGTATTTTTTCAAGATTCTTTCAAGTTATTAAATCATGATTTTTATCCGAGAGGGAAAAAAAAAAACGAAAAAACAAAAAAAAAACCCAGAAAATATATGCCTTTTATGTTCATGAAGGCGCTGTAAGAATGATTGGTACTTGGTAAATTAATGTATATATACATACATAAGCGTGTTGGAATCATATTTTTAAATAAATAATTATATTTAGGCTCTACTTTTGTATCGAGCACTATTTTTTTAAAATAATAACAAAAATACTAAAGAACTTTGGATTATTTACCTAACGAGTTCTTTCCTATTTTCTCTATATTCTTCACACACACACACACACACACACACACACATATATATATATATATATATATATATATATATATATATATATATATATATATATATATATATATATATATATATGAATCTAAGTTTCCAAAATTCGCTTGAGAATGAAATGGAACTCATGTCCTTAATTTAATTACAAAATTAAATTCGAAGCTTTCAGCTTCCATTTTTGAAACATGGTTAGAACTGTGTAGCGGAAAAAAAACATATTTTAAATCAATTAATATATATATATATATATATATATATATATATATATATATATACGTATGCTATGAATAGATTGTAGGTCATTTTCGAGATCAGCTGCTTTTGAAATTTACAATTGTTAACTGGTGCAAGAAGTGACTCGTTAATTTTAACGCTTCTAAAATGAAACTGTTGTCCATTAATCATTTTAAAGAACCCTTTTTGAATTCAATCAGTACGGATGATGCTAACCTTCAGGAGAGTAGCATCAGAATCTATCAACTTTGCTATTTAGACAGGAGTAAATAGTCGGGTCGTTAGCATAGATACCGAGTCGAGAACTGATCACATCGTTGATAAAATAAGGAATAGAGTTTTATGTAAAAAAGATCTAGAAGAGTGGCCGTTCAAGACATCTTTGATCAGTTCCCAACTCGTTATCAATGCTAATGATAACGTTAGCAGTGAATGACGCGGAAAGTGGTACCTGTTACCGAGTTCAAATTCCGACCAATGCTGTTGCGCTCACGTTCGCACAAATACCCCGAGGAAATGTATGAATCCATTTTTCCTCGTCCCAGCTATGGGTTCAATAGCAGGCCAGACTGGAAACTCCAGCTTTGGTTGGCAACCAATCTAGAACAAGTACAATTCGGAATTCCAAAAATCGTCAATGAGAAACCACAAAACTATCTTTCCCAAGAACACATGGCACTTCATAAATAAAAAAGAAAAGGGATTAGTGGAGAACCATCATCAATTACGCGCCAAAGAGAGATAACATTTTAATGTAACTAAATTAGATGCATCCTATTTATTACCTATTTATACACGTATCTTCTTTATCTGGATTTTTTTCCATTGGTAAAGAGCTAAAGTTATTAAATGTCGAAAGTTGATGTTACGAAATGGCATATACATAGAATTGTTTATATTAATTAAATTTTCATAAAAACCGTAGGGAGTAAGGTAAATTTGAAAGAAATCTTACTGTGTTAGTAAAAAAGAAGCACTAGTCACATTGAAGATGTGTTAACGGAAAGGTTAGTACGATCACTTGGGCGCACAAATGTCTGTGCATGTGTACATGCGTGAACATGTGTGTGCACGAGTGTGCGTATGTATATGTGTTGGTGTGTACATACATTTGCAAATGCGCGTCTGAGTGGATGTTGTTACGTGTATGTGCGCAGGTGGGCGTGTGTGTGCACGTGCTGATGTGACTCTGCGTTGGTGTACATGTGTGCGAATGTGTATATGCGCGTGCGCCTATGTGGAGGTTTGTAGTGTGAGAGTGTGTATGTGGGAGCGTGTGTGTGAGTGTGTGTGTGTGTGTGTGTGTGTGTGTATGTGCATGCGTAAGAGTGTGTTTGTGTGCATGCATGTATAGTTGTGTATGCTTTTATTGTTGTTCGCCCAAGACATGGCTCAAGAGTAACTCAAGGGAGAGGGCTGCTGAATGAGTTTGTTGTATGTGTATAACGATTGACCTTACACTTGAAGAGGCAGCCATGAAACAGTGATAGTGCTCATATCTGTACATGTGTGAGTGAGTGAGTAATTCTGCATTCGTGCGTGCGTGTGTGCCTGTGTGTGTATGTGTGTGTGTGTGTGTGTGTGTGTGTGTGTGTGTGTGTGTGTGTAACGGGAATACTTTATGCAGAGTTTTGTCAGATTATTCCTGCGAACAAAAACGACAACACACGCCGGCTAAAGTGTCGTTGTTTGCAGACGAATATAATTTGCTCTCGTTCAAGTTGAGATCGAACTAGAAAATATTTTCTCAGTGACTCTGAAAACATGGCTTGTTCCAATTTACACCCTATGGTGATGCAACCGAGCTTTATCCTATTTTAGACCCAATACTGATATAGCCTATCCAAATAAGCAAATGATCGCATATCCCCATATATATGTACAAGTACTTACCCTCACGCATCCAAATATACAACTGTCATACAGACAGCAGTCTACAACTTTGAACGGGTTCATTCCTGTAACGGCAACTTTCATTATAAACCAGAAATGGTGGTTTTAGTTTTCTTCTCGGTTGAAGTCTAGTCTAATAAGACCATCTCAGCTCACTACATTGAACAAGAGGATATGAAGCTGTTAGGACAAAGTAGAAATGAACTATAGTTCTGGAACCGTTGCTCAACGAACATTGTAAGTAAATTGCAATCTGTAGAGTGCGTTACTACAAGATCACATGACAAAAAGAAGACTAGACTAATGTTTGTACGTGCAGCAATTTCGAATTATTTATATATTTATGCACTTATGCATGCCCGCATATATATATATATATATATATATATATATATTCTTTGATGTATTATTGGGTTAGGTGCTCAAAAATAACTCGTTCGTCAAGTGACTCTTCCTTTGGGAATATAACTTTATGCAATTCCTGTTTCACGTTGAGTTGCAGTTAATTTTCCGGATTAATGAGTGGTTTGATGGGAAGCTGAGATTCATGAAATGTTATATTAACTATGGTCCGTCAATGCCAATCGTGGAGAAAGCAAGAAACAACATCAAAATAGAATATTGTATTCTCGTTGAACAAAAGAAAAACTATTGATATTTGTCCTTGCTAGCAGTCGATTTATTTTTAGCTTGCTTAAGATACACGGATGACACCGTGTTGATGGCAGGTAAAACAAAAAACAAAAACAAAAAGAAAACGTCAAGAACTCACACACAATATAGTAAAAGAAAGCGAGAATAAAAAAAACATTCTGGTACTAAGCAAGAGGAATGGTTCAAGATGTTAGCTACAAACTGGAAATATCAAAATCAAGCAAATAAAGAAATTTAATTTAATCTAGGAAGTGTTTTAACAGATGCCAGAAAATGTGACACTGAAATCCGAAGGTGCATTGGAAATGCGAAAGATGCTTTCTAAAAGCTAAACAAAGTATTAAGCAACAGGAAAAGTATCGTTAAAAACAACGGAAAGAATTGTTGGAATTTTTTGGGTAGTACTTGTGAGCCAGCCAAAATGAGCTGACTCATTTTATAGTTCACCAATAGAGGGGTTAACCAATCAGAAGGCTCAAAATATTCAATGCGACATCTATAAAGGTGGCCATGTTTTTTTTCCGAATATTCACTGCCAGCCTTTGATATCGAAGACTGAAGAATTACAGAACAGCTGCTGGTGGTATTGGCGATATAGGCAGATTCAGTAGAGTGTCTGACTCGTGAGTATTAATCTTTAGCGTTGTTTCATTGAACAGATTACGTACTGCGCTGTATTCTATATTCATAGACTATGGTGAACATGATTAACAAAGGTTATGAGCCCAGCACGCTTCCACTGCGGTGTATTCTATATTCATAGACTATGGTGGACATGGTTAACAAGAATACATATGAATTATGGCAGTGAATGGATTATTACCTAACAGATGTAGAGGAGACATGAGGTAACAGAGATCTTGTTCTACAGAAATGTGTTGAGTATCTTGTGGACGTGTCATGTGAGCAACGAGGAAGTTCTAACGAAAATAAACATTTATACTTAGAGCGCTGAAATACTCAAATACTGAAGGTAAGTGGGGTTGAAGGGAACGACTGAGTAACCACCTACCTAACGAGCCTGTGTAGATAAATGGCAAAATAATAATTTAGAAAAATAACAAAGAGAAAAAAAATTGCTTATAGCTACAAAGGATGGAAAAGACACGGCACATTAAAGAAGGCTTTATGATTTTCTTTTTTTTTTTTTTTTTTTTTTGCAAAATACGAAGATCATTTGTCGGTAGGCTGTATTTTTCAATGAGTGCTTCTTAAGTTGGCCATGAAATTAATTTTCATATGCCTTTTTATTCAGATTAACAGGTTCGTCTTTAATATTATACTCACAACAATTCGGTCGTTGTACCATCCAGCTTTCTTCAAACGTCTACAGTACAAGGGCCAAAACGTTGTGAATATAAAAACCAAGATGAGCATCCGGGTCTGAATAGAAAGACATTTAATAAGGATAATTCCTCATCTGAATAATTCCAACAAATGAAATTAATGTTTACACAGCAATTCTATCATCCCAAACATGTGTCTGTATGGTGTAGCGGTTATTTAGGCAGACATTTGAATCAACAAGCTGAGTTCAAATTCCAACTAAGGTTTACACTGTTTCCCTTTTTAAAAAATGGCATGGATCCATTTTCCCTTGCAGCTACAGGTAAAATATTAGGGAAAACTTCACTTAGAGAGGGAACCAGTTGAGATCGTTAACCCGACATTGAACTGAACTTCTACCAACACATCATGGTTCAGAGCTGTAAGGTAAAAGCTATTACTTTCTATGTCTGACAGACTTGGGAAAAGCCTGGACTTTTTCATCTAAATATTTAATTTCCTCCTATCTGGCTTTTTGTCAGACGAAACAAAGCATAGTAAATCTCTACACTGTCTTATTTAATATCTGTCTGTATATATATTAGGTTGGTGTAAAAATAATGACGTAATAATGTCGTTTTTTGACGTTAAAAATACGTCAAAAAACGACATTACTACGTCATTATTTTTGCACCAACCTAATATATATATATATATATATATATATATATATATATATATAAGAAAATCAAAAACCGTTGATAGAAACAACGGGACATTTCAAAACTTAAAACTCTTATCATATATATATATATATATATATATATATATATATATATATATATATATATATATATATATATATATATATATGTGTGTGTGTGTGTACTGATTCAAATATCTTCCTATATAGGTGTTATAGATTTTTCTTATGTATATATTTTAGGGGAAAATGTATGACCAAGTGGAAATTTTTTTTCCCGTGATGCGTTTTGCATCACGGGAAACAAACTTAGTGTAAGAACGAAACGCGTCACACGGAAACACTTTTCACTTTGTCATAATACTTTCCCTATCAAAAATATATATATCGTTATCCCATTATATATATATATATATATATATATATATATATATATATATATATATATATATATATATATATATATATACACACACACGAGAGTTCTTGGACCAACCAAGAAGGAATCCCATCTAAACGTGGGATGCTTGGTCATTTAGTTAGATTCTAAAATTAGAAAATTAGTTGAGTGAAGTAATTTTCAGCACTCTCTTGAACACACACACACAAGCACGCACAAGCGCACACACAAGCACATATATATATATATATATTTAGAGAGAAAGAGAGATGAGAGAGAGTGTGTAAAATAGTGAGTGAGTGAGTGAGAATTGGGTTTTGCTGTGCGTCTAGTTTTTAATAGTAGACACAGCACAGTTTATTATATAAGTATATATAACGTCTATTAAATATATTATATCTATAACGTATATCTAATTTTTTTTTAGGATTAATCCATTAGGTTCACATCACTTGACACCACTTAGGGACGTATATATTAATTTTTTCACAGACATTTATAAAATCTCTGTTCCTCATTATGTTTAATGTCACTTGCTTCTTTTGTTTAATAATAGTTTCAAGTTTTTCAAGTTTTTCTTAGCAATACGAGGAAAATAGGATTTTAGTTTTGTCTACTAACACTTGTTAATGTAAAAGTTATATTGTGGTCTCCTAATATGCTGTTGATGGATGTAAGTCTTGATAAATAATTGCTTTTTATGTTTGCTATTTGAGGAATTTAGAGTATTAAGCGTTTCGAATTTCAGAAAATAATATATTTTTAAATGCTGTCAAGCTATGTAAGGTCTAATTATTAAAGTAATTTAAAATGTGTCTAAGTCACAACGAATAAGAAAGTGCAGCAACTCATTGTGGTGTAGAGGACCTAGAAAAGATGGTGCTAGAAACCTCATTGAGAGATCACGCCCGGAACGAAAGTATCAGGCAAAGAGCCAGAGTAAATGACGCCATTGCGGAATACCGTTGAAACAAACCCAGATGTTCTGGACACAGTCAGTTATGTGCTATGCGTGATACACGTTTAGGCGATACATGTCTGACGAGGCAGAGTTTTTTTTCCCGCAGTAGGTTGCCATTTCTTTCTCCGGCAGTTGCCACCCAAGGCTATAGAACCCTGTTTGTCCTGCTATTTACCCATACCTGGGGGGGGAGGGCGAAGAAGAAGAGGATTTATACCTTTCCCAAGGGTATTTGCACGTAAATGAATGTAATGGATTCGACTGAAATTCGAACTCTGCTCTCCGATTCCTCAAACCGAGCCGCTATCTATTACTCCACATTGTTTCTAATACAAATAAAAAAAAAATTCTTTTGTTTCTTGTAAATATATTTCGACATTGTAAATATTCATTGGCGATTTTTTGAAACTTTTAGTAACAATTAACATCCCTTCCACAAGAACTTTACGTATGAAACTAGTTAAGACTTCGTAGAGAATTTCTGGTTTATGGTGACTACAGTCCGGATGATATGCAAATGTAGAATTTAGATGAAAGGATAAATAGGCCACAGTGATTGCGACAAAGATAGTACAGACATTAGGCTTGTTATGTTTATTGTACATCTACAATAATAGATATACACATCACATACTTGAATCCGACGATCGGTAGACGTGTGCATTTGCTGAGTGGTATGCGAACGAGCAGTAAAGACCACTGGGCCGGTCTCCATTAAAACTCGATCAGGAAACGAATGGCACCTACACAGAGTAAAATGCAAACTCTGCATACGAAATCGGAATCTTGCATAGCTGCCACTAATCCCTCCCTCCTAGTTCCCGTGTCCCTCTCAATGACATCTGAGGAGGTGAAGTTCTCTTGCCATGGGGTTGGGGTTCCAAGAGAATGAGTGATTAACTGGTCTTATTCTCTGCTCTATGACAGGGACACTAGATTTTCCTAGTTTTTACGGGGAAAGAGGCAAGAAATAAATCGCCCTATATCATATTCCTGGTAGGTTGTCTCGTAAAATGTTTTTAACTCGCCGTAACAGTGTTGTCATCATTTACATAGTGTCTAAATTTTAAGCATACTGTTGAAATTAACCGTTTTCATGCGGGAAACACAGCAGTCTTTGACTAAACAGTTAATGTTACCTTCATTGAACCACGAAGGCGGCGCTTATGGCCGAGTTTATGGGCTTTTCCATCGCGCAAAGTTGCCCACCAAAATCAAATTCATTTCACTTTCTACCACCCTTCAGCAAGTTCTCAAGAGGTCTCGACTCCCCCAGCCGCGTCCACCAACCACACTTCTCTGACTCCTGCTCAGGACTCTTCAGGATTAAGCTAGACCTTCACAACCATCTCCATCACCGCGACCAGAAGGGGGAAAAGAAATAAAGAGAGTGTAAGACTCTCCCGATACTCGGATGCGAGTGGGTGCCGACGACGAACGTTACTGTCGTTTGAAATTTGTAAGCATCTTTCTCTTAAAAACGTTTTTCAGTAAAATATATTTTTCAAGTCCACTACGTGTTATCGCTCTTTGTATTGTTAATCGAGATTTCCTTCCTAACCTTTTGTTTAAAGTAATGTGGAAGGTCAAGAATAGCCTTTTTTAAGACCTAAAGGATTCATTCACTTGAAGCCATTTTTAATTATGGAACTGAGAAAACAGTTGAATATAGCTGATAATTTAGACATTTCTGAACGAGTTGCAAGAGATCGAAATTAAAGTCTAAATCTGATAAGAATATGACATAAGTTCTTAGGCTAATATTTTGGTTTTGCCGTAGATTGCGGTATTTATTCAAAAGTACCCCTAGCACAGCCTATACTATGTTCAATAATAATACTCAGATAGAAACAAACAGATTAGTGGCTGTGTTTTGTGACTCAACTGACACTCGTTGCCACTTATGTGATTTCAACGAATACTCGTTTTCACTTTCGTAATGCCTGTTACAGTAGAGACTTTGTAATCGCAGATACAACTTATAGTAACTCCGTCGAATAATACTGGTGTCAGACGCTTTCGAATATCACTTGCACTAATAGCACTTGCTTGATAATACTCGCACGAATAGTAATCAGTATAGTGATCCGAATAGAGAAAGTGAATAGAGTAGAGAAATAGCGGTTTGTATAGTAATAGAGGATAGAATAGAAATAATGATCATTTAGACGTCACGCGACTTCCTACTTATGTGTTTCCTCTATGGTCACGTGGTCTACTTAATTCAATAATGGGATCGCCTGCGTTTGCTTACTGGCGAGCTATGTTCAAACTCAAGTGTCGACAGCAACACTTCATTCTTATAATAACACAGTGAGACGATCCTGCAGATGTGTACGTCTCTGGAAAAGAACGTAGATAAGCAAGCACTGGTTCTAATGAATGCGGTCACATGCTTGCATATAATATATTTCTAAATCTAAAGTCACCATTTTTGTATCTCTTATTTTCTTTTTTTTTTTTTTTTTTTCGTTCTCTTTATTTTCGGCTGAATCATTCCTAAATAATGAGTGTCACCAACGTTGCAGAACAAGACAGTTTTCTGTCTCTCATTGTTGAAAAAAATCTTTTCTGGTTTAAAATATTTCCAGTTATTATAGTTAAGCGACATCATTGACATTAAGTGTTTGAATGCGGAGACAATAAGTAATCCAGACGTGCAAGCAAATTGCTCATAATTCATGGTAAGAAGTTAAAACCAGTCGACCATGAAGTCAGAAGCGACAATTAACAAAAAATGTATATTAATTTTCTGTTTTTATAATTTTTTTCATATTTTTTGAATATTATAAGCTAGTAAACTGTTTTTTTCTTTTCATATTAATTTTCTATTGTTTTTTTGTTTGTTCTATATTTTTTAACTATTTTTAATATTTTTAAACATTTTTTTATGTATTTTTTTATGTATTTTTTCATGTTTTTGTGATATTTTCTGTTTTTATATTTTTTGATAGCTGTTTTACGTTTTTCAAAAAAATTTTCTACTGTTTGTTTTTTTGTTTGTTTTAATATTTTTAAAAACATATTTTTAAATATTTTTATAAATATTATTTTTTCAGTATTTTTTAATTTTTTTTTGATACATTTTTTTTAAATTTTTGTGAATATTATAAACTAAAAAACAGTTTTTCTCTTTTCATATTAATTTTGTATTGTTTGTTTTTTTGTTTGGATTTTATATTTTATATTTTTTAAATATTTTTAGAATATTTTTTTAATATTTTAAAAACTTTTTTAATTATTTTTTTAAATATTTTTTATATTTTTTTATATTTTTGTGAATATTATAAGCTAGAAAACTGTTTTTCTCTTATTAATTTTTTATTGATTTTTTATTTTTTTTACATTTTTTGTTTTTTGTATTCGTTTGTTGTTTTTTTTCAAATAACGATTTTTTTGCAGATTTTTTTCCAGTTTTCTTATACGAGGACATCAGGCAATGGAAGACATAATAATTAACTGTTAATTATTTATACATGTCTATATTTCTGAGATGCGGTATTGTAACTACACTACAGGTCGGTAGGTGTGAGAGAAAAAACATTAACATATAACTTATGCTTACATATTTTGAATTCACCTAAGACCTATTCAGACAGTAACAACTATTAGGCTGAGTCATAAATACTTATATTATTTACATTATTCGGACTGTTATCCTCATCTTCATTCACAACGTTTCGGCCATTGTACGTTCCAGCCTTCTTCAGGTGATTGGAATTTCGAAGCGAACCCTTTATTTCGTCCACAGAGGGTAGAGTGTTCTAGTTCCACATGCCATGCCTCCTCCGGATGTCTTAGTTATTTCCCTTTAACTTAACTCTCCAAGTTTTGGTTCGCCACTGCTGTAGCCTGGTATTGACCTCACAACTCTTTGGATCTAGTCACTAGATTTAAGCAACGTCTTTATCCACTGGGCCGTGTGTCTTTAGAGAGTTTCAATTATATTTTTCGCGCTCTGGGTTTATACTAAACTAGGTTCAACCCTATATTAGTACTGACGGAACAATATCAATATTGATACAATGGATTTTTCAAACACCCCGTAAAATTACTGTTCAAAGGTTTGAGGAAACCCCTGGTAATTTTTTAAATTGGCCTCAAAAGTAGTTGTTTGTACTTTAAGTAAGAGAAAATTATTATACATGGTTACAAAAAAAAGTGAGGCATGCTTTTTTACTAGAAATTTTATCATGACAAAAAGAAAAAAAGCATTTTAGGATTAAGTTTTGCTCCCATCAAAATATCCTCTTTTAGTCTTGATTACTGCGGCACAAATCTTTGGCATTCGTTGCGAAAGCTTCTCAAAATACAAGTTTGATAATTCATTCCATTCTTTTTTCAATGTCTTTAAGTGCTCTTTTTCATTTTTTTCTTTCACTTTTGTGTCAAGTCCATCCCATACAGATTCTGTCGGTGGCTTCAAACATTTGAACTGTACTATATATGTCATTTATTTATTAATTTTCCTGTTATATACTGACTTGAGTGATCTTTCTGCTTTTTATAGGCAGGATATAAAATTTTGAAAAATGTTTTATTTTGAAAAATGGAATTTAAAAGTCAATATCAAAAGTTCAAATATAGGTTACATTTTATTTTCAGTATTCAAATAAAGCTGTTTTTTATTTAATAAATATTATGACTAATACTAGGAACTCCTTATAGTTACTTGACAGAGGTATTCAGAAACCTACTTGACTCATGAAAATGCGTTTTGCTAAATATAAAGGGTAAACTTCGTTCCCTCAATAAGGCGGAGTGTCAAAAAGACGGTTTTTCCTATGATTCCTCTTTCTAATTAACTTCATTCTTCAGCCATGTTTATTTTTTTAAAAATCGATTACTAGAATTGTAATAAGACCTAAACATATGAAAGAGAATTCATACATTTTTTTTTGTTGTTGTTCTTGAGAACTGACAACAAAAATAATAAAAATTATTTATTTATTAGATTATGTACACTATTAAATTGTTTATTGAAATGAAGGCAAAACATCGACTAATTGCCAATTGATTCGAACTTTATAACTGTTAAATAATCATTCTCTTAGGTGATTCTTTTATATATTATTTTAATAATCTTGTAGATATTTATAGATAAAAAATTGTTTTCATATTTATTTCTTTATAAATTTGGTAAACGATAAATATTGCATAGCATTTAGTTTTAATTGTATTAGTGTTTAGAATGTTATAAATATAATATTATTCTTGTAAATATAATATTTTTCTAATAAATAGTCTATAATATTTATGATGTAAATTCTCAAGAACAATATATCTTCACTTTCATCATATGTTTAGTTTTTATTACAATTCTGATAATCGCTTTTAAAAACCATACAAAATAACGAGGAGTGAGAGTAGTTAAAATAGAATCTTAACTTCTGTATCTCGAGGTTGCCACTATAGTGGCTCACAACCGGACATAGCTAAGAAATAAAAATACGTTTAATGCCGGAAGAACGCAGGTCTGTCAGAAAGAATAAAGAACAATTATATTTCTTCTACTTCTATGTACCGTGCCCTTTCAGGGCGTTGGCGATCAGGGCTCTCCACAATTTCCTGACCTTTGTAGTTCTTAATAAAATTTTGTCTTTTTGCTATATCTCCCAAATCCATTCACTCAATCTCGCCAGGTAGGTTATGTCGTTGCTTTCCTCTGACAAGAGTCTCCAATCTGACTTGTCAGTATCAAATTTTCCAAGTCGCCTTTCCTCATTAAAAATTTCACCTGACTCTTCCTGATGTTAAGTATATGTGTTCTTTTTGCTTCCATTTTCAATAAAACTTAGCTAAGAGATAAAGACGCCTGATAATGGGAGAAAACAGGTCAGTCACAAATAATAGGGAAAAGTAGCCTAACCTAAGAAATAAAAGAACACTTAATACTGAGAGAAAGCACGCTTGTCAAAAAAAAATTTTTTAAATTAAAAAAAAAAAACAAAAAAAACTAAAATTAAGATGGAAGAAATGATACTCGTCAAAAGTTAATAACACATAACAATCTGTTAATAATAGAATACACGGTCTGTGTAAATGGACGGAAAAGAAACAAAAAATCAAGATGAAAGAAGAAAAAAGACGAAAATTTATTATGGTACGTTAATGTGTAAAACCAAAATAGAAAAACGAATTTCACACCTTGTCTCTTTTACTATTATTGATATGATATATCGATATTCTGTTGATATTTAACATTACACCAAACATTTAGGCAATATTCCCACCTTGCATCTGAGATTGCAAGATCCATAATGCAAGCATATTATTTTTCTATTTACCAGGTACCTTCAAGACGTTGGCGATCGTGACTTTCCATAATCTCCTACCCTTTATAGCTCTTAGTAATTTTTTTTTAGCTTTCTCTTAAACTCTGTTCTGTCAACCATTTACATAAGTTCATTAGGTAGGTTATATGCTGTTTTCCTCTGTACCTCTTGCTTTAAATATGTCCGGTGGGTGTCACAAGCCCCAAGCCCTCATTCCCTATTATGTGCTCTAAGAAATCCAACCGTCTTTTTATTATGATAAGTATAAGTGTCCATTTTGTTTCTATTTTCTCTAAAACATGTTCAATCCACAGTATCCTCAGCATCCTTCGGTAGAATCACATTTCTGTTATTTCGTGTCTCTTCTCCATTTGTGAGTAGATTGTCCAGCATGTACTGTCATATAATATACTGATATCACGTAAGAGATTAGTACTCTTTTCTTTGTATATAACGAAATTTTCCTGTTTTTTTTAATACACTGTTTAGCTTTTGGAAAGCATCTTTTTCTATCCCAGTATGCCTTTGGATTTCGGTGTCACACTTTCCTCTGTTAAAACGTTTCCCAGAGATTTAAATTTTTGTACTTTATTTTGATATCTTCAATTTGTCATTTGTATGTTGGGGTATTTATTTTTGCTGGCAACTATATATTCTGTCTTCTTGCTAGTGATTGCAAATTTCTATTCTGACCTAATTTTTTTTTTTTTTTTTTTTTTTTTTTTCGAGCAAGCTAATTTTTTCTAAGAAATTGGTTATCTACTTACAATAGCGTGACTTAACGAAAAATAAATGCTGTTCCCATAGTGTTGGTTCGGTGTTATTCTTTTTGCTTATTCTTTATACCCTGTTGAACTCATTGTATCATTCTTTCTAATATGTATAAGATTTTGTGTAAGTTAATATGCGGGTATATTCAAAAAGTATTTATGCATATATTAGCTTAATACCTGTAAAAAAAAATTATTATTAGGATCCATCTAACAACTGTTGATAATAGAGATTTAAAAATGTCGATGAATAGGTAGCTTCTCTCTTGCACATACACACTCACACGCATACAAACACAGAGAAAAAAAAGACAAACGCACGCACACACACACAAGCTCTCTCTCTCTCTCTCTCTCTCTCTATATATATATATATATATATATATATATATATATATATATTCATCTCTCTCTTTCTCTTTCTTTCTTTCACATATTTGCATGCGCGTATACGTGTTATGAATAATATACTTACTAATGGGTATCGTAGCATTGGTACCCAGTGTGTGTGCGTGCGCGCGCGTGCGTGTTTGTGTGTGCGCACGCGCGTGCGTGTGCGTGTGCGTGCGTATTATAGTGACATCAAATAAATAAATTCACGATAAAATCCAAAGAAGAGTTTAGAATGTTACCAGCCTTGAGCTGGCATCTCGACTACAGTCAATTTCCCGCCGACATGACGCGGCTTCCCCCTGACTTTATGTAAATATTTTCATGACAATTGTTCTAATAAGCTCTACTCCTTGGTACCTCAACCCCATGAATTTAAGTCTTAACTAATATCTCATAGTCTTACTGTTGAATTAGCTAGATGCAACCGTAAGTTCTATTCTAATCGTTTCTTTTCTCGCCTGTGGAACTCTCTTCCGATTTCTGGCTTACCTGCCATGTAATTTAAATGCAATGTCAATCGCTAACTTTTGTCTTCCTGAATTCCTGAATTCAGTCTTCCATTCTTTTCCTTTCCCAGTAACTCCTTGAGGATTATCACCTCAATGTATAATAACAGAACTACAATAAATATACATTGTTCCATTACTAATAGAACAAGTTACGCACATAACGAATACTAAATAAATATTTGTTATTAAATGAAAAATTTGACAGCGACAGGGTTCGAACCTGCGACAACAAAGACAACGCTAACTTTAACTCTTTTGACTATTCAAGAAGACTGCAGCATAATACTTTACTTTTACGACTGAAGAAAGCACAAACATTTCGAACAATAAACAGCGGCATTGCTGAACAGAGCAACGTAAAGGTACTTCGCCTGTGCATAGTCAGGTATCATTACCGGCTTTTTTTAAACGTAGACTATAATAAATAAATGGATAAATAAACGAATAAACAAATAAACATTCTATTCACTGTCTCCAAAAATGATAAATACCGTGGTCAAGTTGTTTAATGAACCATAACCAGGTGCAGCTGCAATGAAAGACTGTTGTTTCCTAGAATACAACAAAGGCGGATATTGCTGACAATTTAAGTTCAAACGGTACGATGCAAGTGAAAATCAAGCTATAAATTTATCGTTTCTTACCGTTCCCTTGATCAGAGCAGAAGCTTAATGCCCTTGAGGTTTAATTCATGGAGAAAAATAAGAGATATTAATATAAGCTGTTGTAAATTGATATAAGATCATTTTTTCGGGTACATAGCCACATAAGTAGAGCACTCAGTTAAGATCGAGCTCATTATACAAACAATAGGAGTAGATCGGTTTGCCAATTGTCTAGTTCACACTCCTCCCCGGTCTTTTGAACAGGAGTAGAAGTTTATCCCTTCTTTTCTGTTTAGGATTGTGTTTCCGGTTCCGTCTAAAGTCTTCTTATTCTCTTTCTTTCCTGGTAGCCCGTTGCGTCTTAGTGACGTTATCTGTTGGGTTGAAATGATTTTAAAGAAATGTACTGCTATACGAGTTTATTAACTTTCACTCTCCAACTGGAACCGACTGAGTTTTAATAAGTAGTTTTACACTTTTAAAGTATCCGTACTATATGAGTAAAAACTTATATACAAAATCTCTGGTTATTTACATGTTTGTTGCTATATTCACGACGTTTCGTCTATTATTCACTTCTTCAGGTGATTGGAACTTTGAACGGAACCTTTTATTTCGTCAACCGAGGTAGATTGTTCTACATATCTCAGCATCAGTTATTTCCCTTTAACTAAACAAGACTTTTTTTTTCACATCTGCCGTAGCCAGGTGTTGAACTCACGACTCTTTAGGTCAAGTCACTGGATTAATTCAGCCAACATTTTTATCGATTGAGGACATCAGCGTAAACTGGGAACTGTGCAAATAATTCAATCCAGAATCTGCCTTAGAGATAAAATACTTCGGACTTTGACATTCAAGCGAACATTGAATACAGATAAGATGTTGTTGTAAATAAAAGGAAGAAAATGTATTGGTGAATTTTTGGTTCCGGCTAACGATATAGTTAAAATGAAAGAAAATAAAAAACAAAAAAAAAACCTAGACAAATATATGGACTTCATAAGAGAACTGAAAAAATAGTTGAACATTAAGTTAGCAGTTGTACTCACCCCTGTTGACGTACTCCGAAATATCCGAAACAGCCTTGCAAAGAGTGGAGACCAGTTGAGAAGAATCGATACAATCGTGAAAACAGCCTTACAAATATTAGCTTGAATACTGAGGAGAGTGCAGGCGTATTTTGAAAATCTTATGTGTAATGATAATAATGATAATAATAATACATGCTTTCTTCTTGACATGACAGTCCCGGCAAATTGTAATGTATTTTTGAAGATCTTCAAAAAAAGCTATTAAAATACAAGGATCTTAAAGTGGAAATCTAAAAAATGTGGCACATGAGGCCCTCAATAATTCCATTTGAAGTTGGAGGCCATGCCCTAAGAAATGCAAAAAAATGTACTCACAAGTACACCTCACACATTACGAAGAGTTTTATCTATTTAAAATGTGATCTCTGTTTTTATTTTTTTTTATTTTTCTTTTTAAAAAAAAAATGATCAGTGGAAGATGTTATGAAGCTATTTCTGACCTTAGGTCTCTGGTTGTGACCCGGAAGGAAATGTGTATACAACTGAAATCAACAGAAACAGTAATAATAATAATAATAATAATTTCAGAAATGTGCGTTGCTTGGGTCTGCAAAAGGTGTTATCTCTTTGAGGTCGTTCGACTTGATGGAGTATACTCACAATGCAATATTTCCGTTTACGGAAAAAAAACGTGCGGAAAAAGAGAAAATAATGATAACAAGAAAAACGAAGATTCCTTAAACGTCAAGGACTACATTGAAGCCATTTTCAAGTTACTTAAGGACTACACAAATACGAGTAAGAAAATATTAATTATGACAAAGTTTTGAACAGAAGTGCAAAAAAGAAATGGTTTAAAAAAGGCTTTGAGCAAGTGAAGCCTGTAGGCCTTGGAAAAGAGATCATCCTTCACATTGCAGCATGGCGCTATAGAATCACAAACAAAGAATTGTACAAAATAATAGAAACCACACCACTTGAAAATTATCAAGAGCTACAACAACTAAAATATATAGAAATATATGGAAAAGAAAATAATGGCATATTCAAGATGGTGACATTCCACAATACTTCAAATGAAAAGTGTTATGGGACCTTACCAATAATAACATAATGGACTATCCCATACGTAATAAATACTGCGCCTCAAGAGTAAGCAGGGAGTTCGGCTGATCTCTCTCCCTTCGGGCGAGGAGGAACCCGAAGGAGGCTACGCCGAAGGGCGGAGTCTCTTTCGGGGTGGTAGACCGACCCTGAACCCGTTTATACGGGGTCAAAGGGCAAATTTTTGCCAGAGCCCACGGGCTCGGAAACCCCACGGGCTCGGAAACCCCATGTTAAACCGGCCTTGTGCCACATGATGCCCTCGTGGGGTGGGGGTGACTAAATACCGTTCAGCCCGAAGTCGGGCGACCGGCTGATCGGCTGATCGGTTGAACTCTCTGCCTACGGGCGGGGAGGAACCCGAAGGAGGCTACGCCGAAGGGCGGAGTCTCTTTCGGGGTGACAGACCGATTCTGAACCCGTTTATACGGGTTCAAAAGGCATATTTTTGGCTGAGCCAGAGCTAGCGAGTCAGTCAGAGGCAGTCCGAAACAGAGTCGCGTTCAGACAATTACTACTAAACCTGATTGTTCGTACTAACACTTTCTACTTCTCTGTATATATTCCTGTCTATAATATATCTGTGTTATTCCATATCCATGTTCGAGTTCTTCTTTATTGGTTCTAACTTGGACTATCACCGTGGTACAAGGAACTGGACCATAACAGTGGCGACGAGGAAACCAACTCTCTACGCGGAGGACTTTTTTCTTTTTTTTTTTTTTTTGCTATACGTCACACATAACAAGTGGCGATCTGGAAAACCCTTAAAGAAAAATAAACTCCCTACTCGGAGGACATTTTTAAATAAATACTGCGCCTCAAAAGGAAGCAGGGAGTTCAGTCTGAAGTCTGGAGTGAAGTCCGCCAGGAGTTCTGTCAGTCAGTCAGAGCGAGTGAGTCAGTCAGTCGAGTCAGAGGCAGTCCGAAACAGAGTCGCGTCCAGACAATTACTACTAAACCTGATTGTTCGTACTAACACTTTCTACTTCTCTGTATATATTCCTGTTTGTAATATATCTGTGTTATTCCATATCCGTGTTCGAGTTCTTCTTTGTTGGTTCTACCTTGGACTATCACCGTGGTACAAGAAACGGGACCATAACAAAAAGTTAGGCAGAAAACCCCATCAATACTTGAAAAAAAAATTACTTGAAAAATTGTTTTAAGGGGAAGATTTTATAAATCCAACCAAAATCACTACTGGCTGCTTTGTAAAGGAATGCCTTGTTCTGATAAGAGTATATCAGATACATGTCTCCCAGCCAAATATGCTCTAAATAATGAGAGATTTTGATTAAAACTTGCAGGTATACCCACATAGAAATATATTCAGGTCAAGTAAACCAAACTGCTCAGACTGTTTACAATCGGGCATGTATCCAAGTATTTCGATATTACACCCAAGTTGTCATGGTGGTCTCATCCTTCCGACTTAAAAAAACAACCTTTTCGACACCCGGCTATGATGTTCCCACACTACTCCCACGTGTGAACAACGATGCACAGTACGTCAACTGGTTATGGTCAGGCAAATGACAGGGAAATCTGTAGCAATAAACAGTATATTTATTGGAGTCAATCTTAAGTCAATTAGACAAAACATGTACGTGTTAACACCTCCAATTAATTAACATCAGAAGCTGTGAGAATAATCCCAGGTGTGGGAGGACATATCTCTGTATGGTGTTGTATGAGGGCATATCCATACCTGCTATAGCATCAGCTCATATTTCTGCATAGGGTGACATCACGGCATATAACTGCATGATGTATCAACTGGGCTTATCCATACCCGATATAGCATGCGGGCATATCCATGCATGGTGTAGCAGGAGAGCATATTAACTGCATGGTGTAGCAGGAGAGCATATTAACTGCATGGTGTAGCACCAGGGAATATCTCTGTATGCTTTAGCATCAGGGCATATCAATATTTGGTGTAACATCGATATATATCCATTCCTGATGTAGCATCAAAGCATTATTAGTAGTAGTAGTAATAGTATAACTTGTAGTAGTATTTGTAAGATAAGTAATGCGCTGTAGCAGAAATAACCGACTTTGAAATTCTTGGTATTTCAAAACAACAGTTTCAGTTTAAGCTCATTAAACTTGGCTTCATTTTTTATATTTTATTTATTTATTTATTTTATTTATTTATTTATTTGTAAATAATTTTAAAAATAAATATACACGGTTTTCATGTGTATTTTTAAAGATTAAATTGTCATTGCCCCGCAAAAATCCTTTATCCTGCTTGGGTGATCCGCAATACCGTGAAGTTTTCGAAACACTACACTTGTTGATATTTACAAAACGGAAATATTCCCTTTATAGATTTTGCCGTCTCTACATGTTAGACTTGTCACTTAATTCAATATTTCAGTTTGTTTTTAAAAAAGTGAAAAATTGGCAAATATTGAAGTCAAAACGCCTAAAACACATATACCCAATATTAACAATAGCTAACGCAACATCAAAGGGTTTCAAATTTTAAACGATGGCTATGAGGGTTATATCAGTTGAAAGTGTAAATTAGAACAGATACAGCTACGTGCAATAACATCTTTGAAGTATTAATATTTTAACAAGAAAATACTACTTTCCGCATAGTCACCACTATTGCCTGTGCATGTTCCAGACGCTTTTCGTTTCGAAGGTTGGCTGCTGTATGAAAACGTATGACTACAATGATTAACTACATTCCTATTAATTGTTTAGTCTTCGTAAACGTTCATCAAGTATCGCTGATTGTCCAAGGTTAAATATTTTCCAAATGAATAAATTCAGTGATACATCTTTGATAATTTCATGACATTTAACCTGAAAACCGCTCAGCTATTATTTGCAATCAAACAAACGAAGTTATGAGTTATTGACAGCAATGTCATATCTTCATATAATTCGGACATTAAGCCTTGTGAGTGAAAATGGGTATTCGGAACTCTTAGGGTCCGTCGATAGCTGTGCTAGCACGAAGTCACAAGTCATGGTGACCGAGCGCTTGAGCGAGCTGGCCTTGTTCAAATTGTTGATCACTTTAGATAACATGCCGCTAGATAACATTCTCTTTCTCAGAAACTATAACTGAGGTTTGCTCAGCATAGATGGGTTCTGTGAATGTTGAATAAACACAAATGTGCCTGAGCAAGAGTCTGCAATAGGGATTGGCTAACCACCCTAGTAGACGGGTATCCTCGAATACGAGTGGCCAGCTATACATTATTATTATTATTATTATTATTATTATTATTATTATTATTATTATTATTATTATTGTGTAATACGAGATCCTTCCACCAAGTCTCAACTAGAGACTTCAAGTTTTAGAATTATAAGATACAAGCAAATGAGATAAAATGCAATCAAACATAATTTAATTGTGGCCATTGCATTGCGTCAGAATTGAGAATTACCCATTTGTATGATTTTTGCAATTCACGTATTTTAGAGTTTGTCATCATATTAGTTTGCTCTTTTTCATATAACTCCCAAAACTCCAATAACGAAAGGTAATGACACATTCTACTGATTTCTATATGAAGACCCTTGTATTAGCTTGGTTTTTCAAACGTTTTCAAACATGCGTTTTTTGTCCGCTGAAGCTGCAACATCTATCAGAAGTCATGTATTTTCAAGATGACTTTTCACAATTACTTGATCGATTTACCCAGATTTAACTATCAATCTGGACGCTGAAATTCCGGAGAATGGTAACGTCATCATTTTTTACAAGTTATGGTGGACGATGTTCCCACCAAGTCTCTTTGAATGCACAGCATATTGACCAATGAGAAGCCCTATCATTTCGTTGTGAGTGCTCTGTTGGAACCAGTACGCCATGCCCAGATATTAGGTAATCAATTGTATCTGGATGTACATCATCATCATCATTATTATTATTATTATTATTATTATTATTATTATTATTATTATTAAAATTTTGCTAAAAAACCTTTATATTATATTCATCTAATAGACAAAAATGTCCAACACTGAACGAAATTGCATTCACTATGAAAATTCATCTGGGCTTTTCTCCCTTTTACGGTATTGTTTCGCTGTAAGACTCGTTTCAATAGAATCTTTTTGTTTTATTTGATTTGTGCACATTCCAGTAAATAAGGCCATAAAGTTCATTTTAATCATAATAGTCTTTTTTTCTTAATAAACTTCAATAATAAAGACTTCAGTATAAACTCACACATAACTCTCGTTTGTTATCCTACGTCCAATACTTGCACAAATGTTTCCATGAGTTGGTGTTCATGTCTTAAAATTTTGTGACAATCAAGATTTTTAATTACATTAAAAAATATTTCAATGCTCTTCATTTGGATTGCTTATATTTCTTAAATATTTTGTCAAATAAAAATGTTGAATAAAGATTCGATTGACTTAAAAATTACAATTACAATAAATAAGCAAAGAATGGTTAGAAAAAATTATATTTCATTGCATATTATATTTTATTGATATTATATTACATGTATATTATTTTATGATATCGTATTTCATTGACATTATATTCCATTGATATTATTGTATGATATTGTAATTCATTGCTATTATTATGTCCTTTCTTTAATGTTATATTCCTTCAAGACCTGATTTTTTAGATTCATTTTTTTTATTTATAAGAAAAAATAATGAAGTGGTTTTCCTTTGCATTTTCCCCCTGTTTGAAATTCAGAGGTTTTCTTTAATCTATATATGGTGAGACGTTTCGCAAACCATTACCAAAAGTATCGATCCTCGTTTGTCACTTAAGGTTCGTGACCTTCTGACAAAATTAAAATACCGAGATGAATCATAACCAGATGACACACACAAACACACACCCACGCCCACACACAGTTACACACGCCAACGCACATCCAAGGGCGTGTATGCAGATACGGTAATGCACACATATGCACAAATACAAAACGATTGTTACTATTTATAAGTCAGTGCTTGACGTAATTCCGTATTTCAAACTTATGTTAGAGTTCAATCTCAGATAAAAAGCTGAATAAAGTAAAAACTCATTTTCAAAACAGGTTAGGGCATCTTAAATTGCAAGGCTGAAATCAAACAATTTCCATTTCCGTGTTCTCTGGTTTAACCTTGTCACATACGATAGTAGGCTCAGCTAACATCATGATTTATTACAATTACTTTGGTGTGTAATTGAATGGCAAAAAAAAAAAAACCTATGTGACATCTTTCATTCTTCAAAAGGATTTCTTCAAACTAAATATAGTTTTTATCGATAGAATCACATATATGTTTGGAAGAGAATGAATTACAACATACGTCAGGGAAAAAATGCCCAAGATGGAAGAACTACATTGAATCCATTTCTAGGTCAGCTGCTAAGAAAATTAGTTGGTTCACTGTGTCGTGTAAGACAATTTTTCTCTCTAGAATCTATCTTGCATATCTATACATCTACCATTCACCCATTCTTAGAATATTACTGCAGTATATGGCCTGGTGTTCCTTCTATATATCTAGAGATCCTTGATAAAATCCAAAAAAGAATCAGCAATATTATTGTTCTTGATCTGGCGTTTCGTCTTCAGTTACTTTCGCACCTCCTTGTGCATTTTCTATAAATATTTCCATGGTCATTGTTCGGATGAGCCCTTCGCCATCTTACCTAGACTTTATAGATTTAAGTGCAGTACTAGAATGGAGACAAGGTCTAATCAATTTACAGTCGAGTTCGCTCGATGTAACGGTAAGTTCTATGCTAACAGTTTCTTTTTGTCGCACTTCTCGTTTGTTGAACTCTCTTCCGACTTCACGCTTTCCAGTCAACTTTAATCTCCAGAAATTTAAATGCAATCTCAATCGCTATCTGCTGACTACTCTTCCTTTGTTCCTGTTCCTTAGTAATGTTTCTATTTTCTAATTCTTCCACACACACACAGCAACCGTTTCTATTCTTGGTGATTTTACTGTCCTGCTTGGTGTGAACTCGATTAAAAAAAATTTTTTTTAATTTTTCGCACCCGATGTATCTAACTAGATGAATGACCTAGCCGACCTCATTGTGATTTGTTCTTATTGATATTGCTTTTTACACATGACACATTGAGTTTCATGATCCAGAACGTAGATTTATCGTATAAGCTTATGAAGTCAATGTACTTTAAATAAATGTCTACCTTAATGAATTACTTTTTCTTTTAATTACAACTGCATTAAGTCGAAATTACAGTCAAATTTTAATAACTATTACGACGAACAACTAAATGTATTGTTTTGTAAATGATCCTTTTTATGTTCATATATTCTTTAATATTTCTCTGATATTTTCAGAACAAAACTTAGTGATTTTTAACTGAATTTCAAAGACAATATTTATATATTTCTACAAAGGTTTATTCAAACATATTCTGTGTCATTTTATTCACTACTTTTTGCCATTTTTGACGCAGCTTTAGGAATTCATCAATCCACCATCTTTCTGGGTGATAATCTGGTCGAAGTAGTTTTTTTACAGACTTCTTGCGAATCTTCTTCGTATTAAGAGGATTTTATAAGGATCGAAATAAGTGATAATCTGAAAGTGCAAAGCCAGGTGAGTTATGTGGATCAGGTGAGTACGGTGTGTGTAGTAGGACATCCCAGAGAAGCTAGGCCTATTTTTGCAAGTTCTGCAAAGAGTCGTAAGAGCTGGTGTTGTCAATTAGGAACAGTGCTTTCTGAATTCAACGTCCGTTTTTGCGGAAGTAGTTTGTAATACACACTGTTCTTCTAGTTCCACCAGATACCTTCGGATGCAGACCAGCTTTTGGATGGGTGAATGGTGGCTCATTCAGTTTCCCACGGGGAATTTCCGCTCCACATTGTTGTAAACTATCCACTTTTTATCGCCTGTAATCATTCTTTTAAAAATGAGTCATTTTTGTTGCGTTTAAGCAGAGTAACGCAGAAGAAAATGCGCTTCATTAATTCGTTTACTGTTAAATCATGAAGTACACAAACATGGCAGTGATTCAAGTTTTTTGTTGACCAAATGTTTCAAATGTCTTATAGTATATATATATATATATATATATATATATATATATTAGGTTGGTGCAAAAATAATGACGTAATAATGTCGTTTTTGACGTATTTTTTAACGTCAAAAAACGACATTATTACGTCATTATTTTTGCACCAACCTAATATATATATATGAGGAGTATCTTTCTTATGTTGATCAAGGAAAGCGTTCAAGCTGGAGGAAATCGGTTGTAGATTAAACTGGAGAGGAACAGGCTCTGTCAGATTTATTTGTCGAAGAAACGCTACACAGGAATGAATACTTCTGGCTTTCAAGCTAGATATGCGGAAGTAATTAGTGAACCTCTCAGTTGCGCAGTAATCTTACGACCACATCCGGTCATGATGATGATAATGATAATGATGATGATCAGTGTTGTTGTTTTTTTTTGGGGGGTTCATTTTCGTAGAAGAAAAGAGTGTGAAATGACGAAAATGATTTTCCTCCATTTTCACTTTTAACCAAAAAATATTTTAAATTCAAAATCCGCACTCGAATCGTGTAGAAAGATGCATTGAAACATTTCGCAATATGTATATACGCCACAAATTTTAATCACACTTGAAACGAAATCACGTGCTCAAACACCACGTAATGAAAAAGGCTACGAACATTTGTTCGAATCCAACATTCCTTACAAATAGTATTTTCGTGTCACATAAGGCTAGGGTGTGGCGTGGAGAAGAACAGGGGAAGGTAAATTGTCACACGAAGAAGAAGGGTGTGTCTGCCTGTGAAAATGGCAATAAATATTTTGGCTTTTATCGAAACTTTAGCGTCGAGATGCACAACTGTTAAAAATACAATAAGTAAGCTTAGTTGCTTTTTTTGTGTTACAATGAACAAGGTCAACTAAAGGTGGGGTTCTGCTGAAAATCAGGGAAAGATATGTTTAAATACTTGAACACACCTACACATATTAACATTAGGTTCCTGCCAAAAATTCCAGTTTTTTTCTTGTTTTTGTTTTTAAAAAGCTGCTAAGAAAGTTGGTTCCCTGTGTTGTACAAGACAATTTTTCTCTCCAAAATCTATCTTACATATCTATAAGTCTACCATTCGTCTATGCGTATAATATTGCTGCCACATAGGTTCCGAAGCCCCTGCTATTTACCTTGAACTCTTTGATAAAATCCAAAGAAGAATCAAGAATATTATTTGTCCTGATATGGCGGTTCGGCTTCAGTCACTTTCCCACCACCGTAAGATTGCCTCTCTGTGTCTTTTCTATGAATACGTTTATGGTCATTTTTCGGATGAGTTCTTCGCTATGGTACCCAGACTCTTTGAATTTAAACGCAGTACTAGACTGGCGTCAAAATCTCGTGAATTTACAGTTGAACTGGCTAGATTGGGCCGTAAGTTCTATGCTGACAGTTTCTTTTCTTAACTTCTCGCTTCCGGCTTTCCAGTCAACAATCTGCAAATAATTTAAATGCAATCTCAATCGCTATCTATTGTCCTTCTGAATACTCTTTTTCCTCATTATTAAGGTTTCTGTCCCTAATTCTCCCACACCCTGTAACCGTTTATGTCTTAGTGGCTTTACTGCTTTACAAGGGATGATACCGATTAAAACAAAATCCATAAAAATTCATCTCATCATTATTCAGCCATCAGAACCTTTTACCTTGCCCCCTTATGACCTTATCTTTAAAAATTGTTTTTTCCAGCATAGGAGTAAATAGGTTCGCCTATCGTCCGATTCACACTACTCTCTGCTTTTTGAACGGGAATAGAGGTTTATTCTTTTTTTCTGTTTAGGATTGGGTTCCCACTTCCCTTAAAGTTTTTTTCCTTGTCTTTCACTTTTAGTAACCCCTTGCGTCTTAGTGGTGTTATCGCCTTACTTTGGGCGAAATGATTAAAGAAAAAGAAAAGAAATATCCTCCACAGTCACTTTATTAGCATCACATTACTAGTTCTTTGTTGGTTACTCCTTTACCTTTAGAACCGTTTCAGTTCTTCCTTGCATCGATGTTCTGGAACTACTCTTTCGAAACTTGAATCCATGATGTTATTATGACATCCTGCAGTTCTTCTAGATTTCGTTGACAACACATCCGGAATTTAAATCTCCCTTTGTATCGCATTCCAAAGGTGCTCTATGGAACTGAGGTCCGGAGACTGTAGAAGCCACCTTAACCCAGGAAATTCGTTAGTGTGTTCTATGAAACAAAGATGGGCGTGTGGTGTAATGGATAGCCGTTCGGAATGCGAAATCGGAGAGACGAGTTCAAATTCCAGTCAAGATTCTTAGGTTTGCTTACGCAAAAATATACACTTGAATAAGTTATAAGGTCATCTCTCTTATCACACATTTATGGTTGTATAGTAGGATTTGCTTAAAAAAAATCATTGTTATCTCCAAAGATTGTTAAGGAAATATTGACTGGATAAAATATGTTTCTGCTTTTTCTCGAGTTTATACGTCAAGAAAATATTTACCATAGTACACCTCCAGTAGTTTGAACCGTTGATACCCAGCGGGATGGAACCACTTTCATGTTTTAACGCTAAATTCTGGCACTACCATTCCAGTAACGCAGCATATATAGAAAGTCGTCAGACCAATTTTTGTAGATGTTCAGGTAATGAAATGGTTACCGACTCGAAACGATAAATTGGCAAACCAAGTCCGAATCCAATCGAGTTCATTACATTCACGTTCGCACAAATGCCCTTGGAAAAGGTACAAATTTCTCCCTAACTATGGGTTAAATGGCAGAGTAGACTGGGATCTATATCAGTAGTTGACAACCAACCTAGAAGAACAACTCTGAATTTAAACCCGTATGATGTGCTAACAAAGCACATGCTATATAGATATGGCAACTGTGTTTCACAATTAACTTCGGTGCGAGGTTGTATATATATATAGCCGTGGGATTAGAACGTTCGCATTCTAACCATGAGACCCGGGTTCGGATCTCACCATGGTCGATTTGTCAGAAAGGAGATTTCCTGATACTATAGGACTGGAGAGGTCGATTGACGCGTGCAGCACCTTTGGAAAGCGCCTGAAAACCATAACACGGTTTGACACAAGACTTGTTAGTGAAAATGGGTAGTAGGAACCCTTGGGGGCCGTCGATAGCTGTGCTAGCACGAAGTCACAAGTTATCGTGACCAAGGGCTTGAGCGTGCTGGCGTGATTGGAATGTTTTGTTTTGTTTTTCAAACACGCTAGCCTTGTTGACATTGTTGATCACGCTAGATAACACGTTAATTCCCAAAACCTGTGACTAAGTTCTGCTCAGCATAGTTACAGTATAAACCACAGAGCCGGCGTCCGCAATAGGGATTGGCTAGCCACACTAGTAGACACCATTGTCACAATGCGCCGAGAGTGTTCATAGTTAATGTCATTGGGTGTTGGCTTTTTATTTTATTATTAGCGTTATCATTATTTTTAGTCTTTTTTTACATGTGGGTGGGCGTATTATCCTTGTATTTTCTACGAGTGTGTTGCGACCATCACACTAGAAACATGTATAAAAATCAACACATTCAGTTAAAAAACGCCCTTGATAATACAGTAGGCGAAAGCGTTTGGACATATAGAACATTCGGGCAGTTTTTACACTCTTTATCTCCAGAAAAGAAATCACTTATACGAAAAAAAGATAAATTGAATAATAAAAGCTTAATCGTAGTACCTTATCAGTCTTCTTTAATGAAATTTGAATAAAACATGGATTTGCTGCCCAAATACACAATTATATATATATATATATATATTTGATTGGATAGATGTGCGTTTGTGACCCTGGGTTTCACGCTTTTGCAACCCAGGGTCACAAAGACACATCTATCCAACCAAATATGTTAGCTCTATCTCTGATATTGAGCGCTTTCTAATAAGTACCGCGCATATAATATATAAATAATTATATATATATATTTATTTATATACACACACTTTTCACACACACACACATATATATATATATATCAAGACACTCGAATGAGCAAGCCGATTATAATTTATACTGTTTTAGAAGCAGTGTCTCTCTTCAAATATGGGTGCTACTATAGCGTAAGGTCTACCTCAATATATCGTCTACCCAGCGCGGAGGTCTAAAGTGCCCCTCCCCTCACGTAGCCATCAGGTCAGGTCAGGTCATGGCTATCAGAAACCTTCACGGCCTGAACTTCAGGGTACTTCAAAATGTTGCTGAAGGAGTTTTATATAAGAGTCATTCTAACAGAGGAAACAGATGCGAGGTATCGGTAGTCAACTCTTTCAGTCACATCATGATCATTTTTGTTGGAAGATGATGAGAAAAATTCCAATGATCTATTAGTGTCATTCCTCGAAGATATAGGAAGTGTTTATCGCTAAAATAAATGTATGTATTGTATTTGATAGCTGGTTTATTTTTACCTCTCTGCCTTTAATATAAATATAAATAGCATATAGATATATAAATGATAATATAAGGTTTAAATAAATATGTATACACATACAATATTATATTATAGTTCGATATTGCGGTAGACCTCACACTACATACGTAACGGGAAGTAGACCTCACGCTATAGTAACACCCAAATATATGTATCGACCAGATATAGCTTTAAAAGTATTAAGAAATAATGTTTGATTGGAATTAAAATCTATTAATTCAATATAAATTACGTTTAGAATACGAAAATAAAGTTAGCAAACATGTGATTCTAGTAGATTTGAACTATTAGGTTGGGTGCAAAAATAATGTCGTTTTCTAACATATGTTACTATGGGAGAAAACGACATTATTTTTGCACCAACCTAATATTAGGTTGGTGCAAAAATAATGACGGTTTTTGACGTATTTTTTAACGTCAAAAGCCGTCATTATTTTTGCACCAACCTAATATATGTTTCTTAGAAGGAGTAATTGAACCTTACTGGACTACAGCCGCCGAGACGTCGAAAGTCCATCAAATTAGAGAGGTTTTCTCTACAAACGGGACACAGGTCTGAGCCCTGTTGGAGGGTATAATTTCTTTATTAAGACTATAACATATGAGATAAGGATATATATTTTTATATATCAAGAACAGTTTTGAAAGTAATGATGTATGACAAATTGGGAAAAGTACTTGTAAAGCGTTTCATCCGTTAGGACTTCATCGGACTGGGTTTGTTTATGTTTTTGTGATTACACATGCGCACGAACGAGACACGCCGGGAGTTTCAAAATTTAGAAAGACTAAGAAAGACTATTTGCAATATCGCCAAATTCATCGAGATTTTTTTTATTGTTTCCATCATCTTTGTTATAAAAAAAAACAATGCGTTGTGTGTGTTGACGGAGTAAATTCCTCCTTAAAGTTTTGGTTTGTTTTGTTTTGCATCGATTAAGTATTTTATTGTTTTAAAATATAGTTGTAACTATAACAAAAAATATTTCTAAATTTTGAAACACCCGGCGTCTCTCGTTCGTGCGCATGTGTAGTCACAACAACGTCAACAAACCCTGTCCGATGAAGTCCTAATGGATGAAACTCGACACAAAAATTTTTTCCACTTTGTCACAAACACACACACATAATATTTTAGGATATTAAAACATGTTTTAATATCCTAAAATAAATAATATTTATCTCTATTAAGTTAAATGTTATATACAGTGAAATTATTTGTTCTCATTTTAACTGTATATATATATATATATATATATATGTCTGTGTGTGTGCGTGCGTATAGTTTTAAGGTATGCTATATTTATGGATTTAAATGTTCAATATCAGGGATAGAGCGTACGTAAATTAAAAAAGTGGACTTTGATGTCAACGTACAGCGAGGCGACAGTCTATTTCATACTTAAACGCAATAAGTATCCGCTTCACATTCATATACTATATATTTTAAGTATGAAACAGACTTTCGCCGCTTGATGTTGACCTCAATGCCCAGTTTATATATATATATATATATATATACTATTATAAAAATAAGAAAAGTGTATAAAATAATCATACACTATTTAAAAGTATTAAATAAAATAGTGCTCAATTGATCTAACATTTAATTTAATTTTTAAGATCCTGTTAGCGACCATCAATTTCATCTCATAGGTTTCATCACTAGGTTTCCGTTCGGAAATCTCTGCTTCAGTATTCATTTTGTATACCAGCCAATCGGGATACAGAAAATATTTCCTTATGTGGTTTCATTGTTGTTAATCAATTCACCCAAAGTAAGGCGACAATGCCACTAAGATAAAAAAAGAGGAAGTGAAAGAGAAGGAAAAGATTTTAGAACGTACCAGACCAGACCTTGCAGAAAACAACGGATAAACCTCTACTCCTGTTCAAAAGACAGGGGCTCGGTGTGAACCGGTTGATAAAGTACAAAATTTATTTTCTGCTATTCAATATATATTTCTTATATATATATATATATATATATATATATATATATATATATATATATATATATATATATATATATAATTTTTACATACGGACAAAACAATTTACAAAGATCCATTCTTGTTTCAATGCGCATGTATCTCGACTGGTAAAAACCAAATATCAATCGAGATGCATGCGCATCGAAACAAGAATGCATCTTTGTAGTGAGTATGTTTTGACCGTATGGAAAAATTATAATAAGTAATTATTGCTCTATTCTTGGTATTAATCCCTCTTTTGAATTAATGGTTTGAACGTTAGAATTTATATTATTTTCGTTCTCATTACATTCGGATATATATATATATATATATATATATATATATATATATATATATATATAATAGTAATTTAATCTTTCATACCCGATGAAATTAAATTTGATCTTTCTCTGTATGTATATTATTTAATCATAATTTATCTAAACCGAAATATTTCATTCAAACATTCTTTTTAATACAATAAAGAGAATGCGTATTGAGTCTTGTGGTGAGTTTGCCATGGTGCTGAATTAGACCGTTTCATTCAGGCGGAAACTTGTAAAGGAATATGGCGGCATTATGTGCTAAGATCCGAGTACATTCAGCCATTGTTTGAGCTTTTCAAACAAAACAAGATTGGAGGTTCAGAAATTGCTATGATGGTGTTCCTGTTGTTGATAGTTTTTCAGTTTGAAATGATCGTGCGTTCAATTGTTATAACAATGAAACGGGTCACGTGGCATATATAACTTTATAGTTTAAACTGTCTTAATATGTTTGTATATCGTTTGAAAGAAACATTTTTTTATTAATAATGCTTTATTTTGCCGTGAAAGACCTCCAGAAATTGCCGCCATAAAGTAAACATTCAAAGAAGAAACGTGGAAGAAAGGCGAAAATTGATGAATGGAG
>OZ010580.1:79969069-80016569 GCA_963932145.1 Acanthosepion lycidas | reverse complement strand
AGCTATATATATATATATATATATATATATATATATATATATATATATATAGAGAGAGAGAGAGAGAGAGAGAGAGAGAGAGAGAGAGATAGAACAGAGATAGAAATACCACTAAGTGGTAACTGTCAGCCTCGCACCTTATGCGATCATCACACCATCATTATGACAGCCAAGATGTAGTGTTGATTTTTATGCACACACTTTTGACATTTACGATCGCTTTTTTACCCCTCATTATTCACTATTCTTCCATAAATATAGCCAATTTAAACCGATATGCATATCTATCTATCTATATATATATATATATATATATATATATATATATAATATAATAATATTTTTTGTTTAAAAATATGATTCCTTGTGAAGGAATCATATTTTTAAACAAAAAATATTATTATAATATAAGCTCTACTTCTGTATGGAGCACTGTCTTCTTAAAAATAAAAACAAAAGTACTAAGGAACCCCGGATTATGCACCCAACGTGTTCTTTTCTATTTTCTGCATACCTGCACAAGGATACATATATATATATATATATATATATATATATATATATATATATATATATATATATATATATATAATGTGCACATTTGTTTTTGACAATCAGATAAAAATAAAATAAATATATCTGTAAAAACAATATGAATAAAGACAAGAAGAAATTATTCTTTATCGACATGTTACGTCCTCTGATGTAAGGTAAATGTAAGTCTCCACCATAGTTTCCCTTGACTTACACAGCCTGAATAATATTCATGGGTGTTCTTAAATAAATAAATGAAAAAATAACGATAATTTTATTTCTACTTATAAATACTTGGAACAAAAAAACAACCTTACATTTACCTTGATAAGAAACGCGTCGGTAAAGAATAGATTTCCTTATGCTTTTATTTATTCAATATATATATATATATATATATATATATATATATATATATATATATATATATATATATATATGGGGGGTATTTGTGTGTGTGTGTATGTATATTGAATTAATAAAAACATAAAAGGAATAATAAAAACATAAAATTATAATATATATATATATATATATAGATAGATAGATAGATAGATAGATAGATAGATAGATAGATAGATAGAAAGATAGATAGATATGTGTTTGTGTTTATGTGTGACTCACCACAAACTGAAACCCCCTTCTTTAAAAGATGAAGGAGCTGGACATCTCTAAAATGTCAACGAATTAACTGTATATGCCAAATATACACACACTTGTGTACACACACACGCACATGCGCGCGCATACACACACACACACACACACGTAGAAGCCCGCAGACGCATACCACGAAGGGCTATTCCAAAAGTCTCGTCTAATAAAAAGATTTCCAAATAAAATCTGTTGTTTGGTCCTTTCATCAGATTCGAGGAAGTGGGTCAGGTCGAGTATTTTCCCCACCTCGTAGTGTTTATACACTATTATGATTTACAAACACACCGTAATATTTAACGAGTATCTTGCCAGCTGGAAAGACGCGACTGTTTCGGTCATGAAGTAGACCTAGGCATATATTTAAACTTCAAATCACTGTGTGACATTCTGCTTTATATTAATATATCCATGTGTAAAATCATTCCAGTACAAACTTATGAATAAAACAATTTATTTGTTCTCTATGAAATCACGCGTTTGCACAAGGGTCATTTACTATATATATATATACTATACCCACAAAAAGCACAAAACATAAATAGAACTCCCATTGAGAATCGAACCCACTGATGGCGCGAACTGGTTTGCAAAGTTTATTTACAATTATGTTATATAATAATGATGATGATGATGATGATAATAATAATAACATATAATAATAATATATTATAATGATAATAATATATAATAATAATATATAATAATAATAATTTATAATGATAATAATATATAATAATAATATTAGGTTGGTGCAAAAATAATGTCGTTTTCTCACATAGTAACATATGTGAGAAAACGACATTATTTTTGCACCATACTAATAATATATAATAATAATAATATATAATAATAATTTATAATGATAATAATAAGATATAATAATAAGATATAATAATAATAATAATTTATAATAATAATTTATATTATTAATAATAATAGTAATAATAATAATAATACAGGGCCGAAGCAGAGATTGATATTTGCGGGGGGGGGATTAGAATTTAGTTTTAAGTTATCAAAAGGCCGCCAACATGATTAGTGATAAGAATATTTAAAATGTTCAGTCCTTCTAGATTGGCAGAATCATCTTTGAAATAATAGAGAATCGTTTGTGTTAATAATGAAAGAACTATTTTTTTGAATGTCTACAGGAAAAATATAAATTCATTAATGAAGGAACGAATTTTTTTTTTTTTTTTTTTTTTTACTTAGTTCTTTTTATTTGGGTCTGAAAAAATGCAACAACTCGAACAAGAAATTGCCCCATCTATCGTAAAAAATTGTGAGGAGACCTGGCCCAAGCTCCTCCGCCCCCGGCTGCTACGGTCCTGTAATAATAATAATAATAATAATAATAATAATAATAATAATAATAACGGTAATAATATATGTTATATGTTACTCTTCACAAATTTGATGTAAAACCTATATATTTCCCGATGTGTTTATGTGTGCATATATTCTCGTCTGATATATGCATACAGAATAAAAATTACCCATGATTCAATCTGTATACTAGACTTAAACAAGTCAAATGTTATATAAATAACAGCTATTTTTGTTTGTTTGTTTCTTTTTTTTTTTTTTTTTTTTTTTTTACATCTAAGCCAAAAATGTTCTAATTGACAAGGAGGACTTACCTTGAATTTTTTCAGAGACATGGCTACTTCGTATCGTAAACTTTTCAACGAGTAAGACTATTTTCTCCTGGTCTCCTTTTATGTTTTTGTCTTTTCATTTACTGGAGAAATTTATTACAATTCCAACGTGACAGAAGCGTTTTGTTTGATTACATTTTTGTAAAGACCTGTCTGTGTCCGGCTGACTTCAGGAGTTTTGCTGCTACTTTCTTCTGGCTAGACTACAAACTTTGTGTGTCAACAGACATAGAAAGTCTCGTCTCTGTGTGACTGTGCGTGGTGAGGTTGGATAGTTTGAGTAACACGAACCGGCACAGCTAAACAGGTGGGCTTGTGCATAGAAATAGAGAGTTGGGCATAGGTGACAGGTCGACTCATTATATACGCATTACTGTGTGTGTGTGTGTGTGTGTGTGTGTGTGTGTGTGTGTGTGTGTGTGTGTGTGTGCCCATTGAGAGGAGTGGAGTCTGTACATTACGATGTTGATATTTATTTACAACGTATACATTTTTTTTTTACGAATACAGGAACTGACTTGCTCCAGCGAACACAACATGTGAATGATTTGCAAGATTCCCACTCATCGGTAGCATCGCGACCCAAACAAATATTTTTTTTTTATAGAAAAGAAACATCGTGAATCAAAATACGTTCTCATCTTTAAGTGTCAATATAAAAAGAAATTACACAAAAAAAACAAAGCACATATATTTTGTATATATAATATATATATATATATATATATATATATATATATATATATATATATATATATATATATATATATATCGTCATCCACAGACAAACTGTTTCGCAGCTCATCAGTGTGGTTAAACATCCGACTGCCTCAAGCCGGGATCGAAAGCCAATTGATTTGGCATCAGTCTGGTTTCGATCACGACTTGATTTTACCCCGAGCTATCAGCGCCCAGTAGAGAGGAAGGCGAATTTTTACATACCTATTTTTCCTATAAACATGCTAGTAACCGAGAAGAGCTTTGCAGTAATAGCAGTAGTAGTCATTGTTTACAAATTCGTGCTTTCTCTCCAGAGTGCTCGATTGGAATTAAATGTGTGTGTGTGTGTGTGTGTGTGTGTGTGTGTGTGTGTGTGTGTGTGTGTGTGTGTGTGTGTAAGAAGAACAAAATCATTGGGAAGCTTAAGGAAGTCGGCTGGCTGAATCTCTCGACACATCTAACGCCAATAATTAAAAATTAAATTTGCATTTACACTATTTACATTGTTCGGACTGACACACTTACCTTTATTGTCATATTCACGACGTTTCAGGCGTTGTACACTCCACCCTTCTTCAGAACCCTTATTGTTCCACGTGCCGTACCTTTTCTGGGTATCTCTGTTTCAGTTATTTCCAGTGGATAAAAGCGTTGGCTGAAGTAATGCAGTGGCTTAACTCGAACAGTTTTGAGATCAATACCTGTCCACAGCAGAGTTGAAAAAAAATTGGAGAGTTGAGTTACTAAAGGGAAATAACTGAAACTGAAATATCCAGAAAAGGCATGGCACGTGGAACTAGAACAAACTACCCCAGTGGACGAAATAAATGTCTAAAGTAGACACTCTTGTCGGGGACGACAAATGAGAGTACAGTAAAATAAAGAGGTGTTCAACATTTATGAACACGCATGCCGTCTCCCAAAGCGTGCAGTTGACTAAACAACGTACGCGTGACTTTTTTTTATAGCGGTCATTGCTTGTGCAGCACAATGCAGATTCTCTCCATCAAAGCAGCAAAGTGATCACAGGTTTTAAATCAGAATTTTCCTTTTCCTGGGGAGATGTCCTAATGAGGACTAAGCTCCCCCCCCATCTCTCTCTCTCTCTCTGTCTCTCTCTCTCTCTTTTTCTTCCCTCCCCAATGGTTTAACCGCGCACCCGGACACCAACCCAGGTATTTTTAAGTCCCTGCGACACATTTTACACAGGATATATATATATGTGTGTGGCTGTATGTATTTACTGAACTTAACTTGGTAAATCGGCGCTAAACACAATAACAATCTCCAACAAGTCAATTTTGCTAACGTTACTCCGTGAAGAAATATATATATATATATATATATATATATATATATATATATATATATATATATATATATATGTATGTATGTATGTATGTATGTATAGGAAACGTGCTGTTTAGAGATTGTAAATATTAGATTTTTCCTGATTGTATATATTTCTCTTATTGTATGTATATATATATATATATATATATATATATATATATATGATTCTGGTCTCGCGACCGTCTTCAGGTATTATTTTTAATAATATGTGGAAATCTCAGCCTTTTACCTGAAGACGGTGGCGAGACCAGAAACACGTGTCGTAAAATTATAGAAAACATAATATTAAAAAAAAAAAAATACACATGACAACCAAAAACGTTTGCGGCACCTATCTTCTCTTCTTTGTAATATATATATATATATATATGAAGAAAAATATACGGAAAAAACAAACAAAAATCCTTATATGCAATTATGCTGTTTTAATGTTAATATGTCAACGTCGGATATTAAAACAGCATAATTGCATATAAGGATTTTTGTTTGTTTTTTCCGTATATTTTTCTTCATACTGTCGGATCTATATCCATATATTTGCTTATATATATATATATATATATATATATATATATATATATATATTAAGAAATGTATATAATACTTATCTTACTTGAAATTCCAGCACTTGACAATTACTTCGGCATGAAACTCGGAGTTGTAGAATTAATGTGAAGTATTATGTATCTTTCTTAATATATATATATATATATATATATAATAGCTCAGTTATTTAACACTGAGCACTGTTTTTTTTACACTGTATTTCTATGCGATCGCTCGCTCGTATGCCTACATGTATGTATGTATGAGTGTGTTTGTGTGCGTGTGTGCATAGGAATAATTATCTTTTCCTGAGTTAATATTGCATTAACAATATTTGAAGAATAAGAAACATTTTCCCAGATGGAAGTCCTACTATTTAACCCAGAGGTGAAGAAGAAAGGGATTCGTACCTTTTCCGTCCTGGGCACGGTGATAAACTATATCTAGCAGCAAGGCCTCTGATTAGGAGGCTTTGAGGAGCGTGGAACCACCTCGTAATTGCTGATATTCCCAGATTCACCCAGACCCGGGGTGGTATCATACGCTATAGTCCTAGCTATGGTTAAATAGTTAGCCAAGACACTATGAAATACCATCAATACTTTTTTGGAAAAAATATTGCCAGAAATATAAATCTTGTCGTCATTAAATAACCCATTGAGGTTGATATGGCGTAAAACAAAACGAACCAAACCATTCATACCTTTCCCAAGGTCATTTGCGGGAAATGAACTGTAATGAATTCGATTGGAATTTAAACTCGACTCTCCGATTTCTCATTCTAAGGCAATCCATTGCGCCATCCGGACATCCATAGATAGAGAGATAGATAGATAGGAGAATGGATCAATAAGTCAGTATCTAATATGTAGTTATTCAGTAAATTTTGATCTGATATTTTGTTGTTTAAAATACTTTTCAATATTAGGTTAACCATTATCCAATGAGGGTTTATTGAAGCGTGGTTAACGTTCCTGTGCTGTAAGTGGAGCTATGATTCTCCTCATTTTAGATGAGAGAAGTTGTTCAGCCCCGGGGATTCCAACTTTTTGGCAGCACCTCCCATACCGCACTAAAGAGGTTGGGTCGGTGTAATACAAATGCCAGCGTGACGATGGTCATCGGGCCTGGCCAAAAATCAATTTTTCTTCTTGGCCCATATGTGTTAAAACGACCTTGTGTCACATCAAGCTTTGGTAGGGAAACCTGGTAAATATGCCTATCTAGGCGTGTCCGTGTGTGTGTGTGTTAAAGAAAGAGAGTGAGCCAAAAAAAAACTCCAAGTAAATGTATGTTTATTTATCAATCTATCTATCTGCTTCTACATAAAGTATCCTTATAACTAATCACGTGACGACTCATTATGCAAAATATTTTCTTTGACTCCAAGTACTTGATATATCAAGCGGAACAATGTCGATTAATGATTGTGCCGATACAGCTAGGACATATAAGTAACTTATGATAGAATCATCTATTCTATCATTTCGTTTCCTCTAATACTAACCATCATGCCACCTTGGATATCTTATAGAAGTATGATTCGTGTTTATATTTAGCTAATGATGGTATGGGTCGTATTAAATAAATAAATACATCAAAACTGGCATTCAATATAATAAATATATATATAGATGTGTGTATGTGTTCATCTGTCTATCTGTGTCTGTAGTTCTTATTAATATAAACGTTGCTGTGGTGGGTGCACGTGTTTGAGATGCTATCCCTGTTTTTTAATTGTTTAAGTAGCAAAATTAATATCAACCGGCCTAGATCAAGAATTGAAACCAAAGAAAAAATATGTCGGTGGACAAAAATCGAAACTGCTTCTCCCTTTTCGATCTAGGCCCATTAAATATAATGTGTATGATATAATGATATAATGCGAGGTTAAAAAATCCATTTAAAAATTACACACGCACACACACACACACACACACACACACACACACACATATATATATATATATATATATATATATATATATATATATTGTGTGTGTGTGCGTGTGTGTATTTAGAGATTAAGAACTTTCGGTCTGAAGAGATAAACATAACAATATTCACGAAATAAATTATAACCAAAATGATTTTATGGTATTTTCTTGATATATATATATATATATATATATATATATATATATATATATATATATATATATTGTATTGATTATTTGTATCTTTGTAATATCACCATGGTTGATTGGTTTATCGAGATGACTTTTTAAGGTTATCGAAAAAGGGTGTCGATCCCAGCGCACGGCACATTTGAAAAGTGCCAGGGGTTGAACCAAGCCAATGGCTGGTCGCACGTATCTGATTATACCTGTCTGTCAGCTCAACTAGATATTTACCTTTGTTCAAGAGAGAAAACCTGTGGTTATACCAAAGGTTCTGGTAGACAATGCATAATCTGGCATGAACAACTGCATGAACAATGGCATTACGCTCAAACCCTCGGTCACGGTGACTTGTCACTTCGTGCTAACACACTCACTTATGATCAGTTCCATCTCCCTAGTTTCACTCACGTGGCTTGGGTCAAGGACTTTCCAAACGTTGCCTCACACTAGGATCGCTTCCAGATAACATTAAAACAAATCCACATTCCATGAGGAGAGTCGAACTCGAATCTCATGGTTGGAAAGCGAACGTTTTGGCTACGCGCCCGTGTATACAACAGTCGATGAAGAAACTGTCGTCTAAACTACGCAAAAATGAAAATAACACTGTCATCTCATTTTAACACATATATTTACCAAAATTACAACACAAAAATAGCTATTTAAAGTAGATTTATTCAATAAAATCGCCATTGGTTTCAATTGCCCCCTCCAGACGATCACGGAATCTCCTACAAATCCTCCGGACAGTCTCTTTGTTTAAATTGGCGAATGCTGCCATAATCCTTGCCTTCGGTTCATTTTTGGTTTTAAAAGGAATTTTTTTGGTCTTTCAGTCAACTGCGCCCCACACACAATAATCAAATGGAGTGCAGTATGAGGAGTTATATGGTCAGATGTAAGGGTTGATGTGGTCGCAGAAATTGTCTGAATGCCATGAGTTCTCCTGCTTGTGTGGCATAGTAGATTCATGTTACCAGCAGCTATCCTCTTGACTCAGGGCAAATGTATTTTCTCAAAGCACTTGATTTAGGCTTCCGGGTTGAGTCTATGCCCTGTGCGAATTGCATCACCATTAGACTCATCCAATTCTTTCTGAATCGTCTGCGCCGTCCTCAGATTGACACCCAAACACTTTGAAATATTCGTATTGGAGCTTCCAGCGACAATGCGAAGCAGTACAGCATGCCGTTTCAAAATTTCTGACAGAATGAATTGCATCATGGTGCTCTTTTTCTCACAGATGGTGCCCAACTGACCCTACTATAGTGAGCAGTCGACAAAATCAAAACAAACAATGCGCGAAATTAAAAATATAAAAAATTGGCAATTTACCCATCACACGCTGTATGTGAGTGTATATATATATATATATATATATATATATATATATATATATATATATTAAGCATTACGCTCCGAGCAAGGCGTGAAGCCACTAGGATGCAGGTGGTTGCAGAAGATTTGGAACAAGAGCAGATAGGAGTGATAGAAGAAAGGGTGAGGAGAGGGATAGTGGATAGATCAAGGTAACTGGAGATGTCGATTGACATTACATTTGAATAGTTGGAGATTATAGCTCTCAGGGAAACAGGAATAGGGAAGGGTGTTCCACAGGCGAGAGGTGCGAGGTATGAAGCTATTGGAGTAGAAGAGACGGCTACATTTAAAAGTTTATACACTGTAAGGGTGAGAGCGGAATTCCAGCCTCGTAGGGCGCTTGAATTAATGGAGTCTGGGAACCAGTGAAAGCAGCTCGGCGGAGCAATTAGCATGAAAGTATTTGTAGAAAAGACAGAGAGAGGCGACGGCGGGTCTGTGAGATAGTGACTGTAGACGAAATGCCAGATCGGGGCCTATTATATTACATATCCGTCTCTGGATCCTGTCAAGAACTCCGAGGTAAACAGAAGGTGCCCCAGACCATATATGGCAGCAATACTCCATGCAAGAGCAATATATATATAATGATAATAATAAATAAAATATTCACTTACCTCTACTAAGAGTTTGAGTTGCGAAATCCACTCATTAGGTGACAAAATTATGTTTAATTTCTTGAAACGACAAATACTTTTTTTCAGATGAGGGGAATTCACAAATGCCGAACTTTAGGTAAAGAAAAATAAACATCCCATTTATTGCCATTAACAAACTGATACCATACATACATACATACATACATACATACATACATACATATATATATATATATATATATATATATATATATATATATATATATATATATATATATATATATATCAATGTAATGAAAAACAAACCAGTTTAAGGTACCATTACGATAATTTATTTCACCTAAATCCATTTTTAAGGATTCAGGATCATCAGGTAAAACTTCCAACAACGAATTGAGAGGAAAAATCTCAATTCGTTGTTGGAAGTTTTACCTGATGATCCTGAATCCTTAAAAAAGGATTTAGGCGAAATAAATTATCGTAATGGTACCTTAAAGTGGTTTGTTTTTCATTACATATTAGCTCTGTCCTCACATTGAGCTCTCAGGATTTCATCCTCTTTGGATTTACCAATTCGGTTTACCAAGTTCCTTATAACTTATATATATATATATATATATATATATATATATATATACCAGTCACATATATATATATATATATATATATATATATATATATATATATATATATATATATAATTTGTCACTTACCTAGATATTATATTCGTCACTTCTACTACAGAATGTTGTAGACGGACCTTTCCATAATTGTTTTGTTCAGTACACTCGTCAGGAGGTTTCAACAATTGATTCTTTTTTTTTTCCATTATTTTTCATTATCTTTATACTAACTTTGACTTAATTTATGCTGTAGTCATTAGTGTTAGGTTTTACTCTGTGTGCGTGTATCTGCGCGTGTGTGTGTACGAGTTTGTGTGAGAGGATGTGTATGTGTCAAATGTATGTCAAAAAAATGTATGGAGATAAAGTGACAAAGCTTATTAACGACGCATTTCTTGAGTATGGGATAACGGCTCTAATACACACACAAACACACACTCATAAATATATATATATATATATATATATATATATATATATATATATATATATATATATATATATATATATATATACTAGCAGTAGAGCCGGACGTTGCCCGGGGATGTAACAGTAAGAGATAGATCAAGTATTGGCCATCATAAAGACTGAAAAACTAAATTGACAAAGATTATTGTTTAACGTTGACGGACATGCATGTCTTAATTAGTTTTTTTTTCTTTTGTTTTGTTTTGTTTTGTTTTTTTGTTTTTTTTACGAATTGGTCAAACCCAAAATCAAGCAAAAACATTGTTTTCAATCGTTATGAGTCAAGCGATTGAATAGAATTTTATTATAAACAATTGTCTTGTAAATAGACTTTTTAAAGCATTCTGAATGTAAAAATAAAGGAAAAGTGTGCAAGACAATAAGAAACACTACCTGCCAAAAAAAAAAGTGCAGTTTTGTTGAAATCGGTTGTAAAATGTAGGAAATCCGATCCCATATATAAACGAACACACACACACACACAAACAACCTGGGTTCTATAATAAGTATAACTCGATATGAGTTGTCCTCCTTTCATTCTCGCGATGCCTCTTAATCGTGTTTTCAAATTGATTTCGTGCAAAAACAATTGTGTTTTTCCTATTTTTGGTGCTGTCAGAACTACCGCAAGGTAATTTTACATAGTCCTGTGAAGTTTGGTTGAAATCGGTTGAAAAATGTAGGAAATCCGATCCAATATATAAACGTACAGACACACACACACACGCACGCACACACACACACACAACCTGGGTTTTATAATAAGTATGATATATATATATATATATATATATATATATATATATATATATATTTGGAGAGAGAGAGATAGAGAACACTTTTGTTTTCTGGATGTCGGCGCTGATAAGGTAATTTAAAAAAATTCAACACATTTTCCTTACACGCAGTTTTATCTTTGATTTCTGAAGACGCCAAAAAGAAGACGACATTAAAAAGGTTTCCCTTTATTTTAGAATATTACATCAACATGTAGAATAACGATAACCACATGCAATCATGTTCCAATGTGTAGTGATATAATATCCTGAAATAAAGTATATTGCTCTACTCTTTGTTGTATTGAGCTCTCTTTTAAATTAATGTTACAAACGTCGGAATTTATATTCAATTCGTTCTCATTTCATATGGATACATAAATAGGACAAATGTTATTTACGAAAGACGAAGGCAATATTTATGATCAGAATAATATCAGAAAAAGCAATACAAATGTATGAGGACATATAACTATGTTTGGTATACTATACAAAATCATTTGGTAAGGTACGGAACAAAGACCTATATAAACTGCTAGGTAAACCTTACTTATTTGGGAAAGATATTAGAATAGCCCAGAACTGAGACGGAAAGGAATTGAATACATAAACCAAACTAAAAAGAGGCGTACAACTACGATTCGTCTTCTCACTGGATTTATTTAACCTTTACAGTGAGGTGATCCTGGGAGAACTTGACGTCCTACCAGGATTTGTTATTTCTTGGTACAATCTTAACAACATAAGATAAGCATATGACACAGAGCTGATGGAAGACACAGAAAGAAAACTGCCAGAAATCCTAGAAAATGTAGTAAATGAAATCGGAAAGAAAAGACTAACTATCAATTGTAAGAAGACAGAACGAATAATTATCTGCAAGAAGAATAGGCCAGGATGTGAGCTATGCATTGGAGATGTCAGAATAAGGTAAATGCTAAAATTTAAACATCCTGGAAGTTCTTTAACAGAATAACCGAAAATGTGTCACCGAAATTCGAAGCCGCATTGAAATAACAAAAGATGCCTTTCAAAATCTAAGCCAATTATTGTAAAAAAGGAAAATTTCATTAGAAATAAGGAAAAAAGTGCTGAACATCTATGTAATATCAGTCTTCCTAAATGGCAGTGAATACTGAAGAATTTCCTCACGAATGAAAAGGCGATTTGAGGCAACAGAAGGAAGTTGAGAATACCATCGACAAAGCATGTGAATAACAGGGAAGTTTTAAGGAAAATAGAAACAAAACGAACACTTATATTTTTAGGTTACATCATGAGGAAAGAAACCTTTGAAATGTTACACTCACAGAACATAGTAAAGCCGAGAGGAACTGAAATAATCATCTAGTAACCTTCGTAACAAGCTTGTGGAAATGAATGTCAGAACAGGGAGTGGGGGTAGTTAAAAGACAAACATTGCTAAGAGATGCAAAGGATGGGAAGTTATGGAGATCCTTAATCGCCCACATCCTGAAGGAAATAACGGCACATAGAAGAAGAATATGCTTAAAACGTAAAGTGTAATGAGTGTTTAGTGCAGGTGTGAAATATAGAAACTAACTTGTCTGTTTGAATCAAACTCGGAAAACAAAAAAAAAACAACAAAAAAAATCAATGGAAAAAGTAATGTTCCAATTTTAGAGAAAAACAAGCAAAATAAAAGATGTCATGGCAATGATAGAACAAAAGAAATACAATTAAGTGAAACACAAGAAGAAACTGATGAAACAAAAGGTTGCTTGATTGTTAGTAAATGGATAACAAAAGCAATAAAGAAAAACAGGGAGAAATTGGAGGGGTAAATTAGAAAGGTTTTTTTTTTCTGTTCATTTACCCAGTTACTTATCGTAAATATTAATTCAACCTGGAAAAATTTTACTTTTTAAATCAAATTTTTTTTTGTCTTTTTTTTTTAATTTTTGGTACACTTTTGAAATTATAAATTTTAAATCAAAATTTGTTTAGCGAGCCTCACACCAACTCCAACCCTCAGCATGAAAAAATTACTAAAACTCGGGGAGATAAGCGCATATGATATTCGAGGTACTTACAATGTATTAGGTTGGTGCAAAAATAATGACGTAATAATGTCGTTTTTTGACGTTAAGAAATACGTCAAAAAACGACATTATTACATCATTATTTTTGCACCAACCTAATAAAAAAAAAAAAACTTTTTTGACTTGTTTGTCGGGATAGCGCAAACATAGACCACCCACATAGAAATGCAGCCCACATTAAAGGAGATCACAAAGGTCAACCGAACCAAAGTACAATGGAAGGCCCTCGACCTTGGAGAATTTAGTGTTAAATTTAGTAAATATAAATTCTTTTTATCTTGGGATGTATTAATACTTTGGGTGAATTAACGGAAAATATCCGATGCGTTCGTAAGACATGGCAAAGAATAGCACTTTTACGGTTTTCATGGAAGGATTTAAGAATGACCTTTGTTCAGTAGTAGACTTGCAATCACTGCTGCTAATATATACGGGAATGCGTGGTGACGTAACGGTTAACCGTTTTTAAAAACGGAATCAGCGAACATGGTTCGAATTTTGATTCTCTCTCTTTAAACTCTATTTTGCGATACATCCCGGGGAAAAGGGATGAAACCTCTTGGTCTGATGTCACAGATATCTTGAAAAAATGTCTCCCCATGCAGAAAAAAAGACAGAAAAAAAGAGTGAGTGTGTCAGACAAAACATACTCATGTAACCTACTTTCTCGACTAGACAATAGCACCTGACAACTGTTACCACCATAGTTAACCTTGACAAGGAGCCGATAAAATAAACCATTCCGGTCTAAGTGCACATAAAATTTAGCTGTTATTTTCTGAAACCTCTTAACGAACTGTTTGGAAAGCTCCTCAAATTTCTTGCCTGCCAGGGTCCTACCTGTGAAACGACGTCACGCACAAACACGCCTAAGACCAATCAAATCAGTAGCGAACAAGGAAATTGCTCAATTCCCGAAGCCCGACTGCGAGTCAAGCTGACTAGTATTTGTCGAGTAGGGAAAAAGAAATAAGCAGATATAAAAGGTGACACATACCTAGCATTTCAATCCTCAGGGTGGTGAAGGTTTGGGTGAATTGAGGTTAGGGTCAGAGTGAAAGGCTTAGGAGGGAGATGATTTGGTTGACGGTGTAGCTATCGACAAAGGATCAGTAGTGCGAGGTGCGAGGTGAGTACTGATTAATTTCGAATCCATAAATGCTTCTAACATAGAAAAGGAATAAAGAAATCTGGGCTGAGCGAGATCAGGTTTAAAGTTCACATGTTATTACCACGAATTTGTATAAGAGGTGTCAGTTTTTTTTTACCTATTGTATAAAAACGATTTTTTAAATAAAGGATTCTGTAACCAAAGTGGATGATATGCGGTTGGCGTAATGGATAGCTGCTAGGACTATAATTGGAGATCCGCGTTCAAATTCTAGTCTTGTCCGTTACGCGCAAACATTTTTGGGAAAGGTATGGATCGTTTTTTTTTCTTTTTTTTTTTTTTTTTCACAGTTATAGATTAATAGTAAGACTTGTATCTGGAAAAATCATTGATATCTCAAAAAAGTATTAATGCGATATTTACTCGCAAAAATCATTATTATTATAATTCAAAGTATGTTTCAGTTTGAATAACCCGCAAATGCTTTATAAGTCATAGAAAACAAACCAACCAATCACGTACCAAAAATTTTAGAAATTTAACTTTTCTTTAAAAAGCAGACGTTAGCGCCAAGCAGCCGATTTAATTAACACAGTCGGACGGCACAGAATATCCTGTGAGAAAGTAGTGGGTTAGAATGTTAGCGACCCGACCATGAGATCAATTTTCCTAACTTACCATGGTCGATTTGTAATGATAGTGGCCTGGACCATCGTGCGGCCCCTTTTAGAAGTGTTTGAAAACCATATCACGAGTTGACCTGGGCTTTGTGAGTAAACTTGGAGAAACGAAACAGTTAAAAAGCTGTTGTTGATAGTGCTAGCATGAAGTGACAAATCATCGTGACCGAAGTCACGAAAACTGCTGATCACACCAGATTGGATTGCCCCCCTCTCTCTCTCTCTCTCTCTCTCTTTGTCTCCCCCTCCCTCTCTCTCTCTCTCCCTCTCTCTCTGTCTCTCCCCCTCTCTCTCTAGAAATGCAACTAAGATTTGCTTAGCGTTGTTACAGGAAAAGCCACTTGTTGTGGTGTTGAAGAAACACTAATGTGTCTGAGGGTGCAACAGAAATTAGCTAGTTACCGTAGCATATACACATACACGGAAACGAGCGGTCAGACATAGCACTACACGGGATGTAAATTAAACATGACAGTGATAGATGACACGGAATATCGGTTCAGGATGTGAGATGAAAAGAGTGTTTGTTCGATGTCTGATTCCTTCAATTAATGAAAATATAAAAATAAATAAATTATGTATTCTCCTTTCAATGGCAAGTTTGTTCTCTCTTTGTTTTTCCGACATTTTTAATTGAAAGACTTCCGATCTTTTGTGCGATGAAACAGGACAGAAGGGAGAAGTAGGTTCAGGCCTTTATTGAAGTAATTAGTAAATGTTGAAGTCTTAGCTTGAATTATAACTCATTGAACGGAATGTGGTTGTCTTCCGTGGAATATGATATATACAGTGCTGTTCGATAAAAGTAAGTGACTCACCTGATTTTTTTTTTTACTAAAAAATTTTTTCGCCTATTGTTTTTGAGGTAAAACTAATTTTTAATCTTACTAATATAAAGACCCCTTCCCGACCACCTAGTAAATAAGTTTACTCGCCCTAAGGTATTCAATTGATAATTATAATTTTGGATATAAATGAGATTTAGGAAAAACTCTATGTAAAAAAAGTGACTCACTTATTTCCTGCAACTAGTAATCAATAGAAACATAACCGAACAGTTTTAAATAAAGAATAATATTATTCTTTATTTAAAGCTGTTCGGTTAGGTTTCTATTATTTATTTATAATAGGTAATATAGTTCGAAATATTTAATAACCTATGGGTCCTCCTTTATTTTGAATAACCTTTTCAACCCTTTTTGACATTGACTTGATTAGGTTCTGGCAAATCTCATCTACAAGCATTGAATTCCATTCGGATATGGAATTCACAATCAAATCCTCTTTGTTGCTCAATTGCTTTCTCGAGAGCCTGTACTTTATAATGCTCCATAAGTTTTCTATGGGGTTGAGGTCAGGAGATTGGGGCGGCCATGTCATAACACTCACCTGCTTCTCATCAAAGTATTTCTTCATCAATTTTGATTTGTGACAGGGAGCATTATCCTGCATAAAAATGAGCTTGGTAGGGTCGATTTGCACCCTTTCAGCAGAAGAGAGCAGACAAGACTCTAAAATTCTCTTGTACTGCTCGCTCCTGAGAGCCTTTTCAATAGGTTTTAAGAAACCAGTTCCATGAAAAGAAAAGCATCTCCAGAACATTATACTGAACGGATGCTTGACAGTACTTACTGCTAACTTCAAAGCGCTTTCAAAGCTTCTTCTTCAGTTTTTAGATCACTTATCCTTTGAATTTAGCTCAACTTTCGTTTCATCGGAGAAGAGAACATTCTTCCAGTCTTGTACGGTGAAAGTTTTGTAATAGCGAACCCATTCAAGTCTCTTGGCTTTGTTGGCTTTGTTGGCTTTGCCTATTAGCGGCTTAAACCTTCGTGTACAAGATTTGTAGCCTTGTTCTAACAGCCACCGATGGACTGTTGAAGAGGCAAGATTAACACCTTGCTCTTCGCTTAGACTGGCTGCAATCTCTTAGCTAGTTATAGTCATATTCTTCGCAACTTCTCTCTTGATTACCCTGTCAGTTCTATCATCAATCTTTTTCTTTTGTCCCCTTGTTTCCTTCCTTGGAGCAGGAATGGTATCATTATGTGTACTAAACACTCGAGAGACAGTTGCTTGCGAGGTGATAGCAATTTCTGCAATTTCTCTCATAGGTTTGCTTACTTTTGAGAGGGCAATAATAGATGCCTTAAGTGGTTCTGAGTGGCTATGTCATGCTGTTTTTATACTGTATGAGGCTTTCTGGAATATTCTGGAATAATCTAGATTTAATTTAAGCTGTTCTAGAATTCTCTAGAATATTGTTCTGAGTGTATTGTAAAATAGTTTTCAATATTTTTTCAAAAGTTCTTTAAATTTACCAGTTTAATCATTAGAATGCGATATCTGAGTCACTTTTTTTGCACAGACTTTTTTCCTGAATCTCATTTATATTCAAATTTATAATTATCAAGAGAATACCTTAGGGTGAATAAACTTTTTTCCTAGGTGGTCGGGATAGTAAGATTAGTAAGATTAATAATTATTTTAACCCCCAAAACAATAGACAAAAATATTTCTAGTAAAAAAATGAGGTGAATCATTTTTATCGGACAGCTCTGTATATAATAATAATAATAATAATAATAATAATAATAATAATAATATCAGTGGTCAATATATATATATATATATATATATATATATATATATAATTTTCCAAGAGGATAGAATCCAGGTAGATTTCAATATCCAGGACAGAGTATCGTGATTACGATTCCAATGTAATAAATTATAACCATGGAATATTAGTGTTTGAGCCTTATATATATATATATATATATATATATATATATATATATATATATATATATATATATATATACAAGTACAGGGTTGGTACACATGGAATAAAATTCCAATAACCAAAAACCCTATTCTTAAATCAGTGCTCAATACCGAGTAGAACTCATAATATTTCTTAAAATTTATAACATATGCATGTTATAACATCACTACAAAAATTGCAATTTTCCTTTGACACTTCTGGTGTCTTATAAAGAGCAAACCAAAAGTTTTCGAAACAAAATTGCAACTTTTGTAGCGATCTTATAACATACATATGTCATAAATTTGAATATACATACATATATATATATATATATATATATATATATATATATATATATATATATATATATATATAATGGACTCTCCTCCCCGTCGGTTTCGACGTATAAGGATCTGCCAGCTTATTGATTCAGTTATGAAAGTTTATTCGATAATCTCAAGTGGCATTTAAGATCCGCTAGTGATTTACAAAGGAGGCCACATATGGAGCAGGTGTGAGAATTGAGATGAGATCACTGTTAGATTAGCTGGCCTTTTAGATTTTGCTTTCACTTCTTGAAGATGATTCAGACAAGCAGATTGGAAATTGCTGAGTCCACTAAAACACGTTGACCTCCATTCTACCCGCTCCAAAGCTAAGTGCTCAAGGGTTTTATGTGGTATATTAACTGCTGACAAGTTGCTTTTCAGCTTGTCTTTGTATCTTAGCCATGGGCGTCCTACATTCCTGTAGTTCTGATCTAACTGGCTGTACATTAGGATCTTGGGTATCCTGTCATCAGACATTCTCAAGACATGACCATTTCAGCGTAACTGAGACTGTATGATAAAAGTCTCTATTCCTCCAATATTACACCTGTTAAACAGGTCTACGTCAGATGTCCTATCTTGAAGCTTGACTCCACGGATTGCACGCAGACAGCTTTTATGGAAAACATCTAGCTGGCGTATATGGTACCTGTATGGAGTCCATTGACTCTTAGCCATACAAAAGGATGGCAAGTACAACAGCTCTGTAAACCCGAATTTTCGTATCCAGTCGAATACCTGCTCATTCCACAAGTGATGACGAAGTTTGCCGAAAGCACTGGTAGCCTTAGCAATCCGATGCATGATTTCATCATCTAAAGTTCCACTGTAATTGACTTTGCTACCAAGATAGGTGAAAGACTTTACATAGTTCAGGGGTTGGTCTTCTACTCTCAATGGTCTCTCTGGAAATTTGTAGACTGGTGGTTTTTGTTTCTCACTACGCAATTGCTTCGGAGTAGGACTAGGTTGGTGCACAACTTCAGTTTTCTTTATGCTAAGTGTAAGACCAAAGGCTTTACATGCAGCAGAGAAACGATTTATTCGATGTTGGGCCTCCTCAAAGGATGTCGCTACAAGAACCGCATCATCAGCAAACAACAAATCACGAATAATTTGCGTACGAAGGTGGGTCTTGGCTTTGAAGCTCTGATGATTGAAGAGACCACCAGTTGTTCGAAACAGAAAATTGACGCCACTCTCTGTGTCTGCAAATGCATATTTCAGTATCACCGAGAAGAAAAAAGGCAAAAAGGACAGGGGCCATGACACAACCTTGCTTGGTGCCATTTGTGACATTAAAGGATTCTGACATCATACCATCAGACACGATGTTAGCTTTCATTGCTTCATGAAAGGAGATGATGACCTTTAGCATGCTTTCAGGGATATATATATATATATATATATATATATATATATATATATATATTGAAAGAGAGGCAGAGAGAGATTATTTGATATTCCTTCCATTATTTATATAAGAGTGCACTATCTTAAATTCTTTTTAAAGAGCTTTTTTAATAATATAAAAATAGCATATTTGCTATATTTAACCATTAACAGGGAAGATTCACGCTTAGAGAGTTTTAATAATGGATCCTTGTTTATTTATAGTATTCCTGAGGTCTGTTCATTTCCCGTTTTTTTTTTTTTTTTAAGAGGTGCGTCGCTATGACGACAATTTCATTTCTTTTATTTATTAATTTATTCATATTCTTAATTTCTATAATTTGTAGTTTCTTCTCTATATACGGATTGCAATTTCTGTTGTCAAAATATATATGGAAACTAAAAATTTTCGTAGAATGGCATATAATAACAGAGATACAGAGAAAGAGAGACAAAAGATATGTTGTATGCAAGACAGAGAAACTATAAATTATAGAATTTAAGAACGGGAATAATCTAATACATAAAAGAAATGAAATCATTTTGAACTGTCGCCACCTTGACGCATTCCATTTAAAAAAAAACGTGGCAAGAACAATAGATCTCGGGAATGTTATAAATAAACAGCTACCCATTTCGAAAAATCACTGAGCGTGAAAAACGAGTTATTGGGGTAAATAAAACAAATATCGTTATGATACATTTTTTTTTTTTTTTACTCCTGCTAAAATATTTAAAACATTTTTTTTATTGTTTAACAGCATATTAATTTCTTATGGATTCTTTAATGGCGAAATTTAATTTTCTAGGGATATAAAAATATGATATATATTATTCTGCTTTCACAGTTGAATACATTGTAGATGGTACTCAGCTTTTTTGCATATACATGTTTCTGTGGACATAATTACTAGAGGCGGTGATATATGTGTGTTTTATGATATATGTTATTCTGCTTTCACAGTTTAATACATGGTAGATGATACTCAGCTTTTGTGCATATACATGTTTCTGTGGACATAATTACTAGAGGCGGTGATATATGTGTGTTTTATGATATATGTTATTCTGCTTTCACAATTTAATACATGGTAGATGATACTCAGCTTTTGTGCATATACATGTTTCTGTGGACATAATTACTAGAGGCGGTGATATATGTGTGTTTTATGATATATGTTATTCTGCTTTCACAGTTGAATACATGGTAGATGCTACTCATCTGTTGTATCAATGTTTGTGTGAACATAATTATTAGATGTGGTGATATCTGGGTTCCATGTTGTAATTTTGTTGAAGTTATATTTTTGGAATGCAGTTTGAATTGTAGGATATAAGAATTAATGTCATTAATTAATTATTTCATGTTGATTGATGTATTGTTGGTATTTTGTTATTTAAAAATGTGTTGCTGTTTTTTTTATTATAGAAATATATTTTCCTTCTTTCATAGAGTTTTGTGCATGCACACGCACACACACACACACATATATATATATATATTACCATTATTATTAATTTGAACGTTATTTTAGTAGATACCAGTAGCTGAATTAAAGCTCCGTTTTTTTTTGTTTTTTTGTTTTTTTAACAGCGTTTATTCCGTCTCGCGCCCTTCACACTTGAGAAATCTATTGGCGCTAACCATCCAAATAACATCTTGAAAAACAGAATTCGTAATTCGTAATATGGATTCAAAACCTACTCATTGGAGTCGGTGTCAAGTATATAATGATATCAGTCGTCAATCAAATTCAGTTTTTAGATAAAGAGAAAAAAACTTTATAATTTGATTTTGATGTTTTAAATATGACTTTTAATTTAAAAAGCTTTATTATTTCCTCTTTCTTTTTTCTTCTTTCTATTTTTGGCCCAAAACCTTTTTTAAAAATTTATATAATTCCTTTCTTCTTCTGTTATTTCTTTCTCACTTTCTCTTTCCCAAATTAAAATTAAAGTACAATGTATATTTTTGAGGTTAAAATACATTATTTGTACTTTCTATTCCTTTACTTATTAACATAGTTTACAGCGAAATCATTAAACGCGAATAAATTATCCAATTATATTAAACACAAAAACAATTTTAGAGAAGTATTAAATCAATGTCGAAATCATCAAATTGATGTTCTTTAGAAAACTCATAAAATATTTGAAAAATGCGATAACTTCCAGAAGCAAAAAATAGTAAGTAATTACATATTTAACCGCTCTGAATTACAAGTCCACTATTCAAGTCAGAACTAAGGCTGAATAATAGAAACCTGCGACTAGAAATAGTTCATCAACTCTTCTATCGGACAGTGGTTCGTTTATAGTGCATTTCATAGTTTGAGAAAATTTACAAATAGGGAATTTGGGTACGTCTTTAGCTCTTGCTTGAGAACCCAGCACGATGTTCCACCATCTGCAGCAAAATTTTAAGCCGGGAATGTCAACCTTTTGCTTTTGCATTGCATTGTTACAGTTGATGAAAAATGTGTTTAGCATGTCAACAGTAACGAAGAGAGAGCGATTATAACAAAATGAAAAACCAGTGCCAACAAGAAAATCAAAACTCTAACCATCGAGGGTCCTTGTTTCGCGTCTGGTGAAATAGAAATGGTGTCGCCCATTACGATCTTCAGGAATATGGGTGGATTATCATTGCAGGTGTTTATTGCCAGCAACTTGATCGGATAAACGTGATATTTTGCCGAATATGTCTTACTTTGGTAAGTAGAAAAGTGACAATGCAACAACACACCCTGAAAATCTAATCCCAGAAAAACATAAGATCATTATAGTTGGAGATTCTCTCACGTCCTCCATATTCAGCAGTTTTAGTCCTTACATAGCATCATTTGTTTTCAATCGCTAGATCATTTCGTGAGTGGCAACACATTCAGAAACAAAGAATTTGAAAATAATCTTTCAAAACTTTTTCGTGAGAAAACCAAAATTTCTTCAAACATGGACTAGAAAAATTGACTTCCTGTCGGGCAGCAAAACGAAATGATATACAGTGTAACCGGGATATAAGAGAAACCCAGATATAAGAGACTTCTTCTCCGGTCCCGGCAACTCTCTTATATCCGGGTTAAACTGTACTTGTATAACGCACAATCACGCGTATCGTGCGAACCCCCAAATTTTAACTCATATTAGGTTGGTGCAAAAATAACATCGGTTTTTGACGTTAAAAAATACGTCAAAAACCGACATTATTTTTGCACCAACCTAATAAAATATGGTTTTATCATGTATCTCGTGTATCATGCTATTTTCTTTTTTGAGAGACCAAATTACAATAGACTAACCTCTTTTCCTCTATCTCTCTATCCCGTCTTCTAGTTTCTTTTTTGAGAGACCAAATTACAATAGACTAACCTCTTTTCCTCTATCTCTCTATCCCGTCTTCTAGTTAAATAAGTTAAAAAAAAAAGTAAAAGAGAATGATAAAAGTATTGCTATACTCGTTGCGTAAACGCGTACAGCCATAGACAACCGAACGAGAAATTTAAACAAAGGAAAAAGATTGCATATTTGCTATGCTTGTATTTTATAATATGATACAAATATGTGAATATTACATGCATTATTATCGGGTACAGTTAAGTAAAACATCAGTTTTGTCAAAAACATCTTTATTTTAAATACAGCTGTACTTTTTGACTACACTATAGACTAGGTATGGTGCAAAAATAATGTCGTTTTCTCGCATAGTAATATATGTGAAAAAACGACATTATTTTTTGCACCAGCCTAATAGTTTGGTGAACAGCATAGACAGGGCCAGCAGTATATACGCTAATTTTATATCTTGCGTATGACTAGACTATCATAAAATTAGCTTCAAAATTAGGTCTTCAAATGTCGCATGATACGCAAGTATATACGGTACTTATTTTATAAATCATATTTAAACAAATTTAACATTTTTTTTTATATGCTTTCTATTAGGTTCGTTAAAAAAAAATACGTCAAAAAACGATATTATTTTTGCACCAACCTAATAGCAAAACTTAATTACATTCCGAATAGCCTAATATAAAAAAAAATGTACTAAGCTCATTTTGTATTTAGTTAATTTCATATTTACCACCAACACTAGTGATAGGTGTACAAAGCCAGCAAATCCCTAGTCATTTTCTCATTGCCTTTATCTGTGCGCAAAACTATGTAAAGTTTATTGTTTAATCATCCTACACGTGTCAAATCCTGTATCTCTGCTTACTTGTGACGTGCATAGGGTGAGAAACATGTGCACCCTCCCCTAGTCTCAAATGGTTTATAGGTCTTTTTTAAAGGGCCTTGTCCTTGTTAGTACACTACCAAGATAGTTAACTTTCTATGCCTGTCTGATTTTTTACGTCCCTAATTCAAAGCTGACACCTTCAGTTGTCCGTTTTGCTAATAATCGTACATCCTTGTCTTACAATAAAAAATAATAATTCCTGTACAATCTTAACCTCATATTCTTTATCACTTCTGAGTCTGCTCTCAACACAATGACTGCGTACGCTATACTGTTAAGATATGTCCTATGCTAATAAATTCTGATAGGTCAAATAGTTGTCTTAATATTTGCTCTCAGATCTGGTTCGAAAACACATCCTTGTCTTAGCCTGTTTTTTGTTTTTTTCTGTTTTTATATTCACTAACTTCTTTTTCTATGCACATGCATGCTCATTGCAAATATTCACACTATTTTACATTCAGACAATTGTCCTCATCATTGTTGTTGTCACACCGTTTCGGCCGTAATTGTGAGTTCAATCCCTAGGTCGGACTGTGGAAACAAGGAGAGTAATAACTGGACATTACATAAAATTAGAACAAGACTTTTTATATCACATAGGCAATAGAACAAAAATATTCTATACCTGCAGATTAAATAAAGGGTTCAGTTCAGAGTTCCCTGTAGGCTACCCGGATTGATACCCGATGAAGGCCGTTGTGTTAACAGCAACAAAGAAGAAAAAATAGTCCGAATGTACATAATAGTGATGGCTAAAATAAATTAAACCAGAAAAGATTTCATCAAGATGTTTCCTAGAAGTTTCTGTAACTTCTATTGTACTTAAAGCATCCTTGTTTGCTTATATGTCTATAGGATTAGAACTATATCTTTGTCGCTTCAAGTTTCTTCTTCATTTGTGAAGAGATTTTCCAAAATTTACTGACATATAGGAAATTGTGTATACCGTAACAGTCCAGTACTCTTTGTTGCTCACAAAATGTTCCTATCTCTTAATACATTGCTTAATTTTTGGAAGGCGTTTTTCTATATTCTTATGCGCCTTCGGATTTCTGTGTCATATTTACCGTCGTTTGTTACTACACATTCTTCTTCTTCTTCTTCCTTATGACAAAAGCCTCGTATTTTCTAACTACATCAGTGGTACCTCCCTTTGTAGTTGATTCTTCTTCTTCTTCTTCTTCTTCTTCTTCTTCTTCTTCTTCTTCTTCTTCTTCTTCGTGTGCGATTATGGCTCTCCAGAATTTCCTGTCTTTCGTAGCTCTTTGCAATGTTTATATTTTAACTATCCCTCCCAGTTTCCGATCAGACAACCATTCACACAAACTCGTTAGGTAGATTACTAGTTATCATGTTGGTGCAAAAATAATGTCGTTTTCTCACATAGTAACATATGTGAGAAAACGATATTATTTTTGCACCAACCTAATACTTTTCTCTATCCTTCTTTTCTCACTTTGTCCTATGAATTTCAATTGTCTCTTTTTGATACCAAATGTAAACATCGTTTTTGTTTACATTTCTCTTAAAACTTCCTCATTGCTTACACGCTCCGTCTATGATATTCTCATCAACCTTCGGTAGAACCACATCTCTGTTGCCTCAAGTTTATTCTTACTGTGAATAAATTTTCCAATATTTACTGCCTTATAGAAGGATTGATATTACACAAAAGATCAACACTCTTTTCTTTAATTCTAACGAAATTTTCATATTTTATAATACTTTGTTAACTTTTGGGAAGGCATATTTTGCTATTTTGATGCGCCCTCCACTTTCTCTGTCACAATTTCCGTAATCTATGAAAACTCTCCCCAGATATTTAAGCTTTTATAAGCTTTGACGGTTCCAGTAATGAGTACGTTTCCATTCTTCCAAAATTTTTCACAAAGCGCCTTGAGGCTTTTCTAATAATGATGGGTACAATTTCAAATTAATGTTTTTTACTTCGCCCACAGTATGCATTTCCAGCTTTTCATTTTCTTCCCTGTCCATTTTATTATTTTTACTCTTGCTGTCCTTGTTGTTGTTTCAAAGTCGTTGTTGCACGAGAATTTATCACACAGCGTCTGTTATTGTAGCACGAACGTCATTCTTTGTGTTATTGTTTGAATGACTTATACAGAAAACTGGTTTCTTTTTTATAGTTGGGAGTGGCTCTCAAACCTGCCATAACACCTAGAGGAGGTGCTGAAATATTCTCAGTCTGATCAACAATGGAATTCCTAAAACCAAGAAACGTGTACGCTTGGTGGAGGCGGAAAGACATAACCTAAAATGAAGCTCCATTCAAAAAAAATCTTTGTTAACTTTCTGGTGCAATCACATTGGTGTCGCCCACTTTCACTTGAAAGCTGTCTATATTATGGCGATTTTCTAAGTTTGGCTTAGATGTGGCACAAGGCCGATAGTACGGAGCATCCAGTGAGAATCGAGCTCACTGCTCAGTAGATACACTTCCAGCGCAATGATTATTAACCACCGTGACGCAGCACACTAGGGTACCGCGCGATCCACTTAAATGTCCCACGATACAAATATTTACGTAAATGCTCTGTTTTATAATAAACAGTATTAAACATTTACCGGCCTGAATGACCGAGAAATTTTCACAGAAAATATTCGTCCTCCGACAGGATTCGAACCTGTATCCTATACAGAACCGTGGAATTTAAGTAAATGCCCTGTTTCATAATAAACAGTACTAAACAACATTTACCGGCCTGAATATTTGTATCTATAAAAACAATGTATAAACATAAAAATGTCTTAAAATAATTGTCGGACTTTGTCCATTTCATAATGTGTGACGTCATTTGTTTACATTTGGATGCGCTTTGAGCAGATATAAATGTACGTGAGAGATTCATGAAAATTTAAAGACAGTAAAATTCGATCTTGCTAACCGAACGCTCCTCTGTGGCCAAATCAGTTAAAGGCACGTCAATCTAGATGACGGTTCTGTATAGGATACGGGTTCGAATCCTGTCGGAGGACGAATATTTTCTGGGAAAATTTCTCGGACATTCAGGCCGGTAAAAATGTCTTAAAATGCATATATATGTAGAAGTAGAAATTGTACACCATTTCTAGAGGTCGAGGACTGAAAATAAAACTTTCGATGATACCCACTGATACATTTTGGATTTCAATACCCCAATGCAATATCCCACATTAGCTAAAAAGGCTTTATCAGTTTTATTGCAATTTTCTACTTCTTATTTATGGGAATTAAGCTTCTCAACCCTAAATAAGATCAAAAATAAGAAGTGAGAAAGACTATGCTCAACTGAAGAAATGAGGGTGTGCCTATCCCACATTCGACCATTCCTTGAAGAAATTACAAAAAAAAAAACACCAGTTGCTGTTTTCACACTAAATAAGCTGCACAAATAGATGAATAGAAACATTGAAATAAATTAAGTTCTTATTTGTGTGCATTTTTTTTAAATCTATGGTTTTATTTCATAACATTTAATTGTATAACCTTCAAAAATGTTGGTAACTGTGCCGTGATATTTTCATTATCTCCAAGGTGTGCCGTTGCTTAAAAAGGTCGTAAAAACACTGGTCTAGCGAGACAAGCATGCTAACCATTACACCACTTGGAGGTGTCCAGAACAGTCTATGTTATGGTTATGAATTGTTTCTAAAACTGGAAAGTATCTTTAGATTAAAGATCAATTTCTTGATTCCCCAAATACGCAACTCTCGCCTTTTAAAGAAAGTTAATTAAATTTAAAGAAAACGATTTATCAGTTTTGAATTAATCTACACAAAAATTACCCTCAGTTTGCTGCTCGAGCTCTGAAAATTTTCGATGAGATTTCTGACAATGTATCTTTGTGAAAATACGTTTCCACTATATACATTTATTAAAATATTAAATAGTCTAAATAGATGATACATATGACAAGTTACATTGATTATAGCCGAATTTGAAAAGCTTTGCACTTCAAAACAACTGATGTAGTTTAGTGATTAAGTTTGATTTTTTTTTCTAAATAGTGTTAAATATAAATGTAAACCTTTTAAAAATTAAATTGTTCAAGCTCCGCGAAAAAAACTTTATTTTAATCAAGTGCTCCAAGGAACAAAGTAACTTGGATTACAACAACGGACATCGCCATTGAAGTATAGAAAACTAGTCAGCAGGCTCGACAAGTCCCATTTTCAGCTCTTTCGAGCGGACAGTTGAAACCGCGTTATACTATGATTCCAGACTTTCATTAGAAAGTTATGCAAGCTAGAGGTTGTTCTGTTATGGTGACACTCTGTTGCACACAGACAAGAAAGCCATTGCGAATTTATGATTTAAAAAAAAACGAGGATATTTCCTCAAAGACACGAAATATAACGTTGATAGTAAGAAACAGTGTCGAATTAAAAAGCTATTAATTACTAAAACATTACATATATATATATATATATATATATATATATATATATATATATATATATATATATATATATATATTGGTGGTGAAACAACTATAACGGAAATGTTATTTTTTACGAAATTTTATGTCTTAAATTACTCTTTATTGTCCTTATTCGCAAAACTGTTTTTGTTTTGTTTTTTTGAAAAATAATTAAATTGTTGTGGTTTTGTAGTAAATAATTTATTTGTTGATTCGTTTTTTAAATGAATTGTATATATATATATATATATATATATATTCATATATAGGTATCATTAAAACTACTAACAAGGTACTGGTGTTAAGATTTTATTTAATTTTTCTTGTGTTCTTATAATTTTCTTTTCTGGACGCAATCATGATGAAATTGCCCAAATGTTTTATATATCCGAGATCTTTTGGCTATACTTTTAGCCATTATGAAGGATGATTCTATTTTTACTTGTACCTGAGTTATAGGAATGTTTTTATTTTTCAAACACTGTCAGGACATTGTGTTCATGTTCATAGTTGACATTATTGAGTGCTGGCTTTTTTTTTTTTTTTAATAGTAATGCTTACATTATTCTTAGCTTTTTATAACATGTCGGTGAGGCTATTATATTCGTATTGTCAACGGTTTGGTCTGGTTTTTGCTTACGGCATATCAACTTCAATGGGTCATTTAATGCCGACATTTTTTTTCCTGATAATATTTTTGTTTGGTCAAAAATCTATTTCTGGTAATATTTTTTACCTCAAAATTATATAGTTCATGTCCGAGAAATTTTCATAGAAAATATTCGTCCTTGGACAGGATTCGACCCTTCATCCTATACGGAACCGTCATTTACGCTGACGTGCCTAACCGATCGGCCACCAAGGATCGTTCGGTAGACAAGGTCGAATTTACTGCTTATAAACTTCAATTCGACCTTGTCTACCGAACGATCCTTGGTGGCCAATCTGTTAGGCACGTCAGCGTAAATGACGGTTCCGTATAGGATGCAGGTTCGAATCCTGTCCAAGGACGAATATTTTCTATGGCCATTCAGGCCGGTAAATGTTATTTAATACTGTTTATTATAAACAGAGCATTTACTTAAATACTTGTATCTATAAAAAGAACGTTAAACATAAAAAAATGTCTTTAATAAATAAATTGTCGGACTCTGTCCATTTCGTAATATATGACGTCATTTGTTTACATTCGATACGCCAATGAGCAGTTATGAATGTACGAGATTCATGGAAGATTGAAGTTTATAAGCAGTAAATTCGACCTTGTCTACCGAACGATCCTTGGTGGCCGATCGGTCAGCGTAAATGACGGTTCCGTATAGGATGCAGGTTCGAATCCTGTCCAAGGACGAATATTTTCTATGAAAATTTCTCGGCCAGTAATTGTTATTTAATACTGTTTATTATAAACAGAGCATTTACTTAAATACTTGTACCTATAAAAAGAACGTAAAACATAAAAAAAAATGTCTTTAATATATATATATATATATATATATATATATATACTGTAAATATATATGTATGTATGTGTGTGTAAATGAATGAGACCAGACTAAATGTAGAAGAGATACAGGATGTGCTACAGGCCCAAGCAACTTACCGAGAGAAGAAATAGGAAAAAGCTAGCAAGATCACCATGACATTAAGTAAACAGAGACAGGTTAGACAGTACATATGTAGACAAGTGTATATATGTCACACCAAAGCAGGTGTTTCTAAGGGTAAATTGCAAACTGAAAGGCTTTTTTTCACAAGTGTTGTTATTTCTCAACCGTTTATATACGCTCGTGAAACTTGAACGATGGTGAAAATGTATTGTTATTACCTTCTCAAGAAAGGGACATTTATCTATTTTAAAAAATTGTGACTATCATCGATATTGGATATTTACTAAACTTTGTTTAAACTGGCACAAGAGGATATATGCAAAGTAACTAGTTTTAATAGTCAATGCAATAACTCTTCTGTGCTTTTTCTATTAATACTTTCATGGTTATATAGTTCTTAGACTTTATGAAGCGATGTACTAGATTGGAGGCAATGTCTCATCAGTTCACAGTTGAATTGGCTAGATGTAACCGTAAGTTCTATGCTAACAGTTTCTTTTCTCGCTCTTCTCGCCTGTGGAACTCTTATCTATTAGGTTGGTGCAAAAATAATGTCATTTTCTCACATATGTTACTATGTGAGAAAACCGACATTATTTTTGCACAAACCTAATAGCTTCTTTCTTTCCAGTCAAGTTTGATCTTCAAAAATTTTAATGCACTGTTAATCATGAACTTCTGCCTTCGTAGTTCCTGATCTTTGACTGCTCTTGCTCTTTAATAATGTTTTTCTTTTTCTTTTTTCTATTCTCTTACTTTCAGTACCCGCCTCCTCTATTTTATTCGCTTTGGATGAGAGGAAATAATAATTAAAAAAACGTGAAATGTATTTATTAAATGAGTATTAATCTGAGATTTTCACTGTATAATGCTCTATCTACGTGTACAATATTTAACACATAAGCAGGGATGGAAATTATTTTTTGTTATGGTCCGGTTCCTTGTATCACGGTGATAGTCTAAGGTAGAACCAATAAAGAAGAACTCGAACACAGGTATGGAATAACACAGATATATTACAAACAGGAATATATACAGAGAAGTAGAAGTGTTAGTATGAACAATCAGGTTTAGTAGAGAGAACAATATAGTCTCGACTAGTATCACTATTCCAATGTCTTGCAGTAATTGTCTAAACGCGACTCTGTTTTCGGACTGCCTCTGACTCGACTCTTGACTCGACTTGAACTACTGACTCACTGACTGACTCGCTTCTTGCCTACACCTGAGGCGCAGTATTTATTAAGTATGGAATAGTCCATTATTATTATTATGGGTAAGATCCCATAACATTTTTGAAAAATATTTCTTGTGCAAAATAAATATTTTTCTTTGTTCGGCTACACTTATGATATATCTTGCGAATCCCATCAATCATAAAGACTTTATCTTAGAGAAAGAACCAAATAAACAAAGAAAATAAAATAATGTTTGCTTTACAAGTTCTCGGGCCTTTTCTTTTATTTGCCGTGGCAATTATAGCTCTCCATAGCCTCCTAACCCTTGTAACTCTAAGCAACGTTATTCTCCTTTGCTGTCCTTCCCCTCGCTGTTCTGTCATCTATTTACACAAGCTCGTTACATAAGTTACCCTATGTTTTCCTCTGTTCTTCTTGCTTTCAGTATGTCCTGTAAGTATCAAATTCTCCAAGCTCTCTTTCCTCATTATGAGTCCCAGAAATTTAAATTGTTTCTTTCTGATTCTAAAGATAAATGTCCTTTTCGTTTTCAATTTCTTTTAACTTCCTCTGTTGCTCAAATGTTCCATCCATGGTATTCTCAGTATCCTTCTGTAGAATCACATTTATATTATCTGAAATCTCCTTTTCATCTATGAGGAAATTGTCCAGCATTTACTCTAATATAGCAGAATTGATATTACATAGCAGTTCATCGCACTTTTCTTTGTTTCAAACGATATTTTCTCTCTCGTTTCATTTTTTTTTTCATCATCTGTGAAGAAATTGTCCAGCATTTACTGCCATAACGGAAATTAGATATTACATAGCAGTTCAGCACTCTTTTCTTTGTTTCTAAGGATATTTTCCTGTTTTTTTTATATTTTGTTTCGCTATTGGAATGCACCTTAGGGATTTCTGTGTTGTATTTGAGTGGAAAGAATAAAGTATCTTGATTTACAAAGTCCAATGCTAGTGATTTTGTGACATCCAACCGGTACGTCAAATTGTGACGTCAGCCGATCCCGGGTCTTATCCTGGTCGCGGCGCCAATTGTGATGATCTAACCTTTAAGTGATTCAGATGGGAATCTGGTTAGATTCGATATCAGCCTCGTCGTTCCCAACCCGCTTCCAACGTCTGGTTACCGAAGTAACTACTTTGATCTCCAGTCTGCCTACCCACGTTGTGAATTGATCTTAGGCAGACGAAATCAATCAGCGTTGGGGCCGTACTGCAAGCTTGAGTTCGAATGAAGAGCGGTATCGCACAAGAAAATAAAATAATAAGTCGAAAATGGTATCAAAAAAAGGATAACAATACTTTATATCTGGTTGCTGGATACATAGGACTGCGTCTATCTCCCGACCCGCTATATGGATTGTGACACGTGGTTTTTAGGCGAGTCTAACATCTTAAGTTGTCTGTCCCCTAATAAACTGAATCTTGGTGTGTCTTCAGGCGAAATTCACAAAGCTTATTTTGGTGGTGTGAGTCTAAGTCGTTCTTCAAAGAAAATAAATTGTTCTTGGTTAGAAGATGAGTTCGGAATTTGCGCGAATCTTGGTCAGCTCTTCGTCGTGGGTCTTCAGAGCTCTCAACTGGAACTCTCTCTCGAACTCTCCAACTCTCGAACTCAAAACTAAAAAACTGATTTTTGCTCGCTGCGAATTTGCTTATATGGACGCCGATTCAAAACCGCGGGTGGGCTCGTCGGGGTTTGAGGTTCCTTGATAAGTCTAAATCCATAAACCTCTTCTTTTGTTTTCGGTCAGGAAAAATTCATTATTTCCATTTTTGGAAGTCTTCTCTTACTCCCACCTTCTCTTATTTTTATATGGACACCTCCCCATGCCCCAGAAGGGCGTCAACGGTCCTCCCCACTTCTTCGTAGTAATCCCTCATACTTAAGCTCTCTGCGGCTGCCTCCTTGCGTCACATTATCACCTCCGCCTGGCTGGTTAGCGTTCAACCAATGGTCGATCAACAGTGTGAGCGTGACTAGACTAGCCTTGTTCTTAAAAAAATATATATTTTGTTCAAAGAAAAAAAAATTATCTTTTTCTTTTCCTTTACTTTCTTTTGTTTCTCTCTTCTTCTCTGGCCGCCAAGAGTACAATACGACCCGTAGAGCGATAATCTCAATTCTTATCCTAACGTCACGGCATATGGAATTCTTCAATCAGATTTTCGCCAGGACCAAGAGGCTAGTCAACCAGACACAATCATTCTTTGGCGCCAACGAAATATTGTTTCGCTGTCATATTCAAATTCCAACACAGCCCAGATGTGTTTTCTCTCAATGACACCTCCCATCGACAAAGACCCAACCTAGAGATGACTCTCTTTGTGTGTGGTCAACAGATGACCTATTAAATTGTTTGCCATCATGACACAAGTAAACCTTTATCTATTTAAAACTCTGTAACCACCTGGTGTTTGTCAATTAGCTTTATGACAATGGCCATAAGAATTTTCACCATTCTTCATTTATCAAAATAACATTTTCAAATGTCTCTTCTCGTAGGTGACTTTATCTTTAAAATTTCCTTGCAGGGAATTTCACCACTCCCGACAATCTGCTTGCCACAAATACACAGTTAATTTTTTATCTATCTAAACAAAACAATGTATCAACCTGGACCCTGCCAGCCAGCCCCAAGACAATGGCCGACAGAACCCTCACCAGTGTCTTCCATTATCAAAATAACATTTTCAAGTGTTATTTCTCGTGGGTGGCCTCCCGTTATCACCTAAGTTAAGTCTCGCCTCTCTTCCTCTCTCTTTTCTTTCTCTTTTTCCTTTCCTTCTTTTTCCCTCTTTTTGCGCCCCTAAATGGTGTCACAATTTATAAGTTGGATCAGTTTTCATTATTTTAAAGCGAAAGTCTAATACAGACACTGTTAACATTTTATATTAGCAGTTCAGGATTGATGGCTACCGCAAAAAAAAAAAATCGTAGAAAGACATATTGTGAAATGATAAAAAATAAGGAAAACATGAATATTTCTTGGCAAAATTTATTATTAAAAAAATTATTTCTGCCCTTCGTTTGTTTCACATACCAGGTCAAAACCAGTGACTTAGGTTAAGCGAAGGATATGTCTTTTGTTTAATTAACAAAAGGAGCTCCAGTAAGTAAGTAAATACCTGACGGCACCTGTTATCCTCAAACTTTACAGGAGCCATATCAAACCGAAAATGGAGTATTGCTGTCATATGTCAACAGGAGCTACCTAGTTTTCACTTTCCAGGTTTTGATAGTCTAAAAGCGTCTCCCAAGAGAATGCTTCCTCAACTATTACAATCTTAACCTGTTTGTTTGGGGCTAGCCGCTATCTCCTCCCCAACATATCTCCATAAGCTGTGCCTCTTAATCTGTAACCTTCTACCTCGAGCAGCTCTTGGGCCTTGTACAGGGTGAATATTATTGTAAAAAAAATCAGCTGTTAAAAAAAACTTTAATGGAGAAAGATCTTCGCAGGAAATGGGCTGTGCTTTTTTATTTTTTGGTTTATTATCTTATTATAATTGTGTTTGTCCTTCCCTTCGTTAGTTCGTACGACCGTTGCGTCCTGTCAATACCTCATAAATAATCGACTATTCCGTTTTGATCGCGTGGAAAGAGGAAAAAAGATACTACTTGGTTTCAGTGAAAGAAAGAAAGAAAAAAAGAATGGAAGATAGAAGTGTTTAACATCTCCTGCCAATACTTCACGAATAATGGACTGCTCCGTTTTGATTCCGTGAAAAAACACATATCATAGACGATACATAGTTTGAGTGAGAAAATGAATGAAAGAAAAAAGAATGGAAGATAGAAGTGTTTAACGTCTGTTTCAGTGAAATGGAAAAAGTTGTCAATTTTAAATATTTTCATTTGTACCCACTTCTTAAAATAATAAACAGCATTCATATTTATGATTGTTATTGCAATATTTTGTTAAAGTTATTATGCTCAAATATATAACCATATGAGAATGTCTATGGATATTTTATTGTCGTGGACCTAGCTATGAGCTTCTTCAATCATTAACTGAAGAATTAAGATTCATCAGAATATTCAAATATGAAAAACATGAAATTTCCACAGATCTTTCTCCAATGGTTGAGGTCCATCCCTGATAAATAGCGAGGATTTTGAATGCTGAAGGTCTTTCTATTAAAAGATTGGCGCAACAGTTTTCCATTTCCTTGTATTTTAATGGCTTTACTGCCTTGCATCAGGTGATACCGATTAAAAAAATGGCTCTGATAAAAGTAAAGAAATTTGAATGAATCGCATGCAAGTCAATTAATGATAATGAATGCTTAAATTATTGAAATAAATGAACGTCAATTGGTTACTGTCTACATCCGTGGGAAGCTCGTGAAATTATATAAAAGTTGTTTTTTTTAAATGGACTTGATTACATCATTATTTTTATCTCGTATTTTTATCAAGCAAATATTATTTGATTAAAAGTATTTACTGATGGCCGTTTAGATATTCGCCACAATACAACATTAGCTCAAAAATATATTAATTGTTGAATAGCAGTATCCACTTTCATAGCTCAAATATAAAAAAATTACTTTTACTATTTTAAAGATGTTAGCATTGAATAAATATCTAATCGTCTATGTTGTTTTGTTTTTTTTAATGCACATTCTTTAGAGAGAAGTGTTTATTTTTTTTTTTTTTTTTTTGAAGGCCAGACGGTTTGTGTAAAAAATTATTATACTTGTCTATTTTTTTTTCCACTCAGCGGTTAAAACTCGCAAAATTTTGTGAAGGATCCATTTCCAGTTTATGGAAAATTATTTTTTCGTATATACTGATTAATGAGAGACGTAGTTTCAAGCTCTAGTAACAACTCGAATGAGGGAGGGGGGGGCTTTGAGTCTAATTTCCACAATATATAGCTCAGGTCAGTAGATGTGACAGGAAGACTTTTAATAGCATGGTGACAAGGCAAATCAACATTTAGGAGCAGAAGGTTTTTGACATCAAGAAGAGAGCACTAAGAAAGTATAAGATACCAGCCAGTTGCAGAGAAACTAAAAAATTTTGAAGTATAAGTGAAAATTCTCCTGCGGTTGGACAACAAGGAAGGTGAACATTTTTTTTTAAAAGCGTGTGATTTTAAAAGGGACTTTTCAAAAATACTATATGTCCCAGAGACCCTCGAGGGGCAAGTAAAAGTAAGATTTTTTTCGTTTTTTTCTCAAAGGTAGTTGCATCTTTGTTTTTTATTGACTTCTTGAATTGTTGTCTCTTTTCGTCTTTTTCAAATCCCTTGTCTTTTCCCAAACTGTATTTTTTCAGTTTTTCTATGAATGGGCACACAAAAGCATTTTTTTTTACAAACTTTGTATTTGCACCTTTTTCATAATTGTGCAATAAATGTGTTTTCCTTTTAAAATTTTGCGCAGTGTTTGAGTCTTATTTATAATTTGTGCCTATTACGACTTGCTACTTCTACTAAGTTTTTGTGTTTGACGCAAGAAATTAGATTTGGTAGGAAATAACATTTTTATAAAACTCATAAAATATTCCGCATTTTCTTCTGAATAATACGACTTCGTTTTCCTGAACCTAAAACAGGCAATAAATTACATACTTGAGTGTAATAAGATCCCGTAGCACAGCCGTTCCCTATGTAATTTTTTTTGTTTTTAAGTTGTACTCTATTATCAGTTAAAATCTCAATGTCGTACATATATTTCATTAAAATATTTAGTTTTTCACGATATTAAAAAAACAGAAATGAACCTGATGTTTAACCACAGCGTGTTTCTTCTAATTTACGTTTCAAAACTTATTTTTGAATTTTCGGGGGAACGTACTAACTAAAACTAACGAAAAATACTAAATATACGGTAATATATTTTCAGGCGTTAATTAATCTAACATACTTTTCTGTTTGTTGCGATTTTATTATATTTCTATATATTAATTAAAAACATTTTAACGAAGAATGAAGAGAGAATGTTTTTTTTTAATTCATGAAAGACAAAAATATAAATAAACTTTATCTTGTGAGCAAAACTGAGGCAAAAGACGTTAATTTACGCTGATTCCCAAAGAACAAATATGGCCGACATATCAAATACCTTTTCTAAATAATTGTTATCAACACTTGCCTATATTGTGTTTTATTATCTACTGACAGCATGGCCCGGCGTTGCCCGTCAAAAATCGTACGACTCATACAGCAATCGCTATCACTTGACTTAAAATATTTTTGCCCTTCCTTGCCTTTAAAGGAGTGCCCTTTGCCGTACTGATGTTGCTACATGCCTTACTTCTTGCCTATGTCACACTGCGAATTTTTTCTAAGCTCTATACTAAACATTAAATCTGTTACGAAAAAAGAACTAAAGAAAATGAACACAAAACGATCAGCTTTAAAAAAAGGACTCTTAAAAACCAAATGAAAAAAGAATGTTAACAACAAATATTTTTTCACACCCAACTCAGTTCTGAGGAAACAGAATCAACGTAGAGTTTAAGCAAGCGAATGAACCAATTGGAGTAAAGTGCCATGCAGATTTAAATTTTTCCCACATCTGACGATTGCAGCTATTGATTTTTTTTTTTTTTGCATGCTAGCATGCTAGTTAACATTCGTGTCTGTCAGCTGTTGGCTTCCATGCTGGCCAATAGAATCTTCCTGCCTATTTGTGGCAGCCAGCTATAGGTTCTCACTTTGGCCAGTAGAAAATGGCCGCAAACTACATGAAAACTGCCGCTGAAGCATGAGAATATCGATTATTTCCACTATCGATGGGAGTTGGGAAATGCAAAGTAGGTGTTGGTCTTCCCGCTAACTTGGAGCATGTGCATGTAAATTTTGGTGCAAATCCGTCGAAAATTGCGGCCGTGCATTCATTACACACACGCACACACACACACATCCTGCCTTTTATAGATAGAGATTGTGCTGAGTGTATTTGAAATTTTGCTGTTTCAAACAAGAATTTTTTTTTTTTCAATTTGAGTAAAAAATATTTGAAAACCTGTACTTGTGTATAATACGATCCCCACTTTTTATGCCTTTAATTTTCATTCAAAATTATGCACAAGAAAATACAGTAATTTGATATCTAATCCTGGCTTGTACAAGTCCGTATTCAAGGACCTAACTCATCAACAATATCTTGAAAGTCGTGTATGTAATTCATATCAATTAAAAATAGCATTGCTCGTCTGAGAGAACAAACACTTTTGTTATTATTATATCTAATAGCATAATTATAATAATGAAATGTATGAATCGCAAATACGCTTTCGCCGTCTTTGTAATCATTGAAAATAATAAAAAAATAAAACATTTGCCATTACAGAAACATGGAAGATATGGTCTAAGAACAAAGAACATCTAAAAGAGAAAAACAGGTGCGGACTTCCTAAAAAAAACTGAGAAATTTTGTCATTAAAAAAAAAATGGAATTCTCAACAAAAGACGTCAACATTTTAAAAAATATGAAAAACCTTTACTTATTGTTGAATCTCTTGAAAAGAAATAACTCATTTGATATTCTTTTCATATGCCTAGGACATTATCATGCAAGAGAAAATGAAGATTTGGCAATCAATGCGCTTTCGTTATGGTGAAATAGCGCCAACTGGCCAGACAACTGATATTTCGTGTTTCTCACCAGACTGTCACGTGACCCATACGTTGAGCTTTCAAATGTTTATAACTTATAGCTGCATATAATTATTTTTTTAACACCACGGTGAAATGAAACATTAGTCTGAAGAAAATGTAACTAATTTAGATACTTCGATATAAAAAAAAAAAGCATAAATCTTAAGAAAATGTTGTTGATTTACCTACAAGAGAGTATGATCATTTATCTATTTTCAAATGAAAAAGAATAAACCTCAAGAAAATGTAACAGATTTAGTTATCTTTATATAATAAAAGCATAAATTTCAAGAAAATGAGCGTTTATCTATTTTCATATGAAAAAGCATCAACCTGAATAAAATGTAACTAATTAATGTATATTTATATAAACGTGAAAAATGTTTAACATTTATGCATATTTATATAAGAAAGCATAATGTTTAAGAAACTGTTGAACATGCGTCTTTTTAATATTAAAAATCATAAACCTGTTGGAAATGTAACTAATTTTAGGTTTTTTCTATATGAATACATAAATGTTTAAAAAATGTAGGTTATTTCTTAAATTTCATATAAAATATAACCATTTAGGATATTTTTCTTCAGATTTATGCCTTTTTTTATATAAATATAGATAAATGATCAACATCGGAAGAGTTATGCTTTTTACATAAAGAACTAAATTAGTTACATTTTCAACAGATTTATGCTGTTTTATATGGAAATACCTAAACTGAAAGCATTTTCTTCAAATTCATTCTTTTTTATTTGAAAATAGACAAATGTCCATCTTTTTCTTAAGAGTAAGTAATTTAGTTATTTCATATAAAAAAGCATAATTATTAAGAAAATGATGATTATTTCATGTATTATTATGTGTAAAAACATAAATCTTAAGAAAATGAATGTACTTTATCCATTTTTATATGAACGAGCATAAATCTTTAGAATGTGAAAATAGATATATGATTTTCTAAAGATCATTGCTTTTGTATAGAAAATAGATATATTTTCTGAAGATCATTGCTTTTGTATAGAAAATAGATATATTTTCTGAAGATTATTGCTTTTGTATAGAAAATAGATATATTTTCTGAAGATCATTGCTTTTGTATAGAAAATAGATATATTTTCTGAAGATCATTGCTTTTGTATAGAAAATAGATATATTTTCTGAAGATCATTGCTTTTGTATAGAAAATAGATATATTTTCTGAAGATCATTGCTTTTGTATAGAAAATAGATATATTTTCTGAAGATTATTGCTTTTGTATAGAAAAATGCATAAAGTTGTGTAATTTTTCATATTATATGTGTTGTTCTTTTCCTAAGTATTATCGTTCATTACCAACCTTCGTGTGATTATTCTATTCAGTAACCTACCCTCGGTTACAACAATATAATAAATAGAAATCTTTTTTCTAGATGTTTCACATATTTTTAAATATAAAAACATGAATCAGAAGAAAATGGAGACAATTAAAAACATAAATCTGACGAAAATTTAGGATTTTTCATATATTTAAGCTAAATCATTGATACGAAGAAAATGTATCTGATTTTCACATTTCTAAATATTTCTCTTCCTACTTCATGGTTCCCTGTCAAATTTGATAATCAAAAATTTAAATGTAATGTCAATCGTTATCTTCTGCTTTCGTAATTCCAGTTGTTTTATTTTGCTGTATTTATTATATTCTCATGTTCCGTCCATGGTATAGCTCTGCATCATTCTGTAGAATAATATCTCCGTTGCCACAACTCTCCTGTTGTCTGTGCGGAAACTGCCCAGTATTCACTGGTACGAGAATTTTCATTTCATACAAGTTGAGCCTTATTTTCTTTGCTTCTAACGAAATAGAGACATCAGAATTTCTACATTATTAACATTTCTTATCTTCTTTTCTTCAACAAATCTGTCTCCTCAAAATTATATGTTATTAATAGTGTTTAAGCTTCACACGACGATCAGAGAACAAATAAATTGCTAATAAGAAACGGTTTCTTCTAGTCTTGCTTTTGTTTGCCTGCTATCATCTAGATACCAGAGTTTATTTTTTCAGATATTCTTAAAAATGTTATTTTTTAAATAAGAAAGAAGAGAAAAAAGTACTTAGCGACTTGCAAAGACGGATGCTATAAAAAAAAAAAAAACTTGATTGAGGCTGAAAACGTCAAGGAAAATTAAAAGCAACCAGAATCCTTCATTCAGGCCGCTTTAATATAATGACTCATGAGAAATTAGTTTTGTTCGAATATCAGTAGCATGCGATCGAAATATATATTCTTTAAAATGCAAATTATATTCATAGTATTTAGAAGTGCAAAGCTAGATTCTTAAATGAAAGCTGTTTTCGCTTCTTTTTAGGCTTACGGCCAAATCACGTTGAAACTGCGGTTCTCGTACGATCACCGAAGTTAAACAACGTAGAGCCTGGTCCGTACCTAGATGAGTGATTGTTTGGGAATATCAGGTGCTGTAAGATTGGATGTGCGGATGGTGTAATGGATAATGGTTCAGAATAGGAAAACGGAGAGCCGAGTTCCAATTCCAGTAACGTTCTTTATGTTCCCTTACGCTCAAATACTCTTGGGAAAGGTATGAATCCACCCATTATCCTTCCAAATATGGGTTAATTACTCGGACTTGAATCAGTAAATCATTATTATCTCCAACAAGTTCTTTCAATTTAAAAATATTTTCTGGATTAAAATATTTTTAGATGGAAAGGTTGATAATCAGTAAAAAAAAAAAAAAAAAAAAATCAATAGATATTTTTTGTTTTGTTTTTTTCCCTTGTATTTTTCTTGGCTGCATTTATTAATTTGATTATATCTCTATACAGTCAGTCCTTTAAGTGCCAGCGTAATGCCTGCTTGGGCGATCATGTCTCATTCGATTCATGGCGGACGAGGAAGAAAATTTTTCCGCAGTAGGCTGCCGTTTCTTTCTGCGGTAGACTGGTAGCCAACCATGTCTATAGGACCCATTCTTTCATGCTATTCAACCCACATCTGAGGGGAGAAGAGATGGATACATACCTTTACCAAGGGTATTTGCGCGTAAGTGAATGTAATGGTTTTCTTATGACCGTGGCTTAGATATAGCACAAGGCCGAAACTATGGGACACCAAGTGAGGATCGAACTCACTATTCAGTCCTAAATGATCTAGCGAGACAAGGTTGCTAGCCATTACCAGGTCGAAGTGCACAAAATGGTTTTCTAAGCGTTAGTTAGAAGTGGCGCAAGGCCGAAAGCTTGGGGTACCGTGCGAATATCCAACTCAGTATTCAGCCGTAAGTGACCTAGCGATACAAGCTTGCTATTAAAACACGTTGAAATGCACACAAATTATTTTTTAAGCGTTGTTTAGATGTGGCACAAGGCCGAAAATGTTGCGCAAATTAATGTAATGGACCCGACTAGAATTGAAACGTGACTCTCGATACACTTAGTTGAATCACTGCGAGTCAAGGGAAATAACTTCATAAAGAAGTTGTCTCCCTTGTTTAATAAATGCATTCCTAATATGAAGTCATGAAAATATCTATAAAAGGCAGGATGTGTGTGTGTGTGTGTGTGTGTGTGTGTGTGTGTGTGTGTGTGTGTGTGTATAACGAATGCACGGCCGAAATTTCGACGGATTTGCACCAAAATTTACATGCACATGCTCCAAGTTAGCGGGAAGGACAAGACCGACTTTACATTTCCCAACTCCCATCGATGGTGGAAATAATTGATATTTTCATGCTTCTACGGCAGTTTTCATGTAGTTTGCGGCCATTTTCTACTGGCTAGAGTGAGAGCCAATAGCTGGCTGCCACAAATAGGCAGGAAGATTCTATTGGCCAGCATGGAAGCCAACAGCTGACAGACACGAATGTTAACTAGCATGCTAGCATGCAAAAAAAAAAAAATCGATAGCTGCATTCGTCACAAGTGGGAAAAATTTAAATCTGCATGGCACTTTACTCCAATTGGTTCATTCGCTTGCTTAAACTCAACGTTGATTCTGATTCCTCAGAACTGAGTTGGGTGTGAAAAAATATTTGTTGTTAACATTCTTTTTTCATTTGGTTTTTACGAGTCCTTTTTTAAAGCTGATCGTTTTGTGTTCATTTTGTTTAGTTCTTTTTTCGTAACAGATTTAATGTTTAGTATAGAGCTTAGAAAAAATTCGCAGTGTGAGATAGGCAAGAATTAAGGCATGTAGCAACATCAGCATGGCAAAGGGCACTCCTTTAAAGGCAAGGAAGGGCAAAAATATTTTAAGTCAAGTGATAGCGATTGCTGTATGAGTCGTACGATTTTTGAATCCAGCACGGGCAACGCCGGGCCATGCTGCTAGTTTAAATATATAATGTATATCTTTAGAACTGAAAATCATACTGATTACAGACGTGTGTTTCGCGGAACGACTTCTCGCCACCTTCTTGTATCGATCCTGACTGTTTTTGATATCAATAGTAGTCTCTCTTCCGTCATTTACCCTGGTTCTTTTCTACTTTCCTACTCGAGTATGAATCGAGTTGTATCAGTCATTCACATTGAAAAAATAACTTTTGGGTGCAAATAGTGGTGAAAATTTAGAAGCGTTTGCAGTCATGTAGATATCGAATATTTTATTTCTGAGGTGTTGGAATATGCTTTATCAGAAACAGCAAATTCAATTCACCTATATACCCAAGTTTGTTCACCTTTTCTAAATGTTGAATTGAGGGGTTCGTTTTCAGATACAAATTCCGCTAACTGAGATATTCACTACACTATGTCTGAACATTCAGCCCTCACCTGGATACAATAATCATAGAAAGAGATTATATCGAAAAAAAAAACAAAAAACAAAAAAAAAAAAAAACAATATAATTGCCCGTCATTAAACTACGGAATTATTGACTCCTACGTATAAATCAAATACAAAAATAAATCCACAAGCTTTGATTCCTTTATTTTCAGAAAAATCCCCAAATTAAACAAATAAAATACAGACATGAAAAAGCCGTTTTCTAAAGAATTATCAAACAATTCATTTTCAAAATACTCATCTCTTTCAAATATTTTTTTTTAAGATAAATATCTTTCACTTCTGAATATCAAGTTTAGATAAAGACCAATGGAAAGACGTTTGTTAAGGATTTTTTTTTCTCTATATCTCAGACCATTTTGGTAACCGGTATATATTTAAATCTAAATTGACCAGTGTCTGAGTACTTTCGGCTTTCAAAGAACACATCCGTTGGTTATATAAGCACTACATTATTGAACCGGTTAACCTGTCATTTATCTAATAATAGTTTAATTAAATCGCATATCACTAACCAACACAACAAAAAAAGAACAAGAAATTCAATAAATATTTACTAATAACACAAAAATACTATATCACAAAAAACTATACAAAGCGACTACAAATGGTAGAAATATTAAACATAAAAGCAAATAACCGGACATCAATAACATTGGGGAACAACAAACTAAATATATTTCACCCAATCCACACTGGGTGCCCACTAATTTCGTCCTTGTGCTACATCTAAGCTACGCTTGGAAAATCACTATATTTCACCCAACTAAAAAAAAAAAAAAAAAAAAGCTATACCATAACACGACTTGTCACGTGAAGATACGATATCTGAAAATGATGAAACTGACATCTCACAAAAAACAAATGTCATTAATAATGACATGAAAACCGAAAGTGCTGAAGCACTGGACAATTTATATTTAAATATGTACCAGGAAACCAGGAAACCAGGAAAATCTTCAGGATTATAAAAAAAAAAAAATATAAAGAAAAAATATTCGTGGGTCTTCAACCGAACTTGTATAAATGAAAAATTGTGTGCTAAATACACCCAATAAATAAATTTTGTGTATGTGTCATCGCCTAATTCGTGAATACATGATCGCCTCTTGTCTCACTTCTGGCGCCATGTTTTCCGGCCAACTTTAATCCCGAAAACTTTAAATGTAATGTCAATCGCTATTTACTGTACTCCTGATTACCCTTTTCTCTTCCTGCTCATTATTAACGCTTCTGTTCCTAATTCTTCCACACCCTGTAACCCTTTGTGTCTTAGTGGCACTACTGACTTGTACGGAGTGATACTGATTAAAAACAAAACAAAAAGAAAAACTTGTTGACATTCTTTTCATGCCCCGTCCCTTCTGGATGTAAGTAATCATGAATCTTCAAGGATTCCTTTTCTTTATTATCAGTGAATTGTCATAGGAAAAGTAATGGAGTGTTTTTTGTTGTTTTTTTTTTGTTTTTTTTGTTGTTGTTGTTTTTTGTTTGTTTGGTTTTTTTTTGTTTTTTGTTTGATTTATGTTTTTTTGTTGTTTTTTTTTTTCATTAAGTGAATAATCCTTATCCTATACTGGTTGCCACCTAAGGTTAAAGAGTACAATCTATAATTCTATTTAATCTATAGATGGGGGAGAAGAAATGGAAAGTTCAAAAGTGACCATAACAGAAGTTGATGTAGGCTTGCGAATTCTAGTTTCCCTTGATGATATCATCTTTGCATTTTGACCCAAACGCCTGTTAATAGAAGTTCGATATAATTCACTCTATTTGTAATGAAAGAAGCACAGATAACATGGATTATGCCATTGTGGACACACCATAGACATTTGTTATTAAATATGTTCTTTCAATTGTACGTAATTTTAACTTTAATTTGTTACTTTTTACAAAATAAAGACTAGAGTATGATTTGCAATCATCCATACTTGGAATCTGAAGAAACGACAGCCGTTCCATGATAAGAAAAAATACAAGGAAAAGATCAAATAAATCAACGACAGAGAAAAAACGAAGAAGAAGCAAAAATATAAATAAAAAAAAACAGCAAAAATTAAAAAAATAAATAAATAAAAGAGGAGATGTTAATATGAAAGGAAAAAAAAAATGAAGGTCCAAAGGAGAGGGAAAAAAGAAATTATTGAAGAGGGAGAAAGTTGAAAATAGAAGGAAAGGAAAAGAAGAATGAACGTTGGACAATTAAAGAAAGGAAGGGGTAAAAAAAAAAAAACAGGTGTAAAAAGGGGAGGAAGGTGAGTAATAAGATGTTCGGACTTCCAGAAGTGGTGTTCAGAGTGGGATTAGTCAGTTGTGCACAGGTGTAGAAACATTGATCGTTCCAGTATCAAGAAATGCAGGTTGGACACGGTTTTACTGTTTATTTGTTCATCTATTTCCTATTTGATTTCATCAATGAAACAGTTCTGTTGCAGACAGGTGAGGCTGACTTTTATCTGATATTCCTTATTTCTTTTAGACTTAATTCTCTCTGTTTTCTCTTGGAAAGGGAGGCTTCCAAAATTCTATAAGAACAATAACTTTTAGTCTTATAAACAATATATATCGTAAAAGAAGATATATCATAACCACAGATTTGTCCGAAAAATTAGCAAACCTTTTAAAAGTAGTTTAAATAGGCAGTACGTTTTTTCCCTTAAGGCACAAGACTTCTAACTTTAACAATATACAGTTTATAAGAGTTAAAAATAGTTTATCATAACTATAGATTGGGCACTTCGAAAGGGGGCAGTGATAATCAATGACGACTAAACAGTAGGGGATCCATAATTTCAGACATCTTTCCATCTAAGGTACACCGTATATAACCATAGATTAGTCCATGGGTTAATAATTTTTTAAGTAGTTAACATTGGTAGTGTTTTTTGTACGTTTTTGTTTTGCAATTGCTTTTTACTTGCATAACAATATATATATATATATATATATATATATATATATATATATATATATATATATATATATATATATATATATATTGGTACATTTTCTTTAACAAGTGTGCAGGCCGGTAGAAGAAATAAATAGTGCTTAAAATAAAACTGGACATCTATCCAAATATTGGTTTCCACTAAGAATAATTACTAACTTTTGAACTAATACATACATACATGTATGTGCGTGCGTGCGTGCGTGTGTGTGTATAAGGGAGCAATTATAGTTGTTCCAACAAGAGAAAAGTGTATATTTTTAAGAGAGAAGACGGCGCAAACGTTTTTGCTTATAATGTGGATATTTTTTTTATATATTATATCTTTTTTTATATCTTTTTTTTTTTTTATTTCGGGTCTTGTGACCCTCATCAGGTGAAGAAATGTTATTTCCAAATATTATTTAAAGAAACTAAATTGTGTTGATTTTTTAACCATTGTCTTTTGTGTGTAGTAGCAATCTAAAATCATCTTAAACTAATGGAAGAGTGTTCTTTTCCTAAACGATTCATCAGAGAAAGAAAAAGTATGAGGTTTTGTTCTTATATTTTTATGCCCTGTGAATCTTTTTAGACAGTTCTCCATTCTTGTGTATTATGTGTATGTGTTTTTTACTAGTGTGTGTATATATATTCCTTCTCCATACATATAGTTTTATTACAAGGAAATAGTATATATATATATATATACTTTGAATGGTGTGTAGTATTCGTGTGTGTGTGTGTGTGTGTGTGTGTGTGTGTGTGTGTGTGTGTGTGCATGCATGTGGTCTTTCTAGTGTGTTTGTTTTTGCCAGTATGTGTGCTTATATTCGTTCACTATGCACATATATATCATATATTATTCTGAAGAAATCTATACAGTAACTACATATTTTTGTATGGTGTGTGTG
>OZ010580.1:79921569-79964069 GCA_963932145.1 Acanthosepion lycidas | reverse complement strand
ACGTTGAGTTTAAGCAAGCGAATGAGCCAATTGGAGTAAAGCGCCATGCAGATTTAAATTTTTCCCACTTGTGACGAATGCAGCTATCGATTTTTTTTTTCGCATGCTAGCATGCTAGTTAACATTCCTGTCAGTCAGCTGTTGGCTCTCGTGCTGGCCAATAGAATCTACATGCCTATTCGTGGCAGCCAGCTATTGGCTCTCACTCTGGCCAGTAGAAAATGGGCGCAAACTACTATCGATGGCAGTTGGGAAATGCAAAGTCCGTCTTGGCCTTCTCGCTAACTTGGAGCATGTGCATGTAAATTTTGGTGCAAATCAGTCGAAAATCGCATACGTGCATTCGCTACTCACACACACACACACACACACACACACACACACACACACACACACACACACACACACATACACACACACATCCTGCCTTTTATAGCTAGAGATGTACTTGTAGCTTAAAAGTTATCAGTTATCAGGATGGTGCGTGTAGCATAATGATTGTTGACATGAAAAGTCGACGAACCAGGTTCAAGTTCCAGGCTGGACAGTTACATTCACTTCCACATAATTGACTTTAGAAGGACATGGACCCACCTATTCTCCGTATGGTAATGCGTTGAATAGCAGGATAAACTGGACACTCTAACTTTAGTCGAGTTTGTTGCAATCAACCTAGAAAAAATACAACTGTAAATTTCATACTGTGGGAAAGGCAATTGGAAACCACTCCATGAAATCCTGGCAAATAAAAACAGGAAGATGTGGAGAGTCTTAGCCGAAGGGATATGACATAAAGAATTGCTAATGTATTACAATTTCCACCATAACTTTTATGATTACTTAACAATTCCTTAATATTAAATTCTGGAAACGGATATTAGTAAAATTAAGAATGAAAAAGCAAATATAAAATCTCAAATAACCACCGCTTATGAATATATTCATTGATATCTACACTCACCTGAAGATTTACAATAATGCAATGGCACAGGCATAGACATTCTTACCTGTTCTATGTACTTATGCTAAACTAAAGAAAAGAAATCTCAAGTACTTAACACCTGCTTCCCTGCAAAAGAATAATACTTTTTTCAGTTCATGTGAGTTATGACTCTGGTAATTTTCTCGTAATTTTATCTCCGCTCACTTACGATATGTGCAAGATTATTTTCTTTTGATTGTATGTTTAATAATATAGACATTCATACATACATACATACATACATACATACATACATATATAGCGTCCTGGGCATAACGATAAACTACATCCGGATGGGGAGTTTTTAAGGAGCGTGGAACCACGTCTTAATCGCTGTTGTTCCCAGCTCATCCTGGCCCTGGGTGGCAGCACCTGTTAGGGTCCCAGCTAAAGGCAAATAGTGAATCCCAAAACTGGGGCCAAAACACGATGAAAGTGTAGAAATATATTTTTATAGTGAAGAAGCCAGCAATACATTTTTATAGTAAAAAAAAATACCAGCAATACATTTTTGTAAGGAAAAAAATATTACCAGAAATACAATTCTATAAAAGATAGAACCAGCAATACATTAAAAAAACATACCAGCAATACATTTTTGTAAAAAAAAATTAGTAAAAAATTACGGCATTAAATGACTCGAAAGCGCTTGGAACAATGAACGAGATGGTGAGTTTTGTTTTCGCTGATCACCACCAAACGGAAAAAATATAAGAGCGCTGGAAAAACTAAATCAGAAATTAATATTTAACGAAAGATATTTAAAAGAATGGTTACTGTCCAAATATACATTAATGGCACACACACACACACACGTATATATATATATATATATATATATATAAACGTTATTTTTAGTGGATACTCGTATTTGAGTAGGCTCCTCGTTAATTCATTAAACAGTATATTTAAATATACTGTTTAATGAATTAACAGAGCGCCTACTCAAATACGAATATCCACTAAAAATAATGTTTAAAGTGATAAAAATTCATATATATATATATATATATATATATATATATGTGTGTGTGTGTGTGTGTGTGTATATAATAAGAAATCTGTATTATTAGCCGACACGTTTTGTCTAATGTGGACATTTTCAAGGCAAAAACGAAATGAATTTATTGAAAACAAAGTAACTATTAACAACAGACAAAATGTCCTTAGCAACTACAAGAATTTAGAAAACGCTATTTCAGTTAACAATATGGGTACAATAGCGTTTTCTAAATCCTTCTAGTTGTTAAGAACATTTTGTTTGTTTTTAATAGCTATTTTGTTTTCAATAAATTCATATATCACAGACTATTATCATTGTCTTGTCCGTATATTGCTTAATATATTGTACAGTAATTGTCATCTTTGATAATGGCTTATGTAAGCCGAAAGCTTAGATTGGATTAAAAAATATGGATCAATATTGTGATTTTCTTTCTTCGTTTAATGATAATGTTATTAAGCTTATCAGACGTTATGAAAACAATTTACATAAAATAGACAACACTTGTCTATATTATTTAATGAAACGTATGAATATATATATATATATATATATATATATATATATATATATATATATATATATATATATATAAAGAAATATAGTCTTAAGGTGTGCTATATTTATGGAATAAAGTGCTCAATATCAGAGATAGAGCGTGTGTAAATATAAAAGTAATAATATAATAATATGTTCACTTTTATATATATATATATATATATATATATAGAGAGAGAGAGGGAGAGAGAGATAGATAGATATATATATATGAGAAATTGTATGAAAAAGTGGAAAGGGTTACTTGCCAAATTCCCCAATATTGTTGATGTATAAAAATATGTATCGTCATCTCATATATATGATTTTGGGGAGGGAGCGCATGCGCGCTTGTTAGTATATAATAATAATAATAATAATAATAATAATAATAATAATAATAATAATAATAATAACGAGAAAACACATGAAAATTAGGAGAATCTTACTTTTTTTTCAGGCTAGCAGAACTTCTGCCAAATAGCCCTTAGTAGATAACTATCGCTATAATATTCAGTTAATATAAAAAAATCAAGTGGCTTATCTGATTAGCTGACAAGAGATTTGCATCGAAACGTTTATAAGAAGCAGATATTCAATATATAAATTAATATATATTCAATAAATTAAATATATATATATATATATATTACATCAAACATTACTATAGTGGATACTCGAATTTGAAACAGACGTTCCATTTTTATTTTAAACTATGTGTTTCGTATATCGGTCTCGAACAACTGCTTATTAGTACTGGAGTAAATTTAGGGTCAGCTCAGTGATGATCAAATTTTACTACTATGGTCTTGGATGTATTGAATGGTACATATTAATATGATTTCCTTGACAATCTAAAACCCACATCATTCTCTCAACCAGTGAATTTGTTAGTTTTTCCACTGTTTCCACATAAGCATTACTTGCAGCAAGTTTCATTGTTTGTTTACCAATCTTATATAAATATTTTTTTTTTAAATGATGAACCACAAGTTTTGTAATGAATTTATATTTGGAGATGTAAGGAAACATTTTAAAAATAATTCAGTGTCTTTGAAATCATTTTTTCGGCAAGGTGGGCAATAGTCACATTTGGAGAATGTAATCGAACATTGCATTGCATGAATATACACTTTATATATTTGGGGTTGTGACCTGTACAAATAAAAAAAAAGTTTTCTTTGAGAAATTACAATAATTATCTGCAATTAAATTGGCATGATCATCAGCTTCACTAGCTGATTCTAGAATGTTACTGCCTACTACATTACTCCATCTCATAACCATTGTCTTTTACGTCGTTTTGATTAAATAGGAGTAGATAGGTCTGTCTCTCGTCCGTTTCATATTCCTCCGATATCATTTGAACAGGTGTAGAGGTTTATCCCTTGTTTCATGTTCAGAATGATGTCTCCGGTTCCTTCTTCTAAAGCTTAAAATAAGGGTGGCTGTCAAAACTTTTTGTTGATATGACTGGCTGGAGGCTACGACTCTTCGCATTTCTGCTTTCCGACTGATAACAAGAAACCCATACTCTTAAGTAGCGCTTAGAGAGGATCAATAGTCTCATAATGTCGGGATTCTTGCAGTGCAATGTAGCACATGGATAGGTGTGCCTACAAATACATTCGATGAGAAACCTTGATGTCACACTATGCTGTAGCTTGCGCTAATTTCCAGACTCTGAATCAGCTATTAGGTCCCTCTACTGTAGACTTACATTCTGCAATAAAACTTCATGTTGACAAATCAATTTTCCTGCACTTCTTCACTCAAAATATGCGTTCCTCTTCGAAATGATTACGTAAAGATAGTTTTATTTATTATCAATTCTCGTAACAAACTGTTTTATTAATACGAACTGACCAGAAACATTTCACCCAAACAAATTTGGAATGATTAAACGGAAAAAATATTTCAAATGAGAAAGGGTCCAATAGGTTTGAGTGCAATTATATATGCATAAAACGTAGTCATTGAAATAAACTATTAATATAAACAAAATGGCATATATATATATATATATATATATATATATATATATATATATTAAGCATTATGCCCCGTTCAAGGCGTGAAGCCACTAGGATGCAGGGGGGTTGCATGAAGATTTGGAGCGAGAGCAGATAGGAGTGATAGAAGATAGGATGAGGAGATGGATAGTGGGTAGATCAAGGTAACTGGAGGTGTCGATTGACATTACATTTGAATAGTTGGAGATTATAGCTCTCTGGGAAGCAGTAAAAGGGAAGGGTGTTCCACAGGCGAGAGGTGCGAGGTATGAAGCTATTGGAGTAGAAGAGACGGCTACATTTAAAAGTTTCTACAGTGTAAGGGTGGGAGCGAGATGCCAGCCTCGTAGGGCGCTTGAATTCATGGAGTCTGGTAACCAGTGAAAGCAGCTCATCGGAGCAATTACCATGAAAGTATTTGTAGAAAAGACAGAGAGAGGCGACGGCGCCTCTCTAAAGAGAGTGACTGTAGACGATATGCCAGATCGGGGCCAATTATATTACATATCCGCCTCTGGATCTAGTCAAGAACTCCGAGGTAAACAGAAGGTGCACCAGACCATATATGGCAGCAATACCCCATGCAAGGGAGAATGGTTGATTTGTATATTTGAAGTATCGATTCCGGGGAGAAAAATTTCCTGGCGCGGCACAGAGAGCCAACTTTCCTCGCGGTGGAAGAAGCAATTGACTCAATATATATATATTGTCATCCACAGACAGCTCATCAGTGTGGCTAGACGTCCGGCTGCCTCTAGCTAGGATCGATATATATATATATATATATATATATATATATATATATATATATATATATATACCTAGTGAGCCAGACAAAACTACCTAGGTTTCACCTAAACGGATCGTCAGGGAAGGCCGGCTCTACGGTTGTATTGAGCTCTTTTGTTAGTTGTTTACTCGTATCGGGGTTTTTTTTGGGGGGCGGGGGGCTTCAAGCCTGCATCTGTGCGATTTTTTTCGACAGAATTTCATGTTTGTAGCTCTTTGTTTTTTTAAAACCGTTTTTTTCCCTCGAGATTGATTTGATTATTGGCAAATCAAAAATTCAAGGGTTTTTCGAAACGAGTATAGTTATCTATATTTGTATATATATATATATATATATATATATATATATATATATATAGGCACGATGATTTGATGAAAGTCCTTGAACCAATCAAAGACTTCCACTAACATCTAACGTTTGGTCAGAATTTGGGTACCACTTTTCAGCACGCAAATGAATTTATATTTTCTCTTAAACTGTCTCTTAAAGTCAATCTGTTTCTTTGAAGGATCATCCGAAATTGCATTTGAAGGCATGAACCACCCCATTGAAGAGTGTTGGCTTTTAGAAGAACAACAGTTCAACATCAGAATCACCCTTTTTACTTAAAATCAAACTAAAAATTTAACCAATTCTTTCTGAAGGAAGCGGAAAGAAAATAGTTTTAACTTTGAGAGAAGGTAACTTAAAATGATAAAGCCATGTAAACAAGATCATGATATCTAGTATTCACATATGCAGTATTTGTCCGTCAAATGTTAAGTTACAGTACAGAGATTTTATGTCACTATTCTTTCAAATAGGGTGAATATATGACATAAAGGGTCCACACATGATTGGCTTAGCACACTCACGAAGCAAATTGTGTATGATTTTATCTAGCCCCGAAGACTAGGTGTATTTTTTTACGATTGAAGACAGTAATATCTACGTAGGTAATCGTCAAAGACAACACCCGTAGCCTACAAGTGAAAAAAAATGAAATAAAATAATTAAATAAAAATTTTCGTGATGGATTTTGGCCGGAATTTACAAATTGTAGGATTATATAAACAGAGTTACATATTGATATAATGGAATATGCATACACCTGCGTTCCCCCTCACTGGAATATGATTGGCTGGTGTCCGTCATAAATACCGACGGACGGGTAGGAGAGTCAAAGAGCCTTAGTCTGAGAGCTAAGTCTATAACGACGCCCATTGGACTACGCCATTGATCTACACTTCTTACCTGCGACTACGACGCGTACCAGTCGATTACTGCTACCATATTCTACTTGGTTATAGTAACCAAAACCACTTAGCTACTTCGTTCAAATATATCCCTTTCCTTTTCACATATGAAATGGTTTAGTTCCGGAGCCACCCTTTAGCGGGGTACAGGCCGTCCATCGAGATGTAGAGATAATTTCAGTGAGAGATGGGAAGAAAGGTGTTTAGTGTTATCGCTGGCCAAATGGAAGATGCGATCCGTTAGTCTGTCGTGAGAGAATACACAAGTAGCAGCAAAGATATTCCACTTGTCACCTTCATGTCCCTAACTATGCTAGGCGGCTTAGTGAATAAGTAACCAAATATATTGAAAACATGATTCGTATTTTCATTAATCGCCGACGTGTTATTCTTCCTTTCGTTCCCTTACGAACGTAGCCCGGGCCTTTTCTAATTTTTAGTACACACCGATGCAAATAAAGAAATAGAAAATTGGGTGATTTTTTCAGTCGGTGTATTTGTGTGTGTGTGTGTATGTGTGAGAGTGAGACAGATAGACAGACAGAGGATAGGGGAGAGCGAGAGAGAGTGCACCCCGGGATATGTTTACAGACATGACTATCTTGAAAATTAGTTTTCGAACTCATAGCTTTTACTTGTAGCTCTGTTTGCAAATATGCGATTATCCAATTCACCATTCAGGTGCATTATTTACATTATTCGGACTATCGTCCTCATCTTCGTCGCCATATTTAATACAACATTTCAGCCGTTGCACGCTCCGGCCTTCCCCAGGTGGCTGGAATGTCAAACCGAACCCTTTATTTCGCTCACTGGGGTAGTTCTAGTTCCACATGCCATGTTTAATGGATGTCAGTTATCAGTTATCTCCTGTTAATTTTCCCTCTGAAAGTTCTCCACTGCCTTAACCGGGTATTGAACTCACACTCTTTGGGAACTCACTGGATCTAACTAACGGTTTTATCCACTGTGCCATGTGTCCTTGATAAAGGATTCGGTTTGACATTCCAGCCACCTGGGGAAACGTTGTAATAAATATGGCGACGAAGATGAGGACGATAGTCCGAATAATGTAAATAATACCTCATCTCGGAAATATAGTCACCATTCAGGTGCATAACTGTGTTACTGATAAGAATGCAAAAAATTTAATGTATTAGTGCCACATAAACAAATATTTTCCTAAAGGCTAGGCTAATGCTATAGTTAGTATCTCAAAAACAGTAACTACGTACTGATCAACACTTTAATTGTTAACATTAAAATTTAAATAAAATATTGCCTTTTCCAAGGGTGTACAGGATTTGTAAAAATTTTCTTTTTGTTTCTCCGAAATTGTTGACGTCTTAAGGATTTGAATTACCATATTTGCCGTCGTATAAGACGCATAGTTAAATTGAGAAAATATTACACGGCATCCAATGTGCTTGTACTATAACTAAAGAACCGTCTATCGAAACTCTAAATAAACAACTATAAGAGCTCGGAATACTTTCAATGAGCAACACTATGGCAAATCATCTTGTACATCATGCGTCTGACAGATCGGCAAACATAGTAATTCTATTCTTACAAAAAACAAAATGTGACACATTTGACTAGTCCCGAATTAATTTCATTTTTTTTTTTTTTTATCGTAAAACAGATCCATGTCCTAAGACCGGCAGTTTACTAAAAGAGTGGTATGAACCGGGGTGTACAAAATGCAATTGCGTTAAAAATGGGTTTGAATGTTACAGGTGAGTATTTGAGTAGGATAATAAGAAAAATTAATGGCATCCCAAAATAAACATAATTTATATGGTCGCCACCTCATGTGTTTAACATGTTCGTATAGGTAGTTCAATTATCAGTGTGTGTTCAACTACTGTAGGCCTGGATCTGGTTTGGTACAACAGACTCCATTTGCCACAAACTGGATTTACCGAAAGCGTAAAATCGAATCATTACTTCGTTAAATGATTCATTTTCCCGAAAAATCAAAACAGAAAATTATAGGAAGGTAAATTGACATAAGATTATTATATAATGATTTTATGCCCAAACGACCAAGTAAGAATTTATATCCAAATGAACAAATAATGTTTATATGTTCAGACGCCCAAATAATGAATTTATGCCCAGTCTACCAAATAATGATTTTATGTGTGGACAACCAAATAATTATTTTATAACCAATCGACCTAATGATGATTTTATATTCGGATGACAAAATAATGATTCTATATTCTGACGTCCAAATAATGATTATATTTCCGGACACTTAAATAAAGATTTTTATACCCAATCAACATGATGAAAAGGAAGTTAAAAAAAATAATGCCAAGACACGAAACAAAATATAGAAAACTACACAAAAAATTAAGAAACGAATGCAAGCGGAGTAAAGAGGAATGACTCAACTGAAAATGTGCAGAAATGGAAAGAATGACTATCATAGATGAAGCAGTTATGCATAAAAAGTAAGATAACTAACAGGACAAAAGACATGCTTATCAACAGGATACATAAGAATTCTTTGTACCGTGTCCCTTCAGGACGTGGTTGATGATGCCTCTCCACAACTTCCGTTTTTTATTACTTATTTTCTTATTTGTTACCTTATTTTCTTGTATATAATACGAGAAATTTTGAATTAAAATGGAAGGTAAAAGTTGAGGTTGTATTATACACAAGTACAGGTTTCATTAAGTTTTAATCAGATTAGAAAACCTCTTATTTGAAACAACAAGACTGCATATACCACTCAGTATAATAGATAACAAAACGCAAAGTAAGCGACTGCGTTTAGCGAAAAGCCGCGAAAAGCCGCGAAAAACCAGAAATTGATTTCAACACAAATCGATTTCAACACAAATTTTAAATTAAAAACTCCCTGAATTTTCAAGCAATATAATACAACCTTTACTCAATCGTAGCCAATAATAAGTTGATTGTTTAACAGTCATTTAACTTGATATTTGAGTCCACCTATATAGTGAAAAGCTGCCTAAATAGCGAAAAATGGCGATTTTTACGGTATTTTCTTATTTTTCGTTGATCTTTCAACCAATTTTCATCAAACTTAACAATTGCTTTATAAATGTATTATCTTTTACATCCCTGGTAGCACATTGACAAAGCGAATTTCAAAATCTCTGAAATAATTGGGGTCTGAAGTGGGTCTTCATGTTGCCTGTTTTACCCGTTCATGTCCTCGGCTAATTGAATAAATACAGACGACTTCTGTTATATCAGTAACTGAATTCAAAATGTTTTTTAATCAAAGTACTTTAAAGTAATTGAAGAAGGCAGACTCTGTTACATGATACTGTTTTTGCTCCATTCTAATTGAACGCTTTCTCTGATCGACCAGCTAGGTATGGCACCTAATGTTTTGATAACATTAATGAAACAACAAAAACCTAATTAAGTATATAAAATGTATTTTTAGTTTGTTTTTTTTGTTTTTTCTGTTTCAAAAAAGAAAGGGCCGATAATTCCCATACTGTGAGGTGGTTGTTTCATATTCCTCCATTTGTTGACACAATATTCAGTTTAAAAAAATTCAAACGATTTGAGAAAAATAAAATAAGATAGGTAAACCAACCCAGCATAATTATATTACTATATAAATAGTGTACAAGCATGGTAAGTTGTACTACACCCCTGAAGAAATGGTGAATCAGGGCGTGGTTTCTCCAACAGGAGTCAGAAGGCCCTGGATTTGGATAAGTAGTGTTCACTGGTACTTGTAATTTTAAACCGCAAAATAATTTATATGGTTACAACATTGAGATTTTAATGGAACTTATGATAGAACTTTTCAAATAAAAAAAAACATTTGCATAGAAATGGCTGTACTACGGAATTGTATTATACTTAAGGATGTAATTTATTCTCTGTATTTAGCCTCAGAAACATGCTGTTATACTTTACTCAAGTCCTGTTATGTACAAGAAAATACGTTATGTTTTGTCTTTTTGCTATCTTTCCCACTCTCTGTTCTGACAACCATTTACAAAAACTTGTTAGGGAGGTTATTCGCTGCTTTTCTCGGCCTCTTTTGATTTCAAAGTGTCTTGTGAATATCAAATTTTCCAAGCTCTCTTTTCTCATTATTTGCCTCAAAAATTTCATTTGTCTCTTTCTGATTCTAAATATAAGTGTAGTATTTGTTTCCATTTTAGCCATATTACTTCCATCTTCAGTCCATGGCGTTCTTCATATTCTTCTATCGAACCACATTTCTGTTACCTCAAGTTTCCACTTCATCGACATTCATTTCTAACATTAACTTTTAAAAAAAAAGGTCGCCATTTTGAGATTATTAATGACTTAAAGAGACAGCGTTGATACGGTTAAATTCTAAAGGGCCTTAGTTCTTCCGGGATTCTATAAAGGACTAGAATCATCGTATATAAAAGTAACTTGAGGTTGATGGAGCTTATGCGGAGAAATAAAGCTCATATTTAATAAGTTTTACATTGACCGCTTTGGAATACTAGGCGCTGTAAATGTGGATGTGCAGATGGTGTAATGTCTCGGAAATGTTAATCGGGGACACGAGTTCCAATTCCTGTTGGGTTCGTTATATTCACTTACACGCAAATACCCTTAGGAAAAGTATGAATCCGGCTTTTCTCCCCCAGCTATGGGTTAATTAGTAAGACTTGTATCACCAAACCATTATTATCTGAAAAAAATAAATAAATAAAATTGCGTAGAAAATATTTAGATTTCTGCATTTAATAACCCATAGAGATGTTGATATGCTGCTAAATAAGACCAACCAACCAACACCCTTTTAATCCCCCACCCCGTATAGTAAAACAAACGCGGGTGGTTTTATTATCTTTTATTGAATAGTCGCAAGTAATCGGTAATTAGTGACATAAAATATAATATTTCTATGTTAATCTTTTATTTCTTACAGTTGTGGTTCCAGCCATATTTTCACACGTCCAGATTGTTACCTCCAAGACAAAGCTCTGCATGCCAATTACCCGTTGTGCTGCGAGAAGGAAACTATTTGCAAGGGTGATCCGAGATTTGAAAGAAAACTCCTTGAGGTTTACAAAACCTACGATGCTCTTTAGAACAAAATCACGCATTCTCGTCACCAAGATTTTAACATTATTAATTCCGGTTCTTTTAACAGTTATCTCTATCATGGTTATTTTAGTAAATACACAGTATTAAACGAGATCTATTTCTCATGGTATATCACCGAGGATTTTCGACTGTCATGTCTATTAGTCTATTAAAAAATATGAAGAATAAAAGTAACTCTGACGATTATCCTTTGAAGAAGAAGTGAAATTAAAATTGTCTTACTTTGATAATTATTTGCTAGTTATTCACATCATCCTCAAAACTTTTATGCCCTGAGGATGATGAAAACAAATTATTATTTTGATGATGGCATGAAAAAATTAACGTATCAGAAAAATCAATAACTCTTCTTATTAACCTATAAGCATGTTTTTCGGAGTTACTTTTATTCTTTATGTTTATAGATTACTTTAAAATAATATTTAAAATAATCTTTGTATAATTCTCATTTCATATTCTTTTACCTGCGTGAAATAAATTCGAAAAATGTAAAGAACACTAAAATCTCTTTTTTGGTTTATCTAAACATTGTTATCTATGGAATCATTATTCCATTATTTTGAAGTTGTTTTTACGACTAATATATATTTTAAATTGTCAAATCAGATTCTAACAATCTAGCTTGAAAGTTAAAGACAGAGGCATTTCTTTCAGAAGTAGTTTCAAACTCAAGTCCTTGTTAAGAAATCGGGCAACTCTTATCGGCTAAAGAGAATTCTAAAAACCACATAGAATTCTTATCTCAGTTCTTACGCGATCCGCTTTCGTTTCTACCAATCGGAAACTATTGTTAGTGACTACGTAGACATATAATTTGTTTGGTAATAAATGATTAATATAGAAGGATTTATGTCAAATAAAACTATATTTATGAGCTTTATATATATATATATATTTATATATATATATGTATATAATAAAAAGGCTTAAACTCTAATATTCCATGGTCATAATTTATTCCATTGGAATCGTAAATACGATCCAATTCATCAGACCTACAAATTCAAAAAGAAAACAAAAAACAACTCCGGAAATAAAAAAAATAAAATTTAGAGAGAGTGTAAGTATGAGAGTGTGGGGCGAATGTTAGAGCTATAGAGAGGGATAACAGACGAGAGAAGGTGGGGGATTAAAATTTAACAGAGAGAAGTTTTAGAGAGGGGAGTCAAAGACGGTTTAAGTGAGAGAAATATGAATGTTGTAGGATGTGTAATACATTAAAGATGTACATCAAGAAATTCTTTAAGAAAAGAATTTGCCGGATTTGCTGCCCAACGGTAGCTGAATCTAGAAGACCTTTTAGATTACATGAATCTCAGGATATCATACAAATTATTTTCTGTACCAAATATATTTATTTAATATTTATTATTATAAAATATGTTCCGTTTATATGTAAGGCAATTGTGTGACGAACAGAATGGACAGAATCTAACTTCTACACAGAAACATGCACACACGTATGCACACAACAATCCTTGCTCTTATGTTGAATGTAGAGCATGTATTTAGGGCATGTATTATGTATGTAGGGCTTGTATTTATGTATGTATTCAGGTAGGTAGGTAGGTAGGACATTATAATTGTATTTAGGTAGGGCATGTATGTATGTAGGTAGATAGGTCATATATGTATGTATGTAAGGCATGTATGCATGTATCTATGTAGGTATGTATGTATGTAGGGCATGTATGTATGTATGTAGGAAGGTAGGTATTTAGGTAGGACATACATATATAAGTAGGTAGGTAAGACATGTATGCATTTATGTATGTAGGGCATGAATGTATGTATGTAGATAGGCAGGGCATGTATGTAGGGCAAGTATATATATATATATATATATATATATATATATATATAGGGCATGTATGTAGAGCATGCATGTATGTATGTATGCAGGCAGGTAGGATATGTATGTGCGTAGGTAGGGTATACATGTATGAATGTATGTACAGAATTATGCATGTAGACAGGTAGGTATGGCATGTGTGTATGTAGGTAGAGCATGTAGGTATGTAGGGCATGTATATATGTATGTAGGGTATATATGTAAGTAGGACATGTATGTATGTATGTATATAGGTAGGTAGGTAGACAGGGTATGCATGTATGTAGGTAGGGCATGTATGTATTTAGTTTATGTATGTATGTAAGTAAGGCATGTATGTAGGTAGTTAGGGCATGTATGTATATATAAGGTTGGTGCAGAAATAATGACGTAATAATGTCGTTTTTTGACGTTAAACAATACGTCAAAAAACGACATTATTACGTCATTATTTTTGCGCCAACCTAATATGTACATTGGTAGAGTATGTATGTATGAATGTTGGGCATGTATGCATGCATGAAGAGCATGTAAGTATGTGGGTTGGTAGGTATGTACGCAGTGCATTTATCTATGTATGTAAGGCTTGCATGTATGCATGTAGAACATGTACGTATGTAAGTATGTATGTATGTAGGTAGGTAGGGAATATATGTATCTATGCAGGGCATATATGCATGTAGGATATATATATATATGTGTGTGTGTGTGTGTATGTGTGTGTAGGTATTTAAGTAGGTAGAGCATGTATGTATGTAAGTATGAATGTATGTAGGTAGGTAGGGAATATATGTATCTATGTAGGGCATATATGCATGTAAGATTTATATATATATATATATGTGTGTGTGTGTGTGTGTGTATGTGTGTGTAGGTATTTAAGTAGGTAGAGCATGTATGTATGTAGGGCATGTATGTATGTATATAGGTAGGGATGTATGTATGAAGTTACTTTGGTAGGGCATGTATGTATGTGGGTATGTATGTACGTATCTATATAGGTATGTATGTATGTAAGTATGGCATATATGTATGTATGTATGTAGGACATCTATGTTTGCATCTATGTATGCAGGTAGGTAAGTAGATTATGCTTTCGGTGTAATCTTGCTGAAAGCATCGACAAACTCAACAAATTCTAAAAGAGATTTTATAACTCGAATACAAATTCATAGGCTGTTTTGATTTCAAATAAAACTCAAATAACTCCAGCCCTCAAAATCAATGTCTTCAACAACAAAATTTAAACATTTCATTCGTACAAGAGAAACACTTGCTTTCCTTTTGTTGGTTCTTCTTTTTATTTATTATAGCAGCAGCTTTTACTGACAAATAATCGCCTCTTTTTTCTGTTTAATATTTACGATTCATAATGAATAAAAAATCTATTTGAGTCCACTTTCTTGTAGTGAAAAACAGAAATCAAGAGCGAAAAACGAAATCTATACACAGTTTTTTGTTGTTTTATTTTTATCTTATTTTATTTTTATTTTATTTATTCATTTATTTTTTGTTGTTGTGAGTTTTTGATTTTTGATCAGAAATTGTCAACTTTGATATATTTAAACTATTATTCTCCCCTTCCGTTGTTATAGATGTTATCATAGGTACAACATTTCAACCAAGTATTCTCTGGCCATCTTCAGCTGTCAATAATTTGGAGCTGGTAGGAGATATCAGCTGATTATTAATTTGATTGAAATAAATAAGTAAATAAAAACATCAACCCGACACGATAAATAAATGTATAAAAAACATCTGCAAATGGATTCAAAAGGCTAAAAAATACTCAAATTTTATTCTTTGGGATGGTGGCGTAATGGACAAAAGAATTGGTTAAAACGTTTTACAGTTACCTCATACTGGACAGATGAACAGAAAACTAGGGTAACAGTAATGTAGTTCTACAGAAGGATGCTGAGAATTCTATGAATGGGGTGTGTAAGCAACGAAGAAGTCTTTAGGAAAATGGAAACAAAAAGAACACATATAACCAAAAAGAGACAGCTGACCTTTGTAAGATACATATAATGAGAAAGGAGGGCGGAGACAATTTTACAGGGTATATCGAAGGAAAGAGGAAAGGTGGTGGGCCACCTACGTGACGAGCTTGGGTGAATCAATTGTAGAATATTTGGCAAAGGGACAAACGTGGATCGGAGGTTGTGGAGAGCGATGATCACCCACGTCCTGAACGAACACTGCACGTAGAAGAAGTAATTGTAAATTCTGTCAGGTAATGTAATCCATATATTCTGCGAGCGAACATGAAACGGCACCACAAGGTCAAAGACAGAATAGTCACCTTATGTAAGAGATTTTATATAAGGCCAAAATATTGTACAACTGAAGATGGTCAAATAGTACTTGACCGAAACTTTGTAAGATTTGTAACAATCAAGGATGAGCGCAGGGGTTTGAATAAATCTGAATGTATGGATAAATCTATTCACTATAATACAATTTATCTTATGGCGTATTGACAGTCAGCGGTAAAAAAAATACTAAATTGTATTTTCTGGTGGTCTTTTTAGGATCAATAAATTGGAGTAGGATCATCTTTCATCATTTTTATAGCCAGTGAGTCTTTTCTCTTCTGTTTTTGCCGATTGTAGAAAAATATACCCAGAAAACTTCCACCAATTCCAATAATCAGCATGAAAAATCCGAGCAATCCCATAGAAGCTGCACAAATAAAACAGAAAAAAATCTGGTGAAATTTTAGTAAACATTATAACTTTTATATGTTTTTAATAATAATAATAATAATAATAATAATAATAATAATAATAATAATCTATGAACTACTTGACCTTAGGTCTCTGGTTGGGACTCGGAGGGAAATATACATGCAACAGAATTCAAAGATAATAATAATAATAATAATAATAATAATTGTTCTCAACAGTGCAGCCCACACTTTACGAAGGGCTTTATCCTTGTAAAATATGTGTGTTTGTGTATGTGTATTTTTTTTTAATTGATCAGTGGAAAATGATTCCATTTCTAACCTTAGGTCTCTGGGCGGGACCCGGAAATAAAAGTGTACATACCAGAAATCTAATGAAATAAAATAATAATAATAATCTGGGAACTACTTGACCTTAGGACTTTGGTTTGGACTCGGAAGGAAATGTATATACAACAGAATTCAAAAGAAATAATAATAATAATAACAATAATAATAATAATAATAATAATAGTGATATGACAGTCCCTGCAGACTGCAATGTATCTTTGAAGATATTCAAAAAGCTGTCAAAATACAAGGACCTTGAAATAGAAATCTAAAAAATGTGGCACATGGAAACATCAACAATCCCTGTTGTAGTTGGAGCCCTAAGATTGGTTGGAAAAGATTCCAGTAGACTAATCGAAGGGATTCCTGGAAGTCCATGCCTCAAAGAGATACAAAAAAATGTTCTGATATGTACATCCCACACTTTACGAAGGGCTTTATCTATGTAAATTTTTTTTTTTTTTTTTTAGTGGAAAGTGTCATGATGCCATTTCTAACCTTAGGTTCCTGGGCGGGACCCGGAAAGAAATGTGTAAACGCCAGAAATCAAAGAAAATAATAATAATAATAATATTCCGTAAAGAATTGTCATACAACTATTGGCTTACTAACATACATGGAAACAGCAACGAACTGGGTGATACAATTAGTCAAACAACACGAAAACAGAAAGAAAGAAGGTTGTAAATACAAATGAGATTTACATTTAGTAGATTCTGTAGAAAACCAAAATAGATCCCAACACGAAACTTTTGCAGCAAAAATTATGAAAAAGAAAACCAAGGCTAAAGCTCTTGAACAGATGAAACGACGTTGGCAAGACAAAACTCTGCATGGCCAATATCCAGAATGTGCTAATAAAGTCTATGTTGATAAAGTTAACACTCATCTGAACTAAAGCCTGAATCGAAAGGCTTTATTCTAGCAGTGCAAGATCAGAGTTTTTTTTTTGGGGGGGGGGGGTTTCACTAGAAACTTTCAGGCAAATATCATGCATAATAGTGCGGATCTAAAATGCAGGTTATGTGGCAAATATCAGGAAAACCTATAAACCATCTAATCTCAGAATGTTCTGTATTAAATATAAAATATATACGGTACTGAATATAAATATCGTCACAATATAGTGGGGCAATGCTTACACTGGACAGTGTGCTAACAATTTGAAAAGGATGTTAATAAACATTGGTATGAACATCACCCAGCATCGGTTACAGAAATAGAAGACATCACAATTCTATTGAATTACACCATCTTTACAGACAGGAAGCTTGAAGAAAATAGGCCGGACATAATTGTCAAAAACCAAAAAGATAAAAATTTGCCTACTAATTGGTATGGCTTGCCCAGCCGACTGTAACATAGCAACCAAGGAATTTGAAAAGCTATCGAAATATAAAGATCCGGAAGTCGAAATAGAAAAAATGTGGAAATTAAAAACCAGAATAGTACCATTCATAGTAGGTGCACTTGGAATGGTAAAAAAGGAACACAACAACACATTGAAAGAAATCACACCACTATAACAACACACCACTCAGGTCTTCCCCCGGATTTGGAAGGTAGTGTGGCCATTGCAGAAATTGAAATATAATAATAATAATAATAATAATAATAATAATAATAATAATAATAATAATAATAATAATCTAGAAACTACTGAAGATTGTATGATAATCTGTGTCAAAGAACATGAAAGAAATAAGAAACTTTATTCAGTAATAAACGAAGTCAACAAATTCGAAAGTAAATTTAAAGTGGATAATGAAGTGCAAATAAACCATAATACCCCTACACCAGTGGCAAAGAACCTAAAAAAAGAAAGCAAAAGCAAATGCAATATCCACAAATGCAAAAACGACGGCAAGATAAGCCTCTTCATAGGAATATTCTGCCCATGTAAAACAAACTGATGTATACAAACCTCGGTGCCCATCAGTGGTTACGTAGTGACGAGTTAAAAGCTGAAACCGAAGGTTTTATTCTTGCTGCACAAAACCAATGCCTACCAACTAGAAATTACCAAACACATATACTAAAAAATTGTGTTACCCCGAAAAGCAGATTCAGTGATAAATATCCAGAAACAATTGACCATTTTGTACCAGGTTGCAGTGTTAGTAACCACTGAATATAAAACTCGGCATGATAGAGTGGGCCAATACTTGCACTGAAAAATATGCAAATTTTACACGAAGGAAACTGCAAGAAACTGGTGTGAACGTCATCCAAAGCCGGTTACAGAGATAGGACCTGTAACAATTTTATGAGATTTTACAATAGACACGGAAAGAACAATCAAAGCTAATCGTCCAGACATCGTGATCAAGAACCACAAGAACAGAATGTGGTTTCTTATTGACATATAGATTATAATGTATCTTCAAAGATTTTAAAATAAACTATCAAAATACAAGGATCTTGAAGTGGAAATCTAAAAAAAAATGTTGTACATGAGAACATCAATAATTCCACTTGTAGTTGTAGCCCTCGGATTGATTGGAAAAAATTCCAAATGACTCAGGGAAGGGATTTCTGGTAGCCCATGCCTTAAAGAAATACAAAAAATTATACTCACAAATACAGTTCACACATTAAAAAGAGCTTTATCTATGCAAAATTGTCTGGCCTTAGGGGGTTTTTTATGTAATTTTTTTTTTTTTTTTTTTACAAAAATGAACAGTGGGAAATGTCATGAAGCCATTTCGGACCTTAGATCTCTGGTCTGACCCTGGCACGATCGTGTGGAACAAGCTCGAAAGGCAATACTCCTTGGAAATTCCGCCAGAGAGAGAGATCAAGATTTGTTTTCTTACCGCTTCCTAAGTGAGTCAGGACTTATGGTCAGTCTAGTATATATGTTCTAAGACTATACGTTGTAAATCTTTTAGCTTTACTCATTTAATTAATCTGGGAAATTCTGAGATATCCACTGATCAAGTGAAATCTTCGAGAAGGACTAAAGTGTACACTTTCAATTTTTTCAGAAAGGTTTGAAATTCATTTTTTAAAAAAGAAAAAAAACTTTTGTAAAATTTTCAAAACAAATAAAAGTGTTATTTCTGTCCTTACTACAAATCAATCTGCTAATTAGTCAATAAATAATTCTTTATTTTGGGCTTTGCGTTAATTAAATCAGAAAAAGAGAATGAGAGAGAGAGAGCAGGAAAGTGAGAGAGAGAGAGCAGGAAAGTGAGAGAGAGAAGGAGAAAGAAAGAGAAGGAGAAAGAGATAGAAGGAGAAGGAGGGAGACTCAAGTACAGGGAGAGAGAGAGAAGAAGGAGAAGAGGGAAAGGGAGAAAGAAATGGATCCTTACAAACGAAATGGATTCATATTATAAAGTCCTCGAAATAGCTAAATTTATTATATTAGGTTGGTGCAAAAATAATTTCGTTTTCTCACATAGTAACATATGTTAAAAAACGAAATTATTTTTGCACCAACCTAATACATTGTTATTGCGTAATTGTTCCATTTGAATGATGTTTTTGAGTACTTTGTGGCAAATTTGTGATTATTTTTCATAAATTCTTTGAAGTATATATAATGGAACTAAATTTTGGTACACTTTGAGCATAAACTCAAAATAGGAAACTAAGTTGATTTCGTAAATGTTAAGACATTTTTTGTCCAACGTAAGTGGTCGTGACTGGGGAGTTCGCAGGTAGGAGCTGTGCATATAGTCCTGACTCTTTAACTTTTTTTTATTGTATTAATAAAAAAAAGTTAAAGAGTCAGGACTATATGCACAGCTCCTACTTGCGAAATCTAAACAAAATTTCTATATTGTAGCTAAAGATTAATAAAGGAAAAGTAAACATTTTGACAAAATGAAACCAATGCTAAGACAACTTTTAAAAGGTATCAATTGTAAGACTCAAATTCTGCAGATCTTAAAAGCAGAAAATTTATACAAAAGTTTCAGGAAGATAGTGGGTTAAAATGAAAAAAAATCATAATCCACTTACCTGAAGAATAATCTGTCGTTTGTGGGTTCAAATAATTTTGATGACTTGGAGAAAACCTGGTTCCATCAGGTAAGTATATTCCTGGAACCCCAAAAATATATTGATGATAAATATATTACTTTTACAAATCGGCTAAGATTCTGACTATAAATCAAGTCATGGAAAATAAGAGGGTAAGTAAAATATTATCCTCACTTTCGCCATGACATCTCATTAGGTTTGTCATATTGCCGTCTGCTGATGTGTGTTTATAGTTCGTACTATTGTGGTGACGTGATCGAAGTTCGAGGTGGATCTCACTAGTTTTCTTGCTGTTTTTATAGTGTAAACTTGGACGCTCCGATAGCAGTTTGCATCAGGGAGGAACAAAGAGCACTGATCCGAGTCTGCAGAGAATATGCTACCTCATCGATGATAATGAGCCAATTTGCAATTACCATCTCTCAAGCTTGCTGAAACTTCTCGTCAGTGGTGGAGATTGACTGCGGTCATTCTTCTTCTTCGTGCATCACGCTTGTACAGCCACTTTTAAACTCATGCATACTTCTACACGTTAGCGTACAGTCTCCGTACACGGAAACCCTAAATTGAACCCCATCAGGCACAGTGATTCCACGTAGGACCGGACTGCACGTCGCGTCCTTCAGCTGGTGATGGAGAGGCTAAAGCACAAAGTAGCGGCGACAGTGGGCAACTCTGACGGACCGACCGAGACAGCGCAAAAGTTCGCGACGGCTTTCCGTTCATCTGTACCACAGCATTGGGGGAGCGATATAGGAGGCTGATCCACTTGAAGAAGTTGGGCTCAAATCCGACGGACTGCAGGACAACAGCCAGGTACCGATGGTCGACCCTATCAAATGCCTTGGACTGATCCAAATTGATCAGTGTGGCCTCATCGTCATCTTTTACACCCTCTAGGATCGTGTGGATCAGATGCAGGTTGCTCTGAATTGTTCGGCCCTTCACATCACGTCTGCTCAGGTCCCAATAGAATTTCAGCAATTGACTACAAACGCTCCGTCAGGATCTTGGCCCAAATCTTTAACTCTGTGTTTAGGATAGTTATGGGCCTGTAATCATCTATTTCCCTCCCACTATCCTTGCCCTCTTTCAATTGGGGATCCGATTGGTGATGGACTCCTTCCGAAACCAGTTGTTGAACTCGACAGTCAAAATCGGCACAAAGATGTGCGACAGCCTCAGTACAATTCATAGTGTAAACCATCAAGTCCCGGAGATTTACTACTGCCGACCCTATTCAATGCCAAGTAGACCCCTCCGAATACTTGACTTCACGAATGTATCGATCGTAACCTCGACGGATCTCTTTCTTGCGCAATTTTGCTCCCATGTTCACGGCTTCGTTAGACATCTTGTTTAACCTATGTCTAACTACCTGACCTTGGTAGCGCTCGCTAGCCGACTGCTCCAAAGCATGCATAGCTAAACCTATCTCTAGGGAATCCCCACAAACATCCGCCCCGGACAGACTATCTTTGAGTACCTTCACCTTATGTAGTGCGAGCTTCTGGCTGTATTCGACGGTGAAGGGACTAATCCTATCCTTAAGCCTCTCTCATCATCTATTCCCAATAACCGCTGCACTAGTCTAATTAGCTGTTGCTGGAAGTCCCTCTGTCCAGTGAAGACAGATTGAACTTTCAGTTTCCAGCCATTCTAAGCCTTGTATCTAAAACCATCCGGGCACAGACGAGTCTATGGCCCGTATAGCCGATCCAGTGGAACGTGGGACAATCCAGAATGTCTATAGCGGCCTTTCTCACTAACATTCTATCCAGGTAGCTGGCTACCCGGGTAGATGGCCACTTCTGTGCCCACGTCCAGGTCTCCCGCCCAGGATGATCAACACGGTATCTATCGACGAGCCCAAACTCGCCAATCAGATCAACCAGGCCATGATCACCTCTCGCTAGCTTCCTGCCCCTGTCTATTTTGGGGTTCAGGGTGGCATTCCAGTTCTCCACTAAGACTAAGCGCGACGAATCCACCAGAAACGGCCCTAATTGACGAAAAAACGAGACTCGCTCTCCTTGATCGTTGGGCACATAAACCGCAACGACCCGAAACGAACTACTGTTCACAGCAATATCGACCACGATCAATCGCCCCGCATCGAGACAGACATGGTCAACCTCCAAGCCCAGGGTACGTTTAACCAGTAAGGAAACACCTCTCGTCAGCTGTCCCCGTATGCTGAATAGATGACATAGTCGTTAGACAGTACACGAACATATAACCTTGGAAAAAAAGTGTTTCCTTAATCGCAGCCAAATCTACGCCAAAGGACAAGAGGTCACGAAGCAGGCGGGCTTCCTTACACCGATCCTTTAAGCTCCTTGCATATAAACTAGTTATCTTAAGAAACATTTTTCGAATTGGATCCCCTAGTCACAGAGTGGACGGAAATCTGCGGGCTAAAGAACCTCGATGGGTTGTTCTAGGCTCCCTGTCCCCCATCTCTGTCGTCATACGATCTAGGACAATGCCGCCGACGTCAGTAGGATAAGTTAATTGAGAGCCCTTTTATGTGGGGTGGAGAATAACAGGGGCCCTCCCAGCACAGAATTTTTCCAATTTTTTAAAATCTGATTTTCCAATTTCCACCATTCGAATTTGTGGAAAAGGTCTTTAGCCTCATAGAGGTTCTCTCATACTTTTAGGCCCTTCCCTTCCTTTCTGATCCAGGTGATAACCCTTGATGCATTGAGGAAATTTCTTGGATCTTCCACCCACTTTGCGTTGATGAAGCTACTTTAAATAGGGTCCTTAATAGGGCCTTTTTTGGGAGGGCAGATCACGCTTCAGTGCTTGTCTGTCTATATTGCAATTTTTTCCACCCTTGGAGGTGCTACTTTTGGGAGGTGCTACTGTGACGGGTGTTGTGAGAAAGGGTGTTAGGAAGAGGGGTGTTGTGTAGGGGTGTGCTCGGAGGAGGGGTATTATGAGGAGGTGTGTTGGGCGAGGGTTTGTTTGAAGGGGCGTCAATGAAGCTTTAGAAGAGGAAGAAGGGATACTTCGGGAAATTCCTTGTTGCCTTGGTTTTGGTTGGGGAACCAAGGACGGATTGTGACTTGCTATATTATACAGGGCTTTCTCAGCCCTACTTCGTGCAGTTTGCTTCTCTTTTTTGCTATTATTTTTTTCTTTTCTTTCGTCTTCTTTTTCTTCTTCCACTTTTTAAAGACAATGACCGAGGTGGCAGTATCGCTTCCGTTTCCACCTCTTTAATCTCTTGCTCCTCCTACCCCTGCTGACACTCCAGCTGAGGCTTTTGTTTGTTTATACTCAGCTTCTGTTGCTTCTCCTTTCTCCGTTCAGGTTTTAAGGTCAGTTTCTCGACCGCCTTTGGTTCCTCTTGCTGGTGAGGATTGGCTGTAGACTTTGCCACCCTCCTTACTACTTCTGTCCACTTTCCTGGGTTATCATCGTGCTTTGAGCTCGTAGTTACATCCACCTTATTCTTGGGAGTAGCTGGTTTTGGCTTCTTACACGGGCATGCGTTTGACAGATTGCCAGCTGCCCTACGGGCCCAGCAGAGAGGTCATCGTCCGTCCACTACTACGTAGGTAGGACGGTCACCACAGATCAACACGTTCGGAATGTCAGTGAAATTTTTCTCATCCACTATAACTAAAATTTCGATGTCACCAGTGGCAATGCCGGTCTTGCCCTTTACCGCCGATACCTCTGCTACTTCTCCAAACTAGAAGAAAAAATATCTCAAATGGTACTCCGAAATAAATAGCGATACTCTATGAAGAGTAACTTTGATTTTCCTACGTCCCATGTATTCACTTTGAAGTTTTACTGACTCTGTAATCAGAATATTTCCAGCCAGTGACTTGGCCCCTTCTTCCATTGGGAACAATATGTCCCACATTGCATTACGACGGCGCGTTAAAACTTTTGCTGTAATATTTAGGCTTTTCATTGCCTCTTCTATGATTTCCCTGCTGACACCTATCAGCATACAAATCTTAACGTCGGTTCTCAACAGGGATATTGTTTTGCTGTTCACAAAAAGCGACGACACTGGTAAGAGTTCATTACCTGATAACAAATTTTCATAATGTTCTTTGAGGCCCTTATAATAATTGGGGCCTTTTTAGGTGGCGTCTATCTCCAACCCGAGTCGACAGGCTGGTACTGCGCCATGACTTTGGCTTTCCCAACACACCGGTTACAAACCAAAATAAAACGACGAACACGTAATAACGAACAGCAAACAAAATATGTCACACAACAACAACAATAACAAAATCCAACAATAACAACGAATGCCGACAAAACCCAACCCTTATTTTCGTGAAATCAACTGAATAGAATTCCAACTGAGTGAGTCAAGAAGCTTTATTCTGCTTCGAATAATTGATACCAGCGTAGTGACTATTTATGGTCCCCTACAAACGAAAGAGTTCTCCAAAGGGAGGTAATCATGAAATAAGGGAGATTACTCATGATTACTTTATCACAATTAGCACAATAGTTCGAATGTAAATAGTTTAAATGGTGATAACTTATCATCCCATAAATTCAGAAATAAATTAGTATAAAAAAACTGTTTTGCTTAACTAAAATGTTATGTGATGGTTCAAATTATGGTGATGGTTGAATAATTTATTTTCATACTTACTGGAGTAATGGTTGCAAAATACACTTGGTTTAAGTCCGCTGTCCCCTTGAATATCTTTGGGGTGTGTAGAACGATACATGCACAATTGAGTATCGCTACAGAAGTCGAAACTCTCACAGGAAAACTTTTTGTTTTCTGTACAAATCTTGGCACACTCTTCCTCGGAAACATCGGATATAATTTCATCGTCAGTCAATTTCAACATTTTATTGCTCGTCTTTTTAAAATCGGTGATATATTTTACTGAAATTTAAAAGAAGCTAGCATCTTAGACAACATACACAGAAAATACATTAATAAAAAATAAAATCAGATTTTTTTACTTTGTCAACATTTATTGTCAAACAAATGCATTGAACAAATGACTCGACCTCGATAAACTCTATTTCATTTTAGCGAGTAGAGATTGAGGTTACTGTTATTTCCTTTATATATATACTAGCAGCATGGACCAGCGTTGCCCGTGATTAATTCAAAAATCGTACGTCTCATACAGCAATCGCTATCACTTGACTTAAAATATTTTTCCCCTTCCTTGCCTTTAAAGGAGTGCCCTTTTCCGTGCTGATATTGCTACATGCCTTACTTCTTGGCTATCTCACACTGCGAATTTTTTCTAAGCTCTATATTAAAAATTAAATCTGTTACGAAAAAAGAACTAAACAAAATGAACACAAAACGATCAGCTTTAAAAAAGGACTCGTAACTGGAAAAACCGAATGAAAAAAAATGTTAACAACAAATACTTTTTCACACCCAACCCAGTTCTGCGGAATCAGAATCAACGTTGAGTTTAAGCAAGCGAATGAGCCAATTGGAGTAAAGTGCCATGCAGATTTAAATTTTTCCCACTTGTGACGAATGCAGCTGTCGATTTTTTTTTTTTTGCATGCTAGTTAACATTCGTATCAGTCAGCTGTTGGCTCTCACGCTGGCCAGTAGAAAATGGCCGCAAACTACATGAAAACTGCCGTAGAAGCATGAAAAAATCGATTATTTCCACTATCGATGACAGTTGGGAAATGCAAAGTTGGTCTTGGCCTTCCGGCTAACTTGGAGCATGTGCATGTAAATTTTGGTGCAAATCCGTCGAAAATTGCGACCGTGCATTTGTTACACACACACACACACACACACACACACACACACACACACACACACACACACACATCCTGCCTCATATATATATATATATATATATATATATATATATATATATACACACACAAAAAGGAAATTGTTTTTTTTTAATTTCGCAAGTGCGCATTGTTTGTTTTTTATTTTGTCGATTGTACGGTACAGTAGGGACAGTTGGGCACCGCCTGTAAGAAAAATAGAACCATGTCTCAATACACTCTGCCAAAGATTTGGAAACGGCTTGCTGTACTGCTTGGCATTCGAGTGTTTGGTTGTCTATATGAAGACAGTGCAGAGGATTCGGAAAGAGATGGATGATTACGAATGTACGGCAGCTCGGAAAACTCACTCTGATTGTTCTCATCAGAAACTCCCGAATTTTTTGGTGAGAGCCCCAGACTCAACACGGAGGCCTACATCAAGCGTCTTGGGCAGATAGTGCTGCTAGAAGACTCTGTATCTGGCAACAGGACTCTGCACCATACCACTCAAGCAGAACCCATTCACGACTGTCAGACAATTGACCACATCAACCCTTACATCCTGCCACCTAACTACCCAGACTGCAACCAACCAAAACTCCTTTTAACACCAAAGATGAACTGAATCCAAGAATTATGACAGATTCCCCCAACTTAAACAAGGAAACTGTGCAAAAGAGATGCAGGCGATTCCGATGTTGTTTGCAGGCCATCGTTGAAGTCAATATCGATTTTATTGATTAAATTTACTCTTTAGTATTTTAAGATATTTTTGAGTAATTTTGGCAAATATGTCCGTTAAAATTAAATGTCAGTGTTATTTTTCATTTTTGTGTAATTTAGACGACAATTTATCCATCGCACCCTAGGTTATCATGGCTAACAACACACACAATATGAAACCTAACGGCGTGAAGGGGGTTAAGTCTATGGGAATTAACATCTCGCCCGCTAGCATAAACGGCGTTAAGGGGATAAGGAACGATTTGAGCGACAGGTGTCACCGGACCGTTGTCTTGTGACTGCTCGCATAAGTCATAAAATAACTCTCGGGACATGGAACCTTCGGACATTGAACAACTGCGGCCAGTTAGATAACATGAAACAAGAGATGAGCAGACTTAAAATCAACATCCTAGGTGTATGTGAAACCAGATGGCCAAACAACGGAGATTTTGTTAGCGACGAGTACATGATTATTTATGCAGGCGGAGAGAAAAATGACAAAGGAGTAGGATTAATACTAGATAAAACATTTTTAAAATGCGTTATGGGATACTACTAATTATCCGAAAGAATTCTGGTTGTCAAGATGAAAGGAAAGCCTTTTGACATAGCTATCATAATAGTGTACGCACAGACAGTGCAAAGTATTGAAGAGGAAATCAAATCCTTCTACTCTATGCTAGACAATACCAAGGCTCTTTGCAAATCACAAGAAGTCATCATTATTATGGGAGTCCTTAACGCCAAAGTAGGCAGGGAGATGGCAGAGGATATAGCCGGTAATTCGGACAAGGAACCCACAATGAACTTGGAGAAAATTGATCCAAGGGTTCACGGCCAATGACCAGGTAATAGTCAACACATGGTTCCAAGAACATCCGAGACGATTATGTAAATGGAGGAGCCCAGGAGGAAAAACTAAAAACCAAACCGACTACATAATTATCAACAAAAGATTCAAGAATATAATGGTTCACTGATAAACCTACCCAAGTGCCAACTGCGGAAGCGATTATCGCCCGGTTATGTGTAAAGTAAGAGTGAAACTGCAGAAACTGAAGAAGCCTAACGCAGCATCCAAAGGGCAATACAACAAGGACCCGTACTCGAAAGAAAAATATACGGACAATGTGAAAAGAAGAAACTCGAAATGAGACGCACTAAGAGACGCTTCAGTGACATCAGCAAAGGAGAATGGACGAAAAAGAAAAAAACGAATGGATGACGGATGAGATTCTCAACATGATGCAAAGGAGACAGAAAAATATGCCAAGATACGAAACGGAATACAAAAATTTTCACAATGAAATAAGGACCAAATGCAGACAGGCTAAAGAAGAGTGGCCAAACAAAAAATATGCAGAAATACAGAGATCGGCTATCACCAACAAAGGAGATAGGCATAAACAAAAAAGGCAAATAACTAGAAAGAAGACAATGCTCGTCAACAGGCTGCTTAAAATCAAAGGATGGAACACTCATGTTAGAGAAGGAAAAATTCTTCAACGCTGGAGCGAGTATATTCCATGACGAAAAAGAACAACCTGCAATATACAGAACTACAGACAGACTTGAAATTCTAAAAACAAAAGTAGAAGCTGCACTATTGTTAAATCGTGTATATATAATAAAAATAAGTCTATATATCTTATGTTATCGTCTGTTTAACGTTTCATTTTTATTTTTATTTAATGGTTATAATAGTTTGTTTTTACCTTGGTGTTATCTGGTGTATATTTACACACACGCGTATAGGCGTGTATGTTTAATATTAGTTCGTTTATTTATTTATTAGTAAATTACGTTTATATTATATTTGTTCATTTATTTATTTAAAGTGTGTATTATATTTATTTCATTTATTTATTTTATTTATATTTATTTGTTTTTAATTAGTGCTTAGATGGCAAAATAAGTATTTATTTATATACCTACATTTACGCATTATATCTATTTTCCTGTTTATTTTGGTTTTTAAAACTAATTGTTGCAAATTTTTCCTGAAAGCATAATATACAATTTTTACTGTTAATACTGTAGGGGCTTCACTTTTTAAAATTTCCCATTTGTTTTGGCGGAGATATTGTTTACTTTTTGGTTCCGTATGTATTTTGATAGAGTTGTATTGTTTTCTTATATTTTCTTTCGAATTAAATTTTGTGGTTATAATATCTTTAAAAGTTTTTTTTTTTTTTCAGTAGCGCCTATATAAATTTTTTGTGTTATGTTATTAAGTATGATAGCTTTGCTGTATGGTTTGTAGGTCCCGTTGTTCAAGTTGAATATTATATCTAATAGATTTATTATTTTTTGATTGCATTTTATGTCTATTGTAAATCCTAGGGTTTTGAAGGTTTTGATTATTTCTTGTTTTATTTTTTCTGTAGTTCTGATGTTGCAGTTTGTTAGAATTAATAGGCCGTCGTCCCTGTATAGACCTACAACATTTTTTAAATAATAATTGTTTACATTATTTACATTATTCGGACTATTGTCCTGATCTTTGTCGCCATTTTTATCACAACGTTTCGGCCGTTGTACGCTCTGGCCTTCTTCAGGTGGTTGGAATGTCGAACTGAACCCTTTATTTCGCTCACTGGGGTAAACTGTTCTAGTTCCACGTGCCATGTTTTGATGGATGTCAGTTATCAGTTATCCCCTCTGAAAGTTATCCACTGCCTTAACCGGGTATTGAACTCACACTCTTTGGATCCTGTCACTAAGGACACATGGCACAGTGGATAAAGGCGTTGGTTAGATCAAGTGACAACCACTTTTCGTTAAATTGAAACAATTAGAAGAATATGTTTACAAATTAATACAAATGATAGTATTAGAAATTTGAAAAAATATATTTTTACAGATATGACATAAAAAACGCGATTTTATTGTAGAGGTTTCTTAAAACAGCGCTAAATGAATTACTATTATTGAAACTAGCAAAGGTATACTGCATTGCTCGGGAACTAATTTTGTCGGAATTAAAAAGACGAATGTTGTAACCCAGAGAAAGCTACCGAAAAGAATAACCAAACGAAGGTTGGTAATGAAAGATAATACGTAGGACATGAACAACACATATAAGATTCGCCAGCGGCGCGTAGGAGTAGTAATCAACTGCTGGAAGTGAGTCAAGTGAATTCCACAATGAATCTCCACCTGGAGGATATCTACCAACCACTCCACGCGGTCAGATATGGCACAAGGCCGAATATAATGTGGAATAGCCGAGCCCGTAGGCTCAGCCAAAAATTCCCCGTTGACATCGTATAAAACGTGGTCGGGTAGCTGTGTCCAGAGACAAGACTCTGCCGTGTTTAGAAAAACAACACGACGTCTTCCTTGACGAATTTCATCTTAACATCAAGAAACTGATTAGACAACTGGAAGGGACCAGTATAAAAATAAATAGACATAATATGTCTATATTATTCAATGAAACGTGTTTGAATATATATATATATATATATATATATATATATATATATATATATATATATGTATGTGTGTGATCATATTTATGCCTGCTATTTTCATCGTTGTGTACACCATTCCGATGAATAACAACTGATCAGCTTCTTTTAAACATCTTTATACATGTCCTTTTTGCTGCAATAACACTGTTAAATTTGCACAAATACAAAGTATATTTTATACTATGTTCTTAAATATTATTTAAAGAATTTCTTGAAAAAGCACGAGATGTATAAATTAGAAACAAAATTTAATTAAATATATTAGAAAAGATTTCTTACTTGAATAATGAGAACACATTGGTTCGAAATTCACTTGTGACTTCGGTATGTCAAAGATATGCGTGCGCCCAATCACGCAAGTTTGGATCAATTCGCAGTAATCAAACGATTTGCAAGGAAATTCTATATAATTAAAACACAGGCTTGCACATTGATCTGGCGTACCAACACGCTGATAGACGACATCCAACTTGGGCAGGATCGTTTGGCCAGGGAACTTGTTGAACCACGTCACGTAGTTAACTGATATAATATCAAAACAAAAATGTGTTTTAATTAAAGTTTTTTGTCTCAGAAGTCAGCATAAAATTAAAAAAAAGAAAGAAATAAGACAATTGGAAACCTGATACAAAAAACAATTTCTTCCTGTCTAAAGTTTAAGTTTGTTCTAAATTTTGAACCATTTCAAGAAAAGTGCAATTGTCGGATGAATGAAGCACCCGAAGAGTGTTTCGCATAACAAACACACAAGTAGTCTAAATTAATATACAGTGTAACACGGATATAAGAGACTCGGATATAAGAGAAACCCGGATATAAGAGAGATTTTCTCTGTCCCAAATTAGAGCCATACTTACCTAAACAAAATAGACCAAACCCGCATATAAGATAAACTCGGATATAAGAGACTTCTCCGGTCCCGAAAACTCTCTTATATCCGGGTTACACTGTACATAAAATGTATCCCATTTAGAGATATGCATCCAGTTATGCATTTGCATATTAGGAAGATAGCGTTTTGTTTTATGAAACTGGAAATAATTGTCAATAATGATGAATATTTTTTAATCTGAATCAATTTGAATGTAACATTTTAAAATATCGAATTTTATAAAATTTTTCTTGTTTAAAGGATAATTTGTTCACAAGCTTTAATATAAAAATTTATAAACATACACAAAAGTGAAACATACAGCACGCGAATACGTCGATTCAAACTTACTCCAACGTATGTAGGTAGTGTTCCAAAAATCACCTACATATATTTCATATAACCTCTTTCTCTTAGATGACTTCAGGAACACCCTGTACGCGCCCCCCATATATATATATATATATATATATATATATATATATATATATATATATATATATATATATATATATATATATATTCAATTTAAAAAGACCAACTTTTGACAAAAACAATATTTGTCAAAAAACAGCTAAATTAAATAAAAAGAAAAAGTGCTCAATACAATTTTTAAAAACGAAAATGTAGAGCAATTTAAGATATGAAAGATTTGTAAAACCACCTTTCCTGCTACCGTGGTTTCTACCAATCAGGTATTGTCAGATAGTAAAATTGAATATTCCATCCCAAGACATATACATGATCATGTTGCTGGTAAAGGAAGAAAAAAAGTAAAGAGGGAAAAATATCTAATTTCACTGGCTGATGATACCTGATTGGTAAAAATCACGGTAGCAGGAAAGTTGCTTTTACAAATAATTTATGCCCAATATATATATATATATATATATATATATATATATATATGAAAATGCAGGAAAGCATTTTTCTTTAAGGATCCTATTCAACCAACACTTCGTTAGAAAAATACATTGTTAAATATTAAATTGACAGAATAAACGATTCACACTGCGAGAATTGAAAAATGGAAGAAAAGAAAAAGGAGAAAAAAGGAACCACGACACCTGTTTGAAAAGGATTATTATTTCAAATCTATATATATTGTGTGTGTGTGTGTGTGTGTGTGTGTGTGTGCGTTTGTATTTTTCGCATTTTTTTCAATTTTTGAGTACTATGTACATCGGGATCGAAATAAAATAATTAAACAGACAGAACTTGCAGGTGAAATTTAACAACATTTATTTGAGTGTATTCTTGCTGCCTAAATACACCTTATATATGTGTTCTTATTATAAAAAAAAAACGTTATAATTAGTTGGGACACCTGCCTGAGCAGACTTTATGCTAGAAATAATGATTATCGGCTTACAAATTGAAAGTCTTAATAAAGAAAATGCGTCGCCCGTCAGGAATCGAACATGCATTCTCTTTTAATAATGTTAGCTGCTTTCAAGTCAAGTGTACGCAAAAGTATTTTTGATATACCATATATATATATATATATATATATATATAAAATTATTTATTCGAAAATTATAACATAAATATGTTATAAAATCACTACAATAAAGCCATTTTGTTTCAACACTTCTGGTGTCTTATCAAGTGATGGTGTTGAATGTAGAATCTACATTCAACACCATCACTTGATAAGTATTTTTTGGTTATTGGAATTTATTCTGTATTTACCAATCCTATACTTGGGTATATATATATATATATATATATATATATATATATATATATATATATATATATATATATATATATATATATATATATATATATATATATATATATATATATATATATATATATATATATAGTGAAATACATTTATTCGATGCTCACATCATCAGTGATGATTTTAGCAAAAGATCATTTGGGGTATCGACATCTCATACATGGTAACCCTGTCGATACTCATCAGATATTGAATTGTATGTCAGCCGCCATTTATATCTCTTCTCACCGTGTAAGGCTCTCCTAACCTAGTGGGACGCCTCCGAGCTTTATAGTCTAATCAACTTCCGTTCTACCAATTTCTTAACTTAACAATTTCTTAGCAGTTAACCCATAGTTGGGGAGAAGAAGTGGATTCATACCTTTCCCATTGATATTAGCATAAGTGAAGCGAACATAGTGACTTGGATCTCGGCTCTCCGATTTACAGTTCGGAGTCGTTATCCATTATCCATTATACCACCTACACATCCAAGCTTAGAGAACCTGATATTCCCAAGTGGCACCCATCTAGGTAATGACCAGGCTCGACGTTGCTTAACTTCACTTCGCTGATCGTGCGAGAAGCGGTGTTTCAGAGTGATATAGCCGTAAGCCTGACATTTGAGCTGAAATATTCACTGTATAATATTCTATCTAAATGATTAAGTAAGTATACAATTAAAGAATATATTTTGTATAAAATAATTGCTTTTTCATCATTTAAATCTTTTCCCTTCAATCTAATCTTGAGACGGAATACAAAACTTTTCGATTCGTCGCACAACTCAACACTTAAAAATAATCTTCGTTTCATTCGATAATTAATAATTACACAATAGAAAATGGGTCCAATTATAAAGACTTACGAGTGTAAACATCGCAGGAGGAAGAGCGTTTCAAATAGTGAGGGTTCATAACCGAAGTCTGTTTGCTCAGACGGCACTCTCCGTTCGAATAGCAAAAGTCGAAAGAAAGACAGTAGAAATTATCTTCATCGAAACAAGCGTTGGCACAATCGTCAACTGCCAACCCAGGCAGAACAAGATCATCATGACCTTCAATGATGTGGTTCTTAACGCGAGAAAATTGCTTCTGCCAATTTGCTAAAAAAAAAAATAAAATAAAACAAAGACAATAAAAATCAACATTTTTGCCGAAAGTTTATAGAATATCGTACATAAAAAAATAACTTCTTTTTATGCGTTTTATTAGGACTAGCATATTTGTTGTGGAGTGATTTCACAGTGGAGGCTTGTATTTGTACTAAGTCGGTCCTAAAATAGGTTAGACGTACAAAACGTTAGGAACTTGATATAATAGGTAATGACGTAGCGAAATCTAGTTGTAGTCGCTGCTACTTTTGTATTCGACTAACTGTCGTCCGACATCGACCGACTCACCGACTCCCTCGTTACTCTTACTTACTATAGGTGGGAGAGTCTATTAACTATAGAATAGGTGTGTTCCACTATAACAATATTCAACTTGCTCATAACATTTCGGTCATTTTACTCTTCGGCCTTCTCTCACTGACTGTTTTCGTATTCGGTAACCTTCTCGGAATTTCGAACTGAACCTCTTATTTAATCCACATGGCTAGATTGTCCTCATTTCGCTTTCCATGCTAAGTGGACATTTCCTATTTCGTTAATACTTATCTACCATGTTCACATTTGTGCTGCATATCCATTTTATATTCAGAGGCAGGGTACGTGACTTTTCACCATGTTATTGGTCCTGACCTGGCATCTAGGCTTCAGTTACTCTCCCACCGCTGTAACGTAGCTTCCCTTGTATCTTTTCTATAAGTATATTCATGGTAATTGTTCTGATGAGCTTTCCTCTTTGGTACCGAGACTTTATCAATATAAGTACACTAGCAGCATGGACCGGCGTTGCCCGTGCTTGATTCAAAAATCGTACGACTCATACAGCAATCGCTATCACTTGACTTAAAATATTTTTGCCCTTCCTTGCCTTTAAAGGAGTGCCCTTTTCCGTGCTGATGTTGCTACATGCCTTACTTCTTGCTTATCTCACACTGCGAATTTTTTCTAAGCTCTATACTAAACATTAAATCTGTTAGGAAAAAAGAACTAAACAAAATGAACACAAAATGATCAGCTTTAAAAAAGGACTCGTAACTGGAAAAACCGAATGAAAAAAGAATGTTAACAACAAATACTTTTTCACGCCCAACCCAGTTCTACGGAATCAGAATCAACGTTGAGTTTAAGCAAGCGAATGAGCCAATTGGAGTAAAGTGCCATGCAGATTTAAATTTTCCCCACTTGTGACGAATGCAGCTATCGATTTTTTGCATGCTAGCATGCTAGTTAACATTCGTGTCAGTCAGCTGTTGACTCTCACGCTGGCCAATAGTAAATGGCCGCAAACTACATGAAAATTGACGTTGAAGCATGAAAAAATCGATTATTTCCACTATCGATGACAGTTGGGAAATGCAAAATCGGTCTTGGCCTTCCCGCTAACTTGGAGCATGTGCATGTAAATTTTGGTGCAAATCCGTCAAAAATTCGTTACACACACACACACACAAACACACACACACACACACAAACACACACATCCTGCCTTTTATATATAGAGATGATTGTGAACTCAAAAGTTCATAGGCTGATGTTGAAGCATGTTGGAGCTGTGAAATGTTATATCATTCTTATTAACAACTGCATTGTTTCTTTCTAGGTAAACTGAAATCTGACTGTTCAAAGAAAACTAATGTTGATAACTACTAAATATAACTACTGGCGACTTCTCTCGAAAATTAATAAAATTTGACATCGTGGTGTTATCAAGTATCTACATAAAAAGGGTTTATCCCCCCCAAGGACATGCTGACATAGTTGCCATATTAAAGGGTGATACTCCAGCTTTATCAACAGTGCAAAAACGGGCAGCTGAATTTAGGAGCAAAAGGAGAGTCTTGAAGAAGACCCAAGTTCTGCCTGTCCTCCATCTGTCACCACCAAAGGAAAACATTGTTCGTGTTCACCACATGGGGATGGATGACAGGCGATTGACTATAAATCAAATAGTATTAGCATATTCCTTGAAATAGTTTACAATATTCGACACAATGAACTTGGCATAACGACGATTTCTGTTCGGTGGATCCTGGCATCCGATCAAATATCAAGATCCTTTTCGTTAGTTTTCCTGGGTGTTTGGTCTTGATAGCTATCCGTAAATGCCTAAAAAATGGCATATTACTCTCCATTGATGATTTGGCCCTTTTGGCACCAAACTGATCACATCACGGGAAAGTCTAACATTGTTTGAGGCAGATTCAGCTCTTTTCTTTTGAACGTTTCCTATCCCAGACAATCCATGCAGTGGAAATACCCTTCCTCACCTGCTCTACAGAAGGGATGGTGATGGCCTCAGTTTTTTCGGATGAAAAAGACATTGCGTTTATTGACTATCTTCAAAAGTCACCCAGGAAAACTAACGAAAAGGATCTTGTTTCATTTGGACAATGCTCTAGCACACAAGTCCTTGGTGTCAAAGGCTGTTTTGCATGACTGGCTTTGAACTGGTTGATCACCCTCCTTATTCTCCTGATTTGATCCCGTCTGACATTCATCTTTTTCCCAACATGAAAACACAATCATCTGAGAAACAGTATTTCAGCTATGATGACGTCTTATCTGTTGGTGACTTTTTACCAACAGGATGAAAGCTTCTCCACCAATAGGATACAAGCACTACAATATCGTTTTTAGAAATGTGTGGACAGCAAGGGGGACTATGTTGAAAAATAAATTTCATTTAATCACATTCCGTGAGAGTATTTTAGCCTAAAAACGGTTCAGTCGACTCTCGTGCTATTAGATTGGCGCCAAAGTCTCATCATTTTACAATTTGTTATGGTTAGATGTAACCGTTAATTCTATGCAAACAATTTCTTTTCTCAGACTTCTCGCTTATGGAACTTTCTTCCGGTTTCTTGCTTTCATTGAACTTTGATCTTCAAAAATGTAAATACAATGTCAATCGTTATCTTTTGTCTTCTTAAGCCCTATTGTTTTATTGTTCTCTCTGCTTAATGATAGCATTGCATTAACTGAAATGAGATAATCCCCATAGCATGCGAAATGAAATAGAACAAACTATCCTTGTCGACAGAATAACGGGTTTGGTTTAAAATTTCGAGAAATTTACCGCGTATAGCCAGAAACACCAGAAGGAAACCGAAGACTAAAACGCCAGAAGCGTTAACAACCAAGATATGGCTCGAATAGAGGATCAAATAATTTAATCTGAAAAAATTCCGATATAAATTAACAAAGTAAACATCGTGTATTTTGTAACCAAGTATATGTAATGTACTAATGTGGATTTTTCCGAGGAAACAACATATAAAGTGACCAAATACACATTTGTGGCAGGCTTCACGTTAAAAATTTTCTTTTCAACCTTATGCGATCGGAAGTGATGAAATAATTGGAAAGCAGGAATTCCTGTTTCTTCTTCGGTCAGTCTTTCAGTCTCCATACTACGTTAAAATAAAGTGGAAGCGATTAAAATACAAATACACTATCTTTTGAGATTTTAAAAAATATATTACCAGAAGCAAAATGACTAGCGCAGGAGTCCAGCTGTAATAAGCATTAGAATATTTTTAAACTCCTATTATTATCGTTATATTATGTTATAATTACAAGTAATATAATGCTGTTTATTAGGGCCTTGCTGTCGATCTTTTCTCTGACCTGGTTCAATCAACTCAATGAAGAAAAGTGATTTGCAACGTTCAATACATAAAAGAAACTATCGTTTCGTAATCACGGTTCAGACATTGAATTTCTCTAATTTTATACGAAAGTTTATACAAACATTTGTGGTGAGAAGAGAATCAGAAAGAAATGCGCTCACCTGAATTTATTTCCCGATTTGCTCCATTCATAACATCATTTCTCACATCAACTGCAACCATTGCGGTTTGCTGAAATAAGAAAATTATATTAAAATACCGAACGAAAATGTGAAAAATGCTCCCGTAAAAGATGATTATTATTTTTATTAATCTTCACTTTCAAAAATGCGCAAGTTCACTCAAGATAGAGGGTTACTGAAGGCAGTTGTTGTGTGAGCGGTAAGACTAAAAAGTAAAAGGCATAGTTTATGAGGATATGTGAGAAAGATAACGGCTAGACATGATGAGATTAAGAATGCATTGGTCAGAAAAGCATCGATTCCACAAAGTAGCGGTTCAGGAAAAGAAGCAGTTAAGTGAATTTACTCCTTATCAATGGAATATGAAGGGAATGGCGGTGGTTCGCCTCAGTGTACGCGGCTTGGTGGGTTTTCGTTGTGAGGGTTAGTTTTGGTGCAACTAAGGAATGTCGCTTGTCTGATCATTGTCTATGGAAATAGCGATAGGAAATCATATCCGCCGGTTTTTAAAATTTTCAGCTCGGCTCACTTTCGCGCAACTAAGAAACTATTAGACTATTGAGGAGAGTTCAATCACTTTCATGTATTCCTAGTAAATCTCATGTACTTATACATAGGCATATCATTAAGAAAAATTTTAAATCGGTATCATTCCATGCAAGGCAGTAATGACACAAGGGGTTACAATTTACGGCTACATCTAGCCAGATCAACCGTAAATTGATGAAATCTCGACGCCAGTCTAGTACTGCGCTTAAATTCCAAAAGTCTAGCTACCATAGCGAAGAACTCATCCGAACAATTACTATGAAAGTATTTGTAGAAAAGACACAGAGAGGTTACCTTTCAGCGGTCGGAAACTGACTGAAGCCGAGCAGCCATATCAGGACCAATAACATTGTAGATTGGGTTTTATCAAGGAGGTCAAGGTAAATAGCAGGGGCACCAGACCATATGTGGCGCCAATATTCTAAGCATGGACGAATGGCCTAAGAGTAGCCTCATAAAAAAAGCACTTATTTTGCACCACAGATATTTAAAGTTCAGTATAATTTCATTCATTTTCAGTGCACTTAATTCAAGGTCGAATATTAATCACACACTGACGTTCCAAAACACATGGGATGGCGGTATGCAAATGTACTGATAGGTGCCGCCACATCACCTCCACGTTAGGAAAATAGCCAAACCTATATCAGTTGTGCTCTGACATCTGTTGAATCAGTGTGAGAACTGGCTAAACTGATCCTGGCAAATCGACATGAACTATTGGGTTCAACAAGGACATAACAGTGGGTACCAGGTAGCTTAGATATTTCTGAAATTGTCATTTTACATAAAAATTTGACATCCCGTATGTATTGAAAATACCTGATGTAAGTCATTACCGCTCAATGTGGACGATGCTGTGGCTGATCAATGTCCCTTAATGATCATGATTCTACCTAGAATTATTTGTAATAACAAACAAGCGATATTGGCTCAAATCCCATACACATTCAATGCAGGGGGGTACTATATAGCAGCTCTGTTCTGTGTTATTAAACTTTTATGTTATATGGAAAGCAAACTGCCCACCAAGATGCCAGTGTCAAACTCACGGTATTATATACGACTGGGGTACGACTCCTGACGAGTTCCACCGGTCCTGACATTCGCAGCTAATACACGGCATGTCACGTACAGGGGGACGCATAATCCCCATTCTCTTTGTATTCCATTAGTCAAAAGCAAGTTCCACTTGAATAGCTTCTGTCCATGAACTGCTACTTTGTGGAACATACTCCCAACAGGATGTTTCTCTTTCACTACAATCTTAATGTCTTCAAGACTTGGATTAACAGTTATTTCGCCTACATAACTTCATAAACTGCAATGCTTGCCCCTTAGATCATAGGTAATCATCAGTAACCTTCTACCTTGAGTGGTTCACAGGCCTTGTAAAGTTAGTAAAAAGAAAACAATTTAAAAAAAAGGTACACGTGATGGGTAGGATAAACTCTATTTTTAAATAATGAAATTAATATTAAACGACCTCAAGATCGAGCAGCCTCACTAAAAATATGTGTCCCAACAAGAAACGAACCTGTATTCCTATTTCCTATCCGTGAATCTGCTTTCAAACCATATGAGCTTCGCCATTAGGCTAAGAGGAGGCATTGCAGCAAAGCAAGGCTAAATTTACCCTACTTACAAAAAGCACATCTCTCGCTGGAATCCTTCGGAATCTAATTGCTAATTTTATAGTCGTATCTCATTTGTAAACTTTGTAAATTTTGACAAATTAGTATTTTTTTAGGTCTGACATTATTTCTTAATACTACAAACATATATACTTAGTGGGTACACGTGTTTGTGTAGATGTTCCTATTTATTAATATATTTTCCCCAGTTTTTTTCTGTATATTAATATTATAATTTTCTGTATATTAATGTTATTGTCAAATATACTAATAACTTTCGACATGAACTAAGAATTATAAAGAAAAGATACAGAATAAATATTAACGACTTTTTTAAAAGTCACTCATTTTCAATCTTTTCTTTAATCCTCGCGATTAAAGAAAAGATTGAAAATGAGTGACTTTTAAAAAAGACGCCAGCTTAGCGGGAAAAGTATTAATGATTTACTATTTAAGCATACGCACAAACACACACACTCACCTTTCTTTCTTTCGTTTTTGAATGTGATGAATGAAAAGTTTTTCTCTTTGTCAAATTTCTTCATATATATATATATATATATATATATATATATATATATATATACAGTGTAACCCGGATATAAGAGACCCGGATATGAGAAACCCGGATATAAGAGATTTTATCTGGTCCCAAATTAGAGCCATACTTACCTAAACAAAATAGGCCAAACCCGGATATAAGAGAAACTCGGATATAAGAGACTTCTTCTCCGGTCCCGCCAACTCTCTTATATCCGGGTTACACTGTATATATATATATATATATATATATATATATATATATATATATATATATATATATATATAAAATTGAAAACCATAGGAATATTTCGGTATGTTTATTAACTGTTCTTTTGTCTTTTTTCTAACTAATGATAAAATATTTTCAATGTGTTTTTCGATATTATTTTCCAAAATGTTTTCATAGAACCACCTCCGTCAGGAAAATATCCGAAACCCAAACTTAAAAAATGCCGACCCGACCCGTGACAGCATGAAACGTTGCAAATTTAAAATATAATATTAAATACTATAAAAATAAAACGTTAGGGAAATCAAATACCTATCCTCTATTAAAAACAACTTTACTTCCAGAAAATGGCCCAAGTAGTTTAAAGTACTGGAACAAATAATATATGATCATATGACCAATAAAACATCAATAAAAAAAGACGTGTATGAAAACCGAAAAGTAAAAAGTTTAACAAAAACAAAAAAGTACACCTTCACCAAAGAAATATTTTCGTGGTCTTCAATCAAATATGCAAAAAAGAATTTGCAGTCAAAACACACTTTATATATGTATGCATGTATGTGTGTTTGTGTGTGTGTAAAGCTTTAACTTTGAATTCACATATCTGTTTCAGCAGATGTGACATAACATTATTATTCCAAGGTGTATCAGATGGCCCAAGAAAGTAGCAATTTAAATTCAACAAATCGAAATTCATTTGCAATTGGAACCGATTATATATTACAGACCATGACGTGTCCTTTCACTCTCCCCCGCGAACAAATTGAAAATTTCCTCTTTGGGCGAACGAAAACGCTGAATATATTATAACTATTCAGGTATGGTTGTGCGATTAGCTATTAAATTCGAGCCCGGGAAGAATAAATTGGAAGTCAACAAATATGAATTTACTGGGAAAATGCAATATGTGGCGGTCCTAACTAATCACAGTGTTTACACATGCTTCAAATAACACCCAAGGTGGTTGGTTGGGTTTTATGGCATATCAACCACAGTAGGTCATTTAATGCCAAATTAAGTTATATATATATATATATATATATATATATATATATATATATATATATATATATATATATATATTAAATATACAGTACAATTAAACGTATAGCTGGCAACATTATTTCTTTAAAAAAAAACGTATAGCTGGCAACATTAATTTTTCCCAAAAAAAAAAACAAAAAAAACGCACAGCTGGCAACATCATTGTTTCCAAAAAAAAACGCATAGCTAGCAACATTATTGCTTCCAAAACAACGTATAGCTGGCAACATTGTTTCCAAAAAAACGTATAGCTGGCAACATTATTTGTTTCAAAAACGTATAGCTGGCAACATTGTTTCAAAAAAACGTATAGCAGGCAACATTATTTGTTTCAAAAACGTATAGCTGGCAACATTGTTTCCAAAAAAACGTATAGCTGGCAACATTATTTGTTTCAAAAACGTATAGCTGGCAATATTGTTTCAAAAAAACGTATAGCAGGCAACATTATTTGTTTCAAAAACATATAGCTGGCAACATTATTTTTCCCAAAAAAACGTATAGTTGGCAACATTATTTTTCCCAAAAAA
>OZ010580.1:79859069-79916569 GCA_963932145.1 Acanthosepion lycidas | reverse complement strand
TGGAAGGGTTTAAAGGTATCATTAGATTGAGTGTAATATCCAAAAAGTTGACTATTTTCAGGTTGGAAGATATTTCAATTTTAAGGCCTAAGTATTTGAAGGCCCTAATTATCTTCTTATGTAAGCTAGAAGTCAAGGGGCCATTGCTATTTGGGACAATGATTAGGTCGTCATCTCTATAAATTCCGACTTGGCTATGGTTAACTACTCTACTCAAGGTGTCGAGAATATATATGCCCACCAGATCTGCAATTTGGGCGGAATCAAAGGCTCTCTAGGTACATCGAAACTATCATTATTCTTCTTCACCCAAGTAGCGTCATTATATGTAAGTATTGATCTTCTTGACGCTAAAATGATGTTCAGATCATTATCCGTTATTTCGGTATATCCTTTGGCGAAATTAAGGCTGCTACTTAATAGTTCCTCCGAAATAGAAGGGTAAAAATCCAAGATGTCAAATTGGATGAAAGTGGCTCTTCTTTTGCTCGGGATCTTTCGGAACCATTTAATCGTCTCGGCCGAGTCTTTCCAAAGGTTAGCAGGGTATTTCTCCAGGACACATGAAGTTATTTTCTTAATAATACTCTTGGAAATTAATCCCAACTCAGATTTGGAGGGATTAATTAGACGGGACTGCAAGCTATTGATGAAGTTCGGCTTAAGATCTTTGAAGAGAATGTATGCATCTTTCAAACTAAATTTGCCCATTCTGTCAGCAACTCCACCTTTGTTAGCAAATTTGCAGATGTCTTCATTGATAGATGATAAGGTACTATTGTCTTTGTCTTTTTTATAAGAGCTGGTAATTTTGTCAGTGACGATTTTGTCATATTCAGAAGGTGTAACTTTATAGAAATTTTTAGATTTGTCGGCTTTAATCCATAATTTATTGGATTTTTTTATGTTTTTAATGTCTCTACCAATTTTAGTCAGGAAGTAGTTGTTATAATTCTTGAACTTAATCTTTTTAATTAAATCGATCAGATCGCCTTCGAACGGTATAAGTAGCTTGTCACACGGTGGAGTTTTTGGGATTTCAGGTTATACGTTTCAGAATTTAATTTTTGGTCATTTTTGGGATTACGGTAGAAAAAAGTTTAACCTCATTCTTTTAATAAGGTCAATGATTCTTTCAGTAAGGCAGACAGAGAAAAAGTGCAATGAAGGCTAAGGATTGTTTTTCAAGGAATAATCCGGAGTAAATTTTTCCATTTCAATCTAAATAGGTTCGAATAAAAGAGGGTTAACTGGAAGTATACCAAGGAGAGCTCAACTTATAATGGTAAGGAGCAATATATTGATAATATTAGTGGTAAATATACATATATATGCAAAATCCACAGGTGCATATACACACATGTATATTTTTTGAATAAAAAATTCCGAGAGAATAGAATCCAGGTAGAACTCAATGTCCAGGACAGAGTAAAATGTGTAAGGAGTGGATGCCTATGGATGTATGTGTGTATATGTAGGTATGTGTGTGTACATTTTTGTATATATATATATATATATATATATATATATATATATATATATATATATATATGTGTGTGTGTGTGTGTGTATATATATCTGTTTTTTGTATGTGTGTGTATGTATATACGTGTATGTGGGTGCATGTGTATTTATGTATATGTATGTGGAAAATGTGTGTATAGGGTATAGGTGGATATACGTGTATATATGTGTGCGTATGTATATATATGTATATGTATGTGTATGTGTGTATGTATTTATATGTGTATGTGTGTACATGTATATGTATGTGTGTATGTGTATATATATATATATATATGTATGTATGTGTGTGTGTGTAGTATATACATGTATGTATGTGTGTAGATGTTTGTGTATATGTATGTGTGTGTATATATATATATGTGTGTGTGTGTCTATGTATATATGTATATATATGGATGTATGTGTGTGTGTGTACATGTATATGTATGTATGTGTGTATATATATATATATATATATATATATATATATATATATATATATATATATATATATATATGGAGGTGTGTGTGTATGTGTATGTGTATATGTATATATGTAGGTGTAATTTTTTGTATATCATATGCGCGGTAATTATTAGAAAGCGCTTAGTATCAGAGATATTGAATCAGATATATGTATATGTCTGTGTGTGTATGTATATGTATTGTGTGTATGTATGTGTGAATATGTGGATATATGTGTATGTGTACATGGATATATGTATGTGTGTATGTAGGTACACGGCGATGTGTATGTATATTCGTGTATAAGTTATTGTGTATGTGTGGATTTGCATGCGTTTTGAACATAAAAATATAGGTCCTCGCTAGATTAGATAATCGTCATATTTATTGTTTATATTTGATTTGTAACCTGCAGTCGATATTATTTTTGTCAAATTTTCTCAATTACACAGCGTCCCTTTCAATTTTAATTTCACCCGCCCCATCTTTCTTCCCCACCACTTCTTTCCTTACCTCTGCCTCCTTCTTTAAGATTTGATCGGCCATGGTGTGTGTATGTCACCACGAAATGTATCTTTATTGTATTAGACATCCGACAACAATCATTTTTCCCCCTTCCACTCACACCTAGTTTTTAAATAACCCTCTCTGTTAAGCCCCTCTCTTATGAACTAACATTCGTCCCACACTCTCATAATTACACTCTCTCTAAATTCTATTTTTATTTCCGGAGTAGTTTTTTTTTTCTGTTTTCTTTTTGAATTTGTAGGTCTGATGAATTGGATCGTATTTACGATTCCAATGGAATAAATTATCACCATGGAATATTAGTGTTTAAGCCTTTTTATTATATATATATATGTATATATATGAATAAAGACATACATTATTTCATAAAATTATATGCATATATATATTTATATATATATATATATATATATATATATTATTATTATTATTATTATTATTATTATTATTATTATTTTAAACGTTATTTTTAATGGATACTCGTATTTGAGTAAACGCTTCGTTTATTTACTGAAAAGTATATTTATTTATAGCGAGAGCGCATATTTAACTTTAATAACGTTTCTTAAATATTCAGGCCGGTAGACGAAAATAAATAAATATGCTGTTTAATAAATAAACGGAATGTCACGAGTATCCACTAAAAATAATTTTTAAAGTCATAAAATCTATCAGAATAATAAATAAAAACCCATTACTTCTTTAGAAAAGAAAAAATTATGTGTGTGTATGAGTATAAAACATAAAATACTGTTAGGGAAATAAATGACTTGCAAGGGAGAATCTGGATTATCTCTTTTTCTTACGAGATAATCTAGCTAAAACAATCTTGCAGGATTAATTGATTCATTCATTTGTTTTTCACAGCTTATCAACCCTTGGTGGGTTAATTAAAGCTAAAACTATTTCAGATTCTAAGAACAATTCTTTTCTGCGAGTGAATATTGTATAAACAATTTTTTGAGAAAAATAATGTTTTCGAAGTACAAACCCTACTATTTAACCCATAGTAGGGGGATATACCTGCTACAAAAGGGAATATGTTAAAAAAACATAGTTTTTAATTAATTGAATTGAATCGTGATATCATAGATGATTCAATAATTCTTAGGATTATAATGAATAAATTGAACCATTTTGGAATTTTTAAAATAAAAAAAGATAGTTTGTGTTTATCCTGAAACGCTTGCTCCTTCAAGTTATGCGTAAATTTAATTTTGAAAGGTATTAATCTATCTTCTCCCCAACTATGGATAAACGAGTAGAAAGTATATTTCCTGCAGTAGGCTGCCGTTTCTTTCTGCAGTAGACTGGTTGCCAACCAAGGCTATAGGATACAGTTTGTCTTGTTATTCAACACGTGGCTGGACTCATACTTTTCCCAATAGTATTTACGTGTAAGTGAATGTAAGGAACCCGACTGGAATTCGAACTTGAATCTCCGGATTCTAATGCCAAGCAATCTGTTAGGACACAAGAGATTTATGCTTACCGCCACTGGGATTTCGACTTTTCCTTGGTATACAGCATCTTTTAAGTTCATCCAGGCCTTTGCAGATGGCACCAATGTATGGGTCAGGTTGTTTATACCTGGATGAATTAAAAATTAAAAACATACTTTTCTTTAAAAAAAAAATGTTAGTTCAGAACTAACAAATTTGAATGTTCATAATTGTCAAAAGGAGATGCAAGTTGGTAGAATGTCTGACATGGAATTAGCGAACCGAGTACTTACTGATAATGGATGTCTTCGCACTAATTTCTCATCACTTTTATTTCATGATGTTTCGCGAAGAAAGGAGCAGTAGACCTTTGATCCTTTCTTGCTATAATCCTCATGTTGGACATCTCGGCATAGGGTAATGGTTAGAGAGAGAGAGTTTCGTTGATAATTAAATTTGAATAGTAAGTTCAGTTCTCACTAAATGACCCACACCTGTGGCCTTGTGCCAAACTAAGCTAAGCTTATTAAACGACAATCTTAACTTATTATCGCCAAGTAACCACTCTTACGAAAGTTGCCATGAAATTGCTACAACTACTAATAAATTGCTACAACTACTAATGACACAACTAAGCAAGCGTTTATGAAAGTTTAAAATTTATATATAACATGATGTAATACGCGTAAGTCAATTCGGAATTTTATATATATACATATATATATATATATGTGTGTGTGTGTGTGTGTGCGTGTTGTAGGTAGGTAAGTTAATGAAAAGTTTGGTAATCCGTATGGACAATCCCAAGGAGGATGTAATCCAGAGAGCTCAATGTCAAACCAGAGCGAATATTAATTTAATTAAAATTAGCAAACAGACAACCTTAAGGGTCCATTGATTATATTTTATTTCCCCAGGAAGGTGTTTTTTTCCTGATCCTTCAGATCACATTTTCAAGCATATATATATATATATATATATATATATATATATATATATATATATATATATAGATAGATAGATAGATAGATAGATAGATAGATAGATCATTTATATATAGATAGTTCCTTTATATATATATAGATATCACACACACATAGATAGATAGATAGATAGATAGATAGATAGATAGATAGATAGATAGATAGATAGATAGATAGATTTGATCACATTTCCAGGTGTGTGTATATATATATATATATATATATATATATATATATATATATATATATATATATATATTAAAAATCACTGGGTAAATAATCCAAGTGAATCATAACAATATAAAATATTAAAACTGTTCCACAAATAGGGCTCAATATATTTATTACAGAACATATATATAAATTAGAAATAAATGATATTCAATAATGCCTCATCTGAATGGCCATTTCGCTCCGCATGTTATATTTTCCTTTAGGTATATTTAATACTCAGATTTACTTATTTACTTTTTTAATTTCTAGCTGTCTTTTGTTTAAATATGTTTATGTATGAGGCCAATTGTAATTGATATTTTCCTATTCAAAGGCCTTCTTTAAATTTAACTTATAAATATAATTTTCTATATTTAATATTCTATTTACTGTCTTATTTTTGTATTTATTATAGTTACGTTTAATTACTTTTTTCATTGCTAGCTGTTTTTTGTCTAATTATATTTACGTATGGGGTTAATTGTAATTGATATTTACCCATTCAAGGGGTTTCTTTGAATTTAATCTATAATTTATATGATTTAATTCTATTTCACTTATATTGTATTAGCTTTGATTTTTTATCCATTTAATCTCTTATTTAATTAAAATTCATATTCCGTTTTAATTTTTCCTATATACTAATAATTGTTTATTTAGTTTATTTTATAATATTAGCAATTTACAACATTTTTATATAATTTTAAAAACCTTCTCTTTATTTTAAAGATTGTAATACCTTAGGTGATTTTAACTATTCCAACAAGTGTTAACATTTGAAATATAGGTAAAGGTTAATTTTTCTAATGTTAAATTTCCGACCGTCTTTAAACTTTCGTCTAGACACTAGAAGAATCTTTAATCCTCTCATTCCTTCTCTACTCATCCCCACTTTGTTCTTTTTTGTACCTTTTTCTCTCTGTCTTCCTATTTCCTCCTTTTTAGATTCCTTTTCCCTTATTTGTCGCCTTTTCCTTTCTTTTCCTCCTTTTTAGATTCCGGTTTCTTATTCAAATTAAAGAAGTAAAGTTAGGCTTCATATTTATTTTATGTTATCTAATTTTATCCACGGGGCGAAATGGCCATTCAGATGGGGTATCTTTGAATTTCATTTATTCGTAAATTATATATATATATATATATATATATACATATATATATATATATGTGTGTGTGTGTGTGTGTGAGAGAGAGCGCGCGCGTGTGTGTGTGTGTGTGGTGTTTGAGGAACAATTGTTACCCAGCCACCTGAAGAGACCAATCGGGCGTAATTACGGTGTATGTTCCGCAGAACAGCGGTTCGAGCGAAGAAGCTGTTCAGTTGAAATTAATTCTCACCACTAGAATACGGATGGAATGTCGGTGGTTTTCTGCAATGTAAGTGGCCTTGCGGAACCAAAGAATGTACAGTGTAACCCGGATATAAGAGACTTTTCCCGGTCCCGACAACTCTCTTATATCCGGGTTACACTGTAGTTCGTCTGATCACTTTCCATGGAAGTAGCGATAAAGCATCGAAAGATTCGCCACATCCCGCCTATGAGAGATTTCTTTGCAAGTAAACTGTAATATTTTATAGTCTTTATTTATCACATTCAGTATGAACATTTACGAATATTCACTGCAAAAATATTTATTTGTTTGACATTACTCGTAAATATTCTATTTTACTGCGTAAAGCACTTGGCTTATAGAAAACTTTTGCTTTAATACAGCAACTATTGCTCTTTATTTTCTTTTTCTTTTTTTTTAATTTATTTCACCCCAAGCAAGGCAGCAAATCCACTAAGACACACGGAGTTACTGAGCATGGAAGAATTAGGAAAAGAAACATGAGCCAGAAAAGAAAAGAGTAATCGGGGGGGGGGGTATATAGATAGCGACTGACATTGCACTTAAATTTTTTAAGTTAGCTGGAAAGCATTTACTCGGAAGGGAGTTCGACAGGCGAGAAGTGCGTGAAAAGAAACTGTTAGCATAGAATTTACTAGCTCAACTGAAATTAGTCTAGTACTGCGCTTAAATTCAAAAAGTTTAGGTACCATAGCAAAGAGCTCATCCGAACAATTACCATGACAATATTTAAAGAAAAGACACAGGGAGGCAACTATAAGTCTATGGGAGAGTGACTGAAGACGAGCTGTCAGCTCAGGGCCAGTAATATTGGGTATTCTTCTTTGGATTTTATCAAGGAACCCAACGTAAATAGCAGCAGTATCGGAACATATGTGGCAGCAATATTCTAAGCAGACTTAGTAAATTTTCTGCTTAATAAGCGAACGAACCCAGTATGTGCTATCATTTGGAAATCCAAGAAGTATCATATTCTGGAACGTCTGATCCCAAGGATTTGAGATGAGAGACTGCAATACGAAGCAAGCATTGAACAAATGAATGTGTACCTCAGAATCCATTGTTGCTTTCCGTCCTTGTCTAAATTCTTCTTCTACTTACGTTTAAAATGCACGCAGCAAAACGCCCCCGGAACATATCGCCCATCATCGGTCTGACTTTCGCTGAGCGAACAAAGCTTCTTTGTTAGACAGAAACCAAACGCATTGCAAGCAAATGAAGGTTCTTCTTGGCATATTTCGGCACACTCTTTTGACGTATGAACATTCTCAATGACTTTGTTATTCTTTGACAGTTGATTGCAGTCATAGTCCAATTGGAATTCAGCTTTAAATAAGAAAAAAAAAGATTTTATACGTAGGTTTGCGCTGAAATAAAAATAAATCTTAGAATATTTGGGGTTTTTTCTTACTGAAATAATAATTTAAATTACTAATGTTTTATCTTTTTTAGTTTAAAAAAAATCTTTTTGTTACTTTTTATTGATTAACCCCAGCCCCGCCAATTATTTTGAGAAGAATGTTTCATTTTTCAGACGAAATTTTTCTACATCTTTTTAATATAGCAACTAAGAAACGGGGAGGTACGGGGGAGTAATGGATAACGGCTCGGATTGAGGAATCGGAGAACCGAGTTCGAATTCCAGTCGAATCCATGTTAATACAGTTGGGAAATATGGATCTTCGTCTTCTCCCACCCCCAACTATGGGTAAATATCAGGGCTGGGTTCTATAGCCTTGGATGGCAATTGGTCTATCAAAAAGAAATAGCAACCTACTGCTGGAATAAAATCTGCCTCGTCAGTCATGTATGATACACGCTTACGACTTAAGCGTGTATCATGTATGGCACTTAACTGGCAGAACTAAGAAACTGAGGTACTTTGAAGTGCCCGAGCGGAGGCTAACACCTCTACCAAATGTATGAATTGATAACTGGACTGGTTTCAAACTCAGAAGCTAAAACGAATCAAGATCGACGTATAAAGACGTCTGTAGCTGGTTTTTGAACGTTATGTTTTGGATGTGTTTATTCGTCCGTGTTTGAAAAAGACACTTTTGGTAAAAACGTATATATACGTCTACACCGGGGAAGTGGTTAAACATTCTAGGTCGACGTATTCTTCGACCGTTAGAGGAAACAGAACCATATCAGAATAAGACGTAGTTGTCTAAGGAGACCTGAATTGGCATTCCATATCACGAGATGAGAGTTTAAATCTTGTTAAAAGCTATTTCATTATGTAGGTTTCACTCTGTTTACTTTTACGGACTTTTCCCCATTCTGTTCTTTCCAGTAAGACTTAAATTTGAATCCTATATTTCGAGAAGATTTGCAAGAAGATTCTAAGACAAGGGGTACAAGTGGGGGGTGGGGAATGTTACTTCATTCAGATTTCAGGCCATTTAATTTAATTGTCGAAAATTAAGTTAACCTAGAAGGATTTTATAAAATAAAACACTCAAGTTGGTCTGGATCAAAACGTAGACGTCATGAAAAGTAAGACGTAAGGCCATAAAAGCTATATTTAATGGAAATTAGATATTTATTTCCACATAGAAATATAGTGGTAAGTGGGTGAATCGACTTTTGGTAGTAAATTAATGCGTGGTTACTTCCCTTAGTTATTTTAATAATTTATAGAAATAAAATGAAGTGTTTGTCTGTCTTTTATTTAAACAAAATAATTTCCCGAGAAACTCTGAATACCTCTGCTAGAATAAAAGGAAAAATACGCTCTTTATTTTATGGTCTTTTTTTTTTTTTTTTTTAACTAATTAATTTCCCACTTTATTTTTTTTTTTAACTCCTATGTCACATCAGTCGGTAGGGGATTATTTCGATAATCGTGTTTTAATCGTTTTTGATTTGCTATGCCCCTCAGGTGTTAAGAAATTATTTCGACCATCGCGATTTAATTGTTTTTTTTTATTTGCTATACCCATCGGGAGGTAGGTGATTATTTTGATCATCGCAATTCATTTGTTTTTTATTTGCTATACCAATCAGGAGGCAGGGTATTGTTTTGACCCTCGCGATTTATTTGCCTTTTACTTGCTATGCTCATTGGGAGGTAGGTGATTATTTCGTTCATCGCGATTTATAGGCTTGTCATATAGCCTGTGTCGAAGTCACATTCACTTTCATTAAAGTAATTTTTCCTTCGTTTCCTTTTAGCATTCTGCAACGTTTTCCAATTCCAAGTCTTACTAATATGTCTCGCTTCGATGAAGGTGTCTTCAAATCGTCATTTCAGTGTTTTGTGTTGTTTTGTTTATCAAACGTTAAACACTGTCCTTTGATTCTACTTTGCAAACATGCGCTAACAACTTTCATCAAGGTTAACAATAATTACAATATTTAAAAATGTCTTCTCCCTGCGTACTATAAAATAGTGGTTTGTAAATTCTCAAATATAACACGTCGAATTGAATGATAATGCAGTGATTTTTCACTTTTGCGGTGACAGACACATTAATTTAGAAATTCTTGCAAAATCAAATAATTGTCGGATTTTGATGAAAGTTTCCGGACTTATTCACAAATAAATGTAATTATTTTAAAAAAAATTTATTAGAAAATCTTGGTAAAAATATTTTTACATGTGTTCCACGCCCTTAATTTTAGGAAAACTTGAGAAATTCAATGTGATAATCTTTAGTCGCCATATTAGTTAAAAATAGAATACTTTGAAGAATTTAAATTACCGAATTTTTTCTAAAATCTGATCCTGTCTTACCAAAAATCTGTTCTGAATCCAAAAATAAAAAATGCAATTGAAATTTAATTAGAGAATCTTTTAATTGCTTTTATGAATAATATATATTAAAGATAATATTGTATGAAAAAAAACATTTTTCGATGAAAAATGAACTTTTACAGCATTTGTTTTCATTTTTGCAATTTTAAATTGAATAATTTATCAAGATTTTAAATCTTTTAAAATCCAGTTTCAATATGATAACTTAGAAAATAGTGTTATTAAGTAAACCTATATTTACTAATCATATATTTTAATGTTTATTACAATCTGACGAACCCAATATTTTTAAAAGAATTTCGATTTGTTATTGTATGTGTTTATACGTGCAAACTTTCTGAAGTATAGATGTACAAACCGGTAAATCTATGATTAAAAGATCACGTGTTTTAAGAGTTGTCACCCTTATAAATTTTATCGCCTGCTCCAACATACTTTATTATGAACACTTTCGGCGGTCAATCGGCTGTCAATAAATTAACACGTCAGAAAAACAATACACCGTGGTTAAGAAATGTGTGTATACATTTTATGCTATAAGTATGTAATATTTCTTTCAAATTAGATTAATTTAACTTTAAATTTGCTAATTTTCCTCAAATAACGTTTTAGAAATATATATTTTATTTTTGCAAGATTTTTAAAATCGAGAATTAACTTGTCAAAATGGCCGATTTTTATCGACTTTACTAAAAAAAATCGATTCCAATCAATATAATTTCCTTCTGAAATACACCACAGAGTATTTTGCTGACTGGAAATAGTAAATTTTATATCCTCTAGCTTTCAATTAAAATACTATATTAGTCGAGCTACCTACTATTAAATGATTTATGATTACTATAAGTACTTTCTTACTGTAAGCTGGAGGCAATCCGAGCAATGTTGCAACAAAGCGAATGTAATTTTCATCAACGTGAAGCTTTGCGTTTTGTATCCTCAGAGGACTTATCGAAGCGGCTTTGGCTATTGTCATGTGGCACCTTTCTCGGGTTTCGCCTTTTTCTTCCATTTGGAACAAGCGAGGATCTGGAGTCAAATAAGAAAATTTCTTTTAATAATCAGAATAAGAAATAAAATTCAATTAATGTTTATAAAAATTACAGACAAGTTAATTTTTAAATAATGGATTTTTTTTTAATCGTACCTGGTTTTCCTAAAGTTAAAAATAAATGCAGATTCAATCCATACCGAGGGGTACATTTTCTATCCATCTAGGCCGATAGATACCAATTTCACTGTTTGAAAAAATAACCAGGGATATCTTACTCGAACAGTTACACCCACTAAAAATGTTTATAGTAACAAGTTGGAGTGTAGACAGATGTTAGACAACAGCTAAACAAACAGCTAGACAAAGTCTAACATATGGTAGCGCCAATCTGTTCTGAAAGAGCATCATTGCCGAATAGTGTTCGATCCTCACTGTGGGTCCTATGGATATGATCTTGTGCCAAAACTAGGTTTGCCTTAATAAATAGCTATATGGCAGGTTATCTTCTTATCATGACACGTTGACTAGCAAGTTCAACTCGCGAACTAATTTGTCATTGGCATGGATAGCGTACTATTGCGTTTTGTACCAAGTTTTGGGGGTGAGGGTAGTGTAACAGTGGCTCGGAAAAAGAAATATGCGAGCCGATTTCGAATCCCGACCGAATTCATTATATTTTATTAGGGGAGATATAAATCCATCTGTTTCCCCAAGCCCTGCTATAGCTTAAATAGCAGGGAAAACTGTACCCTCTAGCCATGGTTGGCAACCAATCTAGAAGAATAACAACTTTTAATTCAAAATTTCAGACACGTTATATAAAGCCATAGAAAAGTTTATGGAGTTAGCAATTCATTGCAGAGTGAGGTGGTGGATTCTATGAGTTGACTAATTTCGAATAAGAAATAAAGGCAGTTACCCAAGTATTGGATATTATTTAGGGAGCTAATCTGAGTTCGATCCTCGCTGAGGCCTCCATAGTTGTGACCAAACTAACCTAACCTTAATATATAACATCTATATATCAAGTTTTGTATTTTGTTAAATATGCTTTAGAAGAAGTAGATACTTTAATTATAAGGATATCTTTCATAATTTCGCAAAGTCATTATCATTCCAAGATTTGTTCGAACCACTGACTTCATCGTTTTTGTTGATTTTAATGTACCTATAACATTTTGGCTGGTATATTCTTCAGCCTTCTTCAGGTATACAAAACAATAGGAGAACAATATGCAGATAGATTAAGTAATTTTTTTAATGAGATTATAATAAAAAAGATATTGCAACAATAAAAGTTAGTCTAAGTAAAATTTAAAGATTGTTTTGCATGCTTTTATGATAAAGAGTAGCAAACACCTAGGAAGATATTAGTAAAGCAAATATATCCATTACTGATCTCAAACGGGGAGAAAAACAACGAACACGGTAAAGAAGAGGAAATTAAGATGAAAAAGAAAACGAGTAAATGCTCATACAGAGCCAATTACTAAATCTGTATTATACTATTTACTAAGCCTACTTTACTATGGCAAAGGCCAGCAGCGTGACTAGTGTTTATACTGCCCGGGGCGATCATAGAATTTAGCACCCCTCTAAACAACACAAAACAACTGAAGATCTAAAAGTATAAAGAAAAATCATAATTATTTTATTTTGCTTACAGAATATATATATATATATATATATATATATATATATATATATATATATATATATATATATATATATATATATATATATATATATATATGCGTGTGTGTATATATATATATATATATATATATATATATGCGTGTGTGTGTGTATATATATATATATATATATATATATATATATATATATATATATATATATATATATATATACCAAGAATTACAAACGCAACAACAAAATAAGATGTAAAAAAAAAATAATTAAAAATGTAATTTGGAAAAAAGTCTTTCAGCAAATAGTAGGTTGGTGCAAAAATAATGTCGTTTTCTCACATATTAACATATGTGAGAAAACAACATTATTTATGCACCAACCTAATAACAATTCTTAAAATAAAATGTTATTATATTAACAATATAGGAGCAATGAAAGAATCCCAAGCAGTAATTAATTCATTGTGTCCCTTGCAAAATAAATATTCAGTGCATTAGTGAACCATAAAGTGAATCTATGTAAAAAAAAAAAAAAAAAAAAAGGGACAAATCCAATGAGAAGAAAAAGTTACACAAGTAATTTTGCGTGCAATTGAATTTTATTAATTCCTCTAAATGTTGCCACGCAAAAAGTTCTTGCCCGGAGTGGACCACATGTCACATTCCCTTCTAGTTCTGCCAATACACAATGTTAACTAAAACAAATAGAAGCAAAAAGATTGTATAGCACCAATTTCTCCAAAATGTGGAGAGTCTGTCTTGAATGTCTACTTGGAAAATCATAACTACACTTAATAAATAACTGAAAGTCGGAAATGGGTCTCTATTCATCATCAGGCAATAATCTAGTCTGCTACTGAAAAGAGTACCTTAGGCCCAATTAAAATGTACCTCACGTCCTGAGAGTGGTACATTTTAATCCGGCAGAGAGGTCTCTGATAGGGTGACTGAAGGTTTTGAGGAACGGGAAATCACCTCTTAATTGCTTTTGTTCCCAGCTTCACTTTAAACCGGAGTGGTAGCACCTGTTAGGGTCCCAACTATGGGCAAATAGTGAACCACCAAACAAAAATCAACAGTACGTTTTTATAATAAAATGACCAAAAATACATTTTTATAGCTAAATGGCAATCAATCCAACACTAAAATAATATAAAAATACTTTGTTCTTATAATAAAATACATTTTACTATCTAGAAAATATACATTTAAAAACATACCTTTACTCTGAAAGTATAAAAATTATGTACAAAATATCTGTGGTGGAAAGCATAAAAATTACGTAAAAAATTTTTAATTTTCGGTATCAAATAACCCATAATAGTTGATATGCCACTAAACAAAATCAACTAATCAAACAACTCTTTCCTGACATTAGTCTAAATAATATCCTATAATTTCTTAAAGAAATCAAACTGTATTCCAAAATAGAACTTTAACAAAATTACAAGATAAAACACACATGTCATCGCCTCTAGTCCACAAAAACATGTATATGCACAAAAGCTGAGTATCATCTACCATGTATTCAACTGTGAAAGCAGAATAACATATATCATAAAACACACATATATCACTGCCTCTAGTAATTATGTCCACAGAAACATGTATATGCACAAAAGCTGAGTATCATCTACCATGTATTCAATTGTGAAAACAGAATAACATATATCATAAAACACACATATATCACCGCCTCTAGTAATTATGTCCACAGAAACATGTATATACACAAAAGCTGAGTATCATCTACCATGTATTCAACTGTGAAAGCAGAATAACATATATCATAAAACACACATATATCACCGCCTCCAGTAATTATGTCCACAGAAACATGTATATGCACAAAAGATGAGTATCATCTACCATGTATTCAACTGTGAAAACAGAATAACATATATCATAAAACACACATATATCACCGCCTCTAGTAATTATGTCCACAGAAACATGTATATGCACAAAAGCTGAGTATCATCTACCATGTATTCAACTGTGAAAGCAGAATAACATATATCATAAAACACACATATATCACCGCCTCCAGTAATTATGTCCACAGAAACATGTATATGCACAAAAGCTGAGTATCATCTACCATGTATTCAACTGTGAAAACAGAATAACATATATCATAAAACACCCATATATCACCGCCTCTAGTAATTATGTCCACAGAAACATGTATATGCACAAAAGCTGAGTATCATCTACCATGTATTCAACTGTGAAAGCAGAATAACATATATCATAAAACACTCATAAATCACCGCCTCCAGTAATTATGTCCACAGAAACATGTATATGCACAAAAGCTGAGTATCATCTACCATGTATTCAACTGTGAAAACAGAATAACATATATCATAAAACACACATATATCACCGCCTCTAGTAATTATGTCCACAGAAACATGTAAATGCACAAAAGCTGAGTATCATCTACCATGTATTCAACTGTGAAAACAGAATAACATATATCATAAAACACACATATATCACCGCCTCCAGTAATTATGTCCACAGAAACATGTAAATGCTCAAAAGCTGAGTATCATCTACCATGTATTCAACTGTGAAAGCAGAATAACATATATCATAAAACACACATATATCACCGCCTCCAGTAATTATGTCCACAGAAACATGTATATGCACAAAAGCTGAGTATCATCTACCATGTATTCAACTGTGAAAACAGAATAACATATATCATAAAACACACATATATCACCGCCTCCAGTAATTATGTCCACAGAAACATGTATATGCACAAAAGCTGAGTATCATCTACCATGTATTCAACTGTGAAAACAGAATAACATATATCATAAAACACACATATATCACCGCCTCCAGTAATTATGTCCACAGAAACATGTATATGCACAAAAGCTGAGTATCATCTACCATGTATTCAACTGTGAAAACAGAATAACATATATCATAAAACACACATATATCACCGCCTCCAGTAATTATGTCCACAGAAACATGTATATGCACAAAAGCTGAGTATCATCTACCATGTATTCAACTGTGAAAACAGAATAACATATATCATAAAACACACATATATCACCGCCTCCAGTAATTATGTCCACAGAAACATGTATATGCAAAAAAGCTGAGTAACATATATCATATTTTTATTACTTCAAAGCTCCCAAGAAATTAAATTTTAGCATTAAATGACCCATAAGGAATTTGTATATCATTAAACAAACAAATCAATCAACAATCAATAAAATGTACCACGTTAGTTAATATCTATTCAAGTAAGAATAGAATAATATTAGAAAAGATTACTTTGCAAGTAGTAAATATATTTCATTATTTACAGTCGTAGTAACATTTCCATCGTTGTTGTTGCTATTATTAAATGTTTCAGCCGACTTCCTCAGATGCCTATCGGGACAACAGCTAAGAGGTTTAAAGAGTTGGGTGATGAATTTGGTGACATAGCAATTGTGGGTTCAATTCCCCGGTGGAAACAGGATTAACATAAACTGACTTTTAGTTAAAAAAAAAAACAATTAAATATTTTTAGACCTGAAGCGGAACTAGAATAATCTATCGCCGTATTCAAAAATCCATATCCGGCTTGAAACGCCTGAAGAAGGTAGGAGAGCACTACGCTGTGATAATAACAATAAAGATGAGGATATTAGTCCGACTGTAAATAATGTTAGAAATATTATTCACGTTTCAAAATACTTTGGTTTGATTTGTTTAATGGCGTATCAACTCCTTATGGATCATTTAATACCGAAATTTAATTTTCTTTGGAGCTTTGGTAATAATTTTTTATTATTTAAAAAATGTACTGTTACTAATTTTTTTCATGGAAATGTATTGCTGATATTTTTACTATAAAAATATATGTTCATAATGTTTCAATCCCAGTTTGGGGGTTCACTATTTACCCATAGCTGGATCCCTAACACGTGCTACCACGACTGGTCAGGGTGGACCTGGAAACAACAGCAATTAAGAGGAGGATCTACACTCCTCAAAACCTCTCGATCAGAGGCCTTGCTGCCGGATGTAGTTTATCGTCATACCCAGAACGATTAGAATTACTTCCCATTTGGTTCGAGTTTCAAGCTCACAACTTATGACCCATTTTTGACTGGACAGCCAAATTTTACTTAAAATTTTTATCTTAAAACTTATACATAAATGTTATGGCCCAAGGAAGAACACAAGAGTAGAAATAACGAAGGTATATTACCCGAAATAATAATACAAGATGTGGAAGGTGTTAGTATGACTGTCAGTCAGGTTTGGAGTGAACTACTATTGGCTCGACTTGATTCGGTATCTAGCCCCCCCCCCCCCCAACGAGAGTTGCATGTGGCACAAGGCCGAGTTTAACGTGGGTTTCCCGAGCCCGTAGGTTCGGCCAAAAAATGCCCGTAGAACCCGTATAAACGGGATCGGGTTGGTCAACCTCCCCGAACGAGGTTCTACCCTTCGGCGGAACCTCGTCCGGGTTCCTCTCTGCTTAGAGGCAGAGAGTTCGACCGTCAAGCCGAGAAGCTCGGCTTGAATCGGTATCTAGCCACCCTCCCACGAGGGTTGCATATGGCACAAGGCCGAGTTTAACGTGGGTTTCCCGAGCCCGTAGGCTCGGCCAAAAAATGCCCGTAGAACCCGTATAAACGGGATCGGGTTAGTCAACCTCCCCGAACGAAACTCTGCCCTACGGCGGAGCCTCGTCCGGGTTCCTCTCTGCTCAGTGGCAGAGAGTTCGACCGTCAAGTCGAGAAGCTCGGCTTGAATCGACCCTCTCTCTTGAGAGGCGTAGTATACATAGTGTTATGAAGAGTTCATTCTCTAGTTATAGGTAAGGAACCATGACAATAAATGTAAGGCATTGAATACGTAAACACTTACGAGTAAAATCGATTTCAAAATCCATCTTGTCTTCTTGCTTGAAGCAACTTCTGACATCAAAAACCGAAAGGTACATTGATCCTTCATTGATATCTAAATATCGATACATTTCGATAAAACTCATCTGGAAATAATGAAAAGAAAATATTTTTGGTTATAAATATTGCCTTGGTCTCTGAATGAGGTTTCGAGATCTTCTTTCCTGAGCTGTATCTCTTCAGTACGTTGGTGGTCTCATATCTTCAGATTTGTCTGAAAATTTAAAATGGAATATTGTCATTCATTAATTAACTTTTTAATCAATTTTTCGGTCCTTTCAGGGTTCGGAGAAGTTCAGTCATTCTAAGCCCTAGCCTCCAGGGGCCCTTCCTCCAACGCGGTACTTCTCCTTCGTGAGGAGGCTGGGTTTATTTCCCAGCGCCTGGGGCGTCTCCAAAAGAGAAGTGCCGCGGGGGCTTAGGTAATTTGTGTCACATTCGGTAGCGACGTGCGCGCGCTGAAAAATACAATCTTTTTCATCTATTTTGTTGTTTTACTCACTATATTTTAGCCAATAACATCAAGAAGTCACCTTCGTGGCAAATCAACCCTGGTAAGATTCGAACCCGGATATCATGGCCGGAAAGCGGACGTTCTAACTCGCCCACTTGACCAAAGGATACATGACTGACAATTATAACAACATATAATACGCAGAAGAAATGATGATTTTGGAAGGTTTGGAAATAAAACTGAAAGAACTATTAAACTCTTGTTTAACAGTTCTCTTATCTTTATTCCTAATCTATTAGTAGACGAAAACAAGAATAAATTACTAAGCATTAACTGCAAGAAACACAGATTACATAGCTGTCAGCAAAAGAAACAACTCAAGGTGTAAGCTACGTACTGGGAATACTGAAATCAAGCTCATACAGAAATTCAGTTATCTGGTTAATTCAGTGTCACATAGAAACCAAACGGCGTGTAGAAATGGCGAAAGCTGTCTTCCAGAAACTAAGCAAAGTATTAAGGGATCAGAAAATGTCCATAAATTCAAAGAAAAGAGTATTAAACTGCTATGTTAGATCTAATCTCTTATTTAAATATTAGACGCGCTTGCCTCGCAGATGAAAAGACTTGAGTCGACAGAGATGTAGTTTTACCGAAGGACGCTGATAATATCACGGAAAGAATATTTGAATAACTAAGAATTTATAAGGAGAATAGGAACTGCTGCTAACAATCAGAAAGAGACGATTGAAATTTCTGGAACACAACAAGGAAAAGAGCTTGGAAAATTTGACACTCACAAGACAATGACGGCAAGAGAAGCAAAGTGAAACAACTACTGACCTACTTAACGAATGAATGGATGGCAGAATATGATAGAAAAGGGGAAAAGGTTACTTCAATCGACAAAATGTAGAAAGTTATTGATTCGTTTTTTGTTTTGTTTTTTTTTTTTACAGCGTATCTACCATCAAATATTTTTAGATCTGTTAGTGGATAAAAGTCTTGCTTAAATTCGCTGATCGTAAAGGAACAAGTGTTTCAACCTGATATGGCTGTAAGCCAGTAAGTTTTAGAGAACTAAGACCTTCACATCTTAAAACGACACGCCATAGTGATTTTCCAAGCGTAGCTTAGATGTGACAAAACGACACGGTATATACAGGAAAAATTAAGTGCTTAAATTCAACTATCAGGGCAGTGTCACAGTTTCCTTCGTCTGTAGCAACAGACTAAGGAAAACGGTGACACATAAACTTGAATAAGATTATCGAAATATTAGTCCCGCAGTAAGGCCAAGGCTATAGAACCTGGTCTGTCCTGCTACTTAGAAGAGGGGAGAAGAGGATTCATACCTTTCCCAAGGGTATTAGCATGTAACTCCGATTTCTTAATCCAATCCGTTATCCATTACTCCACTGTGCCTCCTTATCGAAATATGCTTTTCTGAAACTGAGCAAGGTATTAAGCGATCGAAAAATATCACTAAAAACGAAAGAAAATCTGTGCTAGACTGCTATGTGATATCTAGGCTCAAATATGGCAATAAAAGCTGGACAGTTTCCTCACAAATGAAAACATTTGAGATATTTATAAGAGCACACCAGAAAGAGACAATTAAAGGTCGTAGAAGCATAACGAGGAAAAGAAAGCCTGGAGAATATAATACTCAGTAGTAAAAAAAAAGCAGGGGAAAACAATAAGTAATCTACTTGACAAGTTTTCGCAAATGGTAGGAGAAGAAGTACCACAAAGAGAATATAAGATATTGCTGAGAACAAAAAAGACAGGAAGCTGTGGATAACCATGATTGTCTGTCTATATTTCTGAGATGAGGTATTATGTATATTATTTACATTATTCGGACTATTGTCCTCATCTTTGTGACCATATTTATTACAACTTTTCGGTCTTTTTCAGGTGGTTGGAATGTCGAACTGAATCTTTTATTTCGCTCACTGGGGTGAACTGTTCTACGATTGTTTAATGGATGTCAGTTATCTCCTGTTAATTTTCCCTCTGAAAGTTCTCCACTGCCGTAACCGCGTATTGAACTCACGTTCTTTGGGTCCTATCACTGGATCTAACCAACGCCTTTATCCACTGTTCCTGAAGAAGGCCAGAGCGTACAACGACCGAAACGTTGTAATAAATATGGCGACAAAGATGAGGACAATAGTCCGAATAATGTAAATAAAGAACCAAGATTATCCACGTTATGAGGGGACATGACACATCGAGAGATAGTGTAATCTTTTACTGTTTCGAATGCGTACAGTTAGAACCGTAAAGTACATAAAATATAGTGAAGTTGTAATTATAAACATATCTACTGCAAGATCTGCAATGACACATATAAAACCAGCTATTTTAAATGTATCTCAAAATTATCCCGAAGAAGAGTAGTTCTGAGTTCAAACCTGATGTTTGTAAAATCCATAAAATGTAGACATCTCATGCGGAAAGTAGTATTGTATTTTCACTTGGGGGAAAAAAGTAAAAGAATGCCATTAAAACATGGAAGCCATTTTTTTCAGTGGTCAGTTTTCCCACTTACCGTAAATTTAAAATAATAAAAAGCGGCAAATTTATTATCACTGTTTTATCTTTCAGGAATTATTGACCTTGAATAAATTTCTTAAATATTCATGATTTTGAATAATCATTCGACTCTCGCTTAATTGCTTAACTCTGATTGGTTCTTTTATAATTGATTAATTGCTCCTCGATCTTGTGACCCGTCATTTAAAGGTTATTTGCAGACAACGTTCGTCTTTCTTTCTGCCATTCGTATATGGCTAAACAACTCACAGATTTCGAGCGACAAGTCATCGTACTTTTCAAAGAAGAACATCCGACGTGGGGATTGACGAAATCTGCAGAAATTCTTCGTGAATTGTTCAGGCACATCAGTCGTCACCAGTTTTCAACGGTTGTCTCGCGGCTTTCGGAATTCACCGTTATTTTTTTGTTTTTTTTTTTAACTTAGAACCCTGTATATAAAAACTTAGAAACCTGTATATTTACTTACATCGAAACTTTTAATTTGAAGTAAGACCGGTACATTCATCTCAGTATCAATTTCCGTGTTTGAAACCTCTTTCCAATTATTCTGCAAAGTAAAGTAAATAAAATAATGAACCGAGGAACATAAATAGGATAATAATATTGTCATATATTTATGATAAAACAAATAAGGATGCTATAACAACAGTGCTCGATTGTCACATACATCCGGGACTCCAAAGACAGCAGGCCGTAAATGATAATGTTTTCCATATTAGTAACGACCAATTTTCAATCCATCTCTACCCACTCTCTACGTTGCTCAACATATGCCACAAGCTACATTAAAGGCAACTTGAATATAGAATTGAGTATTTTGACTTTGAACCGCCTGAAGATTTTGAGATGGCTGTATAACGATGTAAATTTAAAAGTGGGGAAGCAACTATATTTCAGTATATATATATATAATTACATGAATCATTCATACAAAAAACAAATATAGAGGTTAATGATTTAAATGGCGAGAATACATCTTCTCAAACAATTTCAATAAGTTACACTAACCCCGAACCTGTATATGAATGATATGATCCCTGTTTATAAATTCCAGTTTCATAAGGTCTTTTTTAGTTTCTACATGCATCCTCAGGTATGGAAATAGATTATAAATTAAACTGCACCTATAATCGAAATATATATATATATATATATATATATATATATATATATATATATATATATATAGAAGTCAACACTTAGAGGCGACAGTCTGTTTCATGCTATATGCAATCGTCAGGCCACTGTAGTTGACGATTGCATATAGTATGAAACAGACTGTCGCCTCTAAGTGTTGACTTCTATGTTCACTTTTATATTTACACACGCTCTATCTCTAATATTGAGCACTTTATCCCATAAATAAATCACACCTTAAGACTATATTTCGTCATATATATATATATATATATATATATGCACGTGTTTATCGTTGCTTGGAAATCATCTATGTAAACAATAACAGACTATCATCACTGTCTTTTCTGTATATTGCTTAATATATTGTACAGTAATTGACATCTTTGATAATGGCTTATGTAAGCCGAAAGCTTAGATTGGATTAAAAAATATGGATCAATATTGTGATTTTGTAGTTTAATGATAATGTTATTAAGCTTATCAGACGTTATGAAAAGAATTTACATAAAATAAATAGACAACACTTATCTATATTATTTAATGAAACATGTATGAATATATATGTGTGTGTGTGTGTGTGTGTGTGTGCAGGTATGTAGAAAAATAGGAAAGAACACGTTAGGTAAATAATCCAGGGTTCTTTAGTATTTTTTTTTTATTTAAAAAAAAACAGTGCTCCATGCAGAAGTAGAGCTTAAATTATAATTATTTTATACACGAATCTCATCACGGCTGATTTATCAGGTTGAAGATCCCTGATGTTATCGTTGGAGGGATACGATCCCAGCGTGCGGCACCTTTGGAAAGTGCCTGAAAACCATAACATGGGTTGACCCAAGCCTTGTGAGTGAAACTGGCTAGACAGAAAACTAGGAGGGTTGTCGATAGGACGGAGTCACAAGTCATCGTGACCGAGGGTTTGAATGTGCTGGCCTTGTTCAGATTGTAGATCAAGCTAGATAACACGCTCTCTACCAGAAATTGTAACTAAGGTCTGCTCAGCATAGTTGTAGTATAAATCACAGGTAGACTCTATGGGTGTTGAGCAAACACAAATGTGCCTGAGCGAGCGTCTGAATTAGGGATTGACTAGCCGACCTATTAGACGAGTATCCTCAAATACGTTTGGCCAGCTATTATATATATTAATGCAAACAGTTTCTTCTCTTGCACTTCTCACTTGTGGAACTCCCTTTCGATTCTATGCTTTTCAGCCAACTTAGTAAAGTGCTCGTAGCCTAGATTGCCTAGACCGGGCAAAAACGCTTACCAATCTTAAATCCTATGAAAGGATTGCTCTAGTCGTAACTAGAGTTTCACACTTACGCGATGTTCAGATGACTTGAACGATTTGACATGGATTGGGGACATAGAAAAACATATTTTTTTTTGTACTTGATAAAGTTACATAACTTATTTTCAGCTTACAAATAAATGTATGCTCATTTCGTAACTAGTTTACACTTATGAAACATTGAAAACTTAATATTGCCCTTATTTTGAAGTCGAGGTAGTAGCTGTAAAGTAGTATATGAAATTCATTTTTCACTAATTGGGCGTGACAAAAATTTAATTAAAAATCAAAGTGTCAAACGATGAAAAGTTTTGTTTTTAAATCCACAGATATTTATTTTAACTACCCTTTCATTTTGCTGATATACTTAATAACGGAAATAGGAATTTCAAGAATTAGCGTCCAATATAATTACCTATTTGCCTCTTGCGTTGGTTGGAACAAAAGAGAAAGTACTTCGGTTTGAAGTGGGATTACATTTTTTTTTTTTTGACATATCAAACCACAAAAGAAGAGCTAAAATAAAATGAGGGTGTTATTTTATTATATCAGTCTCTCCCTCATTTCTCTTTTCCTTTCTTTCTCTCTTACTCTCTCTATCTTTCTCTCTTTGCTCTGTTTCTCTCTTTTTTCTCCCTCTCTTTCTGCTCTTTTTCTCTCTTTCTTTTCTTCCTCGCTCTTTGTTATTTTATCTCTATCTCTTTTTTTCCTCTCTTTCTCTCCTTTTGCTCTTTCTCTCTTACTCTCTCTATCTTTCTCTCCTCGCTCTTTTTCTCTCCCTCTCCCTCTTTTCTCCCATACTTTTTGCTCTTTTCTCTCTCTCTTCTCCCTGTCTCTCTCTGCTCTTGTTCTCTCCCTCTCTCTTTGTTCCTTTTCTCTCTATATATATTTTCTTCCTCACTTTCTCTCCTTTTGCGCTCTCTCTCTCTCTCTCTCTCTCTCTCTTACTGTATATTTGTATGTGTCCTTATATGGGTGGGTTATTTGCGAAGATATCTTTATGTGTAAATTCAGTATGCGTGGGTCGGCCACTTTTAAACTACGTAAATTAGAGGGAATAGCGTTGACTCTAACTACAGAACAGACTTAACCGTTATTGAAATGTGGAACTTTCTAGCAAAGACCAGAGATCTATAATTTAACGTCCTCACAACAGAGTTATCTGGAATTTCGAGATTTATATTTGTTGATTCAAACATATCACAACTTCTGAAAGAATCCATGGAGCAATCTCCTAAAATATTATCCTCGGATATTTAGAGCGACATGCTCTTCCAAAAAACACTATTTTAACTTACGAACAAAAGTTTGACTAGTACCTGTTAAGCAGTCTTTCGTATCAAATCGTGAAATGAAGGTTATCCTGAACGGCCACTCCTCTAGATCCTTTTGTATTAATGTAGGTGTCCTCCAGGGCTCCATCCTTGATCCTACTCTTTTTTTAATGTTCATTAACGACTTTTCTTATGACATCAGCTCTCAACTTGGTATCTATGCTGATGACACAACCATTTACTCCTGCCTCTATAGTAAGACTGATCAGTCTGACAAGGTCAAAATGACAGCTGATGTCCAAACGATATCAGGTCCATTGTTAACTGGGGCAAAAGATGGCTTGTCAATTTTAACGCTCCCAAAATTATCCATCTGAGAGACCCCCCCCCGCCTTCCATCAGCATAACTGATGCTAACCTACAGGAAAGTGACTCGATGCGCCTTCTCTGGCTAACGTTCTCTGCTGACATGAAGTGGAAAGACTATAACGAATCCATTGCTAGGTCAGCTAAGAAAGTCGGTTCACTGTGTCGTGCGAGACAATATTTCTCTCCGGTATCTATTTTGCATATCTATAAGTCTACCGTTCGTCGATGCTTAGAATATTGTTGTCATATATGGTCCAGTGCCCCTTCATAAAATCCAATCTTCTATCTTCAGTCACTTTCCCACCGCCGTGAGGTTGCCTCTCTTCTTCTTTTTTTTATAAATACTTTCATGTTAATTATTTAGGTGAGCTCTTAGCTATGGTACCGAGACTTTTTTAATGTACGAGATTGGCGTCGAGATTTCATCAATTTACAGTTGAGATGGCTAGATGTAGCCGTAACTTCTATGCTAACAGTTTCTTCTCTTGCACTTCTCACTTGTGGAACTCCCTTTCGATTCTATGCTTTTCAGCCAACTTTAATCAGCAACATTTAAATGAAATGTGAAACGCTATCTACTGTCTTCCGGATTACTCTTTTCTCTTTCTACTCATTACTAATGTTTCTCTTCCTAATTCCTCCACACCCTGCAACCCCTTGCCTCTTAGTAGCTGCACTGCCTTGCTAGGGTTGAAACCGATTAAAAAAAATCTTGTTTCAATCTGAGCAAATTTCAGTCAATGCAGTAATCATTTTGAACTTAATGGAGATGATGACGATTGTCATCATCTGAAAAAATAAGTTAAACTCTAAAACAATGTTTTTCAACCTTTTTTATCTTACACTTGAACCCATAACTAAACTTCCCCGACACACTTAAATTATGACGATCAAAAAGAGTAAAAAAAAGTATACTTTTATTATTTATGCAAACTAGACAATTTATTATAATTTGTAATGAAAAGATAATTAAAATTCTTACAAAAATTATATTTATTTCTGTTTATTATAATTTAACATTTAATGAGAGATTTTTTTAGAATATCTTTTTGACAAGGTCGAATTTTGGACAGACATACTCTTCCAAGGATTCTATCCGAGATCAATTTTTTTTTTTAATACTGTTTACTGGAGAAAAGCTTGTTCGCTCAAATATGACGTTGAGAACGGAGGAAGTATTTCTATTGCTCTTTTTTTTCTTCTTTTTTTTTTTTTTTTTTTTGTAATATTTGGAAATTCAACCTTAACGGATAACCAAAATGATGCAATATCTATAACGATTATATACTCATATAAACAATCTAAAGAAGTTTCAATTTTTATCTGTACACTTAGGATTTCTTTCGATCGTCCTGGGTATGATGATAAACTACATCCGGCAGCAAGGCCTCTGATCGGTGGAGTGGAGGTTTCGAGGAGCGTGGAACCACCTCTTAATTACTGTTGTTACCAGGTCCACGCTGACCTGAGGTGGTAGCACCTCTTAGGGTCCTAGATATGGCTAAATAACCAACCCCCAAGCTGGAGTCAAACACTATGAAAGTATAAAAATACCTTTTCATAATGAAAATACCAACAATGCATTTTCATAGTAAAAACATTACCAGCAATAAATTTTTGAAAAAAGAATTACCAGTCACTCCTTTTTGTAAAGAAATTACAAATGCTCCCCACAAAATTAAATTTCGGCATTAAATGACCCACAAGGAGTTGATATGCCGCTGCTTCACGGTATGCTGCGGTATCATCATACTGTGGTACACCGGTTGAAAAATCACTGCTCTAAAGTATCACTGACGATTTGCGTTTTAAAATTTTTTTAAATTAATTATTTCCTCTTGAGAAAGAAGCTATATGGACAATAATTTTTTAGTACTTACTTGGATTTTTCGATTTCTACAATTTTATGCCGACTGACTAATTAAGAGACTAAAAGGATTGTTAATGAATTGTCTTTTTTAGTTATACCAGTATTGAATTTTATTATAGATTTTACGCTAAAGACTTAATTGTAAACAATATGAAATAATTAACTAAGGCTTAGATATCTGTATATTCATTTGAATAGACTCTTCTAAAATAAAATCTTGAAATATTGTACACATTGTGGCACAGAAATGTGGAAGTCAACGAACAAAATAAAATGCAAATTATAACGTACAACATTTTTAACTCGAAAAAATTATTTAAAGCCATCATCTGCAAAAGAGACAGCCAGAGATATGAACTAAATAACGGGGACCCTAAAATTATTAGGTTGGTGCAAAAATAATGACGTAATAAAGTCGTTTTTTGAGGTTAATAAATATGTCAAAAAACGACATTATTACGTCATTATTTTTGCACCAACCTAATAAGTAGGTACAGAAATTCAATTATCTATTGGAATAGAAGAGAGAAACAGTGGCACAAAAATTTGAAGAAATAGCGAAAGATGCCTACCAGAAACTAAGTAAAGAATTAAGAAATAGAAAAGCATGAATTGCTATGTAATATATAATCTGCTATATAGCAGTAAATGTTGTATAATTTCCTTAGAGATAAAGTGGGGGAGATGAAACGATAGAGATGTGGTTCTATCGGCGAATACCGAGAAAATCATGGACAGAATACGTGAACAGCACGTAAATGATACTTACAGTCAGAATTCATATCTGGGACATATAATTAGGAAAGACGGCTTGGAGAATTTAACACGCACATACTGAAAGCAAGAGCTACAAGGAAAACAGCGAGTAACGAGTTAAGGAACGTTACCCGATGGCAGTAAAATTAAAAGAAAGATAAAAAGTTAAAAAATGAATAAGAGCAACAAAGGTCAAGATGTTGTGGAGAGCCATGATCGGCCACGTTCTGAAATGACTTGGAGCATAAAAGCAAAATTTATCCTATTAGGTTGGTGCAAAAATAATGTCGTTTTCTCACATGGTAAGATATGTGAGAAAACGACATTATTTTTGCACCAACCTAATAGTATAAGTAACAAGTTGTAGAAAATGATGGAAACTTACTGTAGACCACTTGACCACAAGCCGCTACAATATTTTGTTTGGTGACTGAATTTGATTTATTTAATATTTATATATACCAGGTAGACGTGTGAATAATAAATAGCTGGCAATCTGATCAGTTTGTTTAACATACAACAGCTGATTTAAATGGTGGATTGTGTGCCTGACGTAAAACTCTTTTATCCTATCATGGCATTACTAAGTAAACAATTATTGGACAATAATTTTACTGGCTATGTCGATTTTAATCCTGTTTAAATGTCATATAAGTTAGTTTTATTACCATAACAACTGATTAGCATAATCGTGTGTAATATGAGAGAAATAGCGGGTGATGTTGTGTTTATTTAATTATATTAGATGTGTTTATTTAATTATATTAGATGTGTTTATTTAATTATATTAGATTCTAAACATTTTAAACGTGTATGTAATAATTTTAATAAGCTTAAATTTGATTTTGTTCAGATTTGTTCAGTCAATGTTAGGAACGTTGTTTAGTATTGTTGGTTAGTATTGTTGGTTAGTATTGTTGTTTACCAGCTTATGAGTCAACTTAGATGGCAAGTGGAGACAAAAACAGATATTTCAACTAAAACGGTATGATTTACGGCAATATCAAATAACGTCATAGAAGAATTGTCGGAAAAAATATATGGTTATATATATATATATATATTCATTCATACATGTTTCATTAAATAATATAGACAAGTGTTGTCGATTTTATGTAAATTCTTTTCATAACGTCTGATAAGCTTAATAACATTATCATTAAACGAAGAAAGAAAATCACAATATTGATCCATATTTTTTAATCGAATCTAAGCTTTCGGCTTACATAAGCCATTATCAAAGATGACAATTACTGTACAACGTATTACATAAAATAAATAGACAACACTTGTCTATATTTTTTAATGAAACATGTATGAAGGAAAAAGTGCTGCCTAAGTACACACAATATATATATATATATATATATATATATATATATATTCTCTGTGTGCGTGTGTGTGCGCGCGTACTCAGCGCGAATTGTTCAGTGATGATTTCCACTTACGGACGTAAAATAGTACTCCATGGTCACATTAAATGGAATTCTAGATATCTTGTAATTGAGCACTTGTGCTATGAAGACGTCACAAAGAATGCCGTTGAAGACTCTCTGAAAATAGAAAATAAAATTTCTAAAAATTGAAAGTTCTTACAGTTTTTCTCTTTGTTGACGGTTTGTTAAAATATGAAATTTGATACATTTTTCTAAAACTAGTCATAAAAAAAACCCTATCACAATTAAATGTATTCGAAAATTTAAACAATCACAACTTATTATCTCACTCATTATCGTCACTAAAATTACAAGTTTCAAGTCCGCTCAAGGTGACAGTTAAATTCAAAATCGAATCATTTTCGAGTAAAAGATTTTATAAATTAATTACATAGTAATAATAGATAAATAATTATTCAACTCTGTAGTTAGCATTTAAATTTTATTTCTCGATAATGTGTCGAAGATAACGGTTAACCGTAGACTTGAAGACGTTAAGATTCTAGTTGTCGGGAAAGTATCCGCCACTGATTCTGTTCCACAAAGTAACAGTTCTTGGGAAGAAGCAATGCGAATGGAACTTACTCCTCAAGAAAGTAATAGGAAGGAAATGAGGATAGTTCGCTTCAGTGTACGCGGCGTTGCGAGTCTTAGCTGGGAGGGTTATATTTGGGGGAACTAAAGAATATATGAACTTTTTAGTGGAAATAGCTATAGAGTAGCGAGAGGCTTGCAAATTTTCGTCTGTGAGGAATGGGGTTGTAAGGTAGAAAATAATTACATGACCCACAAAGTCGCTTAGTTGAACTCTATCAAGACTGGAAAGTGAAAAACTTGGTAGCTCCAGTTCAAACATGGCATCAGTGCTCTACTTTCGGTCTGATCTGGTTCTTGTAAATGTACAGTGTAGCAGAGGAGTCAGGTACTTACTGGAGTGGTTAGAAGAAACCATCATTTTTCCAGCATCATTATCAATGGATCGTTCAACTTGAGGTCTGGGATGAGCTTAAGTCCGAATGAATCAGAACATTTCTTGGGCATATAATGAGAAAAGAGCATTTGACATGCACAGGACATATTGAAATCAAGAAAATAAATGAGAAACAGTAAGAAACCTACCTAACGAGTTCGTGTAATTGTATGGTAGAACAGGGATTGGCAGGGATATTAAGGGGATAAATATTGCTTAGCATGATAAAAGATAGGATGTTGTGGAGAGTCGTAATCATCCATACACAGAGGAATACGATGCATAAAAGAAGAAGCTTTGACTTACCTGCCCTGCATACTGAAAGTTATGGTTGAAATTAAACATTTCATTAGGATGTTTCATGCGAATGGTCTTAACACCCGACGCTGACGTCTTTTTCACAATGTCGATGTCAAGCTTATCCGATTTGATGAGTGGTAATGTGGCGCATTTCCCTGAGACGCGGTCAATTTTGTAATTCACGTCTAAAATAAAGAAATTATATGACGAAAATTGATGCTTTCATGATCAAACAATGTTCTTCTGCCAGAAAATTTCAGAAGGCTTTTCAGTTTTCAAGTAATTTTAGAAAAATATCAGAGAATGTTTGGCCTGCATACAGGAGTGTGGCGTGCAAAAGTGGGTTTACAGTAATGAAAAATAAAACGCATAAAACGTATGGTATTGTTTATACAGATATATCGATAATAAACATATCGATAATAAACATATCAATAATAAACATATCAATAATAAACATATCAATAATAAACATATCGATAATAAACATATCAATAATAAACATATCGATAATAAACATATCGATAATAAACATATCAATAATAAACATATCAATAATAAACATATCAATAATAAACATATCAATAATAAACATATCAATAATAAACATATCAATAATAAACATATCGATAATAAACATATCGATAATAAACATATCAATAATAAACATATCAATAATAAACATATCAATAATAAACATATCAATAATAAACATATCAATAATAAACATATCGATAATAAACATATCAATAATAAACATATCAATAATAAACATATCGATAATAAACATCAATCTCTTAAAGGTTCAAACTGTTTGCCCCCCCCCAACTCTCCTCTTTACCTGCAAAACACTTATTATTACATAATAAAAAAAATAAAAATGATAAAAATGTATTATAATAAGAAAATAAAAAAATATTAATGGTTTTAATGAATTTAATGAATTCTATTACTAACTAAATATTTGAACTACTATTATAATACATAATATAATACTGATAATCTATATCTATAATTCTCAAACTTGGTGTATGTATGTGTGTGTGTGTGATCAGATGTTGCTATGGGTTTCCAGTTTTCACCAGATTTCGAATAATTTTTTTTGTTTGACAGATATTTCTTCAATGCCGGTTTTGAGTCCAAATTGGCTGGAAAAGATTATAACCATGAATGTGAAAAATCATTAAAAAAAAACTGATTTTTTACACTTTGCACAAAAAATAAAAGGCGAAATTTAATTTACTTCTTCATACTTGAAATTGCTGACTCGGCGGCTGAGAAGAAACGCCTCTTCAGCTGCTGCACGTGAGGCTGACACAAGATTGAGAACGCAAAAACGGTTCTTTTTAGGGCCGCCCGCCATTCAAATTGTTAACCCGCCATTTGGGGATGTGCCTCAGTTGCACCCAAATGTTGTTACTTTATTGATTTTCGAGTGGGCTGACTTTAAACTTAAACTGCTTCAACTGAACGGCAAAAACCCCCAGTAATGAAAGACCCGGTCGAACACAGATTATACTGCTAGTGCTGTTATAATACTTCCTGTCTGCCGACTTTTATATCTCCCTGTATTTGTCCAAACAATTCAAGTGTTATTTTATACTATTTTCTGCGAGCTTCAAAATTAGTAAGTGAAGCTGGGGTCTATATTTTTACGCCTACGTAGGAAGACTACATTTTTGCGCCTACGTGGGAAGAATTTTTAGCTATTTCGTAAAACACTTCCTGATATAAATTATTTTTCTTCTTTACTGTAATTTGTAGAACTAGCATCAATTTATAGATATAAAACTAATTAATAATTTCATGATCAAAAATTCAGAATCGACCTATATCTTTCCATAAGGGAAGTTAAAATAATGTCCAGATATTTCCTGACTGAACTTACCAAGATTGAAATCATGAACCTCCGTCAGCAGTTTGTTTTCGCCAGACAAAGAATGTTTACTGTAATCGATCCTTAGGAAGTGATTCCGGGTATCAATCCAAACCTACAACCAATCAATCGACACTCATGTATAAATAAAGAAACCATTTTATTCGTTATGCTTCAAGCTTGTCAAGGATAACAGTGAGAGTAACAGCTTTTCACTGTTGCGTAGCAGATTTTTAGTACTTTAAAGTTGTTATGAGAGAGAGAGACTTTCTCAAGAATTGTATTCACTGATTTAATTTTTGTCGTGGCATACTAGTGACGTGGCGTTTTGTCAGAAAATCTGGCGATGGGACAAAGCCTAAAGAGAAATCGTTTCATGCATTCTCCAAGTGTAATACGAATAAAGAGACTGGATTAATATTCGAATTGTGTTTGTCGAGTCATACATACAAAATTATACGGGTAGCCCAGTAAACAGCAGTAAATTTATTATCAATGTTCTATCTTTCAGGAATAACTGACTTTGAATAACCTTGAATAAATTTCTTCAATGTTCATGACCTTGAATAATCATTCTGATTGGTTCTTTTATGATTGATTAATTGCTGCTCGATCTTCTGTCTCGTCATTTAAAGGTTTTTGAGACAAGTTTCGTCTTTCGTTTTGCCCTTTTCGTATGGTTAAACAACTCACAGATTTTGAGCGTCAAGTCATCGTACTTTTCAAAAAACATCCGACGTGGGGATTGACGAAATCTGCAGAAATTCTTCGTGAATTTTTCAGTCGCATCAGTCGTCCCCAGTTTTCAACTGTTGTCTCACGGCTTTCGGAATTTACCGCTTTTTTTACTGGGTACCATGTAGATAATTTAATAGAGAATATTTAATATCCTCTACACGCACAATAATGGATCCAAAAATATAAAGCAAATATTAATTAACAATAATTACCCTAACTACATAATTAATAAATTAAAGTAACATAAGAAGAAATAAGAACAAACAAATAATAAAAAAAATAATATAGTAAAAAAAAAAAAAAAAACTCTATTTTTACTATTCTCCAGGAACCAAGTACACAGTAATCACAAACCAGACAAAAACATCTTCAAAAGAATGCTGGATATGCAAAAGCACGCTGGGTATACCATGTGAGCAACGACGAATTTTTAGAAAAAAATGAAACAAAAAGGACACTTATACGTATCATTATACAAAAACAGTTGAAAGTTCCAGAGAATATAATGAGGAAATAAGGCTTAGAAAATGTGGCACTCACAGAACATACCAAAAGAAAAAGGGGAAAATAGCGCATAAATTACCTACCGAGCTTTTGAAAATGGTTGGGAGATCATGGATTTGGAGAGACGAAGAAATGACAAAATTTACTAAGAGCTACAAAGGACAGGAAATTGTGGAGAGCCATGATCACTCAAGTTCTAAAGAGACACGGCCTCAACAAATCAATCCTTGTTATAAATATATCCAACCAAAAAATGATAGTTTCCAGGCATTGAATTTTTGTTAAAGTAACTTGTATAACATTTATACAGATGCTGATAAAATATTCTGATTTTGGTTTCAGTATAAATTTTAATTTAGATAAACTCCTTTTTATAGAAATTTATTAGATGAGGAATTATCATGAGCACATTGTTTGTTATTTGGCACATGGCCAAGTGGTTAGGACATGCGCTTTCTTATCCATGAGCCGGGTTCGAAACTCACCATGGTCGATTTTTCAGGAAGGCAACTTCTTGATGTTCTCAGCATATGGATGCGACCCCAGCGTGCGGCACTTTCGGAAAGTGCATGAAAACCATATCATGGGTTGACGAAAAGTTGGGTCGATAGGACTATTTGGGAGACGTCCATGGTTGTACTATTCGTCGTGACAGAAGGTTTGAGCGTACCTCTCCTTGTTCAAAATGTTGATCAAGTCAGATAATGCGCTGTAATCAGGGTTCGCTCAGCATAGTTGCAGTATTAACCACAAGTGGGTGTTGAACAAACACATATGTGCCTGAGCAGGCATCTGCAATAGGGATCGACGAATCGCCCTAGTAAACAGACATACTCGGATACGAGTGGCTAGTAATTACATTACTTGGTCCAGTATCCGCATATTGGTTGTTATACTCGCAGCGTTTCGAATGTTGTATTGTCTAGTGTTCTTCAAGCCTATCTTGTCATACTCGGTAACATTCTTGAAATTTTGTAGCGACCCATTTATTCATTCCACGGTGGTAGATTGTTCAGTTTTGCATGCTTAAGGGATATTTGATATCACTTAATATCATTTTTACGAAAATTTGTGTGGCTTGTCTTTTATTTCACTGAGATAGACTATGTAATATTTCAGCGCTAACAAAAGTAAACACATGGGGTGGAGAAGAGGTGTTAAATCTCAAAGTGAATGCGAGGAAAATTTTCTATTTTTTTATTTTATGCTTCACCATCACCTTGCTGATTTATACAAGTTTCAGAAATTATTTTTTAAATATTGTTATAATACTTTATTTAATAAAATAAAATACTGTTAAATCAATTTTCACAAAGAGTAGTAGTAGTAGTAGTAGTAGTAGTAGTAGTAGTAGTAGTCCTGCTGCCATATCTGGTCTGGTGCTCCGACTATTCACCTCGAAGTTCTTGACAAAATCCAGAGAATGTCCTGTAATGTAATCGATCATAATTTGGCATCTCGACTTCAATCACTTTCTCACCGACGTGACATGGCTTCCCTCTGTCTTTTCTACAAATATTTTCATGGCAACTCCTTTGACGAGCTTTTTGTTCCTGGTGCCCCGTCTACATGAATTTAAACGTGCTACTAGATTGGTACCTATGCCCCACCCGTTTACTGTTGAAATAGCAAAATGCAACCGCGATTATCATGGCAGCTATCAAATCTATTAACAAAACATTCAGAACAGGACAAACTTTACATGAATTGGCTATGAGTTGTGTATTTTGAGAGATTTTTTTCGGCAATCTTATATATAAACTAGTCTTCTATATTACAATGTTTTAAAATGAGATGGGAAATCTAGAAGCCAAGCAAATCGCCAATATCTATGCTTTTTATAACAATTTTACTATTGGCAGCTGCGACGTATTGCTATTTTCATGTCAGATGTTCAGAAGAGCTACATTCCTGAGTTCCACCAGTTCAGACCTTCACAGCGAGAACCCGCCATGCAAAGTACACTGTCAACTTCATCCATCGTAATCCATCGGTGTGGAAATTCCATTCAAACAGCTTCTTCCACATAACTGTTTTGGAACAGACCCCCGAAAGGATGCTTACCTGATCACTACAATCTTAACAATATATCCTGCATAGCCATATGCACCTCTTACCACCTCCTTCTACGCTCAACCTCATTCAGTAACCCTCTACTACGAGTGGCTTTCGCGCCTTGTATTTGGTGCACAATAGTATAAAGAAAGGTAAGGAAAAACGGAAACGTTAAATCAAACTCAAATTTCAGCTCATGTTTCTTGCGTTCAGTTAGAATTAATACTACTATGAAAGGCATGAACCCAAATTTTTATATTCTTTCTAATGTCATATATATTAACCGAACTATTTTATCTTTGTCATGCTACAATGGTTTAAGAAGAAAAGAGTCCGTGAACACTTGTGTTGACTATTCTCCCTTAACTTCCACCGAGGTAGTAATAATAATTGTAAAAAGCTGTTACATATATTGCCAACACTGACAGGAGGTTTCTACAAAATATGCTATCTAAGAACATACATATATACATATATATATATTTAAAGACACATATTTAGTTGGTACACGTATTCATTCCATTTTTTAACAGTGAAATTGACATTTAAAATAAAACAGGTCGTCTACTAAAATACGTGCACCCAATGAATATAACGATTATAGAAATAAAATATAATGTTGGACTAAATAATTTGTTAATTACTTAAATTTTTCTACAAGTACAAATTATGTTAAAACGGAATAAAATGAATAGATTTACAGAGATTTTCTTGCGCCAGACTCCCAAGTGCCTACCTGCTTTAAACAACAGTATTCGAAATCCAGGCTTTCATTTGATCTTGAAAACCGATTGCTGATGCTGGCAGAAGATATGCAACCAACCCATCAAGCAATCCAAGACAAATTCATACATTAATTTCAATGAGTGTGTGAAAAACTATTGAAATGCCTATATACACACACATACACACACATACACACACACACACACGTACACACATAAGCTTAAATACAATCGTAAAGCCATGATGATTTCGTTAAAGTATGAAATTGATTGTCGCCATTCAGTGTTGATACATGTGCCTACACTGCTCATATTTACATACACCCTGACATTGAACATCATTCTCTTATAAATATAGCAGACCTTAAAAACTATAGACCAAAAGTTTGGGGCTACCCTCTGGATTTTAAAGAATCATTTAAACATTGTAGTTTGTTCAACTTCTTCAAAATGAATTTACTGACTTACTTCAGGTCACAGGCCATTAGTCTTCTTAAAGAGTTTGATCATATATTCAATAATAATAATAATAATAATAATAAATGGTTGAAGCCCTCGGTTTGATTGGTTTTGATAGACTCTTTGAAGGGATCCCTGGTAGGGTATACTTTAAAGAAATACTCACAGCTCGCACATATCTATGTAAAATGTGTGATCTTTGTTTTTTCTTTACAAAAATGATCAGTGGAAAATGTCATGAAGCCATTTCTAACCTTAGATTTTTGGTTGGAATCCGGAAGGAAATGTGTATAGAAAAAAAGCAAAGATACTACTACTACTACTACTACTAATAATAATAATAATAATAATAATAATAATAATAATAATAATAATAATAAAAATAATAATCATGGAAACTAAACAAGAAAGTATTCAATAACCTACTATACATGGATGGTCTCAAACTCTTTTCCAAAGACGACAATGAGTTGAAGAATTTCCTCAATAATGTAAAATGTTTCATTGACGACATACGTATAGATTTCGGATTAGATAAATGTGCAAAAGCAATATTCAAGAAAGGGAGAATTGATTTTCTCACAAAGATTAGGGAACTGGAACAAGATGAAGCCTATAAGTACGTAGGGATTAACGAAGAAGATGGAATACAACATATCCAAATGAGTAAGAAAGGAAAAATAAGAAAAGACTACTATAGAGGTGTGCATCTGGTACTGAACACCGAGTTGAATTAAAAAGAAACAGAATATCAATCATAAACAATCTTGGCTCTCCACGTGGGGCAATACTGTTTCAACATCCTTAATTGGACCATATCTGACATACATACTACACCTACTGCAGCTGCGAAATCCTTAAAAAACAAAAAAAAAGCAAAGGCAAATGCAATCGACCAAATACAGAAATGATGGTAGGATAAACATCTTTACAGTCGATATTCTGCCCGTACCAAAAAAAAAAAAAACTGATGAAGACAAACCGATTATTCATCAGTGGATACGTAGTGCATAGTGCAAGATTAAAATCTGAAACCGAAGGGTGTTTTTTTTTTGTTTTGTTTTTGTTTTTTTTTTTTTGTGGCAAAGAACCGATTCTTGCTAACTAGAAATTACCAAGCACACATACTGAAAAATTATGTTTGCCCAAAATGCAGATTCTGTGAGAAATATATAGAAACAATTGACCATCTTGTATCAGGTTGCACGTTATTGGCACCAACTTAATATAAAACCGGGCATGATAGAGTGGGCCAATATCTATATTGGAAAATCTGCAACTTTTACGGAAAGGAAACTGCAAGAAATTGGTATGCACATCACCCAGACTCGGTTACGGAGATGGGACTGGAGTTGTTGATGGAGCGCTCGGGTTGATTGGAAAATATTCCAGTAGACTCATTGAAGAGGTTCATTAAAGAAATATAAAAAATTGTACTCACAAGTACAGCCCACGCCTTACTAAGTGCTTTTTCTATGTAAAATATGTGCAAACTGAGGTGTTGTGGTTTTTTACTTCCTCAAAGAATGCACAGTTGAAAATGCCATGGTGCCATTTCTGACATTAGTTCTCTAATAGGGGACCCAGAAAGAAATGAGTATACACCAGAAATCAAAGAAAATTTAATAATATTAATAATAATAATAATAATAATAATAATAATAATAATAATAATAATAATAATAGCGAAATTAAACCATTATTGCATGTTTACTTAATTCTTTTGTCTTATTTACCAGTTTCAGCGTCCTAGTTTAATTGGGATTATTTGAATCACTGGTATGAAACTCACTCATTATTAAATCGAGAGTGTTGCCTAAAGCATTTGGTCTATAGTGCATATATATATATATATATATATATATATATATATATATATATATATATATATATATATATATATATATATATCATGTCGATTACTTTTCGTTGTGATCCTTTCAAGTTCAAGGATTAATTTCTTAGTAACCTTAGAAAATTGATTAAGAAAAATACCAAAATTGTTCTTCAAAATTGTTTACAGTGGTATATTTTTTTCGGTCGCAAGATCTAAAAGAGTATTTAAAATAAATGTAGAAATATAGACACAATAAAGAAAAAATTAATTTACGTCCATGGAAAAGATGATTTCAGTTTCTGGGGAATTGAACTCTAGTCGATACGAAACTTGATCTGAAATCTTGGGGATGCTTTTTCTTGAGGTTCGATTTGGGCAGTATGCGCCCTCTGGTGTCTGTAAATATAAAACATAATTAATGAAAATATTTAATTCAAGAAAACCAGAGAATTTAAAAAAAAAACATTTTCATTATTTCATTAGTTATTTCTCCCCATATCCTCATCTTTGTTGTTTTGTTCACAAAGTTTCAGCCATTTATGCTAATCAATTTACTTTACGTTACGTCTTGTCTCGTCTTGTCAGCTTCCCCATATATAGCGGTAACTTCTCAAAAACGTGGTTACCTCTTTACCTATGACTGTCTCCTTTTTTTTTTCTTCTTTTTTTTTGGTGAGGGGTGGGGGTTGCTGCAAAACAAACTCATCTCTAACTTTTTTTGACTCCGGTGCAAACAAAATTGTATTTTTTTTCTTCACTCTAGTATAAACCGGACCTATGTCTACCTGTTAATTAATTGCAATGTTTGTCCTAATAATCCTCTATTCAACATTAAATAACCCAAGGATTGATAGATTAAATTATCCACCGTAACCGGACCTAAAATGAATTCAATATCTACGTATTTTCTAGATGAAATGTAAAAATATATCTATGTCCTCTAAAGTGACGATACAGAACTGGATGCTTATCACCTAACGCTAAAGACAATTAATATTAAGCAACTTTATTAGCACGAAAGTTTAAATGCTAGGTTTGGTCTTACGGCCATATCACGTTCAAACATTGATTCACGTTTGATCACCGAAGTTAGGCAACGTTGAACCTTGTCAGTACCTAGATGGGTAACCACTTGGAAATACCTGTACCCTTGCATGTGTGGGTGTTGTAATGGAAAGCGGCTCGAAGAGCTGAGTTTCAATTCCAGTTGGGTTCGTTGTATTCACTTACATGCAAATATTCTTGGAAAATGTATGAATCTACCCTACCATTTAATTAGTAGGACTAGTATCATTAAATCTTTAAAATCTCAAAAACATTCTTGCAATCTAAAAATATTCTCTGGCTTTAAATAACCTGTAAAAGGTTATCCATTACATTCACTTACGTGCTAATACTCTTGGGGACGGTATGAATACTCTTCTTCTCCCCACAGCTATGGGTAAATAGAACGACAGACGGAGTTCTATAAACTTAGATGGCAACTGGTATACCGCAGAAAGAAATGGTAACATACTACGGGAAAAATCTGCTTCGTCAGTCATGTATCGAATGGTACATGATAGCCTAAAGATGTATCACGCATGGTACATAACTGACTATCTGAAAAGGTTGATAAGTCGTAAAAAATCAATCAATAAAAAATCATACGTTTGGTTAACACCAAGGCAAAAAATGCTAGAGGTCCGATGTGCACGAAAGTTAAAACATGAGACAGAGACTAAATTGTATAGAATTTTGAAACTTTTTTTTGTTTCAGTGTAAATTTTAAGCAAATATCATAGTTTAAAGACAACAAACCTCCATCTCACTTTCTGACATTCGTGCAAACCAAACACATGTCTACACTTCTTTACTCTAGTTTAAAACATTTTGGACTCTGGGGTAAACCAAACTCGTGCCAGCCTTTTTGACTACCATGCAAACCAAGCCTTTTTCTATCGTTTTAACTCTCGTGTAAACCAAACCACTATCTACGTTTTTGATACTCATGCAAACCAAGCCGATGTCCGTCTTGGGTAAGACGATAAACTGCATCCAACAGCAAGGCCTCTAGTCAGGAGGTTTGGGGGGGGGGCGTGGAACCACCTCTTAATTGCTGGTGTTACCAGGTCCACGCTGACGGGATGGTAGCACCTGTTAGGGTTCCAGCTATGGGTAAATTGTTAAACCCCCAAACTGAGATCAAAACACTATGAAATATTTAATACCAGAAATACTTTATAAAAATTATTACCAGAAATAAATTTTTGAAGAAAAATTATTACCGGCAATACATTTTTGAAAAACAAATTACCATCAATAGACTTTTGAAAAGAAAATTACCAGTAATAAAAATCTTGTCGGCATTAAATAACCCACTGAAGTTGATATGCCGTAAAACAAACCAAACCAAACCAAACCAAACCAAAACCAAACAAAACCAAACAAAACCAAACAAAACCAAAACCAAACCAAAACCAAAACCAAACCAAACCGAACCAAACCAAACCAAAACCAAACCAAACTATACCAAAACCAAAACCGAGCCGATGTATACCTGACTATAATTAATGAAAATTGTAGTATTTAGCATGAAACAATCTAGAAAAGTTTGATATGTCGCAAAACAAATCAAATCAAACTAAAACTTGAGTTACATGCACTAATTTTCAGGTCCTTATGGCAGAGATTTTCAATCGCAGTGTCGCGGCACAACGCGCGTATACCAAAAAATATTATCACGGCATACTTATATATGTGTGTGTGTGCAAAGATTTAGTATTTGAATAAATACATATACATGTGTGTGTGTGTGGAAGTAGTTAGTATTTGAATAAATACATATACATGTGTGTGTGTGTGGAAGTAGTTAGTATTTGAATAAATACATATACATGTGTGTGTGTGTGTGGAAGTAGTTAGTATTTGAATAAATACATATACATGTGTGTTTGTGGAAATAGTTATATATGAATAAATACATGTACATGCGTGTGTCTGTGGAAGTAGTTAGTATTTGAATAAATAAATATATATGTGTGTATGTGTGGATTTGAATAAATGCATATATATGTGTGTGTTGAAGTATTTAGTATTTAAATAGATGAAAAAAAAATTATTTTTTCAAAAATTCTTTTCACTATTCTTACATTATGCTATTTTAAATACTTTGTATTAATATTCATTTTTTTTTAAAGTATTTTTATCTTTTTAAACTAACTTTTTAAAATTTTTCTTTATTTCTTATTTCTTTTAAATCTATGGTTGTATTTAATAACATTTAAATGTATACCTTTGGAAATTTTGCTAATTGTGCCGTGATATTTTCATTTGCCCCTAGGTGTGCCGTTGCTTAAAATAGTTGAGAAACACTGGCTTAAGGAGTACAATTCATAGATCAAACGATCAAAGTATCGTGAGCACACGAGAAAATGCGTGGATTAATGAGAACACATCGTCTAAGAAATGCAGGTAACATTTATATTTTGTCCAATATGTTCCTTTTAAGATTTCATCATAGAAAATAAGAAATGGAAAGAATCGTACTTTCAGAACTTACTTGAAAAACACTTTCGTCCGGAATGTCGTTCAAAAAATCATAATAATCGTAAACGATGTTGAAAGAACCGGTTATTTTCACTTGAACCGGAACCTGATTTAAATTGTATTTGTTCTCCCAGGACGGTTCTGTGAAAGAGAAAAACAATTGTATTAGGTTGGTGCAAAAATAATTACGGTTTTTGACGTTAAAAAATACGTCAAAAACCGTCATTATTTTTGCACCAACCTAATAAGTATAAACTATAGAAAGAAATAGAGAGAGAGAGGAAGTGAGAGAGAAGGAAATAAACTAAATAAAAAGAAAGTAAAACGTAGAACGAGGGAAGAAAAAGGAAAGAAAGAAAAGTGTATGCTCAGAAAAGGTACTTTTTATACTCGTATCGTTGTCGTTGGCGGAATTCGATGTGGAGTATTAGGGCGCTAATCGACATTTCCTTCTGTGTGAAATTAGTCTTACGTTAGATCTGAAGAGACATCACCGGCCATCGCATGATAGGGCAGGAGGGTTCAGCGGATAGAGAGCTCTGGCTCTCCATCTGATGGTCTCTTTTCCTCTCTTCTATTTGTCTTCTAGTGTTTTCGAAGGATGTTATTTCTTTGGCGGAGTGCTCTTTTCCGATTGCTCTTTCTGCAAGTCTCCCAATTGACCGGATAGATTTCTGTCCTCAGCGAGGTGTTTTTGAGTTGATCCTTGAACTGATGTCGTGGAGATACACATGGTCCCACATCCACATGGTCCTGTGCCAGATGCGAGCTCTGAGAAGAGGATTTGTTTCGGTAGGCAGATATCTGGTATTAGGGCAACGTGTGTGGATTGTAAATTTCGACTGTTTTATGTTAAAAGCAAGAACGGGGGAAAATGATCTACATTTTCATTATTTGATATTCTTTTATTTCCGGAATGGAGAGCAAAAACGCTATACAATCAGTGAAGATGGAGATGGTTTCTATAAAGATCATACTGCTCGAAATTGGTTCGTTAAATTCAAAAAGGGAAACTTTGATTTGGAAGAGCTTACCGGCTGATTTTGTCGCTGATGATGACCAAATCGAAAACCTGCTTGAAAATAATCCAAGTCACGTGACACGGAACATCGTAGAAATACTCTACAAATCTTATATGAGCGTTTTAAGGCATTTGAAAACAGCTGGGGATATCGATGGCAAAGATACTTGGAGGCCTTATGATTTAAAGGCAAAAAATTCAACCGGCGTCCTTTCCATCTACGATTCTCTCCTTAAAGGAAGAAAAATAGACCCATATTTTGAAAACATACGATGAAAGATGGCTCGGTTACAACAATATGAAAGGAAAAAAGGTCATGGAGGAAAATTCATGACCTGGAGAAGGTATTGCTCTGTATCTCTATGGAATTGGAAAGAGCAGTGCGTAATACGAACACCTTCCGCAAAATCAGACGTTGGATTCAGTAACGTTCGAAGTTGAACCGATTAAAAGATCGGCCATTCGAAAGAATATCGTCTTTAATTAGGACAACATGTTTTTTTTGGGGGGGGGTGTTTGTTTGCTTTGGGGGGTTTGTTTTGTTTTTTGGTTTGTTTTTTTTTTGTTTGTTTGTTTTTGTTTTTTTTTGTTTTTTGCAAACTCGGTAGAAGTAGGTACAGCTTGGCTGGAATGTCCTATTATAACCGCCGTGATCACCTAAGGTTGAACTTTCAGATTACCACTTATTTTGGTCGGGTAAAATTCTACGAAGATGTTCAGTTGTCTGAAAAAATTTTAAAAAACACCCAAATTAGTTCATCAACCAGAACGATGTTCTGGGTTTGATTGCATCATGTGAAACTGCCTCGCGAAATCCAGTGGGGAAAATAACACATATATGATTCATTAAACCTTTGAAATTGGCTTATTTTTTTAATCGGTATCACCCCATTCAAGGCACTAAAACCACTGAGATACAATGGTTTACAGGGCGTGGAGGAATTAGAAACAGAAACATTAATAATGAGCGGGAACAGAAAAGAGTAATCAGGAGGACAGTAGATAGCGATTGACATTGCGTTTTTGAAGATTAAAGTCACGTGGTGAGTTATTCCTAGTATTGCCTTTATCGTTTTTTGACCGTTTCTTAATTTTTTTTTCATGCGATTTTGCTAATTTGCATGCTTCTCATTGATCATAGATAGTATTGAACACCGACTGCACATTTTGCGGTTTAGGAATCTCCACGGAAAACGTTTTCTGCCTACCATCATGATGGCTGATGCTGAACTCCAGGAGAGAAACACTCTACGACTTCTTGGCTTCACGTTTTCCACTGACATGAAGAGGAGCGTCTATATTGAGTCAGTTGCTACGTCTGCTGCAATGAAGTTTAGTTTATTGTGTCGTGCCAAAACATCTCGTCAGAACCCATCTTGTGCATTGATATATCTGTCATTCATTCGGGTATTAAACATTATTGTCATATCTGGTCTGGTGCTCCTGCTACACATCTCGAGATTCTTGACAAAATCTAGAGAAACGTATGCCATAAAATCGAACCGTACCAGGCATATTGTCACCAGTCACTTTCTCAACGCCATGACGTGACTTCCCTCTTCCTGTTTACAAATATTTTCATAATAACTGCTTGGACGCCTTTTTTTTCCTGGTGCTCTGATTACACGAACTTAAGCGTGCTACTAGATTAGCAACTAGGTCTCATTGCTTTACTGTTGAACTATCTAGATGCAACCGTCATTTCTACTCTAACAGTTTTTTCTCGTATTTCCCTTCCGATTTCTTTCTTCCCCGATAACTACAATCTTCAAAAATGTAAATGCAACGTCAATCGCCATCTTCTTGAACCTTGTTCCTTTCGGTCCTTTTCTCAATCCTTCTCACTCCCAATAACCCCTTGGCTTATAGTAGCATTGTCGGCTTCCTTTCATTTTTTCATCGTCTTTCTTTAATGTTATGACCTGACGTTAGTAGATATACTCCTGGACTTCCTCCCGTTCTTCCTCCTCTATTTTTTTTTTTTATATTTTTCACATTCTTATGATTGGGAGGCACGGTAATGGATAGCAGTTCGAATTGAGGAATCGGAGAGCCGAGTTCGAATTCTAGTCGAATCCATTACATTCTTGGGAAAGGTATGAATCCTCTTCTTCTCCCTACAGCTATGGTAAACAGCAGGACAGGCCGTGTTCTATAGTCTTGGGTAGCAGCTGATCTACAACGGAAAGAGATGGCAACCCACTGCGGGAAAAAATCTACTTCGCCAGTCATATATCAAAATATGATCGCCTATGCGTGTATCACGCATGGCACATAATTGACTGATTGTAATTAGGAATTATTTCTTCTTTATTTTGAAACCTATCTTTAGTATTCGAGTCGTTTAGCATTTTTTTTTTTTTATTTATCTGATGATGATTTTGATATTAGTAAATTTCGTGTCCATGTTTCATCACATTGTTTTATAGTTTATGTGTTAAAATAACAATAATAATAATAATCATTTGTGCACCGAAACCCTTCTGGGCGTGGTCGATCATAGCTCTCCCTAACTTCCAGTTCCTTATAGCTCTAGGTAATGTTTAACTATTTACCATCCTCCCAGCTCTTGCTGTATTATCCATTCACACAAACCCATCGCATAAGTTTCCCACCATCCTTCCTCTCACCGTCCTTCCTCCCGACGCCCTTCCTTTCGCCGTCCTTCCTCTTGCCGTTCTTTCTCCCGCCGTCCTTCCTCCCGCCGTCCTTCCTCCCGCCGTCCTTTCCCCACCGTCCTTCCTCCTGCCGTCCTTCCTCTCGCCGTCCTTCCTCTCGCCGTCCTTCCTCCCACCGTCCTTCCTCTCGCCATCCTCCCTCTCGCCGTCCTTCCTACCGCCGTCCTTCTAATTCACCGTCCTTCCTCTCGCCGTACTTCTTCTCGCCGTCCTTTCTCTCGCCGTCCTTCCTCTCACCGTCCTCCCTCCCACCGTCCTTCCTCCCGCCGTCCTTCCTCCCGCCGTCCTTCCTCTCGCCGTCCTCCCTCCCACTGTCCTTCCTCCCGCCGTCCTTCATCTCGCCGTCCTTCTTCTCGCCGTCCTTCCTCTCGCCGTCTTTTCTCTCACCGTCCTTCCTTCCGCCGTCTTTCCTTCCTCCGTCCTTCCTCCCACCGTCCTTCCTTCCGCCGTCCTTCCTCCCGCCGTCCTTCCTCTCGCCGTACTTCCTCCAGCCGTCCTTCCTCTCGCCGTACTTCCTCCAGCCGTCCTTCCTTCCGCCGTCCTTCCTCCAGCCGTCCTTCCTCTCGCCGTACTTCCTCCAGCCGTCCTTTCTTCTGTCGTCCTTCCTCCAGCCGTCCTTCTTCTCGCCGTCCTTCCTTTCGCAATATGTCACGTAAGTATTACATTTTTCAAGGTGACCTTCTCGTAATGCGTTTTAGAAATTTCAACTCTATGGGCCTACTAACCTGAATAGAAATAATGAACTGTAATGTTTCCACCATTAATCGCTATATCAGCTTTCCAATGATTAACTGGAATTCCTCGAATCGGTGGAGCATCCGGCACATAAGTCTGAAAATAAGCAAAAATAGGAAAATGTCTAATAAAATGGGGGTACTAAGATGAAGTGTAGTATATTCCAAACAAAAATAGTTTATATTACTAACTATTCCTTCAATCCATTTAAAATAGCGTAAATCTCAAATCATTCAAAACTGACTTCTATAATATCACTGTAACATGTAATAAAGTTACATCTAATTGTACATTCATATGATTTAATAATTCATGTTAAATCAACAATTATACATCTTAGACGTATAAATGATGAAATCAGTGTAACATATACGAGTCCAGAGCCTAACGCGTAATTATCAGGTCAATTGTGATGTTAATTTTTTCCAGAATCTTTTTCGATCATTGTGATTGCACTGAATTAAGTGCATTGACAAAGAAGGACATTATATTGAAAAAGATATATAGGGTGACCCCAAAAAACGGGAATTTTTGAAGTGCGCATTGCCAGACATGAGAAAGCGGCAACACTGCGAGACAGTGACCTTGAGCAAGTAAACATTTCGCCATTTAGAATTCAAGATGAAATTCACAGCATCCCAGCTGAGATGTTACAGCAGTCAATGAGGAATCTCAACAGAAGATTTCAAGAATGCATTCGTACAGGAGGACGCCATCTACAGGACGTAATTTTTAAAAAATGAAAATTCTATCATTGTTTCTTAAATGGCATGATTTAAGGTTTCAATTACGATGGATAAAATATTTTTTTTTCATAACTCTTGGTTTTATTGGATTGTTAAAAAGTTCCCATTTTTAGGGGTCACCACATATTTGTTGTGTTTTTAAATTCATCCGATGATGATTTTGATATTAGTAAAACTTCGTGTTCATACTTCCTAGTTTATGTGTTAAAATAACAATAATAATAATTTAGGGTTTGGTCGATCATGGCTCTCCCTAACTTCCAGTTCCTTATAGCTCTAGGTAATGTTTAACTATTTACCATCCTCTCAGTTTTTCTCGCAATACATCATGTGAGTAATACATTTTTCAACGTGACCTACTGGTAATGCTGTTCTCCATTGGCTTGTGAACTTATGAGGCACATATAATATATAAGGGAGTCTGTGCCAAGAACTTAGGATGTACTTATGTAAAACATGAAGAAGCTTTTGCGAAGAACTTATGAGGTAATGTTAAGAACTTATGATGCGCTTATGTAAGATATAAAGAAGCCTTTTTCAAGATCTTATGATGCACTTATGTAAGATATAAAAAAGCCTTTTTCAAGATCTTATGATGCACTTATGTAAGACATAAAGAAGCCTTTGCTATGAAATTATAAGGTAATTATCTAAAATACGAAGGAGTCTTTGCTGAGACCTTATGGTGTATTTATATAAGATATAAAGAATTTGCTAAAAACTTATGCAGCACTTATGTAAGATAAAATGATTCTTGTACAAAGAACATTTGACGATCTCATGTAAGATAAAAGAATACTTGTGTTGAGAACTTCCACGTCGACTACAGAGAGAACTTTGCACATAAGCCTATCTTAAGTTGAGTTTCAGCAGATTATGTCTCTGCAAAGTTTTCCAATATGAAAATATATATGTCTCCTTGTATCAACAAATTGAGCATTACATATGTCACTCAACGGCCAACCTATGAAAAAAACCCTGGTCCTCAACCTATAGAAATTGTCAGAAAATGAAATCATAGTAGTACTGAGGGTAGCTTCCATTCAACAAAACTTCATATGAATAAGCTTTACTGGTAGTTTTATTATATGTTTATGCTTGAAACATAGACTTTCAATATTCGGAAAAAAACATAGATATTCAATACTTCGGAAAATAACATAAACATTCAATACTTCGGAAAGAAACAAAAAATACTCCAAATATATTTCACCTCTTTCGTCTTTGTGGTTTCTCTCAATAACCAGGAAGGATTAATAAAACTTGAGAGTAAAAAATCTTGGGCGTATTTTTTAACTTTGCATCTATAGACTGGATATTTGTTACGAAAAGATTCTGAAATAAATAAAAAAAATAATAAAGATATTTTTTACACTATCTGGTTTCATTTAATGAGAAAGTTAATCGGAACTGAAAGCCTTTAGAGGGTTTACAATTTGAAAAATATGGATGGGAAGGCGTTCTCGGTGGCTTTGAAAGTGAAACTTCATTCAGGCTCTTGTTTAAGAAGGTAATAAAATGTTGAGAAGTTTAAAAGAAACATGAAATAATTAGCATTTAAATAGTTTTAAAAATAAATACTAAAATGTCCTCTCATGTAACAAAAAATGATCAAACCCTGGGAGCGATAAATTAGCACGTAACCTTCTCGATTAATATAACACCTGGTGCAAAATATATTAAACTTTTTAAAAAGAATCTATCTCTCATTTTGTACACACACAGAGAGAGAGAGAGAGAGAGAGAGAGAGTTCTGACTTAGACTTTTTGCATTCCAATGAACTTTGATCTTCAAAAATTTAAATGCAATTGTCTTCTGTCTTCTTAAATTATGTTCTCTTATTGTTTTTTCTCTTTAATAGTAGGTATCTCAAAAAAGGTTTCAAATTAATTTGAAAAAGTGAAAAATCTTTTTGAAGCTTTTATTTTACATTTAATTTCAAGCTAATAAAGTAAATTTAATATTTCAAATAATAAGAATGCTATATTTCAAAAACTAATTTAAAACTAATTTTAATTGACTTGAAGAAGTTTTTTCTAAAATAGCTGATTACCGCTCTTTTTTAGTCATCTTTCATCGCAATACATTTCTCTTTATTAAAAAAACTTCCAACGATAAAATATACTTTTCTGAAACTTTAATTGATTTCAATTATGAATATACTATTAAAACACGTAAATTTCAGAAATAAGTTATTCAAAAAAAAATTTTGCTTTAAGATGGAACAGAGCTTACTTTAACTCAATTTAATTCAATAATTATATTGAAGTTTTCGGCTCTTGTTTTGAAACATGAGACCTCTTATGTAGGTTGTTGGAATCATATTTTTAAATAAATAATTATATTTATGCTCTACTTTTGTATCGAGCACTATTTTTTTAAAATAATAACAAAAATACTAAAGAACTTTGGATTATTTACCTAACCAGTTCTTTCCTATTTTCTATATATTTTCACACACACACACACACACACACATATATATATATATATATATATATATATATATATATATATATATATATGTATGTATGTATGTATGTATGGAACGTCATTATAACAACCAGAAGTACGCCAACTATGTCAACTTGCCTTGTCGTCCTATCAACATGTGTTGATAAGTATGTTCCCAACGCTGATACACACACACACACACACATATATATATATATATTTATATATATATATATATATATATATATATATATATATATATAACGTCATTATAACAACCAGAAGCAAGGCAACTATGTCAACTTGCCTTGTCGTCCTGCCGACTATACCTGTGTTGTTTGCAACAATGTTTTCAGATCATCATCTGAACTGAGGATGCATATGGTGGTCCACAAGAGAGTTGTAGGTTATGCAAATCCAATATATATATATATATATATATATATATATATATATATATATATATATATATATATATATAATCTCAGAACAGTTATATTTGTGCTCGACTACTAAAATTTTAAGTTTCCAAAGTTCTCTTGGGAAAATTCTTTGTTCTAAATTCCAGATATCTAATTTGTTAGTCACTTTATTCGTACCATTAATATCAAGAATTTCTCCATTCAAATGATCGTGAATGATTATTTCGGTATTTCCCATTTGCGTGATGAAGATAGCACTTCGTTTGTGGTTACTGTCATAGTATTCTTTAACGCCTGTACTGAAACCTTGGCCCGGTTGATTGATTTCCACCCTGGACTGGAATTTGGGGATTTGCTTTGGAATGGTTGGGTCTCCTGAAATGATATAACAACAATGTAAAAATCAATTATCCATCGAACAACTTTAAAACATAATGCATATAGGTAACTTTTAAAAACATGCTTGTAAATGATCATTATTTATTTTTGGTTTCATTAATATTTCAGTGATTACATTCATCATCGTTAGAACATTCTAGTGTATGAAAGAAAAGTACAATTAATGTGAATTCTTGTTAATATAAACTTTATAATTAGTGGATACACGAGACTGAATAGTTATTTCTGTTTTCTTCTTACTTTGTTAACAATGCTATTGAACTCTACCAGTTTGAGCAATCGAAATCTCTATCTATAAAAGGCAGGATGTGTGTGTGTGTGTGTGTGTGTGCGTGTGTGTGTGTGTGTGTGTGTGTAACGAATGCACGGTCGCAATTTTCGACGGATTTGCACCAAAATTTACATGCACATGCTCCAAGTTAGCGGAAAGGCCAAGACCGACTTTGCATCTCCCAACTCCCATCGACAGTGGAAATAATCGATTTTTTCATGCTTCTACGGTAGTTTTCATGTAGTTTGCGGCCATTTTCTTCTGGCCGGAGTGAGAGCCAACAGCTGACTGATACGAATGTTGACTAGCATGCTAGCATGCAAAAACAATCGATAGCTGCATTCATCACAAGTAGGAAAAATTGAAATCCGCATGGCACTTTACTCCAATTGGCTCATTTGCTTGCTTAAACTCAATGTTGATTCTGATTCCGCAGAACTGAATTGGGTGTGAAAAAGTATTTGTTGTTAACATTCTTTTTTCATTCGGTTTTTCCAGTTACGAGTCCTTTTTTAAAGCTGATCGTTTTATGTTCATTTTGTTTAGTTCTTTTTTCGTAACAGATTTAATGTTTAGTATAGAGCTTAGAAAAAATTTGCAGTGTGAGATAGGCAAGAAGTAAGGCATGTAGCAACATCAGCACGGAAAAGGGCACTCCTTTAAAGGCAAGGAAGGGCAAAAATATTTTAAGTCAAGTGATAGAGATTGCTGTATGAGTCGTACGATTTTTGAATCAAGCACGGGCAACGCCGGGCCATGCTGCTAGTTCTTAATAAAGATAATGGATCTTTCGTAACGGATAGAGCCTTCGTCTTCACTGTCATGGGTCCTTACCTATAACTACAGAATGAACTCTTCCTAACACTATGTATACTACGCCTCTCAAGAGAGAGGGTCGAATCGAGTCGAGCCGATAATAGTTCACTCCAGACCAGACTGACAGTCATACTGACATCTTCCACATCTTGTATTATTATTTCGTGTAATATACCTTCGTTATTTCTACTCTTGTGTTCGTGTTGTTCTTCCTTGGTCCTAACCTGGACCATAATATTTACTATATTGGGAAAACCAACCTCCAGGTGTGCTTCAGCCCTCCCAGTCATGAAGGACTCCCATAGAAAAACAAGGCTCAATTAACTTTTTTTTAAGAAAGGCACATATGCCGTTGAGGTATTTCGAAGCCCATATATGCTAAATTTATTTGCGTATCCGAAACATAAACAAAGTAATTCCAAGGAAACAATGCATATTATTTATAACCAGACCAGCTTTGTCTTCTATCAGTGTGCTGCCTGTTTTTATATACAGTTTATAGACTTAGTTTCACAAAATGAGTACTGCAGATTTTATAAGAACGTTTTTTGTTTTTTCGGTATATATTAACTTTTCCCGCTATTTACTTTGAATCTTAGATGGACATTTCATTTCTAATATCCACTTGAATTTTCTTCTCTGGAAATAGCTGATTATGACATAAAAATTTGAATTATTTTCTAATGTTTATATTATTAACAAAATTATTCTTTTTCACTTGTTTATATAATTCGGTATAGTTTTAAGAAAACAGATTTTTTTTTTTTATCTGTCTTTACTCTGAGATGAGATATTATGATTACTTACATTATTTACATTATTCGGAATGTTATCCTCATCTCCATCGTTATATTTACAACGTTTCGACCTTTGTACTCTCTGGCCTACTTCGGGTGATTGGAATTTTGAATCGAACCCTTTATTTCATCCACCGGGTTAGATTATTCTAGTTCCACTTGCCATGCCTCTCCTGGATTTCTCAGTTATTTCCCTCTGACACAACTTGCAGGGTTTTTTTTCCCTCTATGCATATAGGGAAAATGTTTTATTGCAACGTATTTGGCTGTTAAGTTAGGCTAGATTCTGATCTATTTGCTTATTTGGTGGTGTTGTCACGTTTTTATTTACGGTGGAACGGTTTTCACCGTCTTATGACGTTATTGAGCTAAGACTCCACGGTGCTTACCTTTCGGTTGACAATAAACACCTGCATGCGATAAACTAGCGTCATGATCTTTATATAACTGATTGGAGGGGGAAGCTATACTTTTATTTCCTTTTTATTTCAGGCTGAAATTTAAAGAATGGCTCGACATGGGCAAAAAAAAGAAAGAATCTAGTGCGGAAGAAATCGTAGGAAAAGAGAACGCGACAATCTACAGAAATCCAGTCAAGTTATGAATTTTCTAAAAATGCTACGTCCAGATGGAGATGGTGACAATCGCGTTGTTTCCTCGCTTGTTCTTACCACTGGCTTTGCCTACTCAGACACAGCACCAGGTTCAGCGCAACAATCGCCATCTTAACCAGGACTGCCAGCACCAACAATACCTTTAACACCATTCAAGCTATAGCAAATGGTTTTACTGGATTCGGGAAGTTATTGAGAGCCAACGTCTCAAAGAAGCGGTGAGAAGTGAAACGAGCACAAATCAACCGCAGCTTCACTGGTTTTTAAAAAAATTACATGGTGAGTCTACGTTTCTGCGTAATTCATTCTTGTACTCTATTAAAAATGATGCAGTGTATTGTTGTTTTTTTTTTGTTTTTTCTGTTCATTATTTTCAACAGCCCCAGTCAAACAAAGCACGGTATTCGAAATATCTTGTGGATTTCGAAAATGGTAAAAATGCAACGAAAAAAATACCATAACATGAGCAGGGCACTCATCAGCGTGCGTCATTTCTTGCAGGGAAAGAATTTGAGAGACGCATATCAGAAGGGTCTACGATTGACATAGTAATATTGAAGCATGTAGAGGAACAAAAGCAATTGTAGAAGGGTCTGCTAATGCGTTTTGTGGATTGTATCAAATTTTTGGCGACTGAACATCTGGCATTTCGTGGACACCGAGATGTCATTGCATCAAGTAATAATCCCGGTAGTGTTCTTTCACCCGTTAAGCTACTTAGCAAGTACGGACCCTTTGTTGCAGCGTCACTTAGATTATGTCAAGTCGGATTGATTCTGTAAAGTCTTTGTCTGGCAAGGTACGGACTGAGTTCATTGAGCTACTGGGCGACGAAGTACGTCAGTCTATCCTACGGAAAAATTATATATTATGGGATTATGTCCGACACAATGCTTGATGTTTCTCACAACGAAAAAATACCTGAAATTATCAGGTTTGTCGATGTTAACAACGAATCCAAAATTGTTGTAGTCAAGGAAGGTGTCATTGATTTTATTAAAATTCATGAAAAAGCCGCCGAGAGTGTTACAGAAGAAGTTAACTCAAAATTGGAAAGAAATGGTCATGATTTGAACGACCGTCGTAGACAGGCATAAGACAATGCTGCAACAATGACTGTAAGATGTCCGGTGTCCAAAAACGCATATCACAAAGAAACCCGAAAGCAATCTTTTTGAATTGTGACAACGATTCTTTGAATCTCGTAGGACCTATTCTGCATCGAAAATGAGGAATCTAGATGTATAAATGTGGATGGCGTTGACAGATTTTTGGATCAATAAGCCTGGTCGTACGTTGCGGCTTTATGAATTCAAATAGATGAAAATGAATTGCTCTACTCTTGACATCTAATTCAACTTTTGTCAATGCACAATTCTTGTTGGTAGTTGCAGATCAAATAAAAAATGTATTTGAATTGTATTTAAATACCTTTTCAGAGCTTTTGTGTTTGTGTGAAAAAGATTTAGATTTTGGCCTAGTTTCAGAAGTATTTGTATTTTTGGAATCTGTAATAAAATTACTGGTATTTATATTTGTATTTCCAATAATATCGCGTCAATAATCGCGAGAAGTATTTGGATTTCTAAACATTTCGTATTTGATCCATCACGGTTTGTTGTCTACTGGTTGTGGAAGGGGACACCGAATTGAGCCCCACCTTGGACCTAGACCGCGGCACGCCATCAACTTCACTAGTAAACAATAATACTAAATAACCTTCCTAACATTCACTGAGCAAATCTGAGCAAATTCAAATTATGCTTGTCAAATTTATTTCATACGCGTTTATATTAAAACGGTTAGAATCTAATATAAATAAACACAACGCTACACACCATTTCTCTCACCTCATTCATAGTTATGCTAATCAATTTTTATAGTAATAAAACTAACATATACTATACACTATTACAGAATGGTCTCGCTCAATCGATTACGACTGAATAGTGAGTTCGATCGTCACTGGGTACCCCATACTTTCGGCTTTGTGCCGTATCTAAGCTATGCTTAGTAAGTTACCTTTACAAAATTCTTGCACAAATCTTATTCAACGAGTTGTGTTTTTTTATTTTTTTTATTTTTTTTTTTTTGATGAGGGGTATGAACTTTGGTAGAAATACTATAGTAAAACAGAAAAGAAAAAACAAAACAAAACAAAAATGAGGATATTTGTTTAAATGCTTCATGTAATAATTGACTGTTTTAAATCAGAACTTTAAGCAACACTATGAAAGCCGGAGATCGCACAAGCAGAAACATTGTTCTTAAAACAATAAAAATACCATTTTGAATAATTCCTAGAATAATGCCAATTGTTCATCTCGAACCTTCAGACAACAAATGAGAGGTTGGAGAGCACAAAACCAAAATATAGTTACCTAAGTAATAATGATGAGAATGATAGAGCGAATTGATTTATGGAATACATCGTGTCAACACTTCATAAAACATAGAAATACTTATGGATATGGACTCCATAGGGTTTTTTTTCATCGTTTTCTTTTAGCTGTTTTAGGAAATAAAATTGTTGCTTACCATTATCAGTCACCACTAGTGGAATCAAAGAGAGAAATGTCTGAAATTAAACAAAAAGAAAATATACATTGTAGTATGAATAATTGAAATGACAAAATGGTAATAAAATAATCTCCTACGTTACGCGTTTCGTCATTCGAAAGGACATTTTCAGATTAATAATGGTTTTATCGGTGGCAACTTATATTTTTTGTTGGGGGAGACTTAACCTCTTAGTGCCCATTGTACAAATTCTTCTTTATGTGACGCGTCCCTTAAGGATGTAAATGATCGTGGCTCACCACAACATCCTGCCCTTTGCAGTTCTTAATAAATTTTGTCTTTTTGTTATTTCTCCTAAACCAGGCGTTTAGCAACCTTTTGGAGAGAGAGAACCTGAAAGTTGTAGTATCTTGAGGGCCATGTTACCAAATGTGTTATAATAAATTGGCTCGATCTCAGACCGTTCCGTCTAGAAAGGTTCCTAATTCCTACAAGAATAACAGGATCGCAACTAACACAATCAACAAAATATGCAAATTCTTTACTACAAACGAAATACAGTTAGAAATGGCAAATTATTTAATGTGACACTTGTTTCTGCTTATTGTTCGATGACTTCGCCCCATCAGGGGAAATATTTGTCGATGGCGCGAGCAAAACATCATCCAGGTAGTCATCACTCAACCTTGTTTTTAAACAACTTTGAATCTATTTCATTTTCGAAAAAAGTTGTTCACAAGCCTATGTACTTCCAAATAATGATACCATCGTCTTCGCGTTTTTCAAAAGGCGTTTATATTTTCCGTTTGGCAAAACATATTTCTTGTAGAAGTCAGCAGTGGATTTGGAATTAAATTTTGATTTTAAAAATTCGTTTTATTGTAAGTCGATTAACACCAACTGATATTTTTGCCACTTAATCCGCAAATTAATTGCATAATTAGTGTTCATGTGTTAAGTTGGCGGGCCGGACAAAAATCCTTCGCGGGCCGGATGTGACCCGGGGCCCGGGGGTTGCCGACCTCTGTCCTAAACCCTGTTCCGCCATCCATTTACTCATCCTCACTGAGTATTAGGTTGGTGCAAAAATAATGACGTTTTTTGACGTTTTTTTTTTTTTTATTATTTTTGCACCAACCTAATATGTTATGCGCTGTCTTCCTCTGTCTCTCTTGACTTCAATCTCTCATGTGAGTATAAGATTTTTCAAGCCTTCTTGTGCCGTAGAAATTTCAACTGTCTCTTAAGTATAAGTTTCCGCTTTGCTTCCATTTTTTTCTAAAACTTGGTCGTTGCCCACATAATTGGTCCATGGTGGAATCAGCATCCTTCTGTAGAACCACATTTTTGCTGCTTTAAGTCTCTTTTTCATCTTTGAGGAGATTCTTCAGCACTTACTGCCATACAGGAGGACATATATTTCGTAACAGTTTAGTGCTCTTTCCTTTGTTTCCAACGAAGTTTTTTTTCTATTTCCAGACACGCATTAATTTGGATCATTTTATTTTTATCAATAACCCAGATCAAATAGCAGCTAGGAGAGATTCTATTGCTGAGAATATGCAACGGCTTAGGGACTCTCAAACGCTTGAACATGCCGGAGGCCCAATCAAGAGCAGGATAGAGCGGCTTTTAAGCTAATTTTATTATATATATATATATATATATATATATATATATATATATATATATATATATATGTATATATGTATGTGTGTGTGTGTATTACTGGTAATTTTTTATGTGAAAATGTATTGCTGGTATTTTTACTATAAAAACTCTATACTTTCATAGTTTGTTTTTTGTTTGGGGGTTCACTATTTGTCCATAGCCGAGACCCTAACAGGTGCTACCATCCCCGGTGAGGCTGAAGCTGGGAATAACAGAAATTATGAGATGGTTCCGGTCTCCTCAAGATCTTCAATCTCCCGATCAGAGGCCTTGCTGCCCGATGAGCATACAATTTATATCTGACCAGCTTATACTGATTTTTGTCAAATATCAGTGTTAATCTTTTAATATTGAACGTCCGATGTATCAAAA